>CM021103.1:79055200-79702418 GCA_007115665.2 Sequoiadendron giganteum | reverse complement strand
GAGATATGAGTGAGTGAGTGAGTGAGATAATTTATGGTATAGGGTTGAGGATCTATAAGGTTGATGGTTTAGTGTATTGGGTTGAGGGTAGAGGGTAGAGGGTAGAGGATTGAGGTAAATGGTAGAGGGTTTAAAGGTTTAAGGTTTAAGAGTTGAGGGTAGAGGATATTGGGTTGAGGGTAGAGGGTAGATGGTTTAAGGGTTGAGGTTTTAAGGGTAGAGGGATTAAGGGTTGTGGGTTGAGGGTAGAGGGTTTAGGGTTTAAGGGTTTAGGGTTCAGGGTAGAGGGTACGGATTTTAAGGCTTTAAGGGTAGAGGGTAGAGGATTTAATTGTTAAGGGTAGAGGGTGGAGGGTTAATGGTAGAGGGGAGAGAGATAAGAGTGAGTGAGTGAGAGATAGAGAATTAAGGGTATAGGGTTGATGGTTTAGTGTATTGGGTTGAGGGTAGAGGGTAGAGGGTTTAGGGTGTAAGGGTTTAGGGTTGAGGGTTGAGTGTTTATGGTTTTAAGGGTTGAGGGTTTAGGGTTGAGGGTAGAGAGTAGAGGGTAGAGGGTAGAGGGTTTAAGGGTTTAGGGTTTAAGAGTTGAGGGTTTAGGGTTTAGGGTTTAGGGTTTAGGGTTGAGTGTTTAAGGGTTTATAGGGCTGAGGGTTTAAGGGTTGAGGGTATAAGGTTTGGGGATCAGGGTTGAGGGTTGAGGGTTGATGGTCCAATGTATAGGGTATAGGGGTTGAGGGATTAGGGTTTAAGGGTCAAGAGGGTTGAAGGATTAGGGTAGAGATTTTACTAAGTGGGTTTAAGGGTTTAAGAGTTGAGGGTAGAGGGTAGAGTGTTTAAGGGTTGACGGTTTAAGGTTGATGGTAGAGGATTTAGGGTATAGGGTTGGGGGATTAGGGCTGAGGTTCCAATGTATAGGGTAGAGGGTATAGAGGTTGAGGGACTAGGGTTTAAGGGTTGAGGGTAGAGGGTAGAGGATACAGGGTATAAGGGTTAAGGGTAGAGGGTAGAAGGTAGAGAGATAGAATTAGGGTTTAGTGGTTGAGGGTAGAGGGGAGAGAGGAGTGAGTGACTGAGAGAGAGAGAGAGAGTTGAGAGAGGGAGGGGGTAGGAGTGAGAGACTTGAGAGAGAGAGAGGGGGAGTGGGAGAGAGATAGAGGGTAGATGAGAAAGGGTATAAGGGTTAAGGGTAGAGCATAGAGGGTAGAGGGGAGAGAGATAGAATTAGGGTTTGAGGGTTGAGGGTATAAGGGTTAAGAGTAGAGGGTAAAGGGGAGAGAAAAAGAATGAGTGAGTGAGTGTGATAGAGAGTTGAGAGAGGGAGAGGGGGTAGGAGGGAGATAGTTGAGAGAGAGACAGAGAGGCAGAGGGAGTGGGAGAGAGGTAGAGGGTATAAGGGTAGAGGGTAGAGGGGAAAGAGACATAAGGAGTGAGTGTGAGAGAGAGAGTTGAGAGAGGGAGAGGGTTAGGAGGGAGAGACTTGAGAGAGAGAGAGATGAAGGGAGTGGGAGAGAGATAGAGGGTAGAAGATAAAGGGGAGAGAGATAGAATTAGGGTATAGGGGTTGAGGGTATAAGGGTGTAGGGTGTATGGTAGAGAGAAGAGAGATAGAAGGAGTGAGTGAGTGAGAGAGAGATATTTGAGAGAGGGAGAGGGGGTAGGAGGGAGAGACGGGAGAGAGAGAGGGAGTGGGAGAGAGATAAAGGGTATAAGGGTTAAGGGTAGAGGGGAGAGATATAGAATTAGGGTATAACGGGAGAGGGGAGAGATAGAATCAGGGTATATAGAGGGTATAGACAAAGAGAGAAAATAAATTTATTAAAAAACCAACTTTCTCATAATGTGAGCACATTTTGAAGAAGTAGAGATTTGACCATTTTTAGCAAGAAATAACACACTCACATTATAATGTGAGCGAGTTATAATGAAAGCACGTTATAATGCAAGCATTTTTTGGCTTGCTCTAAAAATGGTAAAAAACTCAATATACCCGTGATCTCAAGGCCCACATTTTGCATATTCTCGTGGTTCTACGCATGCTCTGACAAAAACTAGCTTTTTGATGATGTTGTGAAGTGTGCATGCATGTGCTACATAATTGGGTAAAACTCCTCCATTTGAAACTCTGGTTTTTTAGGTATGTGAAGTCTTTACACATTTTCTTTCATTCTATTATGGCCTGCTTTCATTTTTTTTATTTTGCATATTCCATGTTGATCAATGTTTGTTTGTCATTATAACCTTAGGTTTTCAATGCACATTTTAAATTACACAATTTTATACACTTGCCAATTACATTTTTAAACCACATCTCTTTGAGGCATTTTGTTATTTAACAATTGACTTACCTTGTGTATGCTTCCACATTTTTTATACACATATATATGACATAAGTTTTAAGGAAGTAAAAAAAAACATAATTTCTCAATCCTTTATTATGGATGTGCATACCACTCTCCAAAGCTTTCATCGAGGTATTTTGTCAAACATTTATACCAAGCAACTGATTTCCTTGTCTATGCTACCAAATTTTCCATACATGTCTCTAAAAAATTGGAATATACTCCTCCCATATTGATAGATCTTTGAAACTATTTTGGTTTTCATCTCTATTTATAAATTTACCTCATCACTTATGTTGTGATATATTTTAAATGTTTCCTTGATTATTCTACCTATAAGGGATTCTAACCCTTCTCTCCACTATTTCAAGAATCTTTATTCAAGGCTAACTTAGCAACATAGTGAAAGGTGTGACCTATCTTCCAATCATGGCTCAAAATGGAAGCATGGACAAAGCATTTGAATTTTTTGACAATAATGTTTTCGTATAAATGTATCCAAAATATGGTAGCATTGACAAGCTAGTGAGCTTAGCAAGATAGTGATCTCACTCACTAGTCTGCCAATGCGGTAGGGTTGAGAAGGTAGGGGAACCGTATGCCTCATAGAATTCACATGCTGATGTAGAGAAGGGAGGAAATAATTCATCAACAAGGATAACTTTAGTGGCGAATCTTTGCCAATTGGAAAATTCTAGGAATCGAGCAAATTGAAATTGGCATATTTACCGTATCCAACAGGGTGTTCAAATCGTCAAGATTTCATGATCTATCGGTCCAATGCATGTCCATTCGCCAACGGTTGTTTTTACGAATCATGTTTAGGCAATAAATTCACCATAATAGACTACACGTTTCCAATGGATTGATTAATATTTTCGCCTGGAATCTCGGGGAGCATGTCATAAAACACCAACATATTTGCCAGTACTATTAAACCAACATTATATGAGGACCCATTTTTCCAATTAAAATTTACAAATAGTTGCTTGTGAAGACCCATTTCTCCAATTAAAATTTATAAATAGTTGCTTATGAGGACCTATTTCACCTTGAAAATTACAAGGTATCGTTGTATAAGAACGCGGGATTCACAAAATTTTAACATACCATTTACAAATTCTGCGGAATTCGCCAAATATGGATTGATATAAATACAATTGAAACTATTATTTGTTCTTACACATTTTTTTTGGTTTTACACATTTTGTTCGGTTCTCAGGTTCTACTTCTCAATTCAGAAGTCAGCGAAACCCGAAAACGTAGACTCAAAGGTGAGTGATCATTTCTTCATACTGTTATTAGTTATTAGTTATAATAATAAGATTTATTTATCTATTTTCCATTCTTGCTTCAGTTTTAAACATAATTTGGTAGGGAATGGGATCTATATTCTCTGTCGATCTGTCCTTCTTAAACAAGAAGACATTTTTTTCCAGCTTTTATTCAAAGTGAGATATCAATATGTCGAGCACCAAGGGTAAGACTCCTTAGCAGGAGGGTAATGAAGAGACTGGGAGGCCATCAAAATTCCCAAATCTTGGAGGTACCATACAGTCTTACTTTGGAATTGGAAAAACTTCTAATCCATCAGATCAAGGTGGAGCTACACCATCAACTCTTCCACCAAATATTATTGAAGATGGAGTTACATCATCAACTCTTTCACCACAAGAAGGTCAAGGTGAGATTGCCATTATGTTAAATCAAAATGTATCAAATCAGGATGGAAATACCACAAAATATGTTCCAAGGGATACCCTTGATAGCCAAAATGAGATAATTGACTTGGATGAGGATATGTTGGTAGGAAGGAAAAAAAAGGCAAAGCAAAATTGGGGCGCGAGTGGGAAATGACAAGGAATTTTCAAATTGGTTGGTTGTCGAAGTACCCATTCCTTAAATCAGTGGGGGTATCAAACGAGAATGATATTGAAAGGGAAACAAAGGTCAAATGTAAGATTTGTAGTTGGAAATGTGGAAGAGACAAGATGATGTAGCTAAAGCTTGACACTATAGAAAACCATATCGGCAAAGTTTATGAGAAACAAATCATAGATGGAAAGGAATAATCAGTAGTACAATGGAAATCAAAGGAAGAATGTCTTAATATTAAGTATGCGACAAATTATGGAGAGCATAACCATAGAATGTTGAAGATTAAAAAATGTGAAGGTACACTTGAGGCTCATTTTGGAGAATCCATGGCAGCAACAAATCTATCAAAAACTATTCAGATGAATGTTGTTTTTCATATTTTGTCCAGGGGGCATCTTATGACAGACTACCTAGAATATTTTGATTTATTATCTTATTTGAGTGTTCACCACTTTCCCTTCTCACATTGGTCAGTAAACGCTGGATTGGAATGGGCAAACTGTCTTGCTGCAGTGGAAAAGCAAGATTTAAAGGAGAAATTAAAAGAGTCAAATTTTATTGCATTATCTTTAGATGAAGTTACTATGGCAGATAATACTTCTTGGGTTTGTATGCATTTGTATACTATAGAACAACATGTTCGCCAAGCTCATATTCTTTGTGTTCATAAAATGAAGGATAGTTCAACATTGCAAAATCTATTTGAACTAGTCAAGAAATATTTGAATGAAATTGCAGGTATGGATGAGTTGACAATTGCCAAAAAGTTGGTGTGTGTAGGAGCTGATGGAGCTGTAGTGATGCAAGGTCAAAGGAGCAGTCTTTGCACAAAGTTACAAACTACTTGTGCACCATACATGATTGGCATTCACTGCATGACCCACATAATGAATTTAGCATTCAAAATTGTAAGCAAGTTTCCTACAGTATCAAAAGCTGAAAATCTAGTTCGCGAGATCCACGCATACTTCTGCTGAAGTCCCAAATGTTTCCTTGAATTTCAACATTTTGCTGAGGGAATAACACCTAGAAACAAGCTTCTCAAGGATGTTGATACCAGATGGATCTCCTTACATGGACCAGCGCAAGGAGTTCTTTCAGAATATCAATCCTTGATTGGAGTGATGTACGAGCATCACAACACATTAGACAAAGCTCCTGACCTCTTACATAGGTTAAGTGAAATAGAGACACTCTTGACTTTAGCTAGTCTTCTCCCCATGCTAGATGAGATGAACAATCTTGTGAAGATAGAACTATGTATATTTATGAATATGCCAATCTACGTAAACTTACATACTTGGCCATCGATCATCTATATCTAGATCTAACACAAGAAGGAGCAAATTATTTGATGTGGCATAAAATTACAGATTTGAATAATCCTGATAATTATTTATAGTTTAATGCAAGCGGGAACTTATGTATTTGTGTACATGGATATGAGATACCAATGTACCATTGTAAGATAGCCAAGCGCTCTAGAAAATAAGTACATGTTAACGAGGAAGATTTTAACAACATTGTTAAATCTGTTAGTGATAATTTGAAAGAAATTGCAAAATCTCTTTCCTCAGAGATTCGTGAAAGATTCCCTCGACATGAAATAATTGAAGCCATGGGTATTGTGTATCCTCAATTTTGGCTAAACCAAGATAACCCAAAATATTTTTATGATCAAGTAAAAATCTTGATCGAATAGTTTTTGAAAAAGGTAACATACAATGAGTAGACAATAGAAGGAATTTTAAATGAAAATAAGCTTAGAAAGCAATGTCGGAGTTTTACAATAGCTATGAGGGACTAGTATAATTCCATGGGCAAGGAGAAGGTATTTGAACTGGGATCAATAAAAAAGGTTTGGACAAGCTTAGGTCATAGTGAAATATTGTGTGGTTCGATGTCAGAATATTTCAAACTTGCTGATTTATGTCAAACAATGATATTGGGGTCAGTGGAGGATGAGAGAGTTTTCAGTACATTGGGGTTTTTGAAATCAAAGTTAAGAAAAAAACTGGACAAGAATTTGGAAAATTTCTTGAGGATGAAAGGAACTACATATAATGTCAAAAAATATCATTTTGAAAGGGCACTCACAATCTGGAGGTCCACATGTGAAAGAAGAGGGACCGGGTTGTGCAACATAGGCTCTCCAATTCCAAGAGTCGTCGGTACTAGTGGTAGTACTAGTGGCAGTGGGCTTGGGACAAATGATAATGATATTGAAATTGACACAAATCAAACAATGAATGTTGAGTTTGAGACATAGGCCAAAGAAAGTGCAAAGCAGTCTCAGAATCAAGATGGCTCTTTTACTTTATCTGAAGATGAGCATCGGTTTGAGGACCCTGACTCTATTTGGGAAATGGAAGAGAATTACCAGGTTTTAGGTATTTTTACTGCACTTCATGAATCAATTTCCATTGTTCCAAAGTCCAAACTGTAGTTGATGATATTTTATATTGTATTCAATGAACATTGAAATTTTGAATCATTACACTTCATGATATCTTATTTTATATTTCACTCAAGCACTGCATGAATCATATTCCAAACTGTAGTTGATGATTTTTTATATTGTATTCAAATAAATTGTGAATCATTGCACTTCAAGTTCAGGATATTTTATTTTATATTGCACTCCAAGTCTCCATGATATTTTATATTATATTGTACTTCATGAATCATATGCCAAATTCAAACTGTAGTTGATGACATTTTATAAATTATATAAAATTCAATACCATCGGCACAATGCTTCATCGACGGAACCCCCATCACAGTCTCGCCAATGGCCCGATGAAAATAGCTCACAACCTAATATCGGTGTAATAATACTCTATCGGGTTGACTCCTAAGGTGCTCTCCTACTATACCGATAGAGTCAAGTTGTCAAAAAAAGTAACCATGAATTATAATTTATGACCATGGGCATCAATTATCTTATTTTATCAATAATCTCAAAAATATACCACACTTTTATTTTATGAACAATGCAAATTGTAGAAATTTGTGTGACAAGATCCATATTATAGCCTAATTCACATTGCATCCGTAAATATTAAACAAATTTGAAATTCCATAGTGACATAGTCCTTCCCCCATTCCTAACAAAATTCAATACCATCGGCCTAACAATGCTTCATCGACGGAACCCCCATCACAGTCCCACTGATGGCCCAATGAAAATAGCTCACAACCTAGTATCAGTGTAACAATAATCTATCGGGATGACTCCTAACTCCTAAGGTGCTCTCTCGATATACCGATAGAGTCAAGTTGTCAACAAAAGTAACCATGAATTATAACCATGGGCATGAATTATCGAATGCATAAAGTATATCAGGGGAACTATGGTGCATTGGGGAAACATTATCTGGCATCCCACCGATAGAATGAAGGATAGGTGTCCATCAGTGGAGAGGGTGGCTATCGGTGAAAGACTGATCTGACATCCCGGGGCATCATGCAGCCGTGCTACGGTGCATTTATGAACCAAAATTGAAGTGAATTATATCACAAGTTCATCGCATAGTTGTTACAAAATATTGGAAGATTTCACTTAGCACAAAAGAAGAAAGGAAAAAACTTGGAGTTCTGACACAACAAAGACCCGTGGACTGTGGAGGCGACTTAGCAAGACTCACGTAAGTACTTCAGACCCAGCTGAGAAGCTATTTTCATCAAAATATTAAGATTTAAATAATGGAAGAGAGTACAAACAAACCCAAAGCTAAAAAAATAGAAAATCAAAAAGTATAAAAGACTCCTAAATGAAGACCTGATAAATCAATGCCCTGGGTCGGGGCTGAGACCTAAGAGGAGTGCTCAAATGAATCCTACCATGGATCAAATATGGGACAAACAAAAGGGCTTAGGGGATATTTGGACACTGCAACGAGGGTACAACCTCTTCATGTTCCATTACAGAAGACAATTTAGGTTTCAACCAGTCTGCAATCCATGGAGGTTGAACCTGGGAAGACTTATGGTGCCCAATGTGTTTGTGAACGTAGATCTAATTAAATCTCTTGCTATCAGTTATGACCCAGAGAAAAGAACTATTATGTCACATGGTGGGGGTGACATGCTTGCTATTTCTAGGGATCTCATTTCTAATGTGTTTTAGTTAGATTGTTCACTGAATTTATCTTTCATAGTCAAAGATCTCTTAACAAAGTATCACCACATGGATACCAACTATAAGAGATGGAAAATACCTTTGCATAGGCCCAAGGATGAAGGAGGCCAATTCAGGAGGTTCTCTAGCAGTGAAAACCCTCCTTTCCATGAAGATTTGTTCAAAGAGTATTTCTGATACACCTATTATTCAGCTGGTCAGGTTTTGGGAGTAGAGGTTCCACCTCTCATGTCGATTGCCCCAATGGTCTTAGCTACAGACATATAGAGCAAGGATTCCAGGTCTTATTTCTTGTTTCTCTCATCTATCCTTCGCTTCAGGTCATTCACTTCTCTCTCATTTGATTTATCCTCTTTGCTTGTTGATGTAGAGGCAGATTTTATTATTCTTTTTTCTAGTTCATTGCTCTTGTTATTTGCTTCTTTCCTCTTTGATTTATCACTTGCTAGGTCTACCTGTAACTTTTCTATTTGGGTCTACAACCTTTTCTTCTCTCTATCTTGCTTTAGCAATGATGTGTACATCAATTCATTGTTCTTCTTTGATACATTAATTTTGTCAGTATTTTTCAGGCCAGAAAAATCCAATTGAAAATTGGTTACTTGGTATTCAGATTGATCCATCTGATTTGTTGGTTTGTTTTGAACTATGGGAACAACAATTGTGTAATCCATGATTTCTTTATTTATGTCAAATGTGGGTAATACCATGGTTGTTGTAGGCTCTGAAGTTATAGCATACACACTCTCCATCAGTTGCTTCTTTTATTTTTTATTCAAGTCTGATTTATTTTTAAACTCTTCAATGAAATTATAACCTGGGGAGGCAGGAACAATGGAATGCTTGAATGGTGAAGGAATAGGAGTACTTGCAGTTGCTAATAATGTCGCACCCACACTAACTAGAATTGGGGGAGTACCTGGAAATAAATCCTTTGTGGTGGATCCACTGATAGTGTGACTTGGACCTATCATAATCCTTTGCCTCTTTTGATTGCCTTGATCACTTGGTGTTTCTGTGGTTTCCTTTATTGTTTTCCTCTTAGTCTTGTGTGTAATTTGTTGTTGTAGCACATGTTGACCACTACTAGTACTACTACCCATACCATCACCACCAATAGCACTCCCAGTTGCACTAAGTTTTCCACCAAGGGTATGTCCTAGTTGTGATTGTATATGACCATGAGGATGAGCATTAGAAGCTCTAACGAATTGAGTTTGACTTGTATACCCTTGGTCTAATTTTTCACCTCCAAATCCAAGGCCAGATTTATCAACTATTTTTTTATGCTCAACATTTGTTATTGTCTAAGGGCCTTGTCCTTTGGACCCCAAAGGACCACCTTCATAACCAATTTTTTCAAGTATGGCTGCTCTTGAAGTATATTTTGAAGCATATGCTTCTTTTGCGGCCTCATTTAAACCAGGTTTGTAATTGGCATGGCTTTGTTCTTCTTCGTCACTATCAATATCATCATTAGATTCATCACTTCCTTTGCTTCTATGTTGATCAGGATGCTCTATATTCCACAATTTTCTAAACTCTTTATCTTCTTCATTAGCTCCATACTCTACAATAGATCTTGGATCACCTAGGTCCTTCCTCATAGACCAAAAGGCAGTAATTTTTTATCGTGACCAATTTTTATCTATAACTTCCTTCTCTAGAGAAACTGAAATTTTTACTCTACTATATGTTTTATCACTTTTTTCATAAAAAATGTTGTATGTCCTGATTGTCTTTCAGTGCAATGCCATAATTTTTGCTGACAATTGTTCAAAATAAATACCATTCTCAGCAACACTTTTCTCCATTTCTATTTTGACCTCATCCCAAGAATCCTTGTTTCTCAAGTTTTCAAGCAAGGGTTTACTTTGATGTTGAATTCTATTAGCAACATTCCTATTGGCCACAATCATTGATTTAATGGTGTTACATGGATCATACTACCAGTGACATATAGCATCAAAGTAAAAAAAAATCAAAATATTATGTGCCACACTAAATGCTTTTCTCTAGAATGTGAACCCTCCACATGAAAAAGGTAAAGAAGGAAATAAAGTCTTCTTTTGCTGATTGAGAAAGTGTAGTTCATCAACACTCTGCACCTGCCTTACATATTCCAATGCAAAAATCCTTATGTCACATGTATTGGAAGTTTGTATGGTTGTACTCCTGATCCATAAAATATTAGCATAGTAAATTCTTCCATTAGGTGCCAATCAACCAATTGTATTTATTTTCCTAGTTGCATGCAGTTTCTACATGACATAAGAAATCTAGGCATTGGATTATTTGTAATTACTTGATGCAATGGAGCCAAAAAGTAGTTTAAAAAATGACTGTAGTTCCTTCAAGAATCATGCATCTTTATCTCAGTGGTCCATTCATATACTAGAGCCATTTTATTTTCCTCTGCATTACTATAGGGCTGAATCTGAAGCTTGTTGGTCTGAAACATTCCTCTAAATTTGAATAGAAAAATATAGTACAAGTAGGTTGTGAACCTAAATGTCTTGGTGGACCCTGCTTTAATCATTAAAAATTGTTTATGCATGGATTCTACAATGTGCTGAGTATAATTATATTTGACATGTTCATCATCATCATTATAATTATATCTAGGTCAATGTGGTGGTTTCCAAATTCTTCGGTTGTAAACCCCAACACTTTTCCAAGTTCTTCTGGATTAATGGATAACAATTCTTCTTGGTTATCTTTATTAACAATTTCTCTTTTCTTATCATCATAATTTTTGGCACAGACCATGATAAATTATGGGCAAGGGAAAAATTCATGTAAAATCATGCGCCCTAATTCAGTTACCCACGGTGCATTGATAATATCAACTTGCATTTTCTTTGCAGCCTTAATCTAAGATGAAAATCTAAGTTTTGAGGTACGCCTACCATAGATTTTAGGATCATAAATATCATGGTACCATCAGTGAAACTTGGGGTTTTAAGCAATTCTGCATAATGTATTTTTTTATTGAACATTGCTCTAGTGGTAGTGGTGGTAGAGATGCTTACACAAATGTGAAGTTGTGAAATTTTAATTCCCTAATAAGTAATACCTATTAGTCCTCCTTAATTTTAATGATTTCTTGAGTCTCTAAACCCAAACTTCAAACTTTGACAAAATAAGATTTTAAGAAATGTCAAACGATGAAACATAGCCACATGAATTATTTCACTTACCCAGATTCTGAGTCCCGACTCTTAAAAATTGGAATGGAATTTTTTGGAAGTGAAACTATGGAATCCAAAACAGTGTGGTGCACTGCAATGAGCAATCTGAAGAGTGAAGACTTTAAAAATCACTATAAAATGTCAAAGTGAAAAGCGTTTTAAATGATTTTTTTCTCGTAATTTGAACATTAGAGTGAATCAAACGTCTTAGGAGTTAGGTATACAAGACTACAAGTTGCAAATTCTTAACCATTGATCTTTCTAAATCTAACGGTTATAGGGTGATTCTAGAGGTTTAAGTTGGGAAGCCCATCGCTCTGTGCATTTCATTACGGAATGCAACTACAACCATACATCAAATGTTCATCCAATGGTTGAAACTTGAGTAATTTATGATATTAAATTTAAAAATAAACATTAATCACTTGGAAGTTGACACTTAGCAGTACAAAGTGCTTTAAATTCTTATTTTCTCGGAATTGGAACATTAAAGTGAATGACACGTCTTAGGTCTAAAAGTTACAAATTCTTAATCTTAACCGTTGATCTTTCTAAATCTAATAGTTATAGGGTGATTCCGGAGGTTTAACTTGGCAAGCCCCTCTCTCTATGCATTTCATTATGGAATCCAACTACAACAATACATCAAATGTTCATCCAACGGTTGAAACTTGAGTAATTTATGATATTAAGTTTAAAAATAAACATTAATCACTTGAGAGTTCACACTTAGCAGTACAAAGTGCTTTAAATGCTTTGTTTCTCGAAATTGGAACATTAAAGTGAATGACATGTCTTAGGTCTACAAGTTACAAATTCTTAATCTTAACCATTGATCTTTCTAAATCTAATGATTATAGGGTGATTCTAGAGGTTTAAGTTGGCAATCCCATCGCTTTGTGTATTTCATTATGGAATGCAACTACAACCATACATCAAGTTTTCATCCAACAGTTGAAACTTGAGTAATTTATGATATTAACTTTAAAAAATAAACATGACACATGTGTTTTAAAGTTGTTTTAACTTTTGCGTGCTAGGATTGGCATCAAGGCGAAATCTCGTACACGTAGTCCTTCCCCCATTCCTAACAAAAATCAATACCATAGGCATCAACCTAACAATGCTTTATCGGTGGAACCCCCATCACAACCCCACCGATGGACCAAAGGCGAAGACTCATAACTCATAAGGTACGCTCCCCGATATACCGATAGAGTCAAAAAAAGTAAGCACATCGTTGTAACACATAAACATCGGTGGAACGAATGATTGCATTCCCCTGATGGCCCGATATAACCATGAATTATCAAGTTCATATTGCATAAAGTATATTACTTAATTTCTCAAAAGAAAAAAAATGATTTGAATATATTAAATTATTAATAGACATTGAAGTTCCGAACTCAGAAAACAACTCTTTACTCTTAAGCGTAAATGAATAACGAAGATTCAAGAATAAAACAACACAACCATTTATTTTATTGCAATTGAATTTCAATATCGCATTATTACATATCTTTTTACAGACGAGTAGTATTGTAGCTCCTGTTTTTCATAAATAACATATGTCAGTGTGTCACTTTAGTACTTTACATAGACAAAATTTAATAATATATTCCAAATTGTTGCTCGTTACAATGGATTACAAATTGATTCCAATTTCCAAGCTTCTACTGCTGAAAAATTACTTAAAATGTAACTCTAAAATTAAATGCATGATTCCAAGCTTCTGCTAGTGACAACGTAATAGAAATGTGGCTTTGAAAATAAATTCATGATTCTAAGATTTTTCTGGTGGATTTGCCAACCATGCTGGGGAAAGGGGGTTCTAATCAATCCAGGGGAAACGCGAGCCATGAAGATATAAAATGTACTTATCCCCTTCGAGAATCAGAGTCATACAAAAGATGTAATACAAATGTCTCTTTGAAAATAAATGCATGGGGCTTGCCTGTCCAGCCATGTTGGGGAAATGGGAGTTGTTAGAATACAAGAGGAGAAGCAAATCTGCTCCCATCTTTTGCACGTAGCTTCCATGCACTGGTATAGCACTTACCTCCATCAGAACTCCTCATCCTGGTTCAAAAATTGTCTGAGAAGTCAGGTTAACCAAATCAACTTCTTTCCAATTCCATCCATTATGAACTTGAAGAAAATTCATCTTTTACTGATTACTTTGTAACTACATAACTATAGGTAGGAGAATTTACAATATCCCCAATACTGCATCATCTTCTTCGTGAATCCTTATTAACCCTAGAAAATAAAAACCCTTATGGCACTATCCACTATTCACTAAATCACTATCCCTATTTATGGGCCACTAGTGTCGCTACCAGCCTGTATAATTAAACTGTTTAATTTGATTGACGTCTGGCTACATGCAAACTGTACCTCAAGCTGACAAGCTATCAAAATCAGTGATTCACTAGTGCCACTCAAAGTTCAAATAATATGAAATCATTACAAATCTTTTTTCATTAAAGCTATGAGTTTTCCAAGAAATTGCTTTGGATGTTCATATCACATATGGCATTAATCGCCACCAATGCCACTGCCAACCACACTTTCTTCAAAAATATTGAGAATTTCAATTAAATGAAATGTACAACATCGAGGCATTGAAAAGACTGAATGAGTGATGAGCGATGGGCCTTTATCTCACCACATGTCTGCATCTAACGGTTATAGTGTTATTTTGAAGTTTCAATTCGCAAGTCTAATGCTTCAGAGATTTACTTCTGGAATGCAACTCTTTTTTCTTGTTGGTGTATAGATTTGTCACTTTAACTGTGAAAGTAGATGCAAAATATTTTAAAACAAATGACACAAAGTCTGTTTTTCTGACAATCAATAAAGAAAAGTGATATTTTCTCTTTTAACAAATGAATTAATCTGAGCATCCCTTAATGGCACCCTACACTTCGATATTTTCTGAGTATTTGAGAAGACATCCCTTAATGGCACCATACAATTCATTAAATGAGTTGACACTTCAAAATTTGTGCATCCCGCCGAGGTCGCCCAATCGCTGAGAAACAAAACTTTATAACCATTTGTACAATACAATAAAATCTCAACCATTGATTTCTAAAAATCTAACAGTTCTAGTGTTATTCCAGAGGTTTCTATAGATACCGAAAATTGGTCTAGGCCTGCGAGCACCACTTTTGACATAATTTTCTATTATCCATGGTCATGATTAAATAATGTTAATTATTTAATTACCTTTCTAAACACATATTTCCTCTATTAACTAATTAACCTTTTTAATTATTTAACTAGTTCATTATGACCTTTATTCAACTTGATTAATTAAATAAATCATATTTGTTTAATTATGTCGCTAAGTAATTAATTCTTTTTTCTTAATTAAATAATTTATTATTTAATCACCCCTTTATCATATTTCAACTATAATTAAATATTTATTATTTAATTATTCATTTAATCCTTTTCAACAGTCAATTAAATAAATTACATTATTTATTTAATTAAATCTTTCATTTTTGAATGTTGAATTAAATTAACATTTAATTCATATTTAATTATTTATGTCACATTATTCTATCATCCAGTTGACTAATAATTCACTCACCTTTTGACTCAAGATCTATTTTAAATCCGCTAGTTATCTCTAGGTTCAATATCTAATTGTCTCTGCGAGAAGACTCTCTGTCACAACTAGTCAGTTAACTAGTTTTAACACATATGCATGAATGTGTTTATTAATTAAATATCTTTAATTAATTAATTAATTTATGTATGCATTCAAATGAATTATTTTTTGAGTTCTAACTTTGTCTTTATCATTCAAAGTCTATTTCTTCTATTTTTGAAGACTCTTAACTGAAGATTAAATTGTTTATTTAATCTTGAACTCTTGTTCTTTCTATTTTTGAACAGTCTTGACACAAGATTAAGTTATCATTCTAATTTAATCTTTATCCTGCAGTCTTTTCTCAACTCATGTTCTAACTGACACATAACTCACATCGCATGAAATTCATCAATCTCATATGTCAATCTCTCTTTTGAATCTGAGTCAATCATTCAAAAACCCAAAATCTATAAAATGACCTATCATTATCATTATTCTCTCTCCTGAAATCAATACTTTTGAGAAGAAATTTAATCTTCAATATTTTGCTTAGACATTCAACAAGGTTATGCTTGCATCAATACTGAAAATATGAGGGCAAGAATACTGAAACAACAAAATGGAGAAGGACAATCAAGATAATTCGAAGGAGTGGACGCATTTTCGGTGAGATCTTTACAGTTATTTTTTAATTTTTTTATGTTCATTTACTTTGTTATTTGTTGTTTTGATTTAGAATATTTGTTAGATTAGAGTTGATCATCTTAATCTATGCAACTATAGCATTAATCTCCAAAAAATCTACGTTACATTTGGTGAACTTGACGTGAATATGCTTCAAATTCGCGCAACATATTTTCATCTTTCCATTTTTTATTTTGCAGGAATCGTACAGCACACCGCATTTGCTCAAATAAATGACGCATCCGTATTCGCAAGCCGCATCTGCTAAATCACGTGACACATCTTCCATTCCACACTGCATCCGCGACATCCTACACAGCATCCAACTGTAAATATTTCACATCATGACCAACTGTCAACATGAATCACATCCGCTTGTCAAACTCGCACTGCATCTATGGCTCGAAACACTGCATCTGCCTGGTAAAAGATTTTTCACTTTTTATTAACTTTCGTACATTCGTGTTTTTGTTTTTCATTTGTTGTGTTATTTCATGTTTTTGCTAATGTTTGTTTGCAATTGTGTTTAGAGGAGTAACTTAGTTTTTGCAGGATGAAGCATAGAAGACCAGATAAAAACCAAAAACATATTTTTCTACAGGACGAAAGCCGAAGACAAAAAAAAGGAACTACTGATCAGTTTGCATGTAGGACCTAATGACTTTGTTAATTTTATTTTGAAAGCTTTCTATTTGGTAGATAAAATAATTATCATTTGGATTAAAAAGAAATAGTGGTTGCTTTGTCTGGTGTGAAAGCATATTTTGTAACCCTTTACGATTCGGTATATCGAAGTATCCTCTCCCCTTGTGCAGTCATGGGATCCTAGGTGTAAGAGAAATGGGTACTAACTCTAGAACTTGAGCGTGTCTTGGTGGGAAAAATTACTCACCCCAAGATGACTTAGACCAGTAACACGCTTTAGCCAACAACTTCCACCCAGTATATAAAAATAGATTTCTCAGAGAAACCCCAAAAATCATGCTCAGTGTTTTGACGAGAAGGTTAGAAATGGTCTCTCGCTGTACTGGATGGTGCCCCATGAACAGAATGCCCTTACTAAGAACCATGTTGTAGTTTTTCCAAAATCCTACCTATTTGCTGGTATAGCAGGTTCGAACCTGTGAAGCCATCTTACATTCTTACGCTTCATGTGTGGAGATGAGATGTATGCCATGGAAGTTTCATGGGTACAGTAGCTTGGGTGCCCCATATAAGTGAGTGTCATGGAGGGGAGCTAGTGAGGTCAAGCTACTAGTCATCCACCTTGAATATGCGTAGCTAGATTTATCCAAGTAAGAATTCAGTAAATATTGTGCAAAAAGCCTAGCTTGTAAATGTTCTATGGTTTTAATAGATCTATCACTACAAACTGAAAACACATTGAATGTTGTGCTTGTTTTATTGTATTCATCAAAAAACTTGATCAAACAAATGGAGTCAGTAAAAAAAAATCGCAATTGTCATTTTTAACACCGCATTTGTCTTAGAGAGTCGCAATTGTTAAGTTAAACGTCGCATGTGTCTATCAACAAAGTCCACTTTTACACAGTTTAGATATTGTGAGACGCAACTATCAATTTTTGAGTCGCATGTGTATCTACAAGCCACGTCTGTCAAACAAAAGATGCAAGTGTTTTTCAACAAGTTTAGGGTCACAAAGTCCATATTTTGAGCCGCATATGATCCGGTGAGTCGCATCTGCCATAAATAAAACTGCATGTGTCAGAAAACCACAACTGCTTGTCAACATTCAAAACCAGTTTTAGTCAAATCACCACATGTGCATGGTAAACTGCATCTGTCAAAAATAGAACCACATATGATAGGTGAACCGCATTTGACTGTCAACAAAAAACTTTTAAAATTGCAAAACCGAGTCTGAAAGTATAATTGTCTTTTTTTCGCTTTTGTTTCTAAAGAACAACCTTGGACAGAAACTGGAAAATTTTCTCAAAACCTTGCATTATTAGGTGTCATATACATCTTAGTCATATTCATCCTAAGTTGCATGCATTTTGATACTTCCTCGAAAATTCCATATCATAGAAATAGAACTTTTTCGCATGATTAGATACGTTCATGTTCCGATTTGTCCTCATCATTCAACCTAGTCACTTTGGTCCTATTAGTGAATCTTTTCAGCTCAATAGTCTAGTTTGGAAAATTCACCTTGCCAACTGTCTTTGTCCTACAATCAGGTTCCTTGGTCAAACTCAAATCATTGCATGCATTTATTCCATAGGTGGTAGGTTATCCCATTTTAGAATTATTTACCATCATATTCTACTCGAGATTTTGCATATTGTGCATCCTACTATATGTCATCTTAGTATACGTCATTTTAGAAATCTTTAGCAACATCCTTTATTTTGGGAAAATCCAAAAAACACAGAAATAGGTCATATCATTTTTTAGACATAATCTGCATTACCCCATTTTGAGCAACTTTTCATGGTCGAAACAAGGTCTCAAAAGAAACATAAAGAAATGTCAAACCCCAACAAATTTTTCAATCCTTTCACAAATCAACCATCAAGGAAAGAGAGACCACACAAAGCTTTGCTTGAAAAACACGTCACTAGAGACACACATGGACAATTTTTTGTTGAAGACATAGACACTGTCGTACAAGATCCTGAGTTTGCATCCTTTATGGATGAGTGTTTCGAAAATGATCCCCAATGATATCTAGAAAATTTTCTAGTAGAAGGTGCCACACTACCACCAGGATTTGATATTCATAGTTTGAAAACACTGTCTACTCAACCAACATAAATTGCGATGTCAAGTGTTTCTATTCCCCAAATTACCGCAGTGGTATCAACTGGCATACCTACTCAAATATCATCAATTGTAAGCACAATCCCTTTCAACATGACATAGGGTTTACAATTTACTACAGGAGCAACTTCATCAAACCCCTTAAGCACTAACACTACTGGTAAGAGGTAAGCATGAAGATTCCTATATCAAATTAGAACTTTCAAACAGGAAATATTCCCAATCCAAATCAAAACATTTAGACATAAAATATTCCCAATCCAAATCAGAACATTCAGATAGGAAATATTCCCAATCCAAATCATAACATTCAAACAGGAAATATCCCCAATCCGAATCAGAACATTCTAACGAGATATATTCCCTTGCCAAATCACAACCTATCACAGAACACAGTATTTCAGAACACCTACATTGATCCAAACAATGCAAACAACATGTCCTTGACACAATTAGATGTTCTCCAAAACCAATTGCAAATGCTTCAACAATAGATGGACAACATGTCTATGTTAGGCAAATGAACTATCTCAGTGCAAGATCTATGTCCATGTCCTTTCAACAAAGCGTTTTACATGACACCCTTCCCCCATGGATACATCATATCAAATTTGCCTAAGTATAATGGGAGGAAGAATCCTTTGGAACATATTATAAAATTCTCAATGACATTCATGGACATATCATATGACCACACATACTTGATGAGACTATTTTCGTGAACCCTTATCGGGATAGCACTGGAATGGTTCTCTAAATTACCATATGGCATACAATCCTGGGGTGAATTAGCTGAGAATTTTGTCAAACATTTTGCCTTTAACATAGACAATGAAATAACCATAGCTACCTTTTGTCACACAACACAAGAAGACGGTGAAACTTTCATCACTTTCTTTAAGAGATGGAGAATTCTAGCTAGTAGATGTCCAGTTGAAATACCAGAAAATAAAAAAGTCACGATATTCCTTGAAAACGTCAATCCAAAACTGAGAAGTGACTTAAGGGTACATTATTGTACTTCATTCCTAGACTTGGTACAAAAGGGAATCATCCTTGAAAAAGGCCTTATTGACAAAGGATAAATTAAAGTACCAGGTAGAAAACCAATCGTTCAACATCAAAACACACCCAATGATAGAAATAATATATGGTCTAGAAACAAAAATGTTACAAATGATGACATTGTTGATGCTAAAACCATACATACGGGACCAGTTAACACACTTAGAGGTTACAAACCCAATCAAGACATGATGAATATTCCAGATCAAATAACAAATTTTGTCCAAAATTCACAACAACAACGACCACAAAGGAGATTTCCTACACGTGAATTTACCCCTTTAGGGCAACCAATCGAGACAATTTTCAAAGATTTGATTAAACATAATGTCATTAAACCTTTGGAGCCAAGAGAGTATGATCTTGGACAATTTAAACCTCCATGGTGGGATGATAACACATATTGTGACTATCATCAAACAAAAGGACACAACCTACAACAATGTCACCAACTAAAGAATATTATACAATACTTTTTTGAAAACGGAACCATAGAGGTCAATGGGTAGAAAAATACTAGGAACAGTGATCATAAGGTCTTCACAGACCCATTACATGACCACACGAAAGGAAAAGCCTCTACTTTGGGAACCAAGAATAATCCATCGGCCAATTATGCAAATACCAAGTATGACTATGGAAAAGGAAAGATCATAAACCATCTCCGATCTGCAAATGAAAATGTCGATACCATCACCATTAAGAAGCATTCAGAATGTGATGTAAACACATATAGAACAAAGATAACTATTCCCAGCCCTTCTTCTGAACCACCTACACAGTCTTCCAGGTCTAAGTACAATCTCCTTGATCAACTAAGCAAAACCCCTGCACAAATATCCATTTTGGAACTGTTGACTTTATCACCTAAGCATCAAGCCATTCTCGACAAAGCCTTATAGAACACGACTTTCCCTACTGACTTATATGTCAATCGTTTCAAAGAAATGGTAGGATATTTAACCAACTCCCATCATGCCACATTTTCCCAACAAGACTATTCAACCGAAAAGACTGATCATAATGACCCATTACATCTTGAAGTATTAGTCCATCGAACCAAAGTCAGATGAGTCTTGGTAGACGGAGGAGCAAGTTTGAACCTGTGTACCCTAAAATTGGTTGAGGCATTAGGATTCTCAGAAGAATGCGTAGAAAATTCTAAGAGTATAGTCATCAAGGCTTATCATGATGAAGAAAGATCATCCAAAGGAGTTGTCACACTCCTTATCAGAATTGGCCCAACAATTATGAACACCAGCTTCCAAGTCTTGGATCTCACCCTTCCATATAACCTATTGTTAGGTAGACCTTGGATACACGCAATAAAAGCCATACCTTCCACATATCACCAATGTCTGAAATTCCTGCATAATGGAACCGAGATCACAATTGATGGCGATCCAGATCCTTTTCAATATTGTACAAGCTTAAGGGAAATTCCACAACAATAGGTACCCGTTAATCAAGAAGATTCATCATCCACTTTGTCCCTATACGTTAATCCATAACATCTTACCAAGTCCATTTCATTCAAACCACCGTCGTCCACTCCTAAGATTGAGATCCAATCCACTCCTAAGATTGAGATCCAGGACAAGGGCTGTGGAGAATATTACATGAAGGCATCCTATTGTGTCAGTTAGCTAGTTCCACCTAAGGCATATAGCTTACCCATGGCAGATAGAAGACAGTCAGTAGTCACATTTCATGTTCCTCCTACAATGACGTTGACCAAATGGGGAGAGTTAAGTGAAGAGGATGTGGATCAAAGTGATATCACCTCCTGGTTGTACCAAGAAGACAACGAATACCCCTCACCGTCTATTCAAATAGCTAAGGATAAATATGGAAAAGGCTTTAGGATAATGCAAATCGAAGGCTATGATGGACATAGTGGGTTAGGTTTACATCAAAATAGAAGGACGGAACCAATCATTGTCTCACCACGACCGAAATACCTAGGGCTAGGGTTTCAACCACTTAGAATTGGTTTTCCTAGTACTTCGTCACCATTTCAAGAGGAAGTGAGTGCTTATGCGGACAGCGAGATATCTCACGAACCACTTCCCCCAATTTACGATGAATCCCCTGAATCAAGCGACTATGAATGGGATTCCCTTTCCTCTACCAATACCATGAACCTAGATAGTCTATTTGAAGAATTGGACCAAATGATAAAATCCTTACCAAATTCATCTAATCCTCGTCCTAGAGAAAACTTGTCCAGAGAATAATGTCTTAAGCATTTTTTATTGGGAGACCCTTGATCATGCATCTTGGGCACCTAACGAGCCCTCTTCTGATGACTTAGCCCTTACAATAGTCCCACATTAGATTTTACCTACCCCTAGGAAAAAGAACAAGGAGTTAGTCCAAAACTTCTGTGACCATGTCAACGACTCTATATTCACCTTGTCGGCTTCCACCTTTGATAACTCCAATGATGACATGCCCCTCATATATCCCAAAATTATCGACTAGGATCAACAAGGTACACCCATCTTAGACACATTTGAGAATGACGAAGCATTAGATGAGTTCATGGGACTTCGAGAAGGCATACCAAGAGGGGATCATAAAGTTGCTTTTACCATAGATTTGGATGACAAAGCACATTTTGGGGATTCTATTTACACCTCTAGCCACAAAAATGAAAATGAAAAGAAAAAAGATGAAAATGAGAAAAATGATGAGTCCTTAGGTGAAAACCGAAAGGCACCTTTGGACAAAGAAACAGTCAAAATAAAGGACGCATCCAAGGGAAAAAACCTCTCTAAGGCACCCAAGGATAGAGGTTTAAATATTCTCCCCATTGAATAGGAAAAGTCACTGATGCTAGTAGAAGAGTCTATTGAAGTCAACATAAATATAGAAGAAAACCCTCATATAGTATATTTTGCAGCATCATTGACAGAGACAGAACAACGTGAGTTTCAGGACTTCTTCACAAAAAGACAGATAAACTTTTCATGGTCGTATGCTGACATGCTTGGGTTGGATCCAGACCTAATATTGCACCATCTACCATTACAACTAGGTATTAATCCAGTCAAACAAAAGTTAAGAAAAATGCATCCACAAATTGCTCTACTGGTCAAAGCAGAACTTAAGAAACTCCTGGATGTCGGATTCATAAGGACCATAGACTATGTAGACTAGATATCAAATCTTGTGCCATTGACTAAAACAACTGGGGGCATCCGCATTTGCATAGACTTTAGAGACATCAACAAGGCATGTCCTAAGGATGACTTCCCTTTGTCGAACATAGACATGATAGTAGAACTTACAACGGGATATGAGATGCTATCCCTCATGGATGGTTTCTCTGGATATAACCAAATCAAAATCGCAGTTGAAGACCAACACAAGACAACTTTCATGTGTCCATGGAGAATATACTGTTGGAATGTTATGCCTTTTGGGCTTAAGAACGCAGGAGCTACTTATCAACGGGCAATGACTACTATTTTCCATGAATTTGTACATACTCTCATGGAAGACTATGTCGATGACATTATAGCTAAATAAAAAACAAGGGCAGATCATTTGAAGGTTCTAGACAAGATATTCCAAAGACTATAGAATTACAACGTCAGACTAAATCCGAAGAAATGTGTCTCTGGAGTGAAATCAGGGAAACTTCTAGGGTATATAATTTCTAGAAGAGGCATTGAGGTAGATCCAGAGAAGGTAAAATATATTGTAGAAATTCCTCCTCCAGTTAGCATTGGTCAACTAAGAACACTACAAGGAAGATTACAGTCTATCAAGTGTTTCATTGTACAACTAGTAGACAAAATACACCTGTTTCAACATCTACTCAAGAAAGGAGTACCATTTGTGTGGACACCTAAATTTTTGAAAGCTTTCCAATAAATCAAGGATTATTTTCTCACTCCACATGTCTTAAAGCCACCTACAAATGGAAAACCATTGATACTATACATCTCGAAAACTCAGTCGGCATTAGGGGCTCTTCTTGCACAAAATGATGATCAAGGTCATGAAAGAGCAGTCTATTACATCAGTCGTACCTTGGTGGGATATGAATCAAATTACAGTAACATAGAATGTGCTTGTCTTGCGGTAGTCTTTGCTACTCAAAAAATTTGGCACTATATGCCAAATCATCAAACAATGTTGGTCGCAAAGATTGATCCCCTCAAATATCTCCTAAGTAAAGCAACATTAACATGCCGATTGGCTAAATGGGTTATAATACTTAGTGAGTATAAAATCCAATATGTGGAGAGGAAGGCTATAAAAGGATAGGTGATTGTAGATCAGTTAGCAGATGCACCCATAAAGGTAGACCATCCTTTAGTGGTAGATTTTCCTGATGAATTTATCTTCAACATTGACACTAGAACCGAATGGAAATTATACTTTGACGGGTCACATACAAATCATGGTTCAGGAGTAGGTATCCTATTTGTTACACCTCAAGGAGATACTATTCCTAAATCATTTAGGATTTCTTTCCCTTGCACCAACAACATAGCAAAGTATGAAGCCTTAGTGATAGGACTAAGAATGGTAGGCCAATGGAAGATTAAGAGTCTACATGTTTTTGATGATTCTCAGCTAGTAATCCGACAAGTAAATGATGATTATGAGACTAAGGATGAAAAACTTGCCCCTTACAAGTGCATGGTTGATAGTTTCAAACTGTAATTTGATGACATTACCTTTCAAAAAATACATGTTTTCAGAACAGGTTTGCAGATGCTATGGAAACCATGGGTTCCTTATTGGATGTTTTGAGCAACGTGCCTAAGTTTGAGTTTTTGGTTGAACAGTTATTGGTCCCTACCTATGATGTCCCCGATATTGTGATGGTGTGTACGATTGTTGGTCCTACTTCCCCTTGGTACAAATACGTATTCAACTACCTGAATGACCAAACCTTACCTCTAGACTTGTCAAATAACCAACGCAGAACCTTTATCCGTAAGTCAGCGAAATACACCAGCATCGAAGATACCCTATATAGACGTACCTTAGATAACACCCTAATGAGATGTCTTAATGTTGAAGAAACACAAATGACCTTACGATCAGTGCACGAGGGTATATGCGGATCTCATTCAAGGTGTCCTACTTTAGCCCATAAGATTACGAGAGTAGGTTATTATTGGCCTACAATGGAAAAAGACTCATATATCTTTGTAAGGAAATGTATACAGTGTTAGATACACAGAGATTTGATAAGAGTACTAGCATAGGAGCTTCGTTCGTTTACATCAAAATACTAGAAAGACTCAAATGATTAAAAGACTCAAACCTTATGTACAAAAACTAATCTAAAACTCTACTGAAAGTAGTGCTTTAGATGATGTCCACTATAGGGTAGTGTGAACAGAGTGCCATCTTGATATGCCAATAGAAAACTGTTTTCACCAACCACTTGATGAATTATAAAAGGGCTACGCCATAGGGAGTCAAATTTCCCATGTATTCCTTTGGGCTCTCTCGTTTTATCCCAAAGAAAGACATGATCTCCAACTTGAAATATCCTCTGCTTTTCTTTTTTGTCAAAGAGAACTTTAACTTGCTTCTGATGATTTTTGATGCGATCCACTACTTGTGACCTTTGTTCCTCCAATTGTGAGAGAAACATTATCCGTTTATCCAAGGAAATTTCAAATGTATCATCTTCCATAGCCTTAGCCAACTTGAGAGCTGGGAGTTCTAGGGTAATAGGGATTTATGCATTCACACCATAGAGTAGCTGAAATGGAGACATACCAATGGCTCTTTTAGGTGTAATTCGATCAGCCCATAAAGCATCATAAAATGATTTATTCCATGAAATTTGATTCTCATCCACAAGATTTCGGATAATAGTGATCATATTTGTGTTACTGGATTCTGCTTGACCATTACCTTGAGGGTAATAATCTAAAGAGTGAGACAAAATAATGCTATAGTCAAAATAGAACTGAGTTACCTCGTAAGAGGAGAATTTGGCTGCATTATCCATCACCACCTTATATGGAACTCCAAATCTTGATATGATGTTCTCTTTTGAAAACCTACACACTACTTCATATGTAGCATGTTTTACAGGAACAACCTCTACCCACTTGGTAAAATAATTTGTCACAGCAAGAAAATAAGTATGTCCAGCACTTGAGTGAGGATTAATAATGCCAATGAAGTCAATTCCCCATTGTCTGAAAGGTTCTTCTACCATGACTGGTTTTAATGGTTGCGCCATCATTTTTCGCTTGTCAACAAACTGCTGACATTGTATACACTTGCATACCCATTTATATGTATCTTAAAAAAGAGTTGGCCAGTAATACCTAGCCCTTAAGATCTTGTGAGCAGTTAATGATGGAGAAAATTTCCTGCCACATGCCAAGTTATGAAAATATTTTAGCAATCTATATTGTTGTGATTTATCAACACAACGCTGAAAGTTACCATCAAGAGTTCTTTTATATAAACCACTATCCCAAAGAACGCAGTTTGCAGCCTTAAGTTTCAAATTTCTCTTTTCCTTAAAAGACAAATAAGCTGGACATTCACCATAAATCAGAAAAGAGGCAATGTTTGAATACCATTCGTCAGTAGTGCTGAAAAACAACACCTTGGGAAGGTCTTTGTAAACATCCTCTTCACCTTCTTTTGAAACACTTTCAGCCATAAGCTGACATCCAAACAAGCTTGGTAGGCTTTATTTCCATATCGTATTCTTGGATTTTTGCCACCCAATTTCCTCTTTTCGTACCAAAATCTTGTTGTGTCAAAATAGATTTGATTGTTGTATCCAAAACTAGAACCACTATATGAGAGTTGAGAATATAGAACCTAAAATACTTAACTATTTTTACTACATAAAAATAATTCTTCTCAATCATGGAATATTTGAGTTCATGAAGTTTTAATGGACAACTCATGAAGGCAATAAGAGATTTAGTTCCTTCTGGATTTCGCTGCATCAAAATAGCAGACATAGTATGCTCGGAAGCATAACTATACATTATAAAATCCTTAGTATAATATGGAAAAACTAGCACTGGAGCATGAGCAATCGCATCCTTGATCTTAGCAAAAGCAGCTTTACCTTCAACATTCCAACAAAAAACAGATTTCCCTTTCATTGTCATGTCCTTGAAATAACAAAACCATAAAGACCAAGTGTTAAAATATAAATCAATTAATAAATAAAATAAATAGAAATATTAATATTAAATATAAAATAAATGTGTATCATATCAATATAAAAATATATAAATATGAAATAACAAATATAATAATAATATATAGGCAAATTATTGTTATTACATTCTAGTATTAAATAACCTAGTATCAAAAATAATAATAAATAAATATTATAATCATTACACATCAAAGATTGTAATACATTAGAATAAAATAATAATAAGATATTAGCAAATTGTTTTATTATTATACTTTAATGTTAAAATATGTTCAATAAAATATCAAAATAAAATAATAAAATAAATAGAAATCTGAAATATCATAATTATAGTAATAATATATTATTTTAAAAATAGATATTATTGTGATAATAAAGGCAGCAATTAAATCTAACAAAGGGATGTATTTTATGAAAAGTCACCTCTTTCACCAAACAATACATTCCCCCCATGAGTCACCTACCTTGAATGGTATAAATAGAAGGAAGGAAAATAAGGAAGGGGGAAAAAACATGGAGAGATATGATTTGCAATTTAGAACAGCAGCAACAATTATTGTTACGCATTAGAATATAGAGTCGTTTAATATATATATTATTTAATAGGCATGCACGTATATATGCATAGATATAGATAAATTTTATAATGAATAATATGCAATGAATAAAGTATATATATGAATAAGGAAAGAATAGTTATATATATATATATATATATATATATGAATTGTCCTCATCCTATGATCAATTTAGTACAAGGTTGAAGGAAGCGAGTAAGGAAACATGGAGAGATATAGCAACTCAGGTGATGTACTCACTTAGCAATAATATTTAGCATATTTTTAATATAAGAAATAGATATTTCTAATTTGATTATTGGTGTAATGCTTTCTTTAGTATTATCATGATGATAATAATGTTGATGTTAACTTAAATAATTAGTAATAAATGCAAATGTATTTGATTACTAAAAGAATGTCTTCTCTGTGTTCATAAGCCTACTAGGGTGGAAGGGCCTGAGACAGGTGGTGCCTAAAAACCCCACTTAACAATCTGTTGCGGTCATGGAGGGGTGGGGGTCCCACTTAACAATCCATTGTGGCCATGGAGGGGAAGTAGGCCCATAACCCCTTATAAGCTCCGCTAGCTTCCCCTTGTAGGTTGAGTGTCTTTCGAGGTGATGGCATAGGTAGAGAAAGCAGGTACAAGTGTTTCCTCTAAGCACGCCACTCCGAGATGTTCATATCGCTCGAGGCCAAGCGGTGGGTTGTCCTGATAGGACGCTTGTGCTCTTGGGCTTAGATGGATAGCTTCCATCTTTGGGCGGCTCTACCCATGCCACTCCTCATATGTCTTTATTATTGATTTGTGATTATATTTATATTTGAATATCTAGATATTAATGCTAACAGATATATGTACATATGGAAATATTAAACGCAAACTTCAATCCAAGATTACTTAGTCAAAGAAGAAACCCTAAACTTAAATGCAGATATATATTCATTTGAAAAAGAAGAAACCCTAAACTTGATCAACAAATGAATTCTAGGGAAAAGTCGGGTAAGGGACATTACATTAATCATATCAATGATATGATGTGTTTTTTCAACAAAGTCTAGAACGAACCTTCTCAAGAAATTGACTTTCCCAAAGAAAGAATGAACAGTTGTCTTACTGGCTAGCAAAGGGAGAGTTTGAATAGACTTTACCCTTTCCGAGTCAATTTTGATTCCTTCTTCTGACATGACATGTCCCAAAATTTTTCCCTCAATTACCCCAAAGACTGACTTCTTGGGATTAAGAGAAACACCATGTTTCTGACACCTTTCCAACACATCTTGTAAATGAAACAAATGATTCTCACGCTCTTTGGAAAAGACGGTGAGTTCATACAAATACACCACAATATACCTTCCCAAGATACCATGGAAGGCTAAATCCATTACTCTTTGAAATGTTTCCCCTGTATTAATTAATCCAAAAGGCATTTTGTGATATGCAAAAGTACCCCAAGGAGTGGTAAAAGCAGTTTTGTGTCTGTCTACTTCACTTACTTCAATATGGTTGTAGCCTAAAAATTCATCCAGCATAGACATCATCTGAGCACCTGTCATTGTCTGTAGTACTTGGTCCATAATAGGCAAAGGATAATTATCCTTTAGTGACTGTTGATTAAGATTTTGAAAATCTACGCAGATGCGAATTCTCCATTCTTCTTACGCACTAGAACTATATTAGCTATCCACGTTGAATGATGGATAGGAAAAATAATTTGAGCATTTAACATTTTATAAATTTCTAAATGGATAGTACCAGAGATTTTAGGATTGTACTAACATTGCTTTTGTTTAAAAGGAGTTGTGTCACTCTTCAAAGGAATTTCATGCTGAAATTATCCTGATTGAAAAGACTTTAGATCATCGTAAGAATAAGCCAGCACATCATTATATTGGTGTAACAATTGAATAATCTTATTTCTCTCTTCAAGAGTGCAATTGTTACCAATATTAATCAATTTGGGATCATCTTCAAACCCAATATTATACTTCTCATACCCCGTATGAGAATCAAAATTCACCTACTGCTGGCTTTTGATGTAACGGTCATGCTTATCAAAGAGTTTTTCCAGTGAGTCCAACCATTTAGGAATTTTGTTTCCCTTCAATTGTAAGATTTCTTCATCTGGTTCAACCAAAGTATCTGACATAGAATATGAAGAAGAAGAAGAACTTCTTCCTTCGAAATACATATTATTAAAATCATCATCAGCTTGTAAAAAATTGATAATCTACTTGTCATCATTGAAAATCTGTCAATGCTCCCAATTATTAGGTACACTAGGTCTGTAGATCAGTTCAACAACATACTTATCTTGATTAAAATCAGGATGAGGAATTAGAAGAGTAGCTGAAACTGCAAGAGAATCAGCTATGTCATTGAATTCTCGAGGGACAATTGAAATGTTGAAAGCATCAAAATCTTGAATATTCTCCCATAAGAGGTTTGCATTAGTGGCAAAGTCTGTCATTCCTCATCTGATATATATTCCTTATCTGACACACCACTAACTCTGCATCTCCTTGAGCATGAATATTATTAATTCCTCTTTTTAGTGCAATGCTCATGCCCAACAAAAGTGATTCATATTCAGTCATGTTGTTAGTATTAGCGAACTGTAGCTTGAAAGAATATGGAAAGATCTCACCCTTTGGAGAAATGAGAACCAAACCAGCTCCAGATTTGTTCGTAGCACAACTACCATCAAACTCAAGGGTCCAAACATTGTTAGAGCTATCAACAACATAAAGACAGTTGGAACCTCCTACTTCTGGAATAGATGAACTTTGAAAAGAAAGAGTGCTCTCTTCTTCCATAGGAGAGGACAAATTTTCTTCAACTTGAAGAAAAATTTGAATATATTTTTCTGTAGTAGAAGATGCAGCATCCTCCACCATATTATCAAGGGAGTTTTCAGCCGGTATTAGATTCTCACCACCACTAGAAGATCCTTCTCTTGCTGAGAGAATCGAGGAATTTGAATCATTGGAAGTCCAGTCTTCAGAAAAGTTAGAAACTTCATTGATATGGAGATAGGAGTTTTCAAAACCAGCAAATTCAAAAATAATTTGAGCATGAGGATCATCAAATTTCACCACTGTATACTTATTTTCTCTTTCAGGAACTAATTTCTACACAATACCCTTGATAGGAATCTTGGCTTTTATCATGTCCATGTTGAGTTCACCTCCTACATCTTTACAAAAATTACGTCCAAGTAGCATACCATAAGAAGCTGGAACGTCTGCAACTAGAACAATCATTTTATCTTTTTATCAAGAAAATCTGTAAAAGAAAATTGTGCATCTTTGATTTGCCCAACAAGGGGCACTTGCTTATTATCCATAGAATAACAATCACCAAAATTTTTGGTAAGAGTTAACCCAAGGCAATCAGCCACCTTAATCGACATAATATTGTCTGAAGCACTGGAATCTATAATGCAGTTGCTCAACTTGAAACCATTAATAAGAAAGAAAATATAGAAAGGATCTATCTTTCCTGGAATTGAGGAAGAGATGATAACCAGATTATTGGGTAGAATCTTGGTCTCTTGAAAAGCAAGAACATCGGAACTAGGACGAATATCCTTTCTTTTCACAAATTTTACCAATCTCTCAAATTGGTCAGGGTTGGCTTGAAGATACTCTACTTCAGACATTTGAATCTTAGTCTTCCTAGCATGATCAATGATATCGAAAGTTTGAAAAGGATTTGATAGGAACATAAATGGTGTATTTTCAGGCCGTGCTTTACGATTGGACACACTGATCTTAGGCTCACTAGAAGAAACAATGGGAGAGCTACTTACTTGATTTTTGCATGAATCCTTAGTTAAAGTGGGTAGCAGTGTATCCCTTTTAGCAATGGTAACTGGCAACTAAACGTTGTTCTTCACCTTTGCTTCTTCATCTTGTTGAGCCAACTGAGTTTGGGATCGTTTTATTACAGCATACGCTTGACCTTCAACATTTTCAATTTCTATTGAATTGTCATAGTGCATGTACCATATAGTGGAGTCGCCAGCTATCTCTCCTTCATCTCGGTTAAAGATAGCTTCATCTTCTGCTTGAAAATAATTAGAATAAATTTCTTCTCAATCTATTTCATAGTATCCAATAGTTGTATTCTTCGCAGGAGCTTTGAGTGCAAGCCTCTCAGGAGGAGGAGGCAACTTAGCCTGATTTTTAGCAGCATAATTGGAGGTAGAATTTGGATATGCCTTTCTAGGAATATCCTTGTATCGAGCAGCATAAGAATCTTGTGAAACCTGCTTCTTTAAGGCAAGAAGTTCATTAGCCAAATTTTGCACCATAGGATCAGTAGAATTTGAAGTAGAAGACTCAGAAAAGGGATTTCCTTTGAATCGATTAGGATCCTTCCAGATTTTCCCAGCCAAGATCAAATCGTCTTCAATCTTTGTAGCAAGAACTTGAGCATGAGCCAAATTTGGTAGAGCAGCTCTTCTCAGCAGAAAACTAACTTCAGGTAGCTGAGTATTTATGAAGAAACACTTGAGATTTGCAAGAGTAGGCTAAGAAGCAGTGGGGATTATATTTGCTAACATATTGAACTTAGCAATAAATTCGCACATGTTCTCATGTGTGTCTTTCTTCATTTGATTCAAGGGGGCCAACAATGCGTTTTCATCTTCAACAGGCTTGAAACGCTCTTCAAACTTACTCTTGAGTGTATCCCAACTAGTGATATCACCATCTCTCAGTTTGCAAAACCAGCCAGCTACAATTCCTTGTAGTGTTTCCATAAACAATCATACAACAACGTCTTGATGTTCTACGCCTAGAACACCACACATCATAGAGAATGCTTTGATATGTTCATCAGGGTGTTGTTTACCATCTCCATAAAACTTGGGTAGATTCTTACATGAGTAATATTTAGAGGACCAAAAGCTGCTCCCCATGGACCTTGAGCCATTGCTTGGATATTAGGAACTACTGAAATTAATGGCTTGAGGAAGAAGGCTGAAAGTTCACTTGGGATGGGCTTTTTCTTTTTAGATGGAGGAAAACTTGTAGTTCGTGAAAGAGGGGAGATGGTAGTAAGAAGATAAAATCTAGCTTGTTCAGCCCAACTTAATCCAACTACTTGAGAAATTTGTCCCTTCTTACATCGAACGTAGTAACGAATGTCTTCCAGTGTAGAAACTTAACATCAAAACCAAGTAAATCAGTATAGGATAAAAGGATACTAGACTTCAAAAGAAAGCGAGACACTTTCAAATGTGTTTGTAATCCCTAGTGGAGCCGCCAAAAATTGTTGGTTGAAAATTTTGTATACTTGAGAGAGTGTGCAAAATTGTAGTTTCAGCCACAACATGTGAGATAAAACTCTCCTAATTAAGGGAAGGCCCCCCCTTTTATAACTAGCTTAAACTACTATGGGTGAAACAACAATCTTTCCTCTTGTTTCAAGAATAATTATACCCTTTTATCTACAAAGAAAAGTGATTGTGACTTTAAAGAAAACTTTTACAACAACTTGAAATTGAATTGAGATAGAGGAAATGAAGTTTCCTGAAAGCAAAAAGACTTCCGCCACTTCCTCCGGGATGTGAAAACAATCTCCAAGCACAAAGTCTTGATAATTAGAAACCCTATCTACCCTTTTAGAATTGATATAATAATGCAATACATAACAGCACAAAGTCTGTAAATATAGTGCACCTGCAAATTACAACTCCTAACCTTAAATCAATCTAATTCAGTACTTCAAACTTGTAGCACAAAGATTGCAAGAAATAAGACCAAAGTTTTATCACAATGGCTCCACAACTTCACAAGAAGAATTCAAAAAAATGCACTACTATGACATAAGAACACAATAATGTCATGCAACAAGTACACAAAGTTTGAAATATGTATGCCTTCCTTATACCACTTGAAAATTAAGTTCACACATAAAGCACAAAGTCTCTTTGTTGTAAATTTCTGCAGAGTTTTCTCTATTGCCAAAAAGATAGATATTACAATAGGCCCCCTCAAGTATTTATAGGAGAGAGGCCTTGAGAAAAAGGTGGGAGGATCTCAACAAAATTGAGAAATTCTCTCAACCACTAACTAACTGTAATTGACTTATTCAAAATTACAATCCAAATTGTGATTTGTCTTGTAAGGTTTTACATGTATTTACATTTTTCAAAAATGCAAGAGAAATGAAATCTTGCAATTACAAAACTTGTTTTTACACATAATTTGTCGAAATTAAAATAACATAAATATTTTCACTCCATCACATTGCTAGCTTTGAAATATTGAAACTTGTTGATAATTCCCTACAACTCATTAGGATCAAGGCCAAGCGTATTCCTGGCAACAACAATAGTCTTTAGGATTACATCATAGTATCTTACTATTTCCTCTTTATGTTCTTCAAAAGAAGCTTGCATCTTATCAAAGATCATCCAGTGATTAAAAAATTTATGGATTGTATCCATAGTAAGCCGATTTGAATTTAGCTCTTGGTGAAGGTTTTTGGTTATCTGAGAAACAACATCACTAGCTACAAGTAATTCTCCTTCATGACTTAGAACTTTGTAAGGTATTTTCTCAAAGCTGGAAAGTATGTCCTGCTCAACTTTGGCACTCATCTCAAGCGTAGCCTGAACATCTTTGATAAGATCTTGAACAACTAATGACTTGTTTGTCGTAAGTTCCTCAAACTCTATATATTTTTCCCTTTTTGAAATCACTGAATTGTTGCACAAAATTTCCATCTTCACTTGATCCATCTCATGCTAGATTTTTAAATCTTTCTCAGGAGAATCTAGACTTTTTTGAAAGGCTTCCAAGGTTTGATTCATCTTGAATCTTGCTGCTTTGACAGTACTCAAAATCTGCAATGCCTTTTCGATCATTGGTATGCCTTGGTCAATTAATTGAGTTGTCCAAGAATCAACTGCTTTAGCTTTCAATGCAATTATTTCCAATTGCCTGACTAATTCTTTAGGGGTAAATGAAGATAGTGAATTAACCATTTTCAATGATTTAGTAATCCTTTGAATAATTGAAACTAGTTGTTCATTCTCTTCTTTTAAATTCTCTTTTTTGGCTAGAAGTTCATTGTAGCTTTGTGCCAACACTGTCACTGAACTCTGAGCATCTTGCATCATATTGGCATGAGTATACTTGCCTAATTCCACTCTAGTGAATATGTAATCAGACATCTGCATCTCTCCATGTGGTTTGTCTATGAGAGGTTCTTCTATTTCATCTTATTGTTGTCAACAAATACCTGCGAGACTGTCTTAGCTTTCTTTGCAACCCTTGGTTTGGATTTCTTCAATTTCTGGAAATCAAACACATCAAGAGAAATTACTTGTTTCTTCCTCTTTGGAGCAACTGAGTTCAAACAAGGAGGAAGATCCAAGGTTCTCACATTTGAAACAACAACTATAGTTTGTGTAGAAAAGGATTCATTATGTGACACAACTGTAATTCGAGGAGGTGCCTCGGTTTAGATAGCAACAATAGTCTACTCAGAAGACAAATTGAGACTAGGATCAGCCATAAAACAATCAAAACTTGTTGCTGATGTATCTATCTTTGGGAGTGTTATTTCTGATAATATAGGAAAGATTGGATTTGTATCAAATACGTTCTCCAAATTGTCATGCAATCTTCTCACAAGTGTATTCATTATTGATGTAGCTGAGGAATGATGAATAGATTTTGAAGGTGTGATGGAAGAAACAACACTGTAGAGAAAGAATCAACATCACTATCAATCAGAAACATAGGAGATATTGCAATAATAGGTATTGGAGCTTCAACGTGAGGATACCTTTCACTTGGAATAGTAGAAGTTTCAAGAACATGTTCTTCCTATTGATCCAAAACTTGAATCTGTGTTTCCTTAACTTCTTTTCCCTTTAGTGTTACTTTCTCCAATGGTTTTTCAACAACTTGGCTAACCCTCAACTTAATCCTAGTTTCTGAAGAGGAAGCTCCTTCTTTTGATTTGTCTCTAACCTCTGATTTCAATCCCTTAGGCCCAGCTGAATCATCCTCAGCTCCAATCTGATTTTAGTAGTCTTGACACCTATGCTCTTGATCCAGGTGTTAGTATTTGCCAAGATTGAATGAAACCTATCAAAAATAGAAGTAGATTCTTTCTTAAACCACTGTATTGTAGGAATAGGCACATTAGCAACCTCTTGTTCTTTATATTCTAGATCTAAAATCAGCCCATCATCAATTACTCCCTCTGAAACTAAGATCGGATTGAGATCAACAATTTTCTCCACTGTAAGCCTGCAGTAATCCATTTTATAGATATTGTTCTATGTCTGAAGTTCTACCCAAATGTCTTCAATGGGATACACATGCGTGAAAGCTCTTTTTATTTTCTCTTTCACTCATCTGTAATCAAATTCCATTATGGCCTGGAATTTCTTTAATTTTATCTCCTAAAGTTCAGCCTCCATTGTTTTTTCTCTTGAGGTAGTTGTCAAGGAGTACCTCCCAACCAACAGTGGATTATGTGATGAAATGCTAACTCCAGTCTTGTGTTGTGTAGCTTGTCGTGCATGCACTATCATCAATTGCCTTGCTAGCTCCATGAAAATGATTCTATCTATTGGGTACCTTGGAAGCATATAAGGTTGGTCTTCAAAACAACCAACTCTTATGTAAGCAAAAGTAGGGAATTGAAGGGAAAGACAGCCATATTCATTTACTTTCCTCCAAGCAGCCTCAGATACCCTATTTTTTTCCAATGCTTTGTCAAATAAACACATGAAATGACCAAAAAAAGCATCTTGGACCCTTCTATAATGCACACGACTTTGCCTCAAAGTTAGTTGATCATAATACTCCCATACAGGCACCAATGATCTATCACCTTTGGTAGAAAGGCCTGGAAACTACCTCAATGAAGCTGCTATGTAAACCAGATATGAATTCATATAAAAGGTGAGTGTGGTGGGAACATTTGCAAGTTGTTCACATAAACTATCACTGCTAAATTCACCCTAGAAAATTGGATATTGTGCCTTTCTGATAACCACTATGAATTTATACATCCTGTTTTCAAACATATTGGAGACTTTCAATCCCACTATTTTGCTCAGAAGGGTGATCATATCATTAATTTCTTCTTTAAAATCAAACCGATATAGCTTGGGTATCTGGGTCACACAAGGTCATGATTTAAGAAGCCATTTTTTATTGATATGCTTAATACAATCACTCTTCTTTTGTTCATAATGATCATGAGCACTCTTCATTGTAATATTTGAATACACAGGAGCATCAAGAACTCTAAAAATTATGTTAATGGTTTCAGAACCAAGCCTGATAACCACATTACCATCATCATCCTTGATAGTTCTTGTTTCTCTGTCAAAGCAGGATGCACATGTAAGAACAAATTCTAGCTCTAGGGCAGCTATAGGAAAAGTAGACACCAAGTGAATATGACTTATCAGCAACAACTGCATATCATGAGAATTTGATTTCTCAGCCCTCTTAAGAAATTCAGACCTATCAACATGCCCAATCTTTGTATCTCTAATTTCATCAATGTTTGAGACCACATGAGATGGAGAAATCTCGTTCCTATATTTATCATATTTGCACTTCATCTTTTTGTTTGTCAGAGAGGTTGGTTCGTCTGTCATCGAGCAAGAATCTGCAAGGCTGCGATGAAAACCCCATAAGGTCAACACATCATCAGCATCAACATGTGAAGACATAGTATCCATTAACAATAAGACTCAAACCCTAGATTGGTGAAACTGCATTTTGAATGAAGGTGGAGAATGAAGGTTAAAAACCAATTCGGATCTTGGTGGGTTGATTATGAATGAAAGCAACATTTTGTCTTTTGCGGGCAGCAAGTCAAAACTTCTAACCTTGAATTTGCAATCAAATGTTGGAAACCCGATTTTAAGGCATTTAAAAGCATTTCGGGTTTTGGAAAGCATTCAACAACTTTTATAAAGCGCAATCAAGATTTTTTGAGCATTTTGCAATTTTCAAGTTAATGGTCGAAAAAATAAGGAGTCTTTGCAAATTTCAATTTGCAACTTTAAACTTGCAATTTTAGTGAAAAATCTCGACCTGCTATTTGGTGATGAAAACCCAAAATTAGGCCAAAGTCTTATTTTGCAAAAATGGAAGTGAAGATGAAAATGAAGATGAGTGAGAATGAGTGTGATGAATTCAATGAAGGCAAATGAGAGTGGAAAATAAGAACAAAAGGGAAAGATGAAATGGAAATGGAAAAGACGCTTAATGAAAATGCAATTTAGCATGAACAAGATAACATTTTTCAAAATGATGTATTGACAAGGAGCCAATGAAAATGAGGAAAAATGCATTTGCACTCAAGGGAAAGACGTTTTTTCATAAATAACAATTTCTCCATGATAATACACGTTCTTTAATATTCAGCTGCAAAAGACGTTTTAAGTAAAAATGCATTTTCAAGAAGTCATGATTTCTGGCTGTGAGGGAACACGTCTTTACTGAAATTGACATCACACAAACTATGAGATGATGAATTCTTCATGAACATAAAACAACTCATCACAAAAAACAAAAGAAAGGCGTTTTTAAAGCAAAAACACGATTTGATTAAGGGAAAACGCGTTTTCATCAACAAACATTGATAAAAACGTACACACCATAAATAAATGAAAAATGACTTATTAAAAATGCAAGTTGGTTAAGGGAAACTCTTAACCCAAGGTAGAATAGAAAATAAACTCATACTTGAAAATGTGAAGCTGAAAACGAAAAATGGAGTGAGAACCCTAGATATTTTCTATTATCTTCAGAGAAAATGAGAGCTTTAATATTCAAGCTGAGAAGATGTGTTTTCAGTTGAAGAATCTATGAGACTTCCTCGAAAGAAGGTAGACAATTCAAATCCAACACAAACTTCTCTTCAAAATGGGGCGAACTTCTCCAATCGGGTTTTTCCAACACAAAGACAAGTGAAAATAGCACAAAATGACCAAAATCGGGTTTTTGAAAGCTTTCAACAACTTTTATATTTTTACTAAAGACCAAAATCGGGTTTTTGAAAGCTTTCAACAACTTTAATATTTTTACTAAAGACCAAAATCGGAATTCTTGAGATATTTAGCAATTGCTTTTATGAATTCAGGCTTTTTAGGACTTTTGACAACTTTAAATCATGTCTTAAAGCAAAATCGAAACTTTTTGATCATTTAGCAATTTTTATTTTATCACTTGAAGGTCAAATCGTGATTTTGAAGACTTTTAGCAATTTCATTCCATGACTTAAAGGTAAAATCGATCTTTTCAAGGCCTTTAGCAATTTCACTTAAGCCAAATCGGAATTTTTAGGAACTTCAGCAATTTTTGCTTTATGACTTAAAAGTTCCTATTTTTGCAATGTTTTCTTAAAAACCCGAAATTGAAAAAAAAAAAACACAAGAAAAATGACTCAAAATTTTATAAAAATGGAAAGGAGAGTTGATGAAAGGATGTCCAAGGGAACCATCAATTGAAATTCAAAGTCTTGAAAACTCAACACCTCATAAAAGGTGCTCTAATGAGAAAAACTTCAAAAAAATTGGTAGGTTACCCCAAATTTTAGGATGTCAAAATTTGAGGACAACAACTGGCTCCAATTGGGAAATGACCTTTGTGAACAAAGGTTGTAGAATCCAGAATCTCAAAATACTCCAGTGTTCTTCCCATTGGGTAACGGAGTTAATAAACAAAAACTCAAAAATAAATAAAGAAAAAACAAGAAGACTAAAAAGACAAGAAAGACTAAAAAGACTCAAAGGATTAAAAGACTCAAACCTTATGTACAAAAACTAATCTAAAACTCTACTGAAAGTAGTGCTTTAGATGATGTCCACTATAAGGCAGTGTGAATGGAGTGCCATCTTGATATGCCAATAGAAAACTGTTTTCACCAACCACTTGATGAATTATAAAAGGGCCACGCCAATAGGGAGTCAAATTTCCCATGCATGCCTTTGGGCCCTCTCCTTTTATCCCAAAGCAAGACACGATCTCCAACTTGAAATACCCTCTTCTTTTCTTTTTTGTCAAAGAGAACTTTAACTTGCTTCTGATGATTTTTTATGTGATCCACTACTTGTGACCTTTGTTCCTCCAATTGTGAGAGAAACATTATCCATTTATCGAAGGAACTTTCAAATGTATCATCTTCCACAGCCTTAGCCAACTTGAGAGCTGGAGTTCCAAGGTAATAGGGATTTCTGCATTCACACCATAGAGTAGCTGAAATGGAGACACACCAATGGCTCTTTTAGGTGTAATTCGATCAGCCCATGAAGCATCATACAATGCTTTATGCCATGACCTTTGATTCTCATCCACAAGATTTCGGATAATAGTGATCAGATTTTTGTTACTGGATTCTGCTTGACCATTAGCTTGAGGGTAATAATCTAAAGAGTGAGCCAAAATAATGCTATAGTCAAAATAGAACTAAGTTACCTCGTAAGATGAGAATGTGGCTGCATTATCCATCACCATCTTATATGGAACTCCAAATCTTGATATGATGTTCTCTTTCAAAAACCTACACACTACTTCAGATGTAGCATGTTTTACAGGAACGGCCTCTACCCACTTGGTAAAATAATTTGTCGCAACGAGAACATAAGTATGTCTAGAACTTGAGTGAGGATTAATAACACCAATGAAGTCAATTGTCTGAAAGGTTCTTCTACTACGACTGGTTTTAATGGTTGCGCCATCATTTTTTGCTTGCAACAAACTGCTGACATTTTATACACTTGCGTACCCATTTATATGTATCTTGAAAAAGAGTTGGCCAATAATACCTAGCCCTTAAGATCTTGTGAGCAGTTACTGATAGAGAAAAGTGCCCGCCACATGCCAAGTTATGAAAAGATTATAGCAATCTATCTTGTTGTGGTTTATCAACACAACGTTGAAAGTTACCATCAAGATTTCTTTTATATAAACCATTGTCCCAAAGAACGTAGTTTGCAGCCTTAAGTTTCAAATTTCTCTTTTCCTTAAAAGAAAAATAAGCTGGACATTCACCATAAGTCAAAAAATAGGCAATGTTTGAATACCATTCGTCAATAGTGTTGTCAAACAACACCTTGGGAAGGTCTTCATAAACATCCTCTTCACCTTCTTCTGAAACACTTTCAGCCATAAGCTGACATCCAAACAAGCTTGGTAGGCTTTATTTCCAGATCGTATTCTTGGATTTTTGCCACCCAATTGCCTCTTTTTGTACCAAAATCTTGTTGTGTCAAAATGGATTTGCTGTTGTATCCATAACTAGAACCATTGTATGAGAGCTGAGAATATAGAACCTCAAATACGTAACTTCTTTTACTACAATAAAAGCATTCTTCTCAATCATGGAATATTTGAGTTCGTGAAGTTTTAATGGACAACTCATGAAGTTTTAATGGACTAGCAAAGGGTGAGTCTGAAAAGACTTTACCCTCTTCGAGTCAATTTTGATTCCTTCTTCTAACACGACATGTCCAAGAATTTTTCCCTCAGTTACCCCAAAGACTGACTTCTTGGGATTAAGATAAACACCGTGTTTCTGACACCTTTCCAACATGTCTTCTAAATGAAATAGATAATTCTCACGGTCTTTGGAAAAGACGGTGAGGTCATCCAAATACACCACAATATACCTTCCCAAGATACCACAGAAGGCTAAATCCATTGCTCTTTGAAATTTTTCCCTTGCATTAATTAATCCAAAATGCATTCTGTGATATGCAAAAGTACCCCGAGGAGTGGTAAAAGAAGTTTTTTGTCTTTCTACTTCACTTACTTCAATCTGGTTGTAGCCTAAAAATTTGTCCAGCATAGACATCACTGAGCACCTGTCACTGTCTGTAGTACTTGGTCCATAATAGGCAAAGGATAATTATCCTTTAGTGATTACTGATTAAGATTTTGAAAATCTATGCAGATGTGAATTCTCCATTCTTCTTACGCACTGGAACCATATTAGCTATCCACGTTGAATGATGGATAGGAAAAATAATTTGAGCATTTAACATTTTCTGAATTTTTGAATGGATAGTACCTGAGATTTTAGGATTGTACTGACACTGCTTTTGTTTAAAAGGAGTTGTGTCACTCTTCAAAGTAATTTCATGTTGAACTTCTCCTCATTAAAAATACTTTAGATCATTGTAAGAATAAGCCAGCACATCATTATATTGGTGTAACAATTGAATAATCTTATTTCTCTCTTCAAGAGTGCAACTGTTACCAATATTAATCAATTTGGGATCATCTTCAAACCCAATATTATACTTCTCATATCCCGTATGAGAATCAAAATCCACCTACTACTACTTTTTGATGTAACAGTCATGCTTATCAAAGAGTTTTTCCAACGAGTCGAGTCCTTTAGGAATTTTTTTTCCCTTCAATTGCAAGATTTCTTCATCTAGTTCAGCCAAAGTATTTGACATAGAATATGAAGAAGAAGAAGAGTTGCTTCCTTCGAAATACAAATTATTAAAACAATCATCAACTTGTAAAAAATTGATAATCTACTTATCATTGAAAATCTGCCAATGGTCCCAATTATCAAGTACACTAGGTCTGTAGATCAGTTCAACAACATACTTTTCTTGATTAAAATCAAGATGAGGAATTAGAAGAGTAGCTGAAACTACAAGAGAATCAACTATGTTATTGAATTCTCAAGGGACAACTGAAATACTGAAAGCGTCAAAATCTTGAATATTCTCCCATAAGAGGTTGTGGTAGTGCCAAAGTCTGGCATTCCTCGTTTGATACATATTTCTTATCATACACACCACTAACTTTGCATCTCCTTGAGCATGAAGATTTTTAATTCCTCTTTTTAGTGCAACACTCATACCCAACAAGAGTGATTAATATTCAGCCGTGTTGTTAGTATTAGCGAACTGCAGGTTGAAAGAATATGGAAAGATCTCGCCCTTTGCAAAAATGAGAACCAAACCAGCTCTAGATCCGTTTGTAGCACAACTACCATCAAACTCAAGGGTCCAAACATCGTTAGAGCTATCATCAACATAAAGACTGTTGGAACCTCCTACTTCTGGAATAGATGAACTTTGAAAAGAAAGACTGCTCTCTTCTTCCATTGAAGAAGACGAATTTTCTTCAACTTGAGGAAGAATTTGAATATATTTTTCTATAGTAGAAGATGCAGCATCCTCCACCATATTATCAAGGGAGTTTTCAGCTTGTATTAGATTCTCACCACCACTAGAAGATCCTTCTCTTGCTGAGAGAATCGAGGAATTTGAATCATTGGAAGTCCAGTCTTTGGCAAATTTATAAACTTCATTGATATGGAGATAGGAGTTTCCAAAGCCAGCAGATTCAAAAAGAATTTGAGCATGAGGATCATCAGATTTCACCACTGTATACTTAGTTTCTCTTTTAGGAACTAATTTCTCCACAATACCCTTGAATGGAATCTTGGATTTTGTCATGTCCATATTGAGTTCACCTCCTACATCTTTATAAAAATTACGTCCAAGTAGTATACCATAAGAAGTTGGAACATTTGCAACTAGAATAGTCATCTTTATCTTTTTATAAAAGAAAGTTGCAAAAGAAAATTGCGCATCTTTGATTTTCCCAACAAGGGGCACTTGCTTATTATCCATAGAATAAAAATTACCAAAAATTTTGGTAAGATTCAACCCAAGGCAATCAGCCACCTTAATCGACATAATATTGTCTGAAGCACCAAAATCTATAATGCAGTTGCTCAACTTGAAACCATTAATAAGCAAGGAAATATAGAAAGGATCTATCTTTCCTGGAATTTAGGACGGGATGATAACTAGATTATTGGGTAGATTCTTGGTCTCTTGAACAACAGGTATATCGAAACTAGGACAAATATCCTTTCTTTTCACAAATTTGACCAATCTCTCAAATTGGTCAGGGTTGGCTTGAAGATACTCTACTTCAGACATTTGAATCTTAGTCTTCCTAGCATGCTCAATGATATCAAAAGTTTGAAAAGAATTTGATAGGAACATAAATGGTGTATTTTCAGCTCGTACTTTATGATTTGACACACTGATCTTAGGCTCACTAGATGAAACAATGGGAGAGCTACTTACTTGATTTTTGCATGAATTCTTAGTTAAAGTGGGCAGCGGTGTCCCCCTTTTAGCAAAGGTAATTGGCAATTGAACATTGTTCTTCACCTTTGCTTCTTCATCTTGTTGAGCCAACCGAGTTTGGGATCATGTCATTACAGCATACGCTTGACCTTCAGCATTTTAAGTTTATGTTGAATTGTCATAGTGCATGTACCGTATAGTGGAGTCACCGGCTGCCTCTCCTTCATCTTGGTTAAAGACAGCTTCATCTTCTGCTTGAAAATAATTAGAATAAAGTTCTTCTTGATCTATTTCATAGTATCCAATAGTTGTATTCTTCGAAGGAGCTTTGAGTGCAAGCCTCTCAAGAGGAGGAGGCAACTTAGCCTGATTTTTAGCAGCATAATTGGAGGTAGAATTTGGATATGCCTTTCTAGGAATATCCCTGTATGGAGCAGCATAAGAAGCTTGTGAAACCTGCTTCTTTAAGGCAAGAAGTTCATTAGCTAAATTTTGCACCATAGGATCAGTAGAATTTGAAGTAGAAGGCTCAGAAAAGGGATTTCCTTTGAATCGATTAGGATCCTTCCAGATTTTCCCAGCCAAGATCAAATCATCTTCAATCTCCGTAGCAAGAACTTGAGCATGAGCCAAATTTGGTAGAGCAGCTCTTCTCAACAGAAAACTAACTTCAGGTAGCTTAGTATTTATGAAGAAACACTTTAATTTGTAGGAGTAGGCTGAGAAGCAGTGGGAATTCTATTTGCTAACTTATTGAACTTAGCAATAAATTCACGCATGTTCTAATGTGTGTCTTTCTTCATTTGATTCAGCTAGGCCAACAATGCATTTTCATCTTCAGTAGGCTTGAAACACTCTTCAAACTTACTCTTGAGTGTATCCCAACTAGTGATATCACCAGCTCTCAGTTTGCAAAACCAGTCAGCTACAATTCCTTGTAGTGTTTCCACAAACAATCATACAACAACGTCTTGATGTTCTACGCCTAGAACACCACACACCATAGAGAATGCTTTGATATGTTCATCAGGGTGTTGTTTACCATCTCCATAAAACTTGGGTAGATTCTTGCGTGATCCTTGTGGAAGAGCATGGAGAGGTGGAGTAAGATTTAGAGGACCAAAAGTTTCTCCCAATGGACCTTGAGCCATTGCTTGGATATTAGGAACAACTGAAATTAGTGGCTTGAGGAAGAAGGCTGAAATTTCACTTGGGATGGGCTTTTTCTTTTTGGATGGAGGAAATCTTGTAGTTCGTGAAAGAGGGGATATGGTAGTAAGAAGATCAAATCTAGCTTGTTCAGACCAACTTAATCCAACTGCTTGAGAACTTTGTCCCTTCTTACATCAAACATAATAACGGATGTCTTCTAGTGTAGAAACTTAACAACAAAACCAAGTAAATCAGTATAGGATAAAAGGATACTAGACTGCAAAAGAAAGTGAGACACTTTCAAATGCATTGGTAATCACCAGTGGAGTCGCCAAAAAATGTTGGTTGAAAATTTTTTTATAGTTGAGAGAGTGTAAAAAATTGTGGTTTCAGCCATAGCATGTGAGATAAAACTCCCCTAATTAAGGGAAGGCTCCCCCTTTTCTAAATAGCTTAAACTACTATGGGTGAAACAACAATCTTTCCTCTTGTTTCAGGAATGATTATACCCTTTTCTCTTTGCAGAAAATTGATTATGACTTTAAAGAAAACCTTTACAACAACTTGAAATTGAATTGAGATAGAGGAAATGAAGTTTCCTGAAAGCAAAAAGACTTCTGCCACTTCCTCTGGGATGGGAAAACAATCTCCAAGCACAAAGTCTTGATAATTAGAAATCCTATCTACCCTTTTAGAATTGATATAATAATGCAATACATAATAGCACAAAGTCTATAAATATAGTGCACCTACAAATTACACCTCCTAACCTTAAATCAATCTAATTCAGTACTTCAAATTTGTAGCACAAAGACTGCAAGAAATCAGACCAAAGTCTTTTCACAATGGCTCCACAACTTCACAAGAAGAATTCAGAAAAATGCACTACTATGACATAAGAACACAGTAATGTCATGCAACAAGTCTCAAAAAAAAGTTTGAAATCTATATTCCTTCCTTATACCACTTGAAAATTAAGTTCACACACATAAAGCACAAAGTCTCTTTGTTGTAAATTTCTGCAGAGTTTTCTCTATTGCCAAGAAGATAGATATTACAATAGGCCCCCTCAAGTATTTATAGGAGAGAGGCCTTGAGAAAAAGGTGGGAGGATCTCAAAAAAATTGAGAAATTCTCTCAACCACTAACTAACTGCAATTGACTTATTCAAAATTACAATCCAAATTGTGATTTGTCTTGTAAGGTTTTACATGTAATTACATTTTTCAAAAACGCAAGAGAAATGAAATCTTGCAATTGCAAAACTTGTTTTTACACATAATTTGTCAAAAGTAAAATAACATAAACATTTTCACTCCATCAAATTGCTAGCTTTGAAAGATTGAAACTTGTTGATATTTTCCCACAACTCATTAGGATCAGGGCCAAGCGTGTTCCTGGCAACAACAACAGTCTTTAGGATTACATCATAGTATCTTACTATTTCCTCTTGATGTTCTTCAAAAGAAGATTTTATCTTATCAAAGATCATCCAGTGATTAACAAATTTATGGATTGTATCCATAGTGAGCCGATTTGAATTTATCTCCCGGTGAAGGTTTTTGGTTATCTAAGAAACAACATCACTAGCTGCAAGTAATTCTCCTTCATGACTGAGAACTTTGCAAGGTATTTTCTCAAAGCTGGAAAGTATGTCCTACTCAACTTCGGCACTCATCTCAAGTGTAGCCTGAACATCTTTGATAAGATCTTGAAAAACTAATGACTTTTTTGTCATAAGTTCCTCAAACTCTATATATTTTTCCCTTTTTGAAATCACCGAATTGTTGCACAAATTTTCCATCTTCACTTGATCCATCTCATGCCAAGTTTTTAAATCTTTCTCAAGAAAATCTAGACTATGCTAAAAGGCTTCCAAGGTTTGATTCATCTTGAATCTTGTTGCTTTGACAGTACTCAAAATCTGCAATTCCTTTTCAATCACTGGTATGCCTTGGTCAATTAATTGAGTTGTCCAGGAATCAACTTCTTTAGCTTTCAATGCAATTATTTCTAATTGCCTAACTGATTCTTTAGGGGTAAACGAAGATAGTGAATTTACCATTTTTGATGATTTAGTAATCCTTTGAATAACTGAAACCAGTTGTTCATTCTCTTCTTTTAGCTTATCTTTTTTGGCTAGAAGTTCATTGTAGCTTTGTGCAACCACTGTCACTAAAATCTAAGCCTCTTGCATCATATTGGCATGAGTATACTTGCCTAATTCCACTCTAGTGAATCTGTAATTAGACACCTGCATCTCTTCATGTGGTTTTTCTATGAGAGGTTCTTCTATTTCATCTTATTGTTGTCAACAAATACCTGCGAGACTATCTTAGCTTTATTTGCAACCCTTGGTTTGGATTTCTTCAATTTCTGGAAATCAAACACATCAGGAGAAATTGCTTGTTTCTTCCTCTTTGAAGCAACTGAGTTCAACCATGGAGGAAGATCCAAGGTTCTCACATCTAAAACAACAACTGTAGTTTGTGTAAAAATGGATTCATTATGTGACATAGCTGTAATTCTAGGAGGTGCCTCAGTTTGGATAGCAACAATAGTCTGCTCAGAAGACAAATTGTGATTAGGATTAGCCATAAAACAATCAGAACTTGCTGCTAATGTGTCTATCTCTGGGAGTGTTATTTCTGATATCACAGGAAATATTGGATTTGTATTAAATACATTCTCCAAATTTTCATGCAAGCTTCTCACAGGCATATTCATTATTGATGTAGTTGAGGAATGATGAATAGCTTCTAAAGGTGCGATGTAAGAAACAAACACTATAGAGAAAGAATCAACATCACTATCAATTAGAGACATACGAGATATCATAGTAATAGGTATTGGAGCTTCAACGTGAGGAGACCTTTCACTTGGAATAGTAAAATTTTCAAGAACATCTTCTTCTTGTTGATCCAAAACTTGAATCTATGTTTCCTTAGCTTCTTTTCCCTTTAGTGTTACTTTCTCCAATGGTTTCTCAACAGCCCGACTAACCCTCAACTTAATCGTGGTTCCTGAAGAGGAAGCTCCTTCTTTTGACTTGTCTCTAACCTCTTATTTCAATCCCTTAGGCCCAGCTGAATCATCCTTAGCTCCAATTCTTATTTTAATAGTCTTGACACCTATGCTCTTGAGCCTAGTGTTAGTATTTGCCAAGATTGACCAAAACCTATCAAAAATAGAAGTAGATTCTTTCTGAGACCACTGTATTGTAGGAATAGGCTCATTATTAACCTCTTGTTCTTCATATTTTGGATCTAAAATCAGCCCATCATCAATTACTCCCTCTGGAACTAAGCTCAGATTCAGATCAACAATTTGCTCCACTGTAATCCTACAGTAATCCATTTTATAGATATCCTTCTCTATCCGAAGGTCTACCCAAAAATATTCAATGTGATACACGTGCGTGAAAGCTCTTTTTATTTTCTCTTTCACTCTTCTGTAATCAAATTCCATTATGGCCTGGAATTTATTTAATTTTATATCCTGAAGTTTAGCCTCCATTGCTTTTTCTCTTGAGGTAGTTGTCAAGGAGTATCTCCCAACCAACAGTGGGTTATGTGATGTAATGCTAACTCCATTCTTGTGTTGTGTAGCTTTTTGTGCATGCATTGTCATCAATTGCCTTGCTAGCTCCATCAAAATTATTTTATCTATTGGGTACCTTGGAAGCATATAAGGTTGGTCTTCAAAACAACCAACTCTTATGTAAGTCAAAGTAGGGAATTGAAGGAAAAGATAACCATATTCATTTACTTTCCTCCAAGCAGCCTCAGATACCCTATTGTTTTCCAATGCTTTGTCAAATAAACACATGAAATGACCAAATAAAGCATCTTGGACCCTTCTATAATGCGCACAGCTTTTCCTCAAAGTCAGCTGATCATAAAACTCCCATACAGGCACCAATGATCTATCACCTTTAGTAGAAAGGCCTAGGAATTGCCTCAATGAAGTTGATGTGTAAACCAGATATGAACTCATATAAAAGGTGAGTGTGGTGGGAACCTCTGCAAGCTATTCACACAAACTATCACTGATAACTTCACCCCAGAAAATTGGATATTTTGCCTTTCTAATAACCACTATGAATTTATACATCCAGTTTTCAAACATATTGGAGACTTTCATTCCCACTATTTTGCTCAGAAGGGTGATCATATCATTAATTTCTTCTTTAAAATCAGACCGATATAGCTTGGGTATCCGGGTCACACAAGGTCGTGACTTAAGAAGCCATTTTTTATTGATATGCTTAATACAATCATTCTTCTTCTATTCATAATGATCATGAGCACTCTTCATTGTAATATCTGAATACACAGGAACATCAGGAACTCTGAAAATTATGTTAATGGTTTCAGAATCAATCCTGATAACCACATTACCATCATCATCCTTGATAGTTCTTGTTTCTCTGTCAAAGAGGGATGCACATGCAAGAACAAATTCTGGCTCTAGGGTAGCAATGGGAAAAGTAGACACCAGGTGAATATGACTTCTCAGCAACAGCTGCATATCATGAGAATTTGATTTCTCAGCCCTCTTAAGAAATTTAGACCTATCAACATGCCTAATCTCTGTATCTCTGATTTCATTAATGTTTGAGACCACAAGAGATGGAGAAATCTCATTTTGATATTTATCATATGTGTACTTCATCTTTTTGTTTGTCGGAGAGGCTGGTTTGTCTGTCATCGAGCAAGAATCTGCAAGGCTGTGATGAAAACCTCATAAGGTCAACACATCATCAGCATCAACATGTGAAGACATAGTATCCATTAACAACAAGACTCGAAACCTAGATTGGTGAAATTGCTTTCTGAATGATGGTAGAGAATGAAGGCTATAAACCAATTCGGATCTCGGTGGGTTGATTGCGAATGAAAGCAACATTTTGTCTTTTGCGGGCAGCAAGTCAAAACTTCTAACCTTAAATTTGCAATCAAATATTGGAAACCCAATTTTAAGGCATTTAAAAGCATTTTGGGTTTTGGAAAGCATTCAACAACTTTTATAAAGTGCAATTGGGATTTTTTGAGCATTTTGCAATTTTTCAAGTTAATGGTCGAAAAAATAAGGAGTCTTTGCAAATTTCAATTTGCAACTTTAAACTTGCAATTTTAGTGAAAAATCTCGACTTGCTATTTGGTGATGAAAACCCAAAATTAGGCCAAAGTCTTATTTTGCAAAAATGGAAGTGAAGATGAAAATGAAGATGAGTGTGAATGAGTGTGATGAATTCAATGAAGGCAAATGAGAGTGGAAAATAAGGACAAAAGGGAAAGATGAAATGGAAATGGAAAAGACGCTTAATGAAAACGCAATTTAGCATGAACAAGATAACCTTTTTCAAAATTACGTATTGACAAGGAGCCAATGAAAATGACGAAAAACGCATTTACACTCAAGGGAAAGATGTTTTTTCAAAAATAACAATTTCTCCATGAGAATACACGTTCTTTAATATTCAGCTACAAAAGACGTTTTAAGTAAAAATACGTTTTCAAGAAGTCATGATTTCTGGTTGTGAGGGAACACGTCTTTACTAAAATTGACTTCACACAAACTATGCGATGATGAATTCTTCATGAACGTAAAAAAACTCATCACAAAAAACAAAAGAAAGGCGTTTTTAAAGCAAAAACACGATTTGATTAAGGGAAAACGCGTTTTCATCAACAAACATTGATAAAAACGCACACACCATAAATAAATGAAAAATGACTTATTAAAAACGCAATTTGGTTAAGGGAAACTCTTAACCCAAGGCAGAATAGAAAAGAAACTCATACCTAAAAATGTGAAGCCAAAAACGAAAAAATGAAGTGAGAACCCTAGATATTTTCTATTATCTTTAGCAAAAATGAGAGCTTTAATATTCAAGCTAAGAAGACGTGATTTCAGTTGAAGAATCTATGAAACTTCCTCCAAAGAAGGTAGACAATTCAAATCCAACACAAACTTCTCTTCAAAATGGGGCGAACTTTCCCAATCGGGTTTTTCCAACACAAAGACAAGTGAAAATAGCACAAAATGACCAAAATCAGGTTTTTGAAAGCTTTCAGCAACTTTTATTTTCTCACTGAAGACCAAAATTGGAATTCTTGAGACATTTAGCAATTTATTTTATGAATTCAGGCTTTCTAGGACTTTTGACAACTTTAAATCATGTCTTAAAGCAAAATCAGAACTTTTTGATCATTTAGCAATTTTTATTTTATCACTTGAAGGTCAAATCGCAATTTTGAAGACTTTTAGCAATTTCATTCCATGACTTAAAGGTAAAATCGGGATTTTCAAGGCCTTTAGCAATTTCACTTAAGCCAAATCAGAATTTTTAGGAACTTCAACAATTTTTGCTTTATGACTTAAAAGTTCCTATTTTTGTAGTGTTGTCTTAAAAACTCGAAATTTGCAAAACACACAAGAAAAGTGACTCAGAATTTTACAAAAACGTAGAGGAGAGTTGATGAAAGGATGTCCAAGGGAACCATCGATTGAAATTCAAAGTTTTACAACCTCAACACCTCGTAAAAGGTGCTTTAAGGAGAAAAACTTCAAAAAAATTGGTAAGTTACCCCAAATTTTTCCATGTCAAATTTGAGGACAACACAATTGTCCATCAAACATTCATCGAATGGCCCCTATGATTTTTCGTTGGCATATCTGTTTATTTCACCACTGGATTTTTTTATTATTTTGAGATTCTTTTTAATTCGCCAATGAAAATATATTTTTTGCTTTGAAAAAAGGTTTTAATCGCCAATGTAAAAAAAATTATGGTTTGAAAAACGATTTTAATCGCCAATGAAAAATATTTTATTGGATTAAAAAAAATTGCAATTTGCCAAGGTTTTCCACGAACTTTGAGGGATTATAAAATATTTGCCAATTGGGATTATTTTTTTCCCTGAAAAATGAAAACAATTGCCAATAAAATTAATATTTTTCATTGGGAAGTATACAGGATTCACCAGGATTAAACAACTTTGTAGCTCTTAGAACCCTAGCTCTTGGATTTCTCACACAATCTCTTTGTTTTCCTTGTAGGTCTACCAACTTGGTTTCTAGGTCCTATCTCAAAAATTCAAACTAGAACCCACTGACCAAATACATTTTCAAACACTTGTTATGTCCTTACACAACATATCAAAAAAACTCATACAACTCTTTTGGAACAAAACCCTCAAATAGGTGCTTCTACATTGTATTGGACCTTCAATTAGGTCACTTTTACAAAGGAACACCCCTTTAAAGTTACTGCCCGCCCAAAATTCCTTTGGACACTCATGTAGCAAGTTTTAAAACCTCGAGACCCACCATTTTTAATCAAAGGAAGACCCACTAACTCACCCAACAATGAAACCCTCAATTTGGCTTATTTAGGGAGGGTTTATTGGAAATATGCCTTCCCAAACTGTTTTCAATCTAAAAACACTTCAAACACTTTGAATATTGTCTACAAAAACTTAATTAACCTTCAAAAAAAAAATTCCCCCAAGAGTTTCACCTATCACCACCCTCTAACCACCAAATTTGATAAAAAAATTAAGGAATGCCATCTAGGGCATCACACAAAACCACTTTCAAGGCCTCCCTTGCTCGTAAATCTCATTCAAACATCTATTCCTACCATTTTGGACTCATTCCACTGAGTCATAGTATTTACAATAGGTGGAATGAGTCAATTTCTCATTTTAAGCAACCACAACCCTTCAAAAAGGGTTTCAGACCTTATTCATGACAAAAAAGACAGAAAACACCTAATGACCAAACACAAAACCAAAAATGCAACTTAGCTAGGTGCCCCTACACCACATGGCTTGTCCATTCTTCCATTTTCAGCCTATCTTGCAATCATGCCATGCCACATTACCACATTTCTTTAAGGCATTCCATCAAAAAATTCATGTGACCTTTGTCTATGCTAGAAATACTCTTCTAGAGGATTATTGTAAGTATATTTTATGAAGCCTTGAATGACATATATTTAATTTATTTGAGTGGATACATTTTTTAGGAACTAATATTCATCTCATTACCATGCTACAGGTAAAATTATCCGTCATGCCGAAGAAACAAAAAAGGAATAAACTAACAGACGAAGAGTATGAAACCTTCAAAGAAAAGGAGACAGAACGGGTGGCGACATATTGTGAAAAGAAGAAATTGGATACAATTGATGAAAACAATCCAACCGAAGAGGAACCTCAACCATCAAAAAGAGAATAGGCATTGGCAGCACAAAAGGCACGAATTTGAAAGCATCGTGGTAAGATAGATTCAGATACCATAGTTGGAGACACACCCTCTATGAAAAGTGAATACGAAGGGACACCATTAAGCACACGTGAATATGGAGGGACACCATCTATCACAAGTGAATATGGTTGGACACCATCCAACACATCTCAAGTTGAGAGTACATCATCACTCGGATTTGACGAAGAACGTATGCCATCATCCCCACGTGAACCTCAAGGTATGTCTTCTACTCCACCCTCAAATGAAGGTACACAATCTAGCCCACCTCACTTAAATATTGATGAAATTCATAATGTTGAGGAGTATGTGCCTAGGAGAACACCACCTAGAATTTTGCATAGAAAGCCAACGTATTTGATTAATATTGATGAGGATATTTTGCAGCACATGGAAGGTAAGATTCCAGCACACACTTGTAGAAGATATGCTGATAAGATTTGGAAATAATTCTTTTAAAGGCTAAATGAGACTACAAGATGTCAACTATTTGTTGAAATGATGCGGGGTATAAAGTAAAAAAACATCATGAAGACTCTTGGGTTGAGAACATTGAATGCATCGAGTGAAAACACTATTCTGAAGAATCTAATGGATTCTTATGAGAGTATGGGTAAGACCTCACACTCAAAGGATAGTAATGTCACTTGACATTTCATTACATCAACTTTGGTAAGTATTCAAACAAAGAGAGCTCATCTCATTAGAAAGATGAGTGAACAAATGAGAATTAGTAGAAAACTTTATCAAGAGCCATTCAAAGGTGGCAAATAATTGAGGGCACCAATTCAAATGAATTGTGGGCATTCTCAAGGAGACTACCACGAAAAGATAAAAGTTTGTTGAACCATTGAGAACACTAATTGAAGAGTATTGGAAGAATAAAACAAGGCCATCTTTGAATCAAAGGGATGTGGTAAGAAGGAGAATCGGTATTCGGAACTGTGAGCCACATCCAAAGTATTTTTTGGATACAACTCAAACCCAATTTTTTCGTAAATTTCAACAGGATTATCCTCAAATTAGTATTTGTCAAATTTTTAAATGCTTAAACCTTTTTATGTCAAGATAGATCACACACGCACCACTTGTTGTTGTAGACTACATATTGAATTCTCTAACCATTATGATGTTTATCATTCTATATGTTTAGATTGTCATACTAACGACATTTTACAAGATTGTGGCATAGAAGCCCCACCAATATCTTCAAGAGAGTTCTTATCAAAAAAATAATATGAAATAGAGGATGGCCAAATATTCTACAGGACAACATGCTTGGATGGTTTATGCAAACGTTGTGGTGGCTTGCAGCGTATGCTAATATGTCAACATATGGAAAGCACAGATGAGGTGGGACATAAACTAGTAGAGTTCAAGAAGTATAAAATAGTGGCATACGTTACAATAGATGGGTCTCAAGAAAAAAGGTGTGATTTGATTATTTAGAAGATTCCAATGTATCATTTTATGTCCATGTTTCATGACAATATAGTGTCTGAGTATGCAAGGCATACCCATAGATCCCGATAGCTGGACACATAATTCAAGCTATACAAGGACACCATTCTAGCTGGTAGCATAGTATCAATGGTTGACTTTGTAGAGAAATACACTCTACAACCACAACGTGAGGTGCAGTCACAATATTATAACTCCACACAGGTTTCGATATTTATGCACATAGTATTCATTCGTGCAACTGATAGTACAAAGGACCAAATGAAGGTATTGAGGGAGTATCACTTTTATATTAGTGAAGATCACACACATTTTCTAGAGTTAGTGAAAGGTTGCTTCCAGATGTTTTACAGTGATTTGTCTCAGAGGCGCATAACATACAGTCAACATATAATATGGTTGGATAACTATGCAACATAGTTCAAGAACTCGTGCAAGTTCTATTGGTTGAGTAGGATGCATGTCATTGCAGGTGTTTGGCATATGCGGAACTTTTGTGAGGTTGAGCATGGAAAGGGGGATCATGATGGTGTAGGAAAATGCGTGAAAAGAGCATTAGCACGAGAAGAGTTAAAGTATAAAGACAATGTGAATTTGATAGATGAAAGATCAATCATCAAGTGGTGTAATGCTTCGATGGGTCTAGGTAATGAAGGTACGTCTTTAGCTCATATATTTTATTGGTTGGTGGATGATACTAACATTGCACCATATTAGGATTTTTGTACACTAACAAGATCAAGTGAGCTACTCTCTTTCCTTAGCTCAGATGTAGGTTCATGGAGTATCAATACACGAAAGATGGCATGCTTTTGTTCTTCATGTACAATGCAAGCCTGGAATGATTGTGAGTCAGCGGAGTGGGTTGACAAATGGTTGACAAGTTATCTTAGCCCACTTCACATGTATCGCCCTCTGACGACATTGGAACTAACACAAATGGAATCATCAGTCAACTTTGACCACGTATCAGATCTAGTTCAACCAAGTAATATATCTACTTGCTTAATTTTTGAAATTCCTATTGTTATCTTACTTTGTAAATGTTGACTAATTTTAAGAGATTTGTTGCACATATCAATGTAGGGAATGTTTATGCAGTTATTGCAAATGAAGACAACGAAGAGGGAACATACTATTACTTGTGTTTTTGTGTTGAGGCCAAAAATAAATTGGAGGCCCTAGTTATAGATGGATAAAACATCGAATAGCCTACAAGCTCAGTTGTTGTTACTGGAACGTGGCTTAGAAGGTACCCACATAAGAGTGTTAAACTTTGGTTGTTTCAGGACTTTGACATGCATCATAAGATTCTTCATTACTCAAACCTTTTCGTGGCATCTAATGTTTGTTTGACCAAATATGGGGATAGACCTTTGAACAAGACCTTATGGAAGGTATGTGAGTCTAACCATGAGGCAATACTTGACACAATAAAGAGTAGAGCATATCTAGATGGTTCGTTGGAGTAATTTGTAAGTATGCACATTGGTTCTTATTAATTTATACTTGTATGCGCATTAAGTTGTTTGATGCCAATGCTATCATATTCTTTTACTTTTCCTATTTGTAAGTAACCTGCTAAAAATTGATTGGTGTCCCCTTGCAAAAAAATGCAGATTTATGAGCCATCCAAGAGAATCTCACCCAGAAAAGCAATGCAACATCCTTATTTTGATGATCTTGAAAAATCTCAATTATGATTTAAGCCATTACAAAATTGTGTGTGAAGCTTGGTGAGGGAATTTCAAGTTATTCATTTGAAGTTAACCTTATCATGAGCACCTATGATGTAGACATTATAAGAGCATCTTGAATCTCAAGTTATTCTATTCATGAGAGGTGTTTGTGTGCAATAGGTACCTTGGAACTCCCAGTGAAGATGTATGACCAAGAGTGACTAAGTTGAGAGACTGGCATGCCTATCCTCAATGGAAGCATCAAGATTTATACCTTGTTGTTTCCGAGTTGGAACCAAATGGTGTGGATTTGTTGTCTGTAAGTGCCTTCCATCTATTTTCATTTCATTTCAATTTTGGATGCTCTTTCTTTTTCTTCTTTTACTTTGCTTATTTGTAAGTAAAATACTAAAAATTGATTGGTCTCTCCTTGCAAAAAAAATTGATTTATGATCCATCGAAGATAATCTCAGCCAAAAAATCGATGTAACATCCTTGTTTTGATGATCTTGACAAATCTCAATTCTGATGTGAAGCCATTATAAAAGAGTGTGTGAAGCTTAGCAGGGAATCTCAAGTTACTCATTTGAAGTTAACCTCATCATGAGCACATATGATGTAGACATTATAAGATAATCTTGAATGTATGATTAAAATTTTAAAAGATATCTGAGAATGGAGTACCTAAGGCATTGTAATGAGATTTACTCAAATATTGAAATTTGGTGCAGGGGCACCAAGGTTATTGAGCAAATTTGGTTCATGGAAGTCTTAAGTTAGTTTTGTGTTTTGTTTTTTTTCAATTGAATAAGGTCATATTAGACCAATTTATAATTTAATAAGTCATTTTAGTTGTTTTTGGGGTCATTTTGGAGTTCATGTTGCATACTTGTCAAAATGATGTAAAATTGCAAAAATTGAAAAGTTGTCAATGTGAAAAAAGTGCAAAAAAATGTAAACTTGAAGAAGCCCAATGGTAATGTGAATTAAAAGGGAAGGTAGATCCATTTTAATAGGTTTTTTAAGGTTTAAATATTTTGGGAACTCAGAGGAAGAGGTTGTTGAAAATTTTTGTGAAGGAAAAATAATAAAAATCCCCTGATTTCTCTTGTAATTTTGTGTGTTTCCTTGATTATTTTGTTGCAGACTATTATACTTGGTCGTAAGGAAGAATTATGTCTTGAAAGCTTTCCTAATTGGTAGAGATAGGTGTTATATACATTTTGGATTTGGAGTGAAGGAAATTCATTGAGTTTTAAGAATTTTATTGTCAAATTACTGATTGTGGGTTTGTACACCCAGCCATAAGGGTTTGAAGACTAAAACTGAATAAATGATTCATTCCACCTATTTTTTCTCTCAATGGCTTAGTGGAATGAGTCCAAAATGGTAGGATTAGATGTAATAATAATATTTAGGAGTACGAAAAAAAATTTAGGAGTGTTTCTAGTTGTTGTCACAGAGGAAATTGGGTGAACTTTGGCTTAAAAATGGAGTTTCGATGTTGGGTTTTGGAAAAATTATCTTAGGAAAGATTGGGAGGTGATTGATTTGGCATGAGAAGGAATATATTGAATTTTTTGAAGCTTTGGAAGGGTAGGGAAGATCAGTTGAGTTCCTGGGCATGATGCCCTAATTGTCAAACTATGTATTTTGAGTGAAATTTGATGGTTAGAGGAGGGAAGTTGTAGAAACTCTTGGGGGTAGTAGATTTTGATGAACCTTCAAAAATTTGCAAACATAATTAAATGTGTTTGAGGCCTTGGTTGGTTGTGTAGAATCCTGGAACAATTTTTTTCAATAAATCCCTTTGGAATGGCATAAAGTGAGAGTTTCATGTTTTGGTGTCATAGGAAGTGATTCTTTGATCAAAAGTTATGGATTTGGAGGTTTTGTAGACTGGTAAGTGACTTTACATGAATATTTAGGGTTGTAAAGGTGTTCCCGTGGGTGATGCTTTGTTAAAGTGACCTAATTGAGGTCTAGGATAATGTAATTGCATGATTTTGGAGAAGTTGGTCCAAAGTGACCTATGTTGCTTTTGAGATATGATTTGTAAGATGTTAAAGGGTGTCTGAAAATAAAATTGGTTAGTGGGTTTGAGATTGGATCTGAGAGTTTTGGTCCAGAAACTTGGTCTACAGACCTACAAGGGAATTTGAGTGAATTTGTGAAGAGTTGGAGAGATAGGTTTAAAAGGGTTGCAAATTTGTTTCTAAAGTCTTGAATTGTGATTGTAGGTTGATTGCCTCCCTAATCTACATAAAAATTTATTGTTTTCCTCAAACATTTGTAATTCAAGCAACGTAATCCCTTACCAGTCTAAATTATAAAAGGGCAACAATCTTTGATGGCCTATTACTCGGATACTATGTTGGTTATGGGCATTCCATCTGAGGCATCATAATCACATAGAGCACCTCTACATTAACCTCTCTTAGTTTTTGTTATCTCAGAGTCATTTTCTGTGGTGTCCAATTTTGACTTGATGAAAAAAGTGTCAATTGCAAGCAATATAAAGTTGCAAAGTGGTGCAAATTTTGTTCTACAACTTGTGTGACCAAATAGACTGTTCCAACACATTTGAATAGGTATATTTACGTTAGGTATAGTCCTCTTTTGCACCCAAACATACGGAATCAATCTGAGTTACACTCAATTGAATCGGTCCCTTAAGAGTCCAAAGTGCAAAATGGCTGCAAACTTCAGCATGTTGTTACTCGGATACTATAAAAACTCAAACCCTTCTAGTGAAATTCTTAAGCTCCAATCAAGAAAAGGAGAAAAATTTAAAGAACATACCAAGTAAATAACATCCTTTCAAATGAACTCCCTTTTTTTTCTTTTATGTAAAATCATTTGTCAAAAAAGAAGATATTTTCAAATAATAAACTTTTACATTTATTTTTTGAGGAAAATGACTGGTTAAGTTTCATGAAACATTCTTTATGCAAATTCAACCTTTTATTTTAAGATTGCTTGTCTCATTTAATTTTTTAATAATTAAAAAATATTTATAAAGCATAGATAGTATAGTCACATAAATATGTTCAATTTGGCATAGATTTCATTCCACTCAAGCACTCTCAACACATTACATGACATCATAAAAATGCAAACTTTACCCTAAACTAGCATAAATTTATTCTAAAAGAACTCATAAGCATCGATGGCAATAATTAAACAAAATTAACTAGAAGAGTTAAAAAACCTATTTAAAATACACAAACACGTTTCATAAGTTATCATGAGACAGAGGAATCTAGAATCAATTGGTTTGTTATCTAGGTTCACTGAACTACATAAAACTTGTCTTAGAATTCAATATCAATTGAGATGAGAATAAAAACACATGTTTATGTAATCTAATTGTCTCTAATTAATTGTGATTGGGACAAGGACACACTCAATTAAAACCTCAAGAATATCAACACAACACAATATATAACAATCAATGAGATAATATCAATATCTACATCTAATTAAAATTTATCTAGCATTAGCATGATTTAGCTATAAAGACGTATAATAAATAATCACAATGTCAATTGAACTCGATGATATAAGAATAATCACATATAAAAATGAAAATAGTGAAACTAAAAACACAACAATGTCCAAATACATGAAAATCCATACACATATTGAAAGTACATGATCAAAATTAAAATTAAGCAACACCATGAGGGACATACATGTGGGCCTTACACATACTACAACATGAAAACAACACAATTGTTTAGTTTCATATGATCCTTAACTCATAATTAATTCAAATCCTTCAACATCTTCCTTATACTCACGATTTATTGTGACAACTAATAATTTATAATCAAGCATAGTAACTATTTGTGTAGAAACCCAACACAACACAAACCATATAATTTTTTCCTTCAACACATAGGTTAGCATGCAACTTAGTTGAAGAAATTATTTTCATTTATATAGAACAACATTGGAAATTTGATGTTGTCCTTTTAAATCTAACATTGTGCAAGCTAATAAAGTTGTAATGGAGTTTTCCCACTTACAGGTGTTTTTCAATCACTAGGGAAATGCCCCTTGTATGGTGGCTAGATTTCCTCCTCCTTCCTCCTCCAAGAGCCACTCACCTCATGGTTGTCGATGTGGATAGTCTTTTTGCTTGAGGTACTCAGGATGCTCGCTCCTAGACTTCTCCCCTTGTTACAATAAGGGACCATGGACAACGAGGTTGGTCACGACCTACTCAACGACACTTTGCCTCCATAATACCCATAGGGGGAACCTCTGGGTAGCCTATTGGTGGTGCTTCTAGCTAGTTTGATTCTAACATTTTTTCTCAGTTGGCTCTTGTGATTTCACTAGCCCATGCCAATGAAAAAGAAGAAGAAAAAGAGGACGAGGGTTGGGATCCTCCTGCAGACACTCCAGGCCCCATTGATAGATGGGGAAAGTCGGGTGACAAAGATCCCCCTCCTCCCCCCTATACTATTGTTGTTACTCCCTAGAACGGCTTGATATCATTTCTAATTTTTTTGGATCTGAATGTTAGCCGATGTGAACTTTAAAGATGTGATTTTATATTCACCCTTTTTTTTAATATATAATGTTATTACTTATAAATTATAAATAAAACACTTAATCATTTAAAAAATATAACATTTATCTCATTCAAAGACTTAATTTTAAATTCAACGAACAAAACGAATCTCACCCTGCACAATATAATTGTTATTATGCAGAAAATATTCACTTAAAACCATATTTTTGATAATATAAACTGCATTTACAAGATGCAATATCCTTTACACCAAAAAGCCCTACCGACCAGAGTTCATATAACCATGTTAAAAATAAGTCATCATATAACTTTTGTAGAAAACTCCATTGGCGAGGCTACACTTTGGTCTAAATGCCAGTAGAAGTATACATAACAAAAATACATGTAAATCTATTCGAGATGTTATTTCCTTCAAAAGTATCTAAATAAGTACAAGCTTTATTTAGCATCACAATTGAAGATCTGGTACAGATCTAAGGAGTTCCATACATAATTCTCAGGAATCCTCTCCCAAATAATTAAAAATTTGTTTGAAAATTTACAATAAAATAAAATTCATACATATAAGCTATAACTACAGGAAAGGAAAAAATGAAAGTATAGACAAGGAGGAGGTTAAGAGACGATTTCAGAAGCCTAACATTATTCAGAAGAACGCAGTCTCTTGTGGCCTGCACTAGAAGGAAGAGGAGACCCTTTTTGGTGTGGAGTGAAATTCTTCACAAAACTACTAGACAAGAGAGTATAGAGACGAACAACCTGTGTGATGTTTTCATTCAACTCTCTGATGAGCTGCACATTCTTTGAAAGACATGCTGGCACCTTGGAGTCATGGTTCCTCTTGATCTCAGTTATAAGAAGCATATTCATGTCTAGAATGCTCTGAACTTGCTTGAATCTCTGCTCTACGCCCTGCCATGTCACTGCTAAATCTACTGTTCGAGACTCCATTGCAAATAGGAAAAGAATCTAAATTTGGTTGGGTGAAACAGAAGGCATTAGAAGTTTATATAGAGTGCAAGATAGAAATCTCAAAAGACAAAAAGAGCACGTTGGTGGGGCATGAAAAGGGTATTGATTGAATTGAAAAGCCATGGAAAAGCGAGCACACCAAATGAAAAGGTGGTGAAGATTGGGAGAAGGATAATGACAGCACATACTGCACTTTTGGTACAGAGAGATATGCAGGATCTGATGCACCAATAGAGGAAGGGCTTCTTAGATTAATGGGTCAGCCAATATGATATGTTTGGTTGCGCTGGTCAAGTTTTGAGTGGCTATCAATTTGGGTAACTTTTTAATGGGAACTGAATGGATAAAGGGTGATGGACTTTTTTTGTGGAATTATGGCAGCTTTTTTTTTATTGTGGAATTTGCACCAACTCTTTTCAAACGATTGGACAAGCTTCAAATACAAGTGGCTTTGTTTTTCTTTTGTGGGTTCTCTGATTTAATATTCCCACGAAGGGATAAGCTCTCTAGTCATTTTTGAAAGGCTTCATATACACGTGCTTTCCAACTCAAGTAAAACCTTCTTGCTTGGTTGTGGATTCAAAGAATGGGGTCGTCTAAAATCTTCTTAGATTTGAATAAAATGATATGATATAATATAATAAGGTAATATGAAAAGAAAATATTTAAGATGGGGTTAAGAAAAGTAAGAGTAATGATAGAATGATAATGTAAGGAAAGAATAGGTGGAATAAGGTTGAGATTTGAGATTTAAAAATTCAAAAAGTAAATAAATTAAAAATTGTAAAGAGCAATAGAAATGTGTTGTACCTAAAATGAAAATTTTGGCATTCTGTTACAATTGAGCTAAACAATGTAAAAATGTCGTCGAGAGTATGTTTTAGGTCAAACCAAATATGAAGTCTTTGTGGGTTTTTGTCAAGGAACCTATGGTTAAAATTCTAAAAAATCTAAAAATTAGGGTTTTATGCCCTTATTTTTAGGGAAACCCTTAAAACTAGGACTTTCCCGGAAATGATTGAAAATTATTTTGATAGGGTTAATTGACTTCCCAATCACACTGATCAAGTCAAAATCATCAAAAGACATGTTTTACTGGTGGATCTATTCTCATTTTTTCAGGAACAAAGTTAGAAGCTTCATAGCCATTAATGGCAGATTGGCCAGTACCAGGTGCTGAAAGCTAAACCTCAAAAGCTCCAACAAAGAAGCCATGGAAAAAAAGGTCAAAAAGATGTTATAACGAGGGAGTTTCTCAAAACGAAAAAGGCCAGAATTTGGCTCTCTGAAAGGTGCACATTTTGGCTGCCAAGGCAAAACATAGTCTAAAGGTCAAAAAGGTGCCCCTTTTGAAGAAAGACGCCCTTGGATCTCATATGGAAAATCAAATCACTTTGCACCTTCAGATCTTTCATCTCCTTTGTGTTCATGTTGTCTCAACAATGCGACCATCGGTCAAATCATTTGATTTAGAGATCAACGACCAATCATCAGCGAAGTGTGGAGGATTTAACAGCAATGAAGATGTCAAAACAGAGAGCCTCAAGCTAAAAGCGCCCTTGCTGGCTAGGGGCACCCCTTAGTTCAATGTACCAGATGAACCTGTCACCGGCTGCTTCATACACGATATCTTTCTAGCTTCTTCTCAGCTACGTGATCAATTTGATAACACATTCACTAGACACACTAGACGATCATCAGTCGAGATCAAGCAGAAAAAGCGAGAACTGAACAATTAAAAAGACAAGCTAGAAACTAGCTAAGGCATTGCAAAAAGTGCCCCTCTTGAAGAAAGGCCAAAATGTTCACTGCCTTCCAGGATGACCTTCTCAGCTATGATCAATCTCGTCAATGAGACAATTAGTAAAGAAATCTGACAGTTGAATCACCTGATGACAGAGATCAAAGCAGGCAGTTTAGAACACAGTCAAAAATAATCAAAAGGTGAAAGGCGCCCCTGCTGTCCAGGGGCGCCCTTGAACTTCAAAGCCATAAACTCACTCTCATCAGCTGATAAGTCAGTCATCTTGTGCAGAGCTGAGCTCATTACCTGACGCATCGTCAAGTAGAGTCATCTAATCCATCTATCAAGTGGAACATCACATCGAAGCAGGGAAGGTCTGAAAAGGCCAAGACGAAGAATAGTCAATGAAAATTGACTAAGGCATTCCAAAAGCGCCCCTCTCAAGGAAAGGTGTCCTTCATTTTGGAGGTTAAAACTCAGTTTTGTGAGTTGATCACTCCCTGGCATATCTCATCAGGTCAATCTCATCTCGACAATGAATCTGTCAACAACTACTGAAGACCGGCTGAGCAGCCAGGATCGAAGATCAAACGAACACCCTTCAACTTGCAAAATTGTTTAAAAAAGAGGAAGATCAAACTCCAAGGATGGATGCCTAAAGGAATTCAAAGAAAAATGTTGACTTGAGTTAGCAAATTTGGAGGCAAAAAGAGGCCAAACACTCCACAATCAGTGGAAATCACCTTTTGGAACTCCAAATCATACCTAAATCACGAGTTGGCATCCATACTTGGTGGATCTCAACTCAAATAATCATATATTCTTGCTAGGTGTCTCATTCTTCATTATTCTTTTGCGGGTTGAAGAATAAAACAACAAATAGCTCCCAAGAACACATTTTCAAGATCTGGCAGAGGTTTTGGATGGATCTTCGATATTTCTGAAGATCAATGGCAGTAAAAGTATTCTTCTCCAAGAATTGTTTTCCAGAGGCAAATTATTGCAAAGTGGCAGTTTATAACTTCAAATCCATCTTTTTTCTACTTCTTCTATTTCTATTTATAATTCTTTGCATGTCACAGGAAACGACAAATTACCTTAGATCTAACAAACTGGGTATGATCAGCGCATTTTTCCAACGAAACCTATCTTCTCAAATTTGCCAGAATCAAAAAAGTTGTTGCCCCTATTTTTAGGGATCTTTCCCGAAAAGTCTCTAGATCAAAAATCCAAGGAATTGGGTTTGTTTAGCTCCCAAGCACGAACAAAACCCACATCCTAGATTTTTCCCGAAAAAATACTTCTCGACAGGTGCTATATTTAAGGGTTTCGAGAGAGTGTGAGACCAAGGTCAAGTGTCCAGTCAATCTTTAAGTCTTGTAGAATGTAGTACTCCCAGGTACAATACAAGACCAAGACGGTCTTGTACCATGATTATCTGAAGATGACTGGCACTGACTTATGGCAGAAAAACCTAGAAGTCGATTATGAGGACTTGGAGGGCATGAACTAGATTACATTGCAGAACAAGGAAGAGTCCAGCTTATTCCAAGCTACATCCATTCCAATCACTTTACAGAGAATTGAGCTTGTAACTTCTTGCACAAATCATTACAACCCCACCACAAGAGAAATCTTGGCAATGGACCGGAAGGTGATTTGTAGCCTAAATTCGAAGGACATAGAAACATGTTTTGCAATCCCACCATGCCTTATCAAGAAAGTCATATATGTGACAAAATGCAGAAAGGAATTCGAGGCTTCGAAAGACAAATGTTCATCAATAATGGTCGAACATTGGTTAAAATTGAAGAAAACCAGCTTGCCCAAATTGGTTGGGCAAGGAGAATTCAAAGATGAGTACGTAGTGTTAATCACTCTACTCAGCAGAGTCACTAGACAAGAAGAGGAATATTACTTCCAGTCGTGGATGTTCTATATCATTGGCAAGATAATCAGCAAGAAAGAACATTACGACTAGGCCTCTCTAATCAATGACACACTCCATCAATAATTTACCAGGTTTCTAGAAGAGCATCGTTTCCACATGTGTTCCTACCCGGTGTACCTAATAGCCTTCCAAGGTGAATTCAGAATGCTAAACACTGTGGGAACCTTAGCTATGCAGAAAGTCCAAGAATATTTTCCTCGCCTGATTTTACTCAAATGGAAAGGAACTTCAAGAAGATGAATCACCTTTTCGCCATGCACACCGTGTGCGAGCTAGACCATGAGATGCACGTGCGTATTTCACCAACAGCCAAGGCGAAAATGGTGGATTGGACGGATTGGATCATCCAATTCCCTAGTTTCACCTATGAAATATTCCAAGCCAAATTTTTCAAATTTTCAATAACAGTAAGCAAAGAAACACACATCCGTTAGGGTTAGCACTTAAACCAAAACGATGTGGAATTCAACTCTAACCAAGAATGCGCCAGATGATGACGAGCATATGGTCAGAGGATCTCAAAGCAATGCTGAATAAATAACTCTAACCAAGAATGTGCCAGATGACAACGAGCATATGGTCAAAGGATCCCTATCTTCTATTATGCTAAAAGTAAACTCAACACCCAGAATGTGCTTTCAAACCCGGAGTGGGAATGGAGCTACCATAGGGCAGAGATGTAAGATATTACAATGCAAATCTAAGTAATTAGGCGGAAAGCCAGCCTCTTCCACTTATCCAGTGGGTATTACAATGAAATAACAGAGAAAAAGTAAGATTATTGACAGTACTACTGTTCAACTTACAATAATTAGAGATTTTCCTGCCAAATACATAGCATAAGAAAGTCTAACCATGCTGCAATATAGTATAATGTCTCCTCAATGATCCCAAAGACTTTCAACCCAAACCCAACTCAAAAGATAGACTTTACGCAAGCTAATATGATAGAACAACTTAATATGCATAACTAGCAACCCTAGAATCCACTAAAATGCTCACAACTAACTCAATACTTGCCAGAATGACATGAGACTTGATGCAAATGAAAGCTAGGTTGATGACAATGAAGACTAGACAAAGAAACGGCTGAAAAATTGAAATATTTATTTTCTAAACACTTGCCAGGCAAAACAGAATGGTACAGCCTCAAGAAATGTTCTACCAACAAGATAAAATCCAAGACACCTCTAAAAAATCTGCAACTTGGCATAGAGGGGCGCCCAAGGCTAGCAAATGCATGGGTAAACTACCCATAACCAAAATAAATTCACCCAAAGACTTATGAGTATAAACTTCAATCTGCAATACAAAAATCAGCAACTCCAGATTTGATTAAAATGCAAGAAACCGAACTACAAATGCAAAACAACTTCTACAATGCAAAATCTCACTACAAATCTCACTCGACTACAATCTAACTCTCCACTAGTTGTTGTCTTTCAAGCAAGAAGTCGAGCCAAGGCTAGGAGGCATTCATTCCTCGAAGCAATCCAGCACCATTTCGGTAGTATAACAATATTCCAAACATAAGATGAGAAATGAAGACCCAAGGCTCCCTTTTTATAATTTTGAGAAGACCCTCCAGAAGCTTCTAGAAGGTGCGCCCTAACTTCAAGATGCTTTTAGGGTTTTGACCCAGTCTTCCTTCAAAATGGTGTCCCTTTTCATGAAGGCAAATTTTCTTTAATTTAAAATCATCTTTTCTCCAAAAGTTGGCATCCATTTTCCCTTGAGCAATTATTGACTTTTAGAAATATAAAAATATTTCCTTCATGAGAAAATACCCCTCAAGGTCCCCTTCTTTAAAACAACTTTTAAGTTATATCACTAGGCCAAGGGGTATTTATAAAATAAAACATTTTGACTTAAAATAACTTATTTCTCCAAAATGAACCCCTTAAGCCAAAAATGACAATTACCCAATGAACTGCCAGAAGAGGAAAGTTGACTGAGCTAGTGCTGACTAGACCACTACTAAATATAGAATTTACTAAAAATAGTAAATTCAAGAAGTTGCTCAGAATGTAATGCATACGACACCATTACGAAGCCTTCTGAAAACCCAAAAAGAGTCCGCAATCCAAACTCCCAAACTTTGAGATGTAGCCGTGATAACTTACTAAAAATAGTAAGTTTGGAAAGGTTGCCCGAAGCCATTGCAAGTCATACCTCTGCGAAGCTCTCTGAAAACCCAGAAGGAATCCAGAATCCAAACATCCAAACTCCAACAAACAAAACCCTGAATCTTCAAGAGAACCCATCAAACAGCTGGAAACCCTAATTCTGCCACTGACTTGTCGACAGCACACTGGGAATAAGTTACCAATCACTGAAAAATGAAGTGCTAAAAATGGGGACATTACAGTCCGCCCTTCCCAAAATTGCTTATCCTCAAGCAATACCACCATAACTCCAAAAAATTTAAGACTGATCCATACCAAAACAAGTATGATCCCAGGTTCCCAAACCCATCTCAGGAAGGACCCACCATGCCGATGCTGCACCACTCTGATCACATCAGTGAAAACATCATGCCAATGCTGCACTAACCTTCCTTGTAACCCCAAAGTGTTACCATCCATGATACTCAAACTCAAAGATCTTAAAGGACTGAGAACAATATCATGCAACATCTCATGTCCACAATGCCTCGAATTAACAGTATCAACCATACTACTGTCAATCACAATTCTAAGCAATAGGAAAGATAGTCTACTCAACTCAAAATTGAACTCCTCAGCATACCTCCACATGGTAACAAACGGAACCATGACTGCAAATGTGACATCTTCAAATCTTCTTGCAAAGAGAAAGGCAATCCTTTGCAAGAGCGCAACAAATTCATACTCATGACTCCCCATGAATTCCCTATGCCTCAACTGAATTATCATGGCACAACTACGAAGACTGAAGAATTTTTTCACAATTCCAACCCCAAGAGTCTCCAAAGTGGCTGAAAAACACACTAAAGCCATCTCCATCAAAAAACTACCACTTCTTTGATCGGGAGTGAGGAACCAACTCTCCTGAATGAAAGTAACTCCATAAGTAAGGTGGTTGGTTTGCCTCCAACCAGCAAGCTCGTGTCTCAGAATCTGCTCTTTTCTGAGTTGAAAGTCACTCCCAAGAACTACCGATCGTTGAACTCTCCAACCCATATTCAAAATTTCTCTCCAATCCATTTGTTGATGAACAAATGGAACCATCAAGTAGCTGGAAAAGAAGGGAACAACTTCAACAAATCTAGAAATTTGATCCTTATCCCTCCAAAAGTTCTTCTTTCCACAAGAAATAGGCTCCATCAACTCATGTTGAGGATCCCAAGCATGGATACCCAACTGAAAAATATTTTCAACACATTGCCAAGAAATCTCAACGCATCTCCAAGTGCTAGTGAGAACCGAGTGCATTCTCACAAAACTGATGTCCCCTTGAAGCTCAACCATGAAAGCTTCAACCACACTGGAGTATGTAACATAGAATGACTTTAGATTCAATTCCCAAAACTAACTAGTATGAGCCCAAACATCATTCCACCCGAGGGATATATTGTCAAGAGTGCCAACACCAGTTTTAGGTCTACTCTTCCTCCATTCCTCATGAGTAGTCGATCTGAAATCATCACTCCTTGCTGCTGTAATGAAGTTACCGGCAGCTACCACAACTTGTCTCATCAACATCTTGATGTCATAGATGTTGAAATTACCTTGCTTCGACACCTCCCATATGGTATCTTCACCCTTGAGCCCACTTACGCATTCATTACTTATCAACGGATGTGGCACTTCCTCATGGAGTGATATCAAAGCATCCAAGCACTGGAAACCATGCTCAGTCTCATTCTCTATTTCATCTTCCATCTCATAGAGAGGATTGTCATAATCTTCCTCATCACCTTCTTCAAAGAGAGGATTGTCAAAAACTTGAAAGTTATTCCATCTATCTTGTTGATCCAAATCTGTGCTTGTAACTTCAGTCCTTCTTGTGAGACCTTCAAGGTCAAACTCTTCTCGAAGACTATCAAGCTCACAAATTATTTGCTTGATTTCTTCGGCTTTATGTGCATTCTCTTGCTTTGTGAAAATTTTGAAATCAGCAAACTGATTTCCTACCTCCATTAATGCCATTTGAGTTTCTTCCAGCATAGCTCTTGTTGATTCAAACTCCAGATAAAGTTCATCAAACTTCCTCTCTCTATCTTGAAAAGCACAAATGGTCTTCTTTGCAACTTCAAGGGCATGATCATGATCTTCGACCAAGTGCATGTACTCGGACTTCAAGGTTACCAAAGAGCTTATGATAAATTGCAGATTGGGAAGAGCAACTTCATCTTTCACTCTTCTTTGTCTCTCTTCAAGCTGAGCCTTCCAGTACAACCCTTCAACCAAGCTAAGTGTGTGATCAAACAAGGATAGAGCTTGCACTTCCTTGTCAATGGACACCTTGAATTGTCTGTCCCAATCATGAGAATTCAAAGATGATGAACTGCTGATAAGTTGCAACTGAAAATCAGAACCTTGTCCCTTGTCTTTGCTGCCCTCATTGCTACTCCAACATTCATGAACTCTTCCATTGACTAGAGGAGAATGCTTATTGTCATAAAAAGCATCATACTTCATAAATTCTTTGACCCCCAGTTTGCAATCAGCTTCTTGAATTGGTAAATCAGCCTTGTGTTCTAAAACCATTTTAAACCTTTCTTCTTCAAGAGCCATAAGGTCTTCTAGCTCTTCATCCACCTCTCCATCTTCTTGATCAAAGGCTATGACAGCCCCTAACTTGAACGAAGAATCATTGAATGTTGTTTTGAAAGTTTTGAAAGTAACAACATCCTCCTTGGTGGCTGCAACCAACTTGACGGGGTCACCATGGAACCTTTCAGAGCGAGCTACTTCATTAAAGACAACTTTCCCTTTTGTGCCCTCCTTATGGCTTGCAATGCAAATGAAACTCTGGTCTTCATCAAGGTCAAAGGGAAATTCATCCCACAACGGTTCTCTTTCATTTCTTGGTGCCAACACACCCGGATCCCAAATGCTAGTGGGTTGATTAGGATGATCAACCGTAAAAAACTTATCATGCTCCCTTTGTAGTGATGACTCTTTGAATAAGTCAAGTCCCAAATCACTTAAGTTGATATCATCAAAAATATTTCTTTCCCATGGTTCGGTTTTCTGGTCAAACCCAAGTCCAATAATGCCACCACGGAAATGGAGTGAAGAACCTTCTATACTTGCTATTTTGAAAACTTCACCATCCCTATCTTCTTCGAGACTTTCATGGAAAAGTATGTCACCAAATTCTTCATGTGGAACTTCTTGGGAAGTTGGGTCAGCAACAAGAAGAGAATCCTTCTTCATCAAATCTTCAAAATGAGTATGCATGAACTCATGGGATTCGCTTCCAATATCATTAATATGTCCTTCCTTTTCTTCAACGAACTCATCGCAAACAATAGTCCTACCAAGCTGATCTTCATTACTTCCTATTACATGCAAGTCAAGGGAAGTATTATGGGACTCTACCCTTAACTCTTCACTTGCCAAGGTATCCTTATCAAACTCACATTCATTTTGATGTGATATGCGCACCTTGCTTGTGCCATCTTCACTGCTAGATGGCTGATTTTTCTCTTCAATTTGCATATTTGTGGGCTGCAATTCACAAATAGGCTCTTCATCTTCTTCCTTCTTTGATTCTTCAACCAAAGCTTGTTCTACTTCCCTTTTTAACATTTTCCTAATGTGATCCACCATCTCCGACTTTTCGAGCTTCAGAAATGCCACACAATTCAAATGGGTATCAAATGAAACATTGTACTTATAATCATCTAGCATGTTTTGATATTGCTCACGGAGTTTGGCAGCCTCATGTTCACATTGTCTTTTATACTGTTTAGCATATTCAATGAAATCCCTCACGGCAAAACTAACCTTTCCTTCCTCAGATACCATAGTTGAATATGACCTCTCACGATCCCTGGACCTTAGAAAACGCAACATCTTTGAAACTTCTGAAAGCTAAAATGAACTTTGTTTTGACCTCAGGTGTAGAAACTGATTTCTCTATCATTCAACTGTCAACTGAACCTTGATGGGCACAGGATGGCAGGATCTTGGCTCTGATACCACTGAAATATTCCAAGCCAATTTTTTCAAATTTTCAATAACAGTAAGCAAAGCAACACACATCCGTTAGGGTTAGCACTTAAACCAAAACGATGCGGAATTCAACTCTAACCAAGAATGCGCTGGATGATGACGAGCATATGGTCAAAGGATCCCTATCTTCTATTATGCTAAAAGTAAACTCAACACCCAGAATGTGCTTTTAAACCCGAAGTGGAAATGGAGCTACCATAGCGCAGAGATGTAAGATATTACAATGCAAATCAAAGTAAATAGGCGGCAAGCTAGCCTCTTCCACTTATCCAGTGGGTATTACAATGAAATAATAGAGAAAAAGTAAGATTGTTGACAGTACTACTGTTCAACTTACAATAATTAAAGATTTTCCTACCAAATACATAGCATAAGAAAATCTAACCATGCTGCAATATAGTATAATGTCTCCTCAATGATCCCAAAGACTTTCAACCCAAACCCAACTCAAAAGATAGACTTTACGCAAGCTAATATGATAGAACAACATCTTAATATGCATAACCAGCAACCCTAGAATCCACTAAAATGCTCACAATTCACTCAATACTTGCCAGAATGACATGAGACTTGATGCAAACAAAAGCTAGGTTGATGACAATGAAGACTAGACAAAGAAACAGCTGAAAAATTGAAGTATTTTTTTTTCTAAACACTTGCCAGGCAAAACAGAATGGTACAGCCTCAAGAAATGTTCTACCAACAAGATAAAATCCAAGACACCTCTAAAAAATCTGCAACTTGGCATAGAGGGGCGCCCAAGGCTAGCAAATGCATGGGTAAACTACCCAGAACCAAAATAAATTCGCCCAAAGACTTATGAGTATAAACTTCAATCTGCAATACAAAAATCAGCAACTCCAGATTTGATTAAAATGCAAGAAACCGAACTACAAATGCAAAACAACTTCTACAATGCAAAATCTTTCTACAAATCTCACTCGACTACAATCTAACTCTCCACTAGTTGTTGTCTTTCAAGCAAGAAGTCGAGCCAAGGCTAGGAGGCATTTATTCCTCGAAGCAATCTAGCACCATTTCGGCAGCATAACAATATTCCAAACATAAGATGAGAAATGAAGACCCAAGGCTCCCTTTTTATAATTTTGAGAAAACCCTCCAGAAGCTTCCAGAAGGTGCGCCCTGACTTCAAGATGCTTTTAGGGTTTTGACCCAGTCTTCCTTCAAAATGGTGTCCCTTTTCATGAAGGCAAATTTTCTTTAATTTAAAATCATCTTTTCTCCAAAAGTTGGCATCCATTTTCCCTTGAGCAATTATTGACTTTTAGAAATATAAAAATATTTCCTTCATGAGAAAATACCCCTCAAGGTCCCCTTCTTTAAAACAACTTTTAAGTTATATCACTAGGCCAAGGGGTATTTATAAAATAAAATATTTTGACTTAAAATAACTTATTTCTCCAAAATGAACCCCTTAAGCCAAAAATGAGAATTACCCAATGAACTACCAGAAGAGGAAAGTTGACTGAGCTAGTGCTGACTGGACAACTGCTAAATATAGAATTTACTAAAAATAGTAAATTCAAGAAGTTGCTCAGAATGTAATGCATACGACACCATTGCGAAGCCTTCTGAAAACCCAAAAAGAGTCTGCAATCCAAACTCCCAAACTTTGAGATGTAGCCATCATAACTTACCAAAAATAGTAAGTTCGGAAAGGTTGCCCGAAGCCGTTGCAAGTCATACCTCTGCGAAGCTCTCTGAAAACCCAGAAGGAATCCAGAATCCAAACATCCAAACTCCAACAAACAAAACCCTGAATCTTCAAGAGAACCCATCAAACAGCCAGAAACCCTAATTCTGCCACTGACTTGTCGACAGCACACTGGGAATAGGTTACCAATCACTAAAAAATGAAGTGCTAAAAATGGGGACATTACAACCTACATACGTGTGTACGGATACAATGGCCAATCTGCCATGATGCCACACTACCCTTCAAACAAGGTAGTGTTCATGGAATTCTTGAGGTAGTTGGCTGAGGTTCACTCTTACCTCCGCCAAAAGAAGAAGTCAATTGCAAACTTTCCTATTTAGATGGGACTCTACAAATGCAAGACTGCAGTCAATGCTAGGTTGATGGGCCAGGAAACAGTGAGATTTAATCTCAAGTACCTCATTGATAGGAGGTCATCATATGATCCAAGAGGACTCTTCATAGCACATCTTGAGCAAAGATCATCACATGAATCTTTCATAGAGGATTTTTGGGTCAACTGTGAAGATGAGTTCGAAGTGAGAAGGAACTGCAACAAATTCAAGCTCTCACGAATTGTAGATTTCATATTAGAAGACATCAAGCGCTTATTTGATGATGAAGAAGAATTCATTCTTTCTTCCTTCTTCACAGATCAAGTAGATGCACAACCACTCGGTAGAGTAGATTGGTATGCGAAAGAAAGTACATCTATTGAGGAAAGAACTAGTAGAGTAGTCTGACATAGTCAACTCTACCTTGATAGTAAAAGGACAACGAAGGTAGTACTTCCCCGATCAGAGCCACCAACGGTTCAATCTACACTAACTTCCACGTCTAGTAAGAGACCTAGACAAAAGAAGATGAGCATTCTTCCCAAAGGAATGCGAATGTCAGGGAGCACATGGGGAAGAAAAGGAATTGTTGGTACAAATCAGCAAGAGGTACAAGTGGAGACAACCACCAATTTACCTAAAATAGTTGAGAACGTTGCAGCTACACCAAAACCAGTGATTGAAATAATCACTATAAAGATGCAACCCATAGTAGAAGTAGTTGCAGAAAAAATAGTGCATGTGATAGAAATAGAGCCGCCATCTTCACTAACATCACAGAGGTCACAAATTCCCATTGATTTGGACTCGCCACCATGAGGCATCACCACAGACACAATCTCGTTCTTCTAACATACATGGGGCCTATGTTCTTCCTTCTAGCAAAGCTAGTCGGGATTCTATCTAGCTAGAAAGCTCACTTGGAAGGAAGAGAAAAAGACCTTATCAGCTTGACTTCATAGAATTCGACCATATCCCTCAAGACATGTCGGCTAAGAAGTTAAAGAAGAAGACACATGTAGAGAGGAATACAGAGAATGAGGTTGTCATAGAGACTGTTGCCCCACCTAAAGATAAAGACATACACAATGTGAGGGTTGAGGATTTCACGCTATCAAAGGTGAACCTTGGAAATACCACTCGTTAGGTGGAGGTAGACCGGTGGCAAAGAGGTGTAAAGCACCAAAGAAGGACGTCCTACCCTCCAGAATAGAAATAAATATAACTGAAGTCAACTTGATGCCCCCTTCAAAGTTGACTCCAGATCCCCACAGATCATGCATGTCAGATCCCACTGATCTAGGATATCTAACTAACTCCCAAGATTTATGGATCTCAGATCTCCTTTAAAGGTGGATGTCTATTTGGAGACACATTTTTAATTATAGTTCACTTTTAGTTAGGTGATAGTCAACTGAGGTAGACTCCTAGTTTGACTCTTGTTTAGTATCAATTAACTGAAGTAGTTTTCCAGTTAACTACTTGCTCACCTACTTTTAGACATAGGAATAAATATTGTTGATTGGAAAGAATTGATTGTTAGCTCAAGGATATTTTAGGGTTGCCTACTCCTTTGAGTTTCTATAAATAAGAGCCTTGGGCTCATTATTTGTTTAACCTTTATTTGCTAAGAAAATTTGTTGCGCCAATGTTGCCAGAGTTAGCTTTTTCATATTTGTTCACTCTTGGATGAATATTTGTTGGTTGATTGTAATTGTGCATAATTTTGTACCTTTCTTGTCCCAACCTTTGTAATTCTTTGGAGAATCTTGAAGAAATAAATCAAATGGTGCATGCTTGCTTGATCTAAATATTTGAGTTTTTTCAAAGTCTTGTTCTAAATAGTGTATTGTTTCAATCTCCTCCTCGGACAGGTGTCATCACCTCCTCGGGAATCCTGTTAGCTGAATCATCGTACTTTTTTGTTTCCAGTAAGTTGTTTCCAAGCCTTTACCTCCAATAGGGGTTCTTCCTCCTTGGCAAGTCTCAGATGCATCCTACTGTATAGTTTTTACTTGCATCAAACCTTATCTTGGTATATATCCAAGATTTCAGAGCCTCGGCCATATTCCAATGAGACAAAGGGTTCAATTAATCCAACCCATCCATTTTGCTCCTACACCCTCATGCTTTGTTTATCTTGAGGAGGTAGGATAGTATAGAAGCTAGTTAGTCGTAGTTGAGAATCTACGGAAACTAGAGAAAAATATTAGCTACGATGCATTGTGTTTATGCACCCTTGTGTCCTACCACTGAGTAAAAAAATAGGAATCTTAGTACGCCCCCTTTTTTACATAGAAATAATCAGCAAAGAGAGATCTTCCTCTCTATAATCCAAAGAGAATGTACTAACACACTTGCGATATTTGTTTATTTCCAATAAGCACTCTCGAGATGCTAATTGAAATGCCAACAATTTTATGGTGCCCACTATGGGGCAACGAGGCATAAAACTTCAAGAAAAGCTTAATGCTTTTATGAAATGAAATGGGCATTTGGCGTCCTTGGGCACCAGTTGACCAACCTGATCTTGCTCCAGCAACTCTCCAACTAGATCTTACATTCATTGAAGGAGAGCAGACGAACATCATCAGTAACTTGTGTACTTTCATCTTTGAAAAGAATACATCACCAGCTCAGTGGAGAGCCGCATCTATTACTCTAGACGAGGAAGAAAGAAAGGCTGATCTTGCAGCTGAGAGACCAATGTTACCACCACCCGTGTGGTAGTAAGCATCCTGGCTCACCAAGTATACATACGGAGGAGAAATAATCCTCATTTTCAAGAAGATATTGGAGAAGCATCTGATATAGAGAAAATCCTTGAAGAGGTTCCTGAACACTTTCTAGAAGAACAACATCAAGGACCTCCAGCTCAAGCAATGGCAGACAACTGCCTCTATAATGACAATGCCTATAACAACGGCATTGGCAACAACAGAAATGGCCATAATAATGGTAACAACGGCATTGGAAACAACATAAATGGTCCTAATAATGGTAACAACGGCAATGACAACAATGACAACAATGGCTACAATAACAATAATGGCAATGGCCATGGAAATGGTAATGGAAAAGGTAACGATAACGACAATCACAACAACGGATATAATCTATTCGACAATGGTCGTAATGCAAGATTTGTAAGATGTCCAACACCTTTGACATGGGGAAACAACATAGGCCCATTGGCCCTACAAGGCAATCATGAACTTCCAAAGGGATCACGAAAGCATTTCCCAAGATTCTTCGATGACGGTGCTAAACACCACGATGAGCATATATCAGTGTTCACAATGGCTTGCTCCATTCTGTTTGTACCACATGAAGATATCATCATTCAACTCTTTGTTGAAACTCTTGAGGAAAATGCTTCTAATTTGTTTCATCACTTACCATCATGAGCAATCAAAAATTGAGAGGAAATGAGCGAGAAATTCTTGATGAGTTTCAAGCCCACCGAAGATAGCCACCAGTTATTTGCTCGGTTATCTAACTCTAAGATGGAGCCTATAGAACCGATGAGGGAGTTTGTAGCAAGGTTTAATCCCCTAGATACACATCTCTCTCACACTCAATCCATCATATGAGATTCTGATGAGCAGCTTCGTCAACGCTCTTCCCTCAGAGATAGCCTTTTTCATCAAAGGAAGCCAAAAAGAGGACTTACAAACTGCACAAGAGAAAGCTATCGAGATCGAGGATCACATGATGACCACATGAAATATGAAGGGAGATGCTATCAGACCGCAAGTCCAAGCATCAGCAGATCCATTGCTACAAAAGGTAGCAAACGAGGTGACTATCCTGAAAAGACAGACACCCAATCAAGGGTAGCAAGCATTGCCCCCACCACCATAGTACCAACCTCAACAGTAGTACTAGCCAAAGAGGAATAATTTCTAACCTTTCAACAATAACAACTACAAGCCTCGAAATCAAGGACCTCTTCAAAGAGGAGCAAATGCCGAGAAATCTAATGTGTTTTGTTGTTTCCATGATACAGATGAACACATTGGATCCACATGCCCTGAGAATCAAAGACTAGACCAGATCATGGGATATGCCAGAGATCGAGAACCAAGCTCAAGTTCAATACCTGCAAATGCAAATTTTGTCTCATCACAAACAGACAACTTCGATGGCAACTCCGCAATGGGATACTTTCATAGCGAACCAAAAAATCAAGAAGAAGAAGACTTCCATCAGTACTCTCTTGTTGTCAACCACGAGATTTTTTTGACGCCTGTGTTCACATGTGCTCAACATTTCAAAGCATAGAAAGAAGAAGAAGAAAGACAAAATCCAAATGAAAAGGGAAAGGGAAAGGGAAAAGAAGCTTCCACTTCTAATCCCAAGTCTTCACAGGAGAACGTCACACCTATTGCTCAAGATCCATCCTCAATGAACTTTGACATTGTGACCTCTATGATGAGGATGAAGGTACAGATCTCACAACTAGAGTATCTCCAGGATCATCCCAATCAAATGGATCGGATTCTCAAAGTAGTACAAAAGCAGGTTGTCATCCAACTTATGTTGTTAGCATCTTTCGTACCAACAAGAGAAAATCCAAAGCCCTTTTACATCTCTATATATGGGAGGTTATAAACTCATCAACAGCATCATCAACTCTGGAGCATCGAACAACGTCATTCCTTTTCAAATCATGAACTCATTGGGACAATCATGCATCAAAACTCATGACAAGTGTTACTCACTTGAATCAAAACCAGTTTCGTTAGCCGGCCAACTGAAAGATGCACAAGTAAGACTAGAGTCTTGTCCAGAGAAGATCATGATGACCATCCTCATCACTGACATTCCAATCAATTATGGGATGTTACTAAGATGAAGCTTCTACAAGGATCTCGGAGGCGAGATTCAATTGGATTGGTCATATGGGACCATTCCACTAAATAAAGGTAGCTTCAAGTTGAACCAGAGGCGAAGTCGAAATTCATGGTGGTGAAATCTCAGGATCCCCAACCACAAGTGCTACATCAAAGTATAGGTCTCGGTACATATTCCATGTTGTCTGAAGTGACCGAAGAAGAAAAGAAGGTTACATTTTCCACAAGTACATCAAATGAAGGATCAAAGATGTGGACAATACAATTCGATGGAAGTTGCTCGATAGAAGGCTCAGGAGCAGGAGTTGTCATTACCTCTCCTGAAGGACATTTGTATCCATTTGCTTATCGCTTGCAGTTCGATAACATGAACAACACTAAAAAATACGAAGCACTTATACTAGGCCTCAAAAATGCAAGGGATATGGGTATAAAATACCTTCAAGCAGAAGGCGATGTAGAACTGATCATACAACAGGTCAAAGATCGCTATCAAGTTAGAAAAGGCTGCCTTGAGGCTTACTAACAAAGGGTGTGGAATGCTATTGATTGGTTCAAAGCATTCAACATCAAGTATATTCCACATGAGCAGAATAGCAGAGAAGATTCCCTTGCAGTTTCAGCTGCACTCTTCATGCCTCATTCTGATTTTCATCAGAATGCCTTTGCTATTGAGCTCGTGTATAGGCCATCTGTCCCCGATAATTATGAAAATTGGTAGGTCTTTGATGATGATGATGCCATCAAGGAGTTCCTCTACACGGGGGACAATTATAAAGAACTATTCTTTGAAGGAAGTACATCTCCTTTCAAAGAGTCTATAGTAGAAGATTCTGAAGCAACGAAATCCGACATCATCCAACTAAGAGGTAACAAAATCCCCAAGGGTCTAGTATCCTTGGAGGAAATATTTGACAAGCATGATAGACACATCCAAGATCAAAGAGATTTAGCGAGAAAAACATTTGTTGAGTATAGTAAAATCAACATTGACACCGAAGATAAGCCTCGGCTTGTCAACTTGGAAAAGGGTTGCACTATGGAGGAAAGCAACAACTTTATCTCCTTGTTCAAACAATAAAAAGATGTCTTTGCATGGACTTATCAAGATCTAAAAGTCTTCACGCCAAGGGAATTGTCTCATACAATTCCACTAAAGTCAGATATCAGGCCTTTTAGGAAAAATTAGAGGCACTACAACCCGCGTGTCCAAGATACAATCTACGTGGAGGTACAGAAGATGGTGGATGCCAAGATCATATTTCCAATCCATCACTCTACCTGGGTGTCTAATATTGTTCCTGTGCGCAAGAAGAATGAACAAATTCAGATTTGCGTAGACTTCAAGAACCTAAAGCAATCGTCATTAAAGGATAATTATCCTTTACCCATCATGGATCATACCTTGCAGATGGTTATTGGATTGGAGATGTCAGTACTTGACAACTTTTCTAGGTACAATCAGATTGCAGTCGCTAAGGAAGATCAAATCAAGACAATGTTCACCACCCTGTGGGGAACATTCACCTATGAGAGGATGCCCTTTAGCCTCATCAACGTCGATGCCACCTTTCAATGATCCATGGAATTGGTGTTTGGAGATCTAAAGAACAAAGTGATATTCGTCTACCTTGACGACCTTACTGCTTTCTCATGGAAGCGGCAAGATCATTTTCAACACTTAGTGAAAGTGTTCGAGAGATGTAGGTATCACCACATATCCTTGAATCCAAAGAAATCTGCTTTTGCGGTGATGGAAGGTAAACTACTGGGCCATATTGTCTCCAAAGAGGGAACTCAAATTGATCCAAATCGAGTGGATTCAATCAAGAACCTATCTCTCCAAACCAATACTACTCAAGTGCATTCTTTCTTCGTAAAGGTAAACTTCATATGAAGGTTTCTGCCTGACTTCTCAGAGCTGACCAAGGATATATCAGCAATGATGAAGAAGACAGTCACCTTCAAATTGACTGATAAAGGAAAAGAGGCATTCGTCAAAATTAAAGAATCCATCAGTAAGGCACCAGTGTTAGTTCGGCCCGATTTCAGTAAGGAATTCATTCTTTATTGTTATGCATCGGAATACACCCTCTTCCATACTAAACCAGAAGTTGAATGAAGATACAGAATTGTCGATTACCTTCATGAGCAATAGCTTCAAGAGCAGTGAAGTTCGGTACTCTCAAATTGAAAAGAATTCCTATGTTTTTGTAAGAGCTATGAAAAATTTCAGATTCTATATCTTAAACACTCACACAACAATCTATGTCACTAAACCTGCAATCAAGAGTATTCTAACCCAACAGGAAATGGGGACTAAAAGAGGCAACTGGATCACCAAGGTCCATGAGTATGACTTGGATATCAAGCTGACCAAACTCGTCTATGGGAGAGGTCTATGTCAGCTCATGGCAGAAGATAGTGATTTAAAGCATTAGGCAATTGATGGCAAAATAGGAATGGAAATTTAAGAAGACCTTCCAATGGTCTTACTAGTTGATTTTGTGGAGGAGTGGTACTCAGATTTATGGTACTATGCAACTTATGGAGAATGTCCAAACCACTTGGACAAACATCAGAAAAGAAACCTGAGGTTAAAAGCACAAAACTATGTGTTGCGAGGCAACGTTCTATACAAGTCTGGACTTGATGGGACTTTCTTGCTTTGCATCAGTAGAGACCAACAATGACAGTTGTTGGAAGCATTTCACAACGAGGCTTGTGGTGGCCACTTTTCATCGAGGGTCACAACATTCAAAATTCTATGGGCATAGTTGTTTTGGCAAACTTTGTTCCATGACGCATATCAATGGGTGTGACAATGTCAACAGTGCCAACATTTCATTGGAAAACTCAAGCTAGCAGTCGTTCCGCTGAGGCCAGTAATAATAGATGCTCCATTCCAGCAATGGGGTATCAACTTCGTAGGTCCAATAAACCCACATTCTAGTAAGGGACATGCCTATGTCCTTAAGGTGACAGATTATTTTACCAAGTGGGTTGAGGCAGTTCCTACGAAGAATGCTACTTCTGAGGTAGTGTACACTTTCCTCAAAGAAAACATCATCACACACTTTGAAGTACCAAGGAAGATCATGACCGACAATGCTATGAGATTCTCATCAAAGGAGTTAGTAGAATTGTGTTTTGACTACGACATTATAATGTCTCATTCTTCAGATTACTATCCACAAGGCAATGGATAGGTTGAGTCATCCAATAAGAACATAGTCACGATCATGCGCAAGATGCTTGAATCCAATCAACGGGCTTGGCACACTAAGTTGTACGACGCTCTTTGGGCTGATAGGATCACACCCAAGAGAGCTATTGACACTTCCCCATTTGTTATCATGTACGACACTGAAGCGATTCTACCCATCACTTTGGATTTGTTGGCTTTGCAGCTGGCATCTACGGTAGAAGATGAAGATTTCAAGGATCCAATCCAAAAGTGCATCTTGTGTTTGACACAATTGCAAGAGGAGAGGGTGGAAGTTGTTGATAAAACCACTCAGCACCAAGAAAGAGTGAAGAAGATCTTCGACAAGAAGGCTCGACAACGAGACTTCAAGATTGGAGACAAAGTCCTGCTATGGGACAAGAGACATGAACCAAAGGGAATGCACATAAAATTTGACTCCCTTTAGTTGGGCTCGTTCTTGATCCATGATGTTGCAGGAGAGAATTCTTACATTCTCTCACATTCAGATGGAAAGCTCTTTTTGTTGCCTTACAATGGGCAATACTTAAAGAATTTCATCCCTATGGGGATGGGGTGAGTATATTGTAAATAATTTTTCTTTCGCTTCATTGTTATTTTGTTATGTTTTTCCCCATTACGTAAAGTATTGTCGTGTTTTAGGTGATTTCTTAGGTAGTCTTGTTTTAGGTGAATAAATAGGTGAGCCTCAATAAATGAAGGTGAACTTCAAGTTCTTATGTGAATTAGGAAATGAGTCCTGACTCTGTTACCCAACTAAAAAAGTACTGGTCTACAAAACTTGAGATTCTCGGTTCTCCTATGTTGTAGGTATCCGACATGGTCACCAGACAGAGCCTAATATTGTACCCAAAATGATTTATTTGGCATTCTGCTTAAATTGAGCTAAAAAATGTAAAAATGTCGTCGAGAGTATGTTTTAGGTCAAAGCAAACATGAAGTCTTTATGGGTTTCTATCAAGGAACTAATGGTTAAAATTTTGAAAACCTAAAAATTAGGGTTTTATGCCCCTATTTTTAGGGAAACCCTTAAAAATAGGACCTTCCTGGAAATGATTGAAAATTATTTTGATAGGTTAATTGACTTCACAATCACATTGATCAAGTCAGAATCATCAAAATACATGTTTTACTTTGGTGGGTCTATTCTCATTTTTCAAGAGCAAAGTTAGGAGCTTCGCAACCATTAATGGCAGATTGACCAATACCAAGTGTTGAAAGCTAAACCTCAAAATCTCCAATGAAGAATCCATGGAAGAAAAGTTCAAAAAGATGTTGTTATAATGAGGGAGTTTCTCAAAATGAAAAAGGCCAAAATTTGGCTAGCTCTGGAAGGTGCACATTTTGGCTGCCAAGGTAAAACACAGTCTAAAGGTCAAAAATGTGCCCCTCTAGAAGAAAGGCATCCTTGGATCTCAGAGGGAAAATCAAATCACTTTGCACCTTCAGATCTTTCATCCCCTTCATGTTCTTGTTGTCTCAACAACGCACCATCATCCAGATCATCTGATTGAGAGATCAACGACAAATCGTCAGTGAAGTGTGGAGGATCTAACAGCAATGAAGATGTCAAAACAAAGAACCTCAAGCTAAAAGAGCCCCTTTTGGCCAAGGGCACTCCTCAGTTCAAGGTACCAGATGAACCTGTCATCGGTTGCTTTGTACACGATATCTTACAAGCTTCCTCTCAGCTACATGATCAATTTGATAACATATTCACTGGACACGCTAAACGATCATCAGTCGAGATCAAGCAGAAAAAGCTAGAACTAAAGAACTAAATAGACAATCCAGAAACTGGCTAAGGCATTGCCAAAAGCGCCCCTTTTGAAGAAAGGCGCCCTTCTCTTGAAGACATTCAGATTCAGCCAAAACATTCACTGCCTTCTAGGATGACCTTCTCAGCTATGATCAATCTCGTCAATGAGATAGTCAGTAAAGACATCTTCCAGCTAAATCACCTGATGACAAAGATCAAAGCAGGCAGTTTAGAACACAATCAAAAATAGTCAAAAGCTGAAACGTGTCCCTACTGGCCAGGGGCACCCTTGAACTTCAAAGCCATAAACTCACTCTCATTAGTTGATTAGTCTGTCATCTTGTGCAGAGCTGAGTTGATTACCCGATGCCTCATCAAGCAGATTCATCTAATCCATCTATCAATTGGAACATCAGATCGAAAGCAGGGAAGGTCTGAAAAGGCCAAAATGAAGAATAGTCAATGAAAATTGACTAAGGCATTGTCAAAAGTGCCCCTCTCAAGGAAAGGTGCCCTTCATTCTGGAGGTCCAAACTTAGTTTTCTGATTTGATCACTCCCAGGCATATCTCATCAGGTCAATCTCATCTCGACAATGAATTTGTCAACCATTGTTAAAGACGGACTGAACAGCTAGGATTGAAGATCAAACAAAGACACTTCAGCTTGCAAAATTGTTAGAAAAAAAAGATCAAAATCCAAGGATGGACGCTTAAAGGAAGTAAAAGAATTTTTTTGACTTGAGTTAGCAAATATGGAGGCAAAAAGAGGCCAAACACTCCACAATCAGTGGAAATCACCTTTTGGATCTCCAAATCAAACCTAAATTACGAGTTGGCATCCATACTTGGTGGATCTCAACTCAAATCATCATATATTCTTGTTAGGCATCCCATTCTTCATTATTATTTTGTAGGTTGAAGGATAAAATAGAAAATAGCTCCCAAGAACACATTTTCAAGATCTAGTAGAGGTTTTGGATGGATCTTCGATATTTCTGAAGATTAGTGGCAGTAAAAGTATTCTTCTCCGAGAATTGTTTCCAGAGGTATATTATTGCAAAGTGGCAGTTTATAACTTCCAATCCACCTTCTGTCTACTTCCTCCATTTTTGTCTATAATTCTTTGCATGTCACAAGAAATGACAAATTACCTCAAATCTGACCAACTGGGTATGATCAACACTTTTTGCTAGCGAAGCCCATCTTCTCAAATTTTCCAGAATCAACAAAGTTGTTGCTCCTATTTTTAGGGATCTTTCCGAAAAAGTCTCCAAATCAAAAATCCAAGGAACTTGGTCTGTTTAGCTCCCAAGCATGAACAAAACCCACATGCCATATTTTTCCCAAAAAAATACTTTTCAACATGCGCTATATTTAAGGGTTTCGGGAAAGTGTCATAACAAGGTCAAGTGCCCAGTCAATCTTTAAGTATTGCATAATGCAGTACTCATAGGTATAATACAAGATCAAGATGGTCTTGTACCATGATTATCTCAAGATGACTGACACTGACTTATGGCAAAAAAACCCAAAAGTCAATTTTGAGGACTTGGAGGGCATGAACCAGATTATGTTGCAGAACATTGAATAGTCTGGCTTATTCCAAGCTGCATCCATTCCAATCACTTTATAGAGAATTGATCTTGTAACTACTTGCACAAAGCATTACAACCCCACCACAAGATAAATCTTGTTAGTGGATGGAAAAGGTGATTTGCAGCCTAAAGCCGAAGGACATAGAAACATGTTTTGCAATCCCACCATGCCCTACCAGGAAAGTCATATCTCTGACAGAATGAGGAAAGGCATTTGAGGCTTCAAAAGACAAATGTTCATCAATAATGGTCGAACATTGGTTAAAAGTGAAGAAAGCTAGCTTGCCCAAATTGGTTGGGCAAGGAGAATTCAAAGATGAGTACGTAGTGTTAATCACTCTACTTAGCAGAGTCACTAGACAAGAAGAGGGACATCACTTCCAGTCATGGATGTTCTATATCATTGGAAATATAATCAGTAAGAAATAAAATTACGATTGGTCCTCTCTAATCCATGACATGCTCCACCAACAATTTACCAGGTTTCTAGAAGAGCATTGTTTCCACATGTGTTCCTACCTAGTGTACCTGATAGCCTTCCAAGGCGAATTCAGAATGCTAAACACTGTGGGAACCTTGGGTGTGTAGAAGGTCCAAGAATACTTTCCTCACCTTGAGTTTACTCAAGAAGAAGGGCACTTCAAGAATATTAATGACCTTTTTACCATGCACACTGTGTGCGAGCTAGACCATGAGATGCACATGCGAATTTCACTAGTAGCTAAGGTGGAAATGGTGGACTAGGTGGATTGGTTCATCCAATTCCCTAATTTCACCTACATACATGTGTACAGATACAATGGGCACCCCTCCATGATGCCATGCTACACTTTAGACAAGGTAGTGTTCATGGAATTCCTGAGGCAATTGGTCGAGATTCACTCCTACCTCCACCAAAAGAAGAAGTTAGCTGCAAACTTTCCTATTCAGATGGGACTCTACAGATGCAAGATTGCAGCCGATGCTAGGTTGATGAGCCAGGAAATAGTGAGATTTAATCTCAAGTACCTCATTGATAGGAAGTCATCATATGATCCAATAGGACTCTTTGAAGCACATCTTGAGCAAAGATCATCACATGAATCTTTCATAGAGTATTTTTGGGTCAACTGCAAAGATGAGTTCGAAGTGAGAAGAAGGAACTACAGCACATTCAAGTTCTCACAGATTGCACATTTCATGTTAGAAGACATCGAGAGCTTATTTAATGACGAAGAAGTCATTCTTTCTTCCTTCTTCACAGATCAAGTAGATGCACAACCACTCAACAGAGTAGATTGGTACGCGAAAGAGAGTACATCTATCCAGGAAAGAACTAGTAGAGTAATTTAACACAGTTGAATCTACCTTGACAGTAAAAGGACAAAGGAAGGTAGTACTTCCCCGATTAGAGCCACCAACGGTTAAGTCTACACTACCTTCCACGTCTAGGAAGAGACCCAGACAGAAGAAGATGAGCATTCTTCCTATAGGAATGCGAATTTCAGGTAGCACATGGGGAATAAAAGGAATTTTTGGTACAAATTAGCAAGAGGTACAGATGGAGACAACCACAAATCTACCTAAAATAATTGAGAACACTGTAGTTGCACTAGAACCAATGCTTGAAATAATCACTGCAATAATGGAACCCATAGCAAAAGCAGTTGTAGCAGAAACGATGCCTGTGATAGAAACAGAGTCACCATCTTCACCACCATCATAGAGGTCACAAATTCCCATTGATTTGGACTCGCCACCATGAGGCATCACCATGGCACAGTCTCATCTTCAAACATACAAGGGAGCCTATGTTCCTCCTTCCAACGAAGCTAGCTGGGATTCTATCTGGCTACAAATCTCACTTGGAAGGAAGAGGGAAAGACCTTCTTATCATCTTGACTTCACAGAGTTCGACCATGTCCCTCAAGACATGTCGTCTAAGAAGTTAAAGAAGCAGACACATGTAGAGAGGAATGCAAAGAACGAGGTTGTCATAGAGACTACTGCCCCACCTGAAGATAAAGACATACACAATTTGAGGGTTGAGGATTTCACGCTATCAAAGGTGAACCTTGGAAATACCACTCGTCAAGTGGAGGTAGACCTTCTCAAAATTGCCTCAGCATGCGTCAAGGAAAGAATGATGGAGGATGGACAAGACAAAGCAACCTTGAAGGCTCAAAACTGTCAATTAAGAATTTAAATTTCTAGCTTGATGTACGGCACTCCCAACTCCTCGGCTTTACCTCAAGATTTGTTAGATCTCCCAGCAGAGAGAAACCATCACCAATTGATCACATATAGCAAACACTTGAGATGTCAAGTGGATGATTTTGTTGTCAAAGGGTGGTGTGTATTAGCAGAAGCATATCAGCTAAGAGATAGAGCACATGGACTCTAAGCAGAGATCCAACAATCAAACTTGAAGGCAGCATAAGAGAGTTCGGGAGAGGAAATGACAGTTGTTGATCTACAACTATCATACCAATCAGTTACAACCACTGAGAACAAACACCATCTCTTTGATTGGAAAGACCAATTGGCATACAAGGTGAGAACCTGCGATGCCAATTCAGTGGAGTTGATTGACTATAGACACTTTGTCGCTAATATTATCAACTTCACGAGAATGTTAGCAGTATCCTTCCCTCAAGTAGAATAACAGCATGAGGGAGGAAAATACATTGAGTTGGGAATGATACAAAGAAAGTTTCAAGATGTCATCTGTAGTTTGTTCCTTGACAATCCCAATGGTTGCAAGTTAGCCAAAATTGCAGCCATGTCTATCCAATTGGATGAAGCCGCTGCCCAATGCATAAACTATCAATAGAAGCTTGTGACAGGTGAAGAAATGTTGAGATGCCACGCAGTCATCTTGAGAAGCATTAATTGCCTAGGGGCCAAAGAGGTCAACAACTAGATTGAGACTTTTTTGACCAGTGGTGAAGAGGTGTAAAGCACCAAAGAAGGATGTCCTACCCTCTAGAATAGCAATAAATATGACTGAAGTCAACTTGATGCCCCTTTCCAAGTTGACTCCAAATCCCCACAGATCATGCATGTCAGATTCCACTGATCTAGGATGTCTAATTGACTCCCATGATTTATGGATCTCAAATATTCTTTAAAGGTGGATGTCTATTTGGAGACACATTTGTAATTATAGTTCACTTTTAGTTAGGTGTCAGTCAACTGAGGTAGACTCCCAGTTTGACTCTTGTTTAGTATTAGTTAACTGAAGTAGTTTTCCAGTTAACTGCTTGCTCGCCTACTTTTAGACATAAGAATAAATCTTGTTGATTGGAAAGAACTAATTGTTAACTCAAGGAGATTTTAGGGTTGCCTACTCCTTTGAGTTTCTATAAATAAGAGCCTTGGGCTCATTATTTTCTTAACCTTTATTTGCTAAGAAAAATTATTGCGCCATTGTTGCAAGAGTTAGCTTGTTCATATTTGTTCACTCTTGGATGAGAGTTTGTTGGTTGATCGTAATTGTGCATGATTTTGTGCCTTTGTTGTCCCAACCTTTGTAATTCTTTGGAGAAGCTTGAAGAAATAAATTAGATGGTGCATGCTTTCTTTATCTAAATATTTGAGTTCTTTCAAAGTCTTGTTCTAAATAGTGTATTGTTTCAATCTCCTCCTCGAAAAGGTGTTGTCACCTCCTTGGATATTTTGTTATCATTTACTATTGTTTGATGTTGTTTAATGAGTTATCTTTCAGCCTACACTTTGGACAGGTGTCGTCACCTCCTTGGGAATCTTGTTAGCCGAATCATCGTACTTTTTTGTTTCTAGTAAGTTGTTTCCAAGCCTTACCTCATATAGGGGTTCCTCCTCCTTGGCAAGTCTCAGATCCAGCCTACTGTAGAGAGCGTTTACTTGCATCAAACCTTATCTTGGTATATATATGAGATTTCAAAACCTAGGCCATATTCCATTGAGACAGAGGGTTCAAGTAATCCAACCCATCCATTTCGCTCCTACACCCTCATGCTTTTTTAATCTTAGGAAGGTAGGATAGTCTAGAAGCTAGTTAGTCGTAGTTGAGAATCTATGGAAACCAGAGAAAAATCTTAGCTATGGCACATTGTGTTTATACACCCTTGTTTCCTACCACTGAGAAAAAAAGATAGGAATCTTAGTATGCCCCCTTTTTTACATAGACATAATCAGCAAAGAGATATATTCCTCTCTATAATCCAAAGAGCATGTACTAACACACTTGAAATAGTTGTTTTTTTGCAATAAGTACTCCAGAGGTGATAATTGAAAGGCCAGCAAAATGAAAAGGGGAATGTAATGGAAACAATAAAGAGGAATGGAATGAGAGAAATTTAATTAAGAAAATTAAATAAGGAAGAAAAGGAAAACTACACAAACATAAAGAAGAGGGGAAAAGTGAAATAGAAAAAATAGAAAATTTGATGAGAAAAGAGTGGAGGGGAAGAAAGGGAGCTAAGGATAGAAGGAAAAACATTAAGGGGAGTAACAATATGTCAAGGTTGAAACTAAAAATTGGGATGAATTGTGAAAGTTATGTTTAGTTGAATTTATTATTGATTGACAAGAGAATCGCATACAAAAAATCTCATCTATGTTGAGCTTATGTGAGTGTTTACCAATTTCAACTAATTCTCCCAAATTTTGCTTGCAAAGACTTTTCTCTTTCTCCAAGTCTTTGGGTGTCTCAAAGAAAAAATGATACTTGTTATTGACCAAATTTTTAGTGATCATCTTTTCTAACACACTCATGCTTCATATCAATATCATGCTCCTTGATCCCCATGCTAATTTAATGACCAGTTTCACCATTGTAGAGAGCTCCACCGCAACATTACATCTTATCTGCCCCATAGATTTTAAAGAAAAAACAATTATAGGAAGGGATTGAGTTTCTAACCCTATGTGGTTTACACAATATTGGGTATCTTTATTTTGATTAATTTTGAAAGTCTTATTAGATGTGCCTTCAATATAAAGGAAGTAATCATGGTCTTGTAGAAGGAGTCCACATTTCTACAATCTCCAACTAAGATATGACCTCTCTAAATTCAATTATATAATCTATTTATTTGTGTATCCATTCATCTTTAAAAATTAGCTAGATGAGAGATTTCCATATTTATATGTTCATCACCACAAACATGAAAAGATCGTGTAGCTAGAATCTATAAAATGCCCACTTACATACAATGGTTATAGGATGTGTGTAGGTGAGGATATATGGTTTGGTTTTTATATACACTTTCAAAATTAAGGATCCATTAAGTTTTATAAGGATCAAAATGTCTTAGATAGTAACTTTTTGTCACATTTAATGATCTCTAAAATATCTTTTAAATGCAAATGGAATTCATCAAATTTCGTTAGGACCATATTTCAACTAAGATTATTTCATTAATGTAGTATTTTCACCCATCTTTCCATCTCATCATAATGATGGATCATGAAGTGTAGCCCAAAACATTCATACAAATAAAATAAATATTTATTTTTGTAAGTAATTTAGTCAGTACATGTTTTCATAGTTCATATAAACATTTTCATTATATAGGAGTTTTAAAAATATAATCATTCATGTCAATTAGGTTTAAATTAAATTCAGCCAAGATCTTTTTAATTATTAGAACTAAAAATTTTAACTTCTTTTAATTTAGAATTAAAAAAATTGACTTCATTTTTTATTATTGTTTTTATAATTAAATAGTATTATTTTAAAAATATATATTTGTTAAAGATGGACATGGTTCTCTCACCCTTTTTATATATAATCAAAATTCAAAAAACATGTTTATAACAATATGAAACCCAGAAGACGTGAGAAATTAAACAATCAACATAAAGCTAACAACTAAAGGAGAATGCAAGAAAACTTGAAACAAGGTCACCTTCATGCGTTTGAATCTTTAAACTAAGCTTATGTCCATAACCTACACACTAAATTTCAAGGGGAAAAGGTTGGGGTTGTATAGGGGCTTGCCTCAGTCAGACCCCCGCATTGGTGTTCCCACCTCCATAGACAACCAAGTTTGGTAGAGAGTGTAAAGGAAATAACAAAGTATGTGGTGAAAACAAAACCCGCTTCCGAGTAGAGCCCGCACCACAAAGTAGTAAATGAAATAGAAGGAAGGATTGATAAGGAGTGAGAGTATTACCCATAGGTCAAGACCCTCTTCCAGAGCACACAGATGCATCGCAAAGTGCTTGCTTGAGAGTTTGTAGCTGCCATTTGAGGGACCTCAGTCTGGCACGGCTTTTCCAGTGAAAGTGTTGCTATTCAAGGGAAAAAATTACCCAAGACTAGTGCAAGTGGTGAAAATTCTTGAATTGATAGCTTCCAACCCCAAAATGAGGGCCAAAAGGAGCTTGTAATGCATGCAAGGGCGACACAGAGCTGTTTCACTTGAGACCTAACCAGTAGGACACATGTCACAAAGGGTCAAGGTTCTATCTTCGTTGTTTCAAACTCGGAAAACCACTAGTATGTCGCGCGGATGTCTGTGTGCCGTGTAGGCATCCAAGGCCTAGATTTTTGGCAAACACCTTGTCAGGCTTCTGTCGTTTCACCGTGTGTCCATATGGAGTCAAATCATGAGATTTTGTCTTATGGGATTTTTTCATTAATGCTCCTAAGGTGTCATAAATGCTAGGTAAGACACAAAAATGTGGAATTGCCCCTAGGTGCAATTCTGTGACATTACAGGTAGAAGGTTTTAGGGTTTAGGGTTAAAGGTTTTATGGTTGACGGTTAAGGGTTGAGGGTAGAGGGTTTAGGGTATATATTTTAAGGATTAGGTTTGAGGGTATATGGTTGAACGATTAGGTAGAGGGTAGAGGGTTTAAGGGTAGAGGGATTAAGGGTTGTTGGTTGAGGGTAGAGGGTTTAGGGTTTAAGGGTTTAGGGTTGATGGTTTAGGGTTGAGGGTAGAGGGTTTAAGGTTTAGGGTAGAGGGTAGAGGTTTTAAGGGTTTAAGGGTAGAGGGTAGAGGATATAAGTTTTAAGGGTAGAGGGTAGAGGGTTAATGGTAGAGGGGAGAGAGATAGAGAATTGAGGGTATAGGGTTGAGGACCTATAGGGTTTATGGTTTAGTGTATAGCGTTGAGGGTTGAGAATTAAGGGTAGAGGGTAGAGGATTGAGGTAGAGGGTAGAGTTTTTAAGGGTTTAGGGTTTAATGGTTGAGGGTAGAGGATATTGTGTGTTTCCTTGATTGGAAAAATAATAAAAATCCCCTAATTTCTCTTGTAATTTTATGTGTTTCCTTGATTTTTTGTTGCAGACTATTATACTTGGTCGTACAAAAGTATTATGTCCTAAAATATTTCCTAATTGGTAGAGATATGTGTTATCTATGTTTTGGCTTTGGAGTGAAGGAAATTCACTGAGTTTTAAGAATTTTATTGTCAAATTACTGATTGTGGGTTTGCACACCCAGCCATAAGGGTTTGAAGACTAAAAATGAATAAATGGCTCATTCAACCTATTTTTTCTCTTTGTGGCTTGGCGTAATGAGTCCAAAATGGTAGGATTAGATGTAGGAATAATATTTACGAGTACGAAAAAAATTTAGGAGTGTTTTTGGTTGTTGTCCTAGAGGAAATTGGGTGAACTTTGGCTTAAAAATAGAGTTTCGATGTTGGGTTTTCGTGAAATTGTCTTAGGAAAGATTGGGAGATGATTGATTTGGCATGAGAAGGCATATATTAAAGTTTTTTAAGATTTGGAAGGGCAGCGAAGGTGAGTTAAGTGCCTAGGCATAATGCCCTAATTGTCAAACTATATATTTTGAGTGAAATTTGATGGTTAGAGGAGGGAAGTTGTAGAAAATCTTGGGGGTAGTAGATTTTGATGAACCTTCAAGAGTGTACAAACATAATTAAAGGTTTTTGAGGCCTTGGTTGGTTGTGTAGAAGCCAAGAACAATGTTTTTCAATAAACCCCTTTGGAATGGCATAAAGTGAGAGTTTCATGTTTTGGTGTCATAGGAAGTGATTCTTTGATCAAAAATTATGGATTTTGAGGTTTTGTAGACTAGTAAGTGACTGTCCATGAATATTTAGGGTTGTAAAGGCATTTTTATGGGTGATGCTCTGTTAAAGTGACCTAATTGAGGTCTAGGACAATGTAATTGCATGATTTTGGAGAAGTTGGTCCAAAGTGACCTATGTTGCTTTTGAGATATGATTTGTAAGATGTTAAAGGGTGTCTGAAAATATAATTAGTTAGTGCATCTGAGATTGGATCTAAGATTTTTGATTTCTCTTTTGTTTGTGTTGTAGGTCGTAAGTTGAAGAAGGTTTGAAGATCTCTTAAGGAACACAATTGGAAAATTTGTCAAAGTTGCAAAAGTTGTCAAAGTTGTCATCGAGCAACAAAAACTCACTTTCAAAAATCATTTCTAATTTTTTGACTATGAAATTTGGAGAATTCGGGAATGCAAACATAGGAGCAAAGGACCCATAAAGCAATTTCAGAGAGCCCTACAAAGACCCATTCATACTAGGGTGAATTTGTCCCAGAGGACGCTTTGCAACAACATTTTGATGATAGGTGCAAAAATACTAAACCATCTCAGACTTGCCTGAAAGTTGTAGGTTCTTTTAAATGAAGGTTTAATCTAATGATTCCAAGTGTTGCATTAAATTTTTGGGTTAATTTACTATTTCTAGTCTTTCTCCCTAAAGTGTTGTTTCAGTTGGACTGCTCCATCCTAGATCATAAGGAAAACAACAATATTTCCTTCAAGGTTGACTCACCTGAGGGTTGAAATTCAACCTTGGTTCAAGGGAGCTCTTTTTCCTAATGAAATAGAGGAAAATAGGTGCATTATACCCCATTTTTTCCTTTCCATTTATAGCAAAATTGGTGAACCCCTCATTTTAATGAACCTATTTTTTTATGTTTCATTTTGGTGAACCTAACATTGTAGATCAAAAGAATTATGATTTGGAGTCTATTCAAACCCTAGATCTAGGATTTGCATTATTTTGCATTTCATTTAGGGTTTTTAACTTAACTTGCATTTCATTTAGGGTTTTAGGCTTGCATTTTTCATCCTTTAAAATTTGAAAAATTAAAAAATTGGCATTAGTTTTGCATAAGTGGTTGCATATTAGTGTATGTTCAATCACTCATATTCAAAAAAAAATGAATCAAAATTATATTTCAAAAAGTTTCATATTGTTCATCATTTATCATTCATTGCACTTGCATTTAAACATCAAATTCTAGAAAAATTAGTCATTGAAAGTACAGTTTATAACCTGAAATAGGAAACCCTAGATCTAAACTTCAAACTCAAATTCAAATTTATGTAACCCCTATCCTAGGACCCATTCACCCTAGAGCGAATCTATCCTTGTACAGGTCATGTTTTATATTTTGGGCAGTGATTTTTCTTAGTTTGCATTCCTCTTATCTGCAGTTAAATCTGGATTTTAGTTTCAAAAATCAGAAAAATCTATCATTCTTTATATTAGGTTTAATTGGTCAAATGAGTGCATTGTTGGGAAATCAAAAGACATCATTTTCAGGTTTTTGCATAGTATAATCAGAAAATTATCTTGTTTAAAATCTGAAAATTATTCTATTTTTACATACTTGCATTGCACTTCATATTCAAGGGTGTTTGATTGTATTTATCTAGAAGATATTCCCCATTTTGATTCCACCGAGGTTTGGTGAAACTTGTATGAGCTTCAAAATCTAGTGTCCTATTACCAATACTATAGTGAGACGTAATTTGAGACCGATTCCATCCCACACTTCTACACATGTCATGGATCTTGATTTTTCCAACTCTTTTACCCATAGTGTTGATACTAGTTAACCCACTATGGATCACAACTTTGATACCTCATTTCCCATGACCACCCTACCCACAACCAATATGAATGATTTTGACACAATGGTTTCTAATTTCCCTCAACAAGAACTAAGACAAATGGATGAAGATTTAGAGAAATTGCAAAACTTTGTGAGTTCTAAATACATTGTTGGTACTGTAATTCCAGTCATAGATAACATGAGGATAATGCTAAATAATGAACAAGGAATAGAATTGTGCCTAGCTTATCTCATATCATTAATAACCATGTCCCTACAATGGCTATTTGTGCTCAAACTTTGGGGTATACTCAAAGTCAAGGTGGAAATCCAATTCCTCCTTCCACAACTATGACTTCTATTCTGACATACACTAATCCAACAGTTACAAAAATTAAACAACCTACTAGCAATGTCATACTACCTTACGTATTTCCACTGGGAATCCCTTTAGCTTTGTGCATTCAAATCTCATATCTCCTAATCTATCTCCTCTCACAAACTTACAATTCACTTGAACTCTGAATACATATACACCTCCACCTTATTCACCTCCATCTCACAACACAAACAATGATTTCGTCCTTAACCAACTCTTGCAAATTATATCATTCATCCAACAACACATTACTACATTGAATAAAAATCAAAATGTCCAACCTTCACAATATGTCAAAAGAAACCCTTTATCCTTGGAGATATTGAGAGCACAAATTCCACAAGGAATAGAGATTCCTAGAGTTGAGAAATATGGTGGAAAAGGAGACCCTAGCAAGTATCGGCATATACAGCCTTATGTAGTGACTTCATTTTTGAGGATAAACTCTTGGCTAAAATTTTCCCTAGATCCTTGAGATACACTACCTTGGAGTGTTTTTGTTCTTTATTGAATAACTCAATTAGTTCATTCAATAAAAAAATTTATGCCTTTCTTAACCACTTCCAAGTGCACATGGGTCCCAACATGACCTTAGTTGATTTAATGAATTTTAAACAAAACAAAGATGAAAAGGTCATTGATTTCATAGCACAATAGTAATTGCTTTACTCACAAATAAACATTAAGATTCCTGATGCTGACCTTCAAAGAATGTTTATAGTGAATTCGCAAGCCAATATTCAAGCTAAACTTGAAATGTTGAAGTTTCCCTCCTTTACACACTTGTGCACAGCCATTCATGATTATCAAAATTCAGTTAGTCATCGTGAAGAAAAAACTCCTTATAAATATTTTGAGAAATCTGAAGTCGTGCCCCATAACAATTTTCAACCTTTCAAGAAACAAATTAAAGGCTTTCTACAAATAAATACACCTCAAACAAGTCAACATGTTAACTCCCAAGTGGATGCTATAGAAACAACAAATCCATATATATTTAGGGAGAGGATTAGACAATTTACCCCTCTACCTGATACCCTTCACTCCATCATGTTGCAACTTTTGAGTAAGAACTTAGTTACCTTACCTCCTATTAGAGCCTTTGATACACCTAAGCCCTTACCTCCAAACTTCAACTTGAATGCATTTTTCCATTATCATTGACAAAATGGACATGCTACAGAACAATGTAAGTGTCTTAAACATATTGTGCAAGACCTCGTCAATTCTAATCACGTCCAGATTGGTGGTGTTAATGATCAAGAAAATAAGTTTGTTGCCCCAACCAACCAAAATTTGCAAATTTTTAACAACCTCATGCCAAATTGTAATATCTCTTTTGTGAAAGCTACTAGTGCCAAAAATGATGTGATGAATGTTGACAAACTTGAAGATGAGAATTATGTCAATATGCGTGAAAATGAAGGAGACTTACAATGTATGATCGATTTCATTGATGTGCAACCTCGTAAGGGCCAAATCAAAATACCCCTTAACATAGCTTTCTCGTAAAATGACATAATTAGACATGCACTTGATGATCCTCATTACATAGGTGGAAGAATCAATGACAAGCCTACTAATGGGATATTAATTGATCTCGTGTGTGTAGAGAATTTGATCACCAAGGAGTTCTTATGTGTGCATGAACTTTATCAAGATTCTTATGAACAATTGAAAGTATGGATCAAAACACATAAGGGTTTTGCTTGCCCTATGATAGATTCAATCACTCTTCGTTTACAATTGGGATTCAAAAATTTGAATGTCTTGTTCTCCATCATCCTGTCGTCAGACCAATTCCGTGTGAAGCTTGGTTACCCATGGCTACACTTCATGGATGTCGTCTCGTCAATAGTGCATAAATGTTTAAATTTTCCATTTCGCAATGATAGTGTTTACTATGCACCATAGTGGCTTTAATCCTATGTCTTCTTGTGGGAATTTCTCATTGGATTTCTTTTGGCCTAAACCAATGGAACCTATAAGGTCTCGTGAAGACTTATTTTTCAAATCTTATCAAAAATTTAAGGCAAATCACATAACAGAATTATCACTTAGCAATATGCCTCGACCCACAATTGAGCCTCCTAACATTGATGAGACCATGTTTGAACCAAAAGCCCTTCCAAGTAACCAAGACCAATCGATGACAAATCCTTCACCTATTTCCTACAAACGACCAAGAGATAACCAAATGAGTCATATTATCCCTCCTAAGATCAAACAATTTTATAAAGCTAAAGAGAAAGTGGTTGAACAACCTCCCATGGTTCCTTCTATTCTTCCCTTGCGGGAAGAAAAGAAGCCAATGGTTGATAAACCTACTCCTACACAATTACAACTTGAAAATCATACAAAAAGAAATAAAAATGCTAAAGGGTGTGATGCAGAGTAGGGGTGGACTAGCTTTACCAAACACAAATCAACACAATTCAATCACAACTTAAGAGCCAAAACCCCTGCAATGGTGATTTTCACTATTAAGCTAACCTTTCAAACTAGGTCTCCAAAATGGTGTTTTGAGACAGATATTTTAGAGAAGGCCATCTCACCTTGAAATCCAGACCTTTTAAGGTACCCATTAAGCTGGTATTCAACATATCTTCCTAGGGACATAGGTTTTTTTGTAACAAAACACACTAATCAGGTCTGTTACGCTTGAAACAAGGCCAATTAGGCCACTTTTACAAAGCAAGTACTAAGAGAACACTTTCTAAACACCTAAAAACTTCACCAACTCTACAAACCAGTCACATAGGATCACAATAACTAGGTTTTAGTAATAAAAAACTCTTTCAATTTGATGTCCCACTCTTTCACTATCCTACCTAGCCTAACACATGAGGATGCTAGGCTAGGGCTTTTTCAAAAGAACCACTAAGCTCCATCCCCTACTCCCTAAACCAATAAAACATTGAAAACACACCTAAAACTACCATTCCACTGAGTTTAGCTAAATTACAATGGTGGAATGGTCTACAATCTACATTTTAGATTCAAAACCCTTGAAAGTGAGGGTTTATATGCGGACAGAATAAAAAGGCTTCAAACTAGCTTATTTCCTGATGAAATTACACCACACCGAGTTCAAAATAAATATAACACCCTCTAGAAACCTTTCACATTGGCCTCAACTCATAACAATACTGTACAGGGTCGTACAGAGCTTGAAACTCAAAAAATTGCACAAAAAAACTAGAAAACAAAGCTTCTCTTTCACTTTTTGTCTTCCCTAGGATACAATCCTCATGCCTCAAATTTTGAGAGGCTAAAAACATAACGTGAAACTTTCCAACATCAGTTGCAAAGAAACAATACACAAGTGACCGCTCAGCTTCTCCAAACATGCAATATTGCCAAGTTGCAAAAGCAACTTTTACATTCCTGTAGCAACTTTTAACCAACACCTACAAATGACCCTATATGACATTACACATGAAAGAATGGTCTTATGTCAACCTAATTACATCCATAAAATTAGAAAACACTCAAATTCCTAAACTAGACCCCTAAATGCATCATTAGAACTAACATCACCATGGTGCCCTTGCACCAGAGCGTAGGCGTAAATATTGTGCTATTGCTCATAAGTTAAAAGAAGAAAACAAAACAAAAAATCAAGATCAAAATTTAACTCAAGAAAAGCATGATGATTCTCCACCTTCACCACAACAAAAACAACAAGAAACTTCTATGGACATTGTCATTAGGCCTCCTATTACGATTAACTTGGATGGTGATGATGAGATTGTTAAAATTAATGAGGAAATGGATAATGAATTGAATTTATTGTTTTCCTCTTCCATGAGATTAGATGATAACAACTGTGATGGTCCTCCTAACAAGATTGACTCACCACGCGTTGAACCTGTTGATGCTCCTAGTACAACACTTGTCGTTGTCTCTTTGGCTAGGTATCCACCTTCTGCATATGATGACCAAGAATGGGATGTGGATGACCTGCTATAGGTTGACTCTCATGTGTTATACTAGTCGTACTATGTTGCTTGGTGTGTCTTTATATGTTTGTGAGCCTAATTTGGATGACCCTTGTCACTCCATTGGTGCAAGGATACAAAGGAAGCGAATCTGCTGACATTCTTCTATTTATATCTCCATTCTTCTATATATCATAAACCTTTGTCTCATGTTTTCCTTTTGGGGATGATGCAAGGCATCGAGACATCCAGGTCTCTTCCATGTTGACCCAAAAGAATATATGTTCTCTCTCTCTCTCTATGTGTCATTCTTCCTTAGTGCTCGTTGTTCCATGAGTCATTTGGGGAATGATGAAAGTTCCAAGCTTGATAATATCACTGCAGCAATGATAAAACATTGACCCCAAATCCATGGATTCCCTTATATGTTATCTTAGGATTGCATATGGGGGGAAACCCTCCTTTATATGACATAGCTCTACTCAGAAACATATGTTTACATAGGGATTTCTAAATAAATCTCTCATGTATTGGCATTTATTGTGTTCTACTTTAAAGTAATTGGTCACAGCATGGTGTTTAGCAATTTCTTTAAAGTGGGGGGCATGTGTGTCCCTGCTCACTATTCACTTCAAAGTGTGGTCTTCTTACTTCACGTGATGTGTCTTCTTGGTGATGTCATTGGGTATGATGTCCTTCAATATTGCGACCTTTCTGAACATATGACATTCCTCTTAGTTGTAATGCTCCAGATTGCATTCCCTAAGTTGTGAATATTTTATCCTTGACTAGTCCTCTCTTGGAGACATTAGTCACGATGTTCCCTAAGGTGAGACCTTTCATGAACTAAGCAAAACCCCTTTGAATATCCTATTACATGTATCAAGGCCACCAAGCATAACACAACTTTCTTGCTAGTGGAGCCTTTATGTTATCAAGGCCACCAAGCATAACACAACTTTCTTGCTAGTGGAGCCTTTATGTTATCAAGGCCACCAAGCATAACACAGCTTGCTTTCCAGTGGAGCCTTTATGTTTTTCAAGGCCACCAACTGTAACACAACTTGCTTGTCAGTGGAGCCTTTTTCATGAGTGCCTAGCATAACGCAGCTTGCTACACTTGTGGCCATTTCTATGGCACCTTATCAAATTTATCATGAGGTATAAATTTGGTATGGTTAGTACAATGGGAGCCTAGACAAAGGGACAACTTCCCATTAGCCACTTTTTGGGGCTCACCTAGTGGACAGTGGATATTTCACTAGCCCATGTGAGCGCATTTGGTTTGCATAATGGACAATGGGTTTCCACTTGTAAATACTTTTGGAAAAATAGATAAGGCTTGATCCATATCAGATGGACAAACACTCAAGGCTTGATCCACCCCTTTTTATTGTCTCTTCTCTAATTTTGGCATTGTATGCTTGTGTATGTTGTCTTGTTGTTGCATATTTAACAAAGGTATGTGTCTCTTTGTGCCTTTGTTGGTTTTTTGTGAGATCTTAGATCTTGGGGGCTTGATCATCCTCCTTTACCTTTGTTGTCTTATCTTTCCAACAATTGTACAATTAGACCTCTCTTGACATTTGTTTGACTACTTTAGTGTGAGTTTGAGTGTGTGTTCATCCTCTCACTAAAGTGGGGGCTAAATTTAGTGTCGAAAAATGTACTCCTTTACATTTCACACTATGTTTGAATCCCCTAATTTAAATGGACTTAATTAAGCCTCTAATTGCCTAAATTCTTCATTTACAAGCCTAATTAATTGTAACTTCCAAAGGGGGGGTGTGAATTAATTAATGTATTTATAATTATTAGCACCCTAAAATGAATAGGTCTTGATTATTTAGGTTAGGACCCATTCACCCTAGGGTGAATGGGTCCCCCTTAATATCACAAATTCATTTTATTTTTTTTAAAATGGCGATATTTTAAGGTCCTAAATTCAAGGTTTAAGTGTCGGCTTATAATATTTAATTTTTAGGAAATTAGAAAATTGTCTATAAAAGCAAGGTCTTTTATCAATTCAAATCCTAGATTTCATATGCATGCAATCCTAGCAACATAATTCCAACTTCACAAGAGCTAAGATTATTGTCAAAGGTGTTCAAGAGTAGATTTCTCAAGTATTTGTTGCAACATTCAAGATCTCAAGCATCATGTCAAAGTTATCAAGCATCATGCATGTTTTTGGAGCTAACATTGTGATGTAGGTTTCAAGTTTCAAATCAAGATTCAATCTATCAAATCAAGATCACATCAATAATCAAGCCATTTCATGCAAGATCTACTAATTTTTGTTTCTTCAAGGGTTTCAAATCAAAGGTTTTGTGAGTTGCAACATAACACTTGTTCATTCATCATTCCTTTTCATGTTTCATTCTTTCAATTCAAGGATTAATTACCAAAATGGGGTTTGATCAAGGAAAACCCCCATTCACCAAAAACAAACAATTTTTCCTTCTTATGTTTGTGTTGTAGATCTTAGGTTGAAGAACGATTGAATATCTCTTAAGGAGAAAATTTGGAAAAGTTGTCAAAGTTATCATCAAGCCACGAAAATTCACTTTCATAAATTATTTTTGACTTTTCGACTATGAAATTTGAAGAATTTGGGAGTGCAGACATAGGAGCAAAGGACACTAAAAACAATTTTAAAGAGCCCTACAAAGACCCATTCACCCTAGGGTGAATCCATCCCAAAGGACACTTTGCAACAATATTTTGATGACAAGTGCAAAAATACTAAACCATCTCAGATCTGCCTAAAAGTTGTAGGTTCCACTAAATGAAGGTTTAATCTACTAATTCCAAGTGTTGCATTAAATTTTTGGGTTAATTTACTATTTTTAGTCTTTCTCCCAAAAGTGTTGTTTCAGCAAGTTTTCCCTATCCTAGATCATAAGGAAAACAACAAGATTTCCTTCAAGGTTGACTCACCTAAGGCTTGAAAGTCAACCTTGGCTCAAGGGATCTCTTTTTCCTAATGAAATAGAGGAAAATAGGTGCATTATAACCCATTTTTCCCTTCCTATTTATAGTGAAATTGGTGAACCCCTCATTTTAATGAAAACCCTATTTTTCTATGTTTCAATCATAAAAATAAGAAACTTTCTCTTCCAACTCGTGATTTTATCCACATTTTAGTAATGTGCTCATGCAAACTAAAAAATCTTCCGTATCTTCTCCAAGCTCACATTTAACTTCTCTTTTTTCATGCTCTTACTAATTTGACAACTAAAAAACACTTTATAAGTTGTCATAGTTGCATTTAGCAACTTTCGTGACAACTAAAAGATAATTACAAATTGTTAATTAATAATTAAATACAAAGAAATGTTGAGACATTTACTCAACATTCTCCCACTTGTCGAACACCTTGCAAAAAAGCATAAAGGGAAATCGAATAAATCAATCTTAGAAGCAAGGCTCATGGCCTATTTGCACCAACTAAATCTTTTTGTGCTCACTAGTTTAGTAAGAGAATATGCAACATTCTCTAAAGTGTCCACTTTTTGTAACATGACTTTACCACTCTCAACCATTTCCTGAACAAAGTGATACTAAACATCTATGTGCTTCCTATGGGCATGGTACATTGGGTTTTTAGCCAAACAGAAGGAACTTTGACTGTCACATCTAATTCTTACTTGTTTACACTGAAAGACAATACCTAAACACAATCTCTCTAACCACACTCCCTCCTTACAAGCATGTGTCGTAGCCATGTACTTTGCTTCTATAGCGGACAATGCAACTATAGGTTATCTTTTTCTCATCTAACTAACTGCTCATTTAAACAAAGTAAAGACAACCACTTTTGGACCTTCTACAATCTAGATCACCAACAAAATCTGAATTAACAAAACCATGCAAATTAATCACCTTACTCATATCATAAGATCCATGATAAAAAAAATACAATGGTTAGAAGTCCCGCGTAAATATTTGAAAACCATTTTCACATAAGTCCAATGCTCTTTACCAAGATTTTCCATAAATCTACTAAGAACTCCCACTGTTTGGGCAATATTTTTTCTTTTACATATCATAACATACATAAGGCTTTACTAGCATATGGAACTTTATACATCTCTTCAAGTTTATCATTTGTTTTAGGACATTATTCTAGAGGTATCCTAGTGCCAACTAGAAAGGGAACACTAACCAGTTTACAATCATGCATGTCAAAACGCTACAAAAAAGAGTTAGCATACTTCTTTTGATTTAACCATATTTTTTTTGTTAACTTGATACTTGTCGATTTCCATGCCCAAGATATATTTTGCAGCTCCTACACCTTTTATATCAAATGTACCGGATAATTGACTCTTAAGTTCCCTAATCATCCCCTTATCATTTACAATAAATAAGATATCAACATATAGGACAAAGATTAGTAATCAATCATCAATTAATTTAAAATAAACATAATGATCTTCTTCACTTCTAATAAAGTCATGATTCAATGCAAAAGCATAAAATTTATGATACCACATTCTTGGTGACTGCTTCAAACCATACAAAGATCTATTTAACCTACAAACCAAGTGTTCTTGTCCCTTCACAATAAAATTATCATGGTGTTTCATAAATATTTCCTCATCAAGGTCCCCATGTAAGAAAGTTGTTTTAACATCCATTTTCTCTACTTCTAAATCAAAATCAGTGGCAATAAATAAAAGGAATCTAATGGAAAATAGTTTAGCCATGGGAGAAAAAATCTCACCAAAATCCACTCCCTCATCTTGGGAGTAACATTTTTCCACTAACAAAGCCTTCTATCGTTCCCACTTACCAGTTATTTTAAATAAATACCCATTCCCATCCAATGGCTTTCCTCCCCTTAGGTAGCTCAAATAGATCCCATGTGTCACATTTGTCCAAGGCCTTCATTTCATCTTTAATTGCTTCTAACCAAGATTCGTGCTCATCTAAAGATCGGGCCTCTTTCACAAATCTAGGTTTGTTATCAGTATAAGATAAAGCAAAAACACAATGAAAATCAAATGAACTATATCCATACCTATCGATAGGTTTATGTTGTCTAGTGGATTTTCTTAGAGGTGTAACGAGATTCTTTGGTTGTTCCTTTACAATATTCTCTTCTAATCCTTTTCTTCACTTTCATGTTCATCATGTTGTTCTACATGTGCATCATCTTGTGGTTGTTCTACATATGCATCTTCTTATGGTTGTTCTACATGTATATATTTCTATGGTTCAACCTTAATATCAAAATGTACCATTTTGTTAGGCTCTACATGAGGATGTTCATCATTTTTAAGTTCCTTAAGCTCCCTGAAAATTACATCCTTAAAATATATCATTTTCATTGCTACAGGATCCCAAAGCTTATAACCCTTAATGTTCTCGCTATAACCCACAAAAACACATTTGTTAACTCTAAAATCAAGGTTATAACATTTTTCTTTGGGAACATGAACGTATGCCTCACTACCAAAAACTTTAAAATGAGAAACTGGTGATTGTTTACCTATCTATACCTCATAGGGAGTTTTATCAACAAGAGCAAAAGTGAAGAAAACACACATACACTTATACTGAGAGGGGGGGGTGAATCAATATAAGACCAACTTTTTCAATTTATAACTTTAGCAATAATCAAAGTATTCACACAAGCAAGATCTAGCAATAGAGAACACCACATCAACACACGATTTTACGTGAACCCTTGTGGGAGAAAACCACAACAAAATATTGTTTTTATAGGAAACTTTTTACAACTTCATAGGCATCAACCCACAGGAGACACCAATCCCCTCCACTGAGCACCAACTCAGCAAGAGACACTGATCTCTTTTAGTGAGAGGCTCCAACCTCCTAATCTTATAAAGTAGAAGGCACCAACCTTCAAAATACAAAGTGATTATGATGTCAGATCTGCCCTAGATCTCATCAAGGACTTCAACAAAAATCTACCCACTTCTTCACACAAATCTTCCTTGAATCTCTATCCTCAAACCTCCACTCAGATCTACAATATGATCTTCAACATATGCTCACAAATCTGTAATATATTCTCATGAATATGCACTATGATCTTCAATAATGTTCCATCATGAGTTTGCTCCAATGATACCTCTCAAAAATAAGATTAAATGAGTCTCATAAATCTACTCCAATAATTGATTATAAATAATGTTTGCAATAACTCTTTCTTTATGCTCTTCATACACCAATAAATCTACTCTAAATTAGAATGATATTGCAATTGAATTGATTTTGAATGAGCCTCCAACAAATCCTTATTTATACACCTTTAAATGCCTCTTTAACCAAGAGTTGCATCCCCTCAAATAGGTCGGCCCATGTAGCATGATATATTTTATTTTATTTAAATTCCCTTTCTAGAAATGGGCGCAAAACTCTAGGAGGGGTCAACCCCTTCAAAAATTTAATTTATTATTAATTTCCAAGAAGGGGTGCCTAGCCAAGGGGGCTCAGCCTCTGCCAAATGAATCTTATTTGCAAATTAAATACTCACAAATGGGGCGACTCTATGAGGGGGGTCGTCCCAATTTTTTAATATTATTTTTTCCTTTTAAACTCCTCCAAAAGGGTTGGACATGGGTCGGCCCATGTAGAGAATAAACCATCATTTTGCCAATTAATTATCTCCTCCTTGCTCAACAATATCTTGATAATGGTGACATAAATTTGGCACAAAACTTACACAATAATTTAGCCATATCCTGATTTTGGACTTGTCCTTTGACATCAATGACAACATTTATTTCCTATATTTTGTTTGACATCAATGACAATATTTCCAACAAGAAGTAGGTGACTTGTTAACCAGATAACAAGCAATATGAATTACTTCAGCTCGAAAGCATTGTTCAAGCTTTGCACTACTCAACATGCTTCTAGCTCTATCCATTAAAGTCTTATTCATCCTCTTTGTCACTCCATTTTGTTGTGAGGTATATGGAGTTGTTTTCTGTCTAAAAATTCTTGCATGATTACAATAGTCATCAAAGACCGTAGAGAAAAATTCACCACCATTATTTGTTCTTAAAACCTTTACTTTTCTATCAATTGTTTCTCAACAAGTGTTTTAAATTATTTAAATGTAGAAAAAACAACAAATTATGCCTTCGGAAAGTAAACCCGTGAATATCTAGAATAATCATCAATAAAGGAAACATAGTAGCAATACTTTCCAATAGATGGTACATCCACAAGACCAAAGACATCACTATGAATTACCTCCAAAACTTGTTTAGCCCTAATACTTCTAGATTTAAATGATACTCTATGTTTCTTTCCATACACACAATGTTCACAAAAATCAAAATCAAAAGAGTAACCTAGCAAACCATAAACCATATTTTTATTTATGAGGGTTTTGAGACCCTTTTCACCAATATAACCCGTCATGTGGTGCCAAAACTTACATGATACAAATTTATTAATTACATTAAGAGAGTTACAAAAGGTAGAAGCATCAAGTCTAAATAGTGTGCCACACCTATTACCCTTAGCTAAAACCAAATTCCCTCCAGGCATAACTCGCAATCACTCTTTTCAAAAGTAACATGCACCTTGAATCATTCATTTTAGATACAAAAAATAAATTTCTAACTAAACTAAGGATGTGTAATACATCTTTAAGGGTTTTAACTCTTCCATCATTGAAAATCAATTTAACCTCCCCTCAACCTACAATTTTTCATGTGCTATTATCTCTAAGGAAAACTTCCCCACCATCATAAGCTGAATATGTTGAAAACCATTCCTTGTGAGGAGTCATGTGGTAGGATGCACTTGAATCTATTAACCAAGGGTCATCATAAGTCATATTAGCAGAAATAATAAAAGCATCCATAGCTTCATGTCATGTCCCCATTTTCAGCGTGGTCACCATTCAGTAGATTGATTAGTCTATTAGCCATTCCCGTAGGCTAATCCGATTGGAGAGGGAATGAGTTGCACCTGTTAATATTTTGGCCATGGAAAATAAGAGAGATAATTATAATATTATTTGGCCAAGGAGAAATTAAAATATTACTTTATTGAGCCTTTATAAAATATTATTACTTTAAGTCACTTGAGAAAAATAAATTATAAATCATAAAGTGATTTTAAGTGGGAAAAGTTAAAAAGGAAATTAAAATAAAATATTTATTTCCCAAAAGTGGACATTTAGTGTTGGAGGGGAAATAATTTATTAAATATCATTAATGAAGTGTTGGGGTCCAAAAATGGTTTAAAAAATTTCTATATAAAGCCCTCTTTCTCCTCCAAGGCTCTCATTCTTGACTTGACATATTTGAGATTTCTCTATTTTCAGCTTATCACTTCAGGTGCAACCATTTCTGATGGCAAAAACCCTTAGAAATTTGTGGATTAGATGAAAACCCAACTCCACATTGAGAGATGGATTCACCTAGGATTCATCATTGAGCTTATTTGCAAGTTTTGCTTATTTGAGGAGCTTCAATCAACTAGGGTTTGAAGGAAAATATCATTCCAACTAGTGTTTGAAGTTTTATTTGCAATTTGAGGAGAAAGAGTCCAAATCTAAGGGCTATATTGGCAAATTTTCATCTACAAATATATTGCTATGGTTTGAGAAGAGAAGTGCTTTGTTTTGGAAGGGATTTTGGGTCATTGGCAACATCTCTTCATTTGCATATTTGTGTTTCAAACTTCTACAACTTTATATCAGATTGCATATCCAAGGGTTTGGTGGTCAAAATTGGCATTGCATCGACATCATATCAACCTAGGGTTTCATTGCTCCAAACCTAGGCCTAGTCGTCTTCATTTGGAGGAGTCTAGGGTTTGTTTTGGCAACCATCAACATCAATATTAAAAAAAAAAATACATCTGACATTCATGGCAGGGCTTGTGAGCATCTACATCAACGATTTCTTGCCATATATGTGACCATATTGAGCCTAAATGAAGTAACAAGCAAAAAGGTATGTGGTAAACCCAATCTTATGGTTTGTTTGTACATTGTAAACACAAGTATTTTCAATCTGATATCATCTATATCATACCTGATAATCAATGTACTCAGATTTGATATATTCTCAATAAAGTGGAGATTGCATGTGAAATTTTTGTTATTGGTTTATGCAAACATTGTTTATCATTTCTATGTTTTATATGATCATTTTGGTATTGAAATCCATCAAGAATCAAACAAACAAAACCACAAAACTTGGAAAAACCAAATTTCATGCCAAGTGCTTAACAAAATGTCAAACCTAAACTGAAAAATCAAGGCAAAATAAGCAAGAGTTCTTACACTTAATCATCAGAAGATCTATTTGTACAGGAATCATCATTATTTTTCTTTTTATTCTTACATCCCTTTTTGAGATGCCTTTGTTTGCCATAGTTCCAACACCTCAATCTACTCTTACCATGTGTTTTTTACCTTCCCTTGGACTTGGAACAATCCTTAGACTTGTCCTTTTCACCTTTTCTTATCTTTCTCCTTAGATCTACCTCCTACATGCAATGCATCTTTAGACCCCTCTGAAGTCCTCATTTCCTCTGAAAGTAGAGTGGCAACAAGGGCATCCAACTTCAAATCATCTAAAAAATAACCACTTATTGCAACAATAAGAGTATCTCAATATTCAAGTAGTGAACATAATAATAAAATACATTTATCCTCCTCATTTATCTTTACATTAATTGACTAACTCAAGATTAGATTAAATGAATTCAAGGGAAAAATTCCACACCCAAAGAGATCCAGGACTTGTATTAATCCTTCAAATAAGTTATATATCAATACAACTTCTCTTTGAACCACTGCTACACTTCATGGCTTCAACAACATGTAATTAACTTATTTTTCTTTCAACTCAAACACTAAATATATAGAAATGAGAGAAACCACAAACCATGAATGGTTTTTAAAACCATTTACATGTAAATCACAAAAATAAGCAACTTCCTCTTCCAACTTGTGATTTTATCCACTTTTTAGTAATATGTTCATGCAAACTAAAAAGTCTTCCTTATCTTCTCCAAACTCACATTTAACTTCCCCTTTTTTATGCTCTTTCTAATTTGACAACTAAAAAACACTTTACAAATTGTCATTATTACATTTAGCATGACAATTAAAAGATAATTGCAAAACGTCAATTAAAAATTAAATACAAAACAAAGTTGAGATATTATTTACTCAACAATTATGAGTTAAGCTCATTTTACAATAGTTCTTATATCTGGTTTTATATGTACATAGAGAACTGAGATACAATATTTCATTCATAGACTCTAAGAACTAATATTAATGAATTAAGCTTCTGTTATTTCCTATGGTGGGTGGTGTAAGTCACTGGTTTCAAGGGATCGGATCATTGCTTCCCTTCCTTTTGACCGTGCTCCCTGGGTTTGGTTGATGTCGTACACCCAACAAGATGTTTGTTGGAAGACTAAATTGTCATTAAAATAGTTCATTTGAAACAATTAGAGAAAATAAATCCAGTTTTGTGAGACCACTTGTATGCAAATATTGATGACAATTGTTTGAAAAAAAAAGGACTCACTTCAACTTCACGTATTGATTTCACATCTTTGTAAAACTATCAAAATTTAGTGCAGGAGCATAGAGAGAACAAAAACAAACCATTATCAAGAGTATGATCATATGGAGTACAGTATTGACAACCCGTTATTTAAGTACATGATTATATGTCGTATTATTTACAAACGACTATATGATTGTCTGTTGCGGTACTGGTGACCTCTCCCAGCAGTTATTGTGATATGCATTGTTACTTGCCAACTTTGTCATATAAAATTGGTGCTGGTTTGGCCATTATGTTTGGTTCTGACCTTCGTTAATTGTAGCAATCTATGTAGGGAAATGCATGTGTAGTTTTTAGAGGCGAAAGCTTTTTCTGTGAATTTTTGTATTAGAAAGGCCCCAGATCTCTGTAGCTTTTGCATATACTATTACAGACTTAACCATTTTATTTTTTTTGTGTTCAATCCATAGATGTTTCACTCAAATGAAAATGAATAAATTGCTCTCCAGTCTGTTCAATTTTTGCATTAATTATTTGTTTCCTTCATGCCTACCACAGTTGTTTTGTCATTTGCATTCAATCTATGCAGGTTAATTAGTCATTTGTACTAAGCCGTTGGTGATCAACAGTGGTCGGCAAGAAAAACATTGCGCTCACTCACAACCCAAACTAGAGAATGAAGAGGATCTGAGTTGGGCTGGAAGGACAACTACAGAGTGAAAGAAACTAATTCTGCATTTCCTTTCCTATTACAACAGTTCAGGTATTACCATTTCAAATACCACAAAAGTGTATACCTGAAGGAACTTTTCCACCAATTTTCGGCCTATGTAATCCAGTAACTGTAATAGGCAATAGCTTAAATTAACATACTTTATTTCATAACCTGCTCAAGATTATATAGTTTATTTTCAATAGACATTTCATAGTAGATACTTAAAACGTGCCTTTCTTTATAAATCCAAGGTCCAAGCTGCAGTACTTTGCTCACTGTAGGTGAGTCACATCTTCATCTACCTCAGGAAACCTGGACAAAAATACACTCACAAAAATGCTTCTGATACTATCTCAATTAGGAGAAAAAAATAACCAAAAGAAAAACATAGCACATGATCATGAACAGTTTGTGGCAGAAAAAACGAGGGAATGATTTCACAAAAAAGGCATTTCTCGTTAGGAGATTTTGTACAATGTGGCTACAGTGGCAGCTTTCCCATTATCAGCATGTTTTGACCGATTCAATAGCTTGTTGCAAGTCTTTCAAATCAAGGCTATCGACACTTCCTGAAGAAACACGGCGATGTGATTTCTGCAGGTGAAGCTTTAGAGAACTAGTACTTAGGCCTACACCTTTCCCACAAATTGGACAAGTCCTCATGACAGGCTTCCGTTGCTGCCAATCCATTGAAGCTTTTCCATGCAATTTCATATCTAGGTCTAGAAGTGCTCTCATGAATCCATCATTTGGCTGCGCACGACGATGAACTCTCTTGAGTTGGGTCCATGCTTCCAGAAGAGATTGACGTCTGAAAGAGTGCATAGAAAGAGCTTTTTATCACACCGTGTTCAAACTACAAAATTCTAAATCAATGAGAAAAAAAACACTTTTTGGACTAAAATAATGGTTTACTGTGTCAGCAATAAAAGCCTTGAAAATCAAGATATTCATACTTGCATAACATCAGGTACGCAAGAACAACTGTTGCACTGCGACTCTTTCCTTCAAAGCAATGAACAAGAATCTTCCCACCTATTCTTTCAACAGCCTCGATGAAATCACAAGCATCTTCAAAAAGAGAACTAATATTTGCATCATCGGTATCATATATCTGTTATATTTACCAAAACTTTGCATTAGCAACATAAATATATCAGCCAAAAAACTGCTAACAGAACTTTTTTTTTCCAGATCTGACAATATTTCCTAGAAAAGGTGGAAAGGAATAAAGTACCGCAAAGTTTCTATACTCAAAGAGCTCTGGATATTGTGCTTCTGATTGACCTATCTCATTTGGGCACAGACACAAGATATGAGTAACTCCCAGATATTGCAGCGTGTTTATAGATTTTGCAGCCAAGGCCCCACCAATGAACAAACAATTTGTAACACAGGAAGGGCGTTCTGTGTCTGCAGCTTGAGAGATTAAAGCCATCCTTTCAAGAAGGTGTTCTAGCCTCACCTATAAATGTTCAATAATATAAACCTTCAGATACTTAAGCTATAAGAAGCTAATTCCAGATACAAGAAAGCTCATAATATGTCTTTAAAGTCATTAACTAAATAATGGTAAAGGCTTATGGAACCAGATGTTTGATGCTGTCCTGACCCTCAATTGTGAAATTTATCCTCCACTGCACAAGCACGTGGAAGTCAAACTCATTCATTATACCTTTACTGCCCATGGGCCATTACCTTCAATTCGTAACTGTCCACAACATGATTATTGTCACTGCCCTCAAAAAAGCCTGTATTGAACCCATTTTCCTGACAGAACTTAACTGCTTCTGTTCTCAGAGAGTCACTCCAAACTTCCAATTCCTTATTCACCTCACTATCTACCTGAGGACATTTATATCTTAGTATAATCTAATATTAAATTAATATGATTAATTATATCAGACAAGAAATATCTTATTAATTTAGCAGTCAGACCTTTGCAATCTTGTTGAAATCTTTCAATTTTAAAGTTAGGCGCATGCTGCGGAGAGAATCTCCATTTCCTTTAGAATGCTTTCCATGCCAATTGTCTCGAGAGCCTGGTGAAGCTGTTTCTGAAGAGCTGTCTTTGAAAGGTGATTTTGAAACTTGTTTTCCTGGGAGATCATGAAGACCAGAGCTCCCATGAAATCCACCATCTTCAGTTTCTGCACCTGTGTCAGATATCATAAATTCCTTATCTGGAATTGGAGAATGGTAGTTGCTGTTAAATGGCGATGGTGAATATGATTCAGCAATCCCAGAATCTTCTTTCTCTTCATCACCAGGTAGGGTTTTGCTAATTATTGACATAAATATTCTCAACAATGCATCCAACTTTTGATGAAGTTTTAGTAAGAAAACATGTAAGGTTTGCATTTCCCTCAATGCAGCACGAAAACCAGCTCGAAACTCATGAACAACTTTGAATTGGTCAAGATTTTCAATAAGGCAAGCATCTGTATATCCTGCAGCTTCGCCTGGAGTTTGAGAGCCAAGTTTTTCACCAGATAGTTCATACAGCAAATTTGAAGAAAATTCTGTACTATTTAATAGAAGTTCTACTATCTTGGGGTACTGCACCTGATCAGAAGACCTTTTACCAGCAGGAGGACGGCGTGGAACTCCAGAATCAATAGCCACGACATAAAAGTCCCTAATAAAATTTTTTACCTCCACACTCTCCACTATTGTACTTATATCCCCAGCAGAACCAATCCAGTCAGTTGTATCAGAACTTTGAGAAACAAGAGCTGCTTTATCAAGAGCATCGACTGAGTAAAATCTTCTCTCTTTATGAGATACAGCAGCTACCCTGTTTCTCCAAGGCAGAGATTCAGGTTTCCCCTGTAATGACGTCTCCACATTTATAAATGAAAGTCTTTCGGTGAATAAAAGATTTGCTGCATTACCACGCCACCCAAGTTGACGACATGGGAGGCGATCTTCATTTCGGAGAACTAAATCTAAAAGCAACACTCTGCCAAGCTCTGTAGCTGTTTTTTGTGCTGCTTCTTGAGTGTTAAATGCATATGCAGTATCCAGCAAAGGGAAACCATGTACATAACTGCAATCAAATGGCCATGATGCAAAGGTTAACATTAACACAAATATTTTCATTCATAATTCAACAGTTCCACAATCCATTCTATGTCCTTCACAATGATTACTAAGCATAGTAGCCATGATTACCAAAAAATTGACAATTTTTTTCAAGCAAATATCTGAGAGCATTTAGAAATTCCCTTTTCTAGATTTTTTTTATTTAGGTCAATAAAAGCAGGCCTTGAAGGTTAGTGAGAGTGCACCAACATTGGCCCTGCATTGTAGGAAGTTCTTCGTGGAGGTCATAAGCATCTTATATCAAAAAAAAAGAACTGTTTTACAGGTATTGATACTGTCATCATTTAAAAAATAAAGATCTAGAAAAAAAATTCAATTCAAGTACATGCGATGGAAATAAAGCCAAAGAGGAAATGGAAATACCAAAAGTTAGTCAGGGGATTATCTATAATTCTATAAAAGTTCAAAGCAGAAGGAAGACATCCGTGATACATGATAAGTTAGGAAAATTACTGATGAGCAATACTAGTTCTATTGACAATTGATATGGTAATGTAAATTTAAAATAATTATAAATAAATGAGTAAGGCAAAGCTTGATATTCATGGAGAAAGATAGCAGAGACAAATCATCCAACTACAATTGAAGCAGAAGTTAATTCAACTCCAACCACTCTGCAGCCAACTGGCTCACCTGGACTCCCATTAGAATTATTCTCAATAAAATGAATAAATTACAACAGACTAATTTCCATGTCAGACTACATCTTTCTAGACTATATAGTAGTATTAAAATCATAACCACATCACAGCAATATACTCCTATACAGTTAATCATTATTCTTAAACAAATTTGGAAGTGTTGGAACAAAAAAAAAATTAAAACACATGGCAGTGGTTATAACAACTATTAAGAGCCACCTGAATTTAGTAATACAATGAACAATACGTGCCTAAATATAGCAGTGTTTTACCTTGCTATACTGCTTACTAGCTCCACTTGTTGTAATAAGTCATAATGGTCAGTGATGTTTTCTAGGAGAATATATTGCACCTAGTCAGCTAGGATAAAGGTTAAGGTTTTGAAGGCTTGTGTTTCATTACTAGCCTTTGCATGAATTAGATGCCGTTAAACAAATCAGATTTGGAAGAAGTTAGTCCTCTTGAATCTCATCCACTGATAGGTAATCTCTGTTACCAGGTTCCAAAAGGAACCTGATCAAACCCAGACAGTTCCAGAATGAGTAGTGACCCTGGACCATGTGTGCCCGGGGTTCCCCGGGGTCCTGAACCAGGCCTGAAGATTTGGCCCAGGTACATTCGGTCATACATGGGCTGAATCCACAGACCCAAGGCAGGACCCTGGGCAGAGCCAGGGAGAACCTCGGACCCAGGAAATAGTCAATTTTTTTAATGAGAAAAGGCCAAAAAAAAAAATTTAAACCCTTGACTAACAGCTTTCCTTGGTCTTGATCAAGGATGAGGGCACAAGGCTGGTACACAGGAATTGCATAATGCAAATAGTGGGAGTGGCACCTATGCTGTGTATAGTTCCAATGAACCAGCTGATGATGTTGATGCTCTCAATGAAGAGCAATATGACATTTTGTACCAGTTTTCATTGTGCAGTTGTACTAACATAAACCATTTTAACTTTAACATTTGACAATTGACATTGAATTATCAATTATCAGCTGTGTTTTTATTTAATCTGCACATTTTATGCAAATAATGTATATTTTTAATATTTTATATATGCTATGTTACACCGCCGTCGGGGACGGGGGGACGCCGGAACGGGGGGACAGGTTTCCGGGACGGGGGGACAAAGGGGCCTCAATTGGGGACGGTGGGGGGATGACGGGGGCACGGGGACGGGGACGGGGGGGTGGGGGTTGTATATACTATATACTATACATATGGTACTTAAAATGCTAGTTATGAAAAAATGTATAAGACTATTAAGAAGTAAAATCGCAAAATTGCAAATGCCAAATTGAAATACTAAATAGTAAATACAGAATACTTGAACATTGAACAATGAACATTGAAGTTTTCAATATCAAATTACTAATTAGAAATTAGAATACTCAATACTACAATTGTCGAATCGGCAAATGGAAGATTTCTATTATATGATATCAAAAATATCTGATCATAAAGATGATTACAATGAGTAGCATGATATCAAAACAAGTACAAAATCAAAATAAAAAAAATGTGTTAAATATTTTTTTAAACCATGTCTTTTAAGTGGCCGCCGCGGGGGATGCTCGGGCGTCCCCTCAGCATCTCGGGGACGCCAGAACGTTTCCGCGTCTTCGGCGGCGAGGGAAAAAGATGGTGGCGCCACTGGAAACTTGGGAACGTTGTCCCCAAGTCTCTGGAACGTCCTCGTTCCGGGAACGCTAGGGCTTAGAGGGGGGGACGCGTCCCCAGGGTTCACTGTATATATGTATATGGTATGGCACTATGGGTGATCTACACTTGTATGGATATGATTGTCTTGCACCATTCCACCAAAACTAGAACCAATTGTAGATGCTCTAAGGACTTGTTCATGCTTAGTGATTAATCCAATGATGAGGTGTTAGTTGTTTAAGTTTGTTTATATTGAACCTTTGTAATGCCCAAAACTGTCTACCAAAAATACAGCTAAGGACACAACACAAGTTCTAAAATATGACCACAAACACATGACTAACTCACAAAAGTTTGTTTCCAAAATACACATATTAAGAATAACAACAAAATAGTTGCAGATAGATAGGACCTAAAGGCCAGACCTATGCCTCAGGGGCGAACAACTAATAATTTCAGAATATAGGTGAACACAATTTATATAGAAGTTATTTTTGTTATTATTCTTAATATTTGTACTTTAGAAAAAAACTTTGTCAGTTAGTCATGTATTTGTGGTCGTATTTTAGAATTTGTGTTGTGTCCTTAGCTGTATTTTTGGTAGTCAGTTTTGGGCATTACATTCTTTATGTATATGCTTAGATCATTAAATGCCTTATTGAAGGAAGTGATGTTGTAACAAGTGATGATTGTGTACATGGAAAATTTACAAATTCATCTTGGCTCCTTGCATAATAAAACAATGAACATTGAATACTGATGGGACAAGTTTCCATACTTGTAATGAAACAATGATATGATCGTGTAATTTCTACGAACATTGTCTAATGAAATGATCTTCCTTGTATTTGAGAGGACCTTGTAGGACTTGATGATGTATCTTAGTAATCACGGATCAGCATGCCGCGGTGAATATGTACCCGGGCCCTATACACACCGCCCGTCACACCCTAGGAATTGGTTTCACCCGAAGCATCAGACCAAGAATCACCAATCCCAATCCTCCCCACCACTATAGGTGGCAGCCCTCACCCCCACCCCTATCCCTATCCCCCCTACTATCCATAGTGGGCGGATGGGGGGGAGGAGGGCCCTATAGCCCAACTAATGTTTTAAAAAGTAATTACATGATGCACACCTTGAATGATTATGGAATCTGTTTTGCATGTGCATGCATATGACTATGGCTACTTATTACTTAAGCTTCATATTAAATTTTAATGAATGAAGTTGTTCCATAAATCTAAGTGGTGATTGAATGAAATAGAAAAAAAAATAGCAGTGATCCAAGGATGGGTTACTATATAATTTCTAAATAGTCTAAATCTACAAGATTATTAGCATGGCATTCCCACCAGCACAAACATAGTAACAATATTGGCAATAATTACCTCTTCAAATAAATGAATTGTTTCTGATCAATAAACAACTGTTTGGTGTTATTTCAACCATACTGCCAGACTCAAACTCCAAAATTTGAAAAAAATAAATGATATATTGAGATTATTTAAGGAAGCACATGTTTTTCTATGCACTCTTTTTTAACTCAATTTTAAAGACATAAAAAACTGACCAATTTACATGCTACTATGCTCACATACACAAGTATACATCAAAAAGATGAATACAACAGCAGATTGAGCTGACGGAAACTGGATAACATGAAATGGCCTTTTTGTCAGATGTAAGTTTAAGGTAATTAATCCACGTGATTTGTCTTTTTAAAACCTCCATGCAGGGGTAGGGTGAACTACTAAACAGTCATCATATTCATAATATGTTCAAACCATACTTAACAAACATATGAATAGGAAAAGGTAAACTATACTTTGAGAAACTCTGTTGATTTTGGATGGAATATAACATGAAATGGCCTTTTTGCCAGAAGCAAGTGTGTAGGATAACAAACCCATATCACGTCTTTTTAAAACCTCTATACAGGAGTAGGTTTGAGTTCAAAACAGTCGTCATATTCATAAAATGATCAAAGCATACTTCAGAAACATAAGAATATGAAGAGACACCATACTTCACAAACATAAGAATAGGAAGAGTGAACTATGCATATGAAGAGAAATTACACTTCACAAACATAAGAACAGGAAGACGAAACTATACTAATCATTTTATGGATATGACAACTGTTTAGAAGTCCACCCTACTCCTGTATAGGGGTTTTAAAAAGGAAAACCGCATGGATCAGTTACCTTACAAACTTGCTTCTGACAAAAGGGCCTTTTCATGTTATATTGCAGCCAGAATCAACAGAGTTTCTCAAAGTAGAGTTTTCCTTTTCCTATTATGTTTGTTAAGTATGGTTTGGACATATGAATATGATGAATGTTTAGTACTTCAACCTGCTCTTGTATAGGGGTTTAAAAAAACAATCACATGGATTAGTTACCTTAAGCTTACTTCTTACAAAAAGACCATTTCATGTTATATCGCATCCAAAATCAACTGACTTTGGCCACAAGTCAATTGCATAGAAAGACAGAGCCATCTACAATTAAAACCTTTCAATAAGATTCATTTGAATTTCAACAAAGAAAGAAAGAATTATATTAAAGACAGAAAACAGCCACAGTAAGATTATATTTAGGAGCCCTCTCTGTTAGATGATATCAATATTCCTACAGGGCTTCTTCTCAAACAATTACTTGAAAATCCATTTACTACACAAGGAGAATAAGTTAACCACGAACTCACCCCATTAGTAGCAGACAGCGACTCAATTCAAGTGCTTCTAGTATTTCAGTGCATGTGGTTTTGCCCATCTCATCTCCCTCTGCACTTGCCATATTTCTTGAGTTCTCAGCAGCATCTTTGATGCTCTGCCATTCAGCACTTGAATTGTGTATAACTCTAACCTGCATAAAAATAAATACAGTTATTGCATGCAAACTTGGAACCCACTTATCTTATCTCATTCATTTAATTCGTGCAATATGTCTCCTACCATGTAGTGTTCTAACAATTAACTCTCTCTCTCTCTCTCTCTCTCTCTCTCTCTCTCTCTCTCTAGATATATATATTTCACATGGGAGAAAATATTAAATATAAAACATTCATAAGATAGCAGAGGGTATCGATTTCTCCAGCCACTAGATTGTCAGTAGGATACATGGCAGAATATAAGTAAAATTGGACTAACATTTTTAGCATACATTTGCTAACACAAAACTGTCATTGGCCAATATGTGAAGCCTCAAAGAGAACATTAACAATTAGACCAAAAAGCATTTAAAAGCATTAAAAATTGAAGTATCTGATTACTTTCCCAAATCTATATCACAAAATATTTGCAAGACAATATTTATCATATGTTTTGAAATAGCAGAGGGTATCAATTTCTCAAGCCACTAGATTGTCAGTAGGATACATGGCAGAATATAAGTAAAATCGGACTAACATTTTTAGCCTAAATTTGCTAACACAAAACTGTCATTGGCCAATATGTGAAGCCTCAAAGAGAACATTAACATTAGACCAAAAAGCATTTTAAAACATTAAAATTGAAGTATCTGATTACTTTCCCAAATCTATCACAAATATTTGAAAGACAATATTTGTCATATGTTTTGAAGCAGAGTATATTATACATCCACATTTAATTTCTAGACAGCATCAAATTCTGCAAGGTTATTGAAAAAACTAGCTTCTACTCCTTAAGCCTGACACTCAACTTATGAACATAGACTCGTGACATTTTAAAAATTGGCCCATTTTTGGATATGCTTTTCACATTCCTAAAAGATGAAGCAAAGAAAATGAATAAAGAAGCGGGAAGACCCTATCTTGATGATGTCCCACTCAAAAGTGAAGGCAAAACTAAGAGCTTTAGGAAGTAGTAGTTAAATTAATTTAGAAACAAATAATCCAGAACTCATATCATGAAAAACTGAAAATTGAGGTAAAATGAGCATAATGTATAACACCATACAGAAAAAAGATTCACTTCAAAGCATGAGTTAAAAAAGAGAGAAATGGAATCAGACAGTTTTAAAAGGTTAAATATGCTGAATTTCAAGAGCTGATAAGGATAAATTTTAAACAAAACAACTCTACTCGTGAAAAAGGCAACTGACACTAAAGCATAAGTTCAAAAGAAAAGAGAATTCATACTTGAGGTGTTTGGACTCCAAAACGTTTAGCAAATTCATAACCCAAACGCTCAGACTGAGTGGCCATCCTTGAGGAAGAAAACTTTATCACTGCTACTCCCTCTGAATATCCATCTCTTCCTTGATAAATTTTGAACAGTGCAAAAAACACTAGACCACCTGAATTAACTGTAACCTGTACAGACATGTCGGATACATTATTAAGCATTCCCCTTCTGACATCAAACAAAAATAATAGAAAACATTTCCTCAGACAAAGTAAATTAAATTTATGCTTACGACATAAAAAAAGATAAAAATATATATATTGATGCCCAGCTAATTACTGTTACAAACTATAGAGAACTAGCATTTTATGGAATAAATAAGAATCCAGAACATAAAAGCACATCATCAAAAAACTTTAAAAGCCTGAATAATCTATACTGTAGAATTCATCTGCAAAATAAAAGAAAAACAAAATAAGTAAAACCCCATATGCAATGCCCAACAATTGCCTATCACCAAGTCAGTGTTTAAGAATAATGAGCCTGTTCTTTCAAACATCAATTACTGCATAGGTGGAGAATACCCATCCAAAGGTAGACACATTGAAACACCCCATGAACTAGAAGGTAAATGTATCACTGGTACCACAATACTAGCTTTTGTCTTGACCTCCTTAGATTTATGGCCAAACCATAATGTCTCCAATGTAGAATGTAAAATAGGACCAACAAGTTTGTACAAGCCTTTGTACACAGCACTTGGCCTAGTGCCTCAAGCAATTACTTTATCCTAGTTTAAATCATAAACAAGGCACTCTTTTCCACAAAATTGAACTAAAATGTTAGGATTTTCTAAAATCTAGCTAATAGAGTAAATTTTTGTTTGTAGTTGGAATATGCCCAACATTCTATACTAAAATTTTGATGTTAGCATTGAATGCGATTTTGACATTGCCTATCCCTTCAACTATGTGTGACTTGTTGTCACCAAGTGAAACAAAATCCCTATGACTATCATTAGTAGTAAACTTAACATACCAATCCTTTTGACACATGCAATGTCTGGATGCACCTGAGTCAAAGAACTAGCAACTTCTTAACACTATTTTTAAAAAATACACAAATGCATACTCCTCATGGTCTTCCTCAGCAATATCCGCCACATTAGCTTCATTCTTATGCTTGTAGAATGGATCATACTATCTTTTTTCTTGCAATCATTCTTCACATGCCCAAAATTTTGGCAATAGAAGCATATTGTACCTTTCCCCATGGTTGTGATGTGGGAGAAGAACTGAGGTGTGTACCCTAAAGCTATGCAACAAGTGCACTTTCTAAACTCCTAAAGCAAACTTCACTCATACACTCTTGTCATTGTTCTTTTTGCAACAAGTATGAGGTGATATTGTCAAAGGTCAAAGTCTAACTTTTTGCCAATAAGTTCAGAGACTCAAGTCTCATTAGAGGGTGACAAGTAATTGGTGATCAGAGCAACTATATCTTCCTCATCCATAGGTCTGTTGGCCACAGTGAGCTAATCCCTAAGATCTTTGATTTTTAGAAGATGCTCTAAATCATAGTAATAAAACTTCTGGTTCAGTATTTGTTGCCAATAATGTTCTTTTTGTGTCACATATTCTCACTTCTCCTTTGTTGCTCTGCATTATTTGAGTTTATAAATTATATCTCCTATAGCAAATTAGATTTAGCAATTTGTAATCTTTATCTGAATCAAGATCACAAATATGAAAAAAAACCCTTGAAAAACCTCTCATAAATGAACAAATTCAAAAGACTGGAAGTTGAAATTGAAAATTAGAAGTTCCTTTAGAACCCTTTCATCAGCTGGGTCAACTGATAAGAAAATTAACATAATGTCTTTCTCTCTTTGTATGCTATCTCCTACTTTGCAAAAATGGAGCCAATTTTTAAACTTTATGATACATACTGACCTATGCACAAAAGAAAATGTTTATACCTCCAAGGGTTTGTTCATCTCATCTTCAGAATGTTCGGTGCTACTTGTATGCTCTGTATGGTGTAATGAGACAAGCTTATTCCATGAAAATTCACTCGACTCAATATCAAATGCAACAGCTTTCCCAAGTCTTTCCCATAGGGTTGTTTCCAAAGTTGAGTCGGTACACTCTTTGGGTTCAACTGCACCACTAAAAGGAAAGCATTAAAATTCTTATCAGATACAAACAAGATTACAATCACAACCTGGGTTTACTTTCAGAATTGTACATTTTATAATTTCTCCTGCAAATACATATACATAATTCAGAAGAGAGACAATCCATAAAGATGTGCTAGACAAAAGCAATTGAGCAAAAGAACCCAAAAGGTTTCAATTGGAGATATTAAGTTCCCTGGCAGCATGAAAGAACTTGATCACAATAAACAAATTAAAAAATTGTTCATGACAAATATAAATATCCTTTAGAAAGGACGAAAAAGAATTACTTTCTAACTAGTAAGAAGATGATCTTGTTTTGCAATAAGGATAACAAACACAGCATATGCATAAAGATAAAGGTAGTATTTTTTGTCACAACCAAGTGAGACACCAATTTAAGACATCAGACCCTCCTTGTACAAGCTCACAAGAGAATTACTTTCTCATTTCAATTATATTTTGCTCAAATCTACACTTCTATAGGTTTAACTTTTGACCAAGCCTGTGATGACTCAAGCATTGCCAATTCATCTAAGCCCAAGGTGCAATTGAAGACTTATTACAATGTTTTAGTTATGACTTGCTCCATCTAAAAAAAATTTATTTTGCAGTGTCATGTTCACCCATGAGAACATAAGCAGCTACTTGCATATAAGCAATAATTAAATGGCATTCAACCATGATCCAGACAGGTAGTAGATATCAGATTTTGAGACTAGTGGACATTGACTGCGAACATTCACACAAGCATGGGAATCAAATACAGCATCCCTTTGACAAAAGATCTTAAGAGCAGGAGATGTATGTTTTCATGATCAAATTATTTTCTGCAGTAGCCCTGCCCACTTATTGTCTCTGATTCTCTGGCATTTTATATTGATTATACTTCAAGTTACTGCTATCGTTGTTTGTCAGTCTGTAATGTCCCCCTTTTTGGCATGATCTTGTTTGATGGTGGTTAAGCTATTACTCAGACTCTTGTAGGCTAACAGGATCTGGTTAGAGGGTCAGTGGCCATTTTAGTGGGTATTGTCGTTGCCCATTCCTTCACTATAGTATTGGTTTCAGTACAGGCATTTATGGTTCAATGTTCGCCAGCTTCTGAGGGCACGGAGATTTATGGAGTTTGGAGGGAGTTATGGATATTTAAGTGATTTAAGTTAATTATTTAACTTAACGCTTTATTATAAAGTCAAATTGACTTTATAAATATTATATCACTTACATATTTCATAAAGTGATTTAAAATTAAATCACTTAAGGTACAAAAGTGCGCTCAACTTGGTAAAGCAATTATTTAATTGCCAACTATGGAAAAAGTGAATTAAATACATTTTAAATGTATTTTAATAAGCCAAGTCATACTTTTCTTGGAATTCATGCCTTTTTGAGGATATAAGGCATTTTTGGCAAATATAACTCATTTATGATTATTTGACTTTGCCATTTGGTTTTCTCCTATGCTATTCTCTAAGACAAGGGTTTGAGCATTTCTTCCATTGGAGAGCGAGATCTTCTTCAGTGTTGAGCATTTTTGAGACTGTGAGAGACCAATTGAATTAGTGCATCTGTGAGGACTTCATACAAAAATTTTGTTGTGCTTCATCTGAGTTATTTATTCAGCATTTCAGTGTTTGCAATAAGGAAGAGGACTTATCTGCCCTAGACGCCATTCTTCATCAGATACTTAGCTTTTGACAGGGTCGTACCATAGCATCAGAGGGTTGTATTTTCTCCTTGGGAGGCGTGCTTCTCTATTTGAGGCGTGTGAACTCAGAGGCAAAAATGCCTCTCCATGAAGTTGTTCTTGTGTTCCATTGTTAGCGTCCTTCATTGTCAGCAACATTTCTCCCGCTTTTGCGTGGGAGAAAGCAGATCGTGAGCACCGGCAGTGATTTCCTCCAATTTCAACATTCTTGCTTGCCAAGCTCTGAAATTTCTTATTTAATTATTCTGGAGTCTTTCAAGTATGTAATTTGCTTGCAATCTCATTGTATGTACTACAAATCAATAACTATTACTTCTATTGCTCAAAAGATTATTGTATTTCAATTCTGTGTGCATTTATATGCTATTGCCCCTTCTCTTCTGTCTAGAAATCTTCTCTAAAAAACTTAAAAAGACACAAAAGATAAACAAAAATACAGGGGTTTGAGTTGGGAGCCAGCAGGGCTCATCACAGTGGTATCAGAGCCTTCTAATCCTACCAGCTTGTGGGAAAAATAATTCTATGTGGCCACACCAGAACAGATTTGACATGCACTACACACGCAAGAGCCTGGAATTCAGAGAAACACTTTTGAACCATTTCGGGCATTTCCATTGGATGAACAGGAAGAAGATTTTGACTTTGATTATATGGCTGATAGGAATGATGATGTTCGTCTTAATGACGAAGACAAGGAAGCCAGAGAAGTACTGAGAGGAATGGTGGCAAGCCAAGAACAAGTGGCAAACATCCTCCAACAACTTAGTACCAATGTACAAAACCTGACAGTTCAGAGAAGGCCGAATTTGGATCAAGATCAGGAGGGAAGTATACATGGAGAACACCACAGGAATATTGCTCCAGCACGCACCTTTGAGAGACCCACGCGACGCCCTAGTTTTGTCAGAAATGACGCTGAGGAGGAGGAGGAGGAGGAGGTGGAAGAAGGTGGTGAAGTGAACTTTAGTGACAATATCCTGACTATACATGATGAATGGGATGCATTGCCTCCACGAGTTAAGGATCGCCTTAACTTCGACCGTTTCATGAGCCAGAAGAGAGAACACACCAAGAACAGGAATGACAAGAGGCCTAGACACAAGCATAATGATCTACGACAGGCTACCAATAAGCTTACCTTAGCGAACTATGATGTCAGTGGCATAATTACAACACGTGCTTGGGTGAGTAAATTGGATACATTCCTGACACTACATCCTATGCCAGAGGAAGATGCCATTTGATTTGCAGCTCTTCATCTTGATGGCGTGACACATTACTGGTGGATTCATGGCATGGTAACACTTCATCATGACAGGATTACCTCGTACCAGGAGTTTACTAATAGACTGGTAGAGAGGTTTGATAGACGTGATCCCGAACTATTCTTCAGAGATTTAGCTCAGTTAAAACAATTGGGTAGCTTGGAATCCTAAATTGGAGAGTTCCAGAGACTTTTCGTTATGGTTACAGGCATATCAGAAAGAAGGCTGATCATACTATTTATTGAGGGTCTTTTTGAGCCCATGAAAGGATGGATCAAGGCATTTGATCCACCTACTTTGCAGGAGGCCATGAGGAAGGCTCGCAATATGGAGCTTACTGTACCTCGGAAACAATTTGGCTCGAAACCGTCCACGTCCTACAATGATACAAAATCTGATCCCAAGAAGTTTGAAAATGTTGATCAGAAGAAAAAATTTGCAGCACCATTGGATCGTGAAACAATTAACGATCTACATAGGAGGAAGCTTTGCTTTTATTGCAAGGGCCCGTATGATATTAATCATGACTGTCCCCTCAAGCCTAAAGGTCAAAATAGACAAATGGAGTGGTTTTATGAGGGTGATGACTTTGCTGATTTAACGGACCAGCAAGCTAGTATGACGGATAGGAGCATGCATTCTATCATTCTTGCCAGTGAGGAAAGTGAGAAGATAGAACAGGAAGTTTTAGAGGAGGATTATGGTTCTGCTTCTTTTTCCAGGGTGCCAAGGGTGTTTGATTGGGATCATAACAGTTATGAGGCTCAATTTGTAAACAATCCTCTTTTTGAGGCAGATGTTTCATTGTCTCGTGATAATCCACTCTTTGAGGTGGATGATGATTCTACTCTTGACCCTGATTTAGGGGTGAGCATTGATCATAGTATCGGAAATTTCGTCAATGCATTGGGATTTCAAACAGGGCTCATTGAGGAGTTTCATAGTGTGTACATGGTTAGGAATATTCACGGCTTTACTTTCAATCTTCATGTACATGATCCGTTTCAGATGCACAGTTACGGTATGCACGTGTTAGACATGTTGGATGATAGCATATCTCGTGCAGTTGTAGGGAGTAGGTGTTGTCAGCGGTTTGACTTGCTTTCTTGTGAGTTCCTCTCTCCTATGACAGATGGTGTTGAGATTGACAGAGTACAACATGATGATCCAGTTGATCAGATATGGGAGTTACAGGGGACAATTGATGACAGCAGGGACATTACACGACACTATCCTTGGGATCCCGGTAGAATGGTGTATTCGTTGTTGTTGAGATTGCTTGAGGACAAGCAATTTCAGGGAGGGCGGACTGTAATGTTCCCCTTTTTGGCATGATCTTGTTTGATGGTGGTTAGCCTATTACTCAGACTCTTGTAGGCTAACAAGATCTGGTTAGAGGGTCAGTGGCCATTTTAGTGGGTATTGTCGTTGCCCATTCCTTCACTCCAATATTGGTTTCAGTACAGGCATTTATGGTTCAGTGTTCGCCAGCTTCAGACGGCATGGAGATTTATGGAGTTTGGAGGGAGTCATGGATATTTAAGTGATTTAAGTTAATTATTTAACATAACGCTTTATTATAAAGTCAAATTGACTTTATAAATATTATATCACTTACATATTTCATAAAGTGATTTAAAATTAAATCACTTAAGGTACAAAAGTGCGCTCAACTTGGTAAAGCAATTATTTAATTGCCAACTATGGAAAAAGTGAATTAAATACATTTTAAATGTATTTTAATAAGCTAAGTCATACTTTTCTTGGAATTTGTGCCTTTTTGGGGATATAAGGCATTTTTGGCAAATAGAACTCATTCATGATTATTTGACTTTGCCATTTGGTTTTCTCATGTGCTATTCTTTAAGACAAGGGTTTGAGCATTTCTTCCATTGGAGAGCGAGATATTCGGTGTTGAGCATTTTTAAGACTGTGAGAGACCAGTCGAATTAGTGCATCTGTGAGGACTTCATACAAAAGTTTTGTTGTGCTTCATCTGAGTTATTTATTCAGCATTTCAGTGTTTGCAATAAGGAAGAGGGCTTATATGCCCTGGACGCCATTCTTTATCAGATACCTAGCTTTTGAAAGGGTCGTACCATAGCATCAAAGGGTTGTATTTTCTCCTTGGGAGGCATGCTTCTCTATTGAGGCGTGTAAACTCAAAGGCAAAAACGCCTCTCCATGAGGTTGTTCCTGTGTTCCATTGTTGGCGTCCTTCATTGTCAACAGCATTTCTCCAGCTTCTGCGTGGGAGAAAGCAGATCGTGAGCCCTGGTAGTGATTTCCTCCAATTTCAACATTCTTGCCTGCCAAGCTCTGAAATTTTTATTTAATTATTCTGGAGTCTTTCGGGTATGTAATTTGCTTGCAATCTCATTGTATGTATTGCAAATTAATAACTATTACATCTATTGCTCAAAAGATTACTGTATTTCAATTCTGTGTGCATTTATATGCTATCGCCCCTTCTCTTTTGTCTAGAAATCTTCTCTAAAAAACTTAAAAAAGACACAAAAGATAAACAAAAATACAGGGGTTTGAGTTGGGAGCCAGCAGGGCTCATCACACAGTCTTAATTGTTTCTCTACTTACAGCAGTACTTTCATGTTAACAACAATATATCAAATAAGTTATTATTCATCAAAAACATATTCCCTCTTCACAAAAATACAGGGGTTTGAGTTGGGAGCCAGCAGGGCTCATCACACAGTCTTAATTGTTTCTCTACTTACAGCAGTACTTTCATGTTAACAACAATATATCAAATAAGTTATTATTCATCAAAAACAGATTCCCTCTTCACTAATAACACTTAATGGAAAACAGTAAATAATATTAATATGGACGCTTTTCATTTGTCTAGGATACTGAATGTACTAAAAAGACCAACCTAGTTTTCCCAAATACGGGCCACCCCAAAATGTGCTAATGGTAGGATAATGAGAGTTTATAATTTATCTATGTCCCACTATGTTTCTGCTACAGGGACAGCAGGAAATGCATGAACACATTTCTGAGACGGTTAGTCTTTTTGGGGGAACAGTGGGGAACGACAATTATAAAATAGGGAGAATTTATAAAATTTGAATGTGGTCTAGCTTAGGTTCCTCTTTTCCTTCTTCCTCATTAGAAACTACCTTAATAATGAAATTTTCCCTAGCCAAGACATCTATGACTAGGCTCCCAAGGTTCTCTACAAATGAAACACATATTCTTCATTCTGAGCGCATTCTTGGTCTCCTCTTCTTTCCTTATTTTTGGTTGTATGCTCTTCTAAGGTTATGCATGCGATTCTTCCTTCTGGTAAGTTTTCTTTGTTTGCTCCACAACGAGGTGTCTTAAATTTTATTCTTTGAAAACGAAGTTTCCAAGTTGAGAGTTTTGACTACTTGCAAAGCTAAGAAATCAAAAGCTTTTACTAAACCCTTGAGAAGTTCAATTAACCCTTCTATGAACAACACAATGATCTTTCTTTCATGTAAAGAACCATTACTGACAATCTTTGAAATTCTGCTACATAGCTTTCTACTGTCCCTTTTTGCTTCAGCGAAGCAAACTCTCTAAAATGAACCTCTAGATCCTTTCTGTCAAATATATCAATGATATTTTGGCTGAACTCAATATAAATATCAATCAAACTATGTCCTTGAGTCACCATCCTACCGGTACCACCATTCATGTGCTACTCCTTCCAAATGGAGGGTAACGTATTTGATGGCATTGCCCTCAAACCTAGGGTTAAGTGAGAAATAGGTGTCCATCTTCTAGATCTATACACGAGATGTACACTTATTTGAGCCATCAAAGGTGTGTACTGACAGCTTACCCAACCAACATTACAAATCTTGATGGTTGTGGTTTGTGTTTCTCTCCCTCATTGGTTGCTTTAGCATTTTCAAATTGCAAAAGTCTTGCAAGACATGGCTGCAAGAAACTCATCTCCCAAAGATTGTTACTCATGTAGATAATCTACAAAGTTATCTCCACCATTTGATTTTGTTGCCCTCTACTCTCAAGTTCTTCTCTTGTCAAGAACTTGGGTTGAAAAGGTCTAGGTACAAAACCAATCACAGTTCTTGTGTGCTTATAATTTTTATTCATTAATGTACTCCCTTCACTTGTCTAATTCTAATTAACTCTAGAAGTATTCAAATTCTAGAATGTTTGCATCATCTAAGTCAAAAAAATTGTCAACTGTTGTTGAGCTTGAATGATGGCATTGAGATGTAGATCTATTCTTTCTTCTTTATTAGGAATTATCCTTTCTCTTTCTACCGTATCGATATTCTCTATTTCAAACTATGTAAAAGGAAACTCTACCTCTGTATTCAAAGCATTAAGAATTTGAGCTCTCCTCCTTACCCTTTGGTAGTATCTAAACTCTATCACCGGGACACGTGTGATGTGAACCTCTACTTTAAATAGTTAGCTTGTATATAGGCTAGCAAGATCATAGCTCTAATACCACTATAATGTTCCAAAACTCTTTCTTTTCTTTTTTTTAATTTTGACAAATATTTGATGAAATGTATCAACCCTCACACTTTTTGATCACCAAGATCATAATGTGGACAAAATGAAAGCATAAAATGGTTTGGGACACTAACTTTCTAGCAGCAAGCTACACAAATCTAAATGTGAATGCAAAGTTGGAAATGTAATAGATAACTAGTGTCTTGGGAAATAGCCATCCTGACTTATTTCATCATGGAAAATAATAATCAAAATATCAGCAAATGATTAAAAATGTTACTTTCAATGCTGATTGGCAAACTTAAAACATTTTAAATTGGCAGCTTATATAGCTGTGATTCCTTTTTGTGTAATACGGCAGCTCTTTTTTATCATACAACCTTAATATCACTTCACAAGAGATGAGTCGTGAAATATCCCAACCAATATATATGCAATTTTTCTGATTTTTGTAATGCCAAATGATGCCCTAATTTTCTGATTTTAAACATCTGTTCAAACCATAGTTTGCTGATAAGAATTTGATTTTTATATGCATTAGCAGCAACATTTATTCATCTTAATAACACCAAACTTATAGCGTATTTGTTTGATCATAAACAAGTATGAAATCAACACAATAGATCACCAAAACATCCACCAACATATGCCAAAATTTCTGATATTCAAATGTCCGATTCGCTGCTATAAATCAGATCTAACTAATGATGCAAATACACAAAGCAATGGGCTCCAAACATGCCCAACAGCATATAGAAGTCTGCTGATATGAAGTAACCCCAATCTATGCAATGAAAATGACCTACTCTAACCCTAGCTGGGTGAAATTGCTCCATCTCACACCAATGCTACAAAATGCAATTATTTGATGCAAAAACAACTCCAAAACCCTGCCAAAGGGGTGTGCTGGCCTGCTGGTCTGCTAATACGGTTTGCAACCCTTGAAAATCTAAAGAATACCTTCCAACTTGCCCAATTTGCCCCTCCAAACTAGTCACCTATACTAATGCGAAAATCTGAGTGTGAATCTAGCAAGAATCACCATTGAAGCACAGCTGCACATGTGAACCTTTGTCATGAAGTCCTCCATTGAAGAAGCTAGGTTTTTGTCCAATTCCTCCTATATTCATAAGGGTTTTTGTCCTTAGAATATTCGCCAAAGTGCAAATCATAAAAGCAAAGATAATTTTGCTGATGATAAATGCCTCCAAATGAAACATATATATATATATATATATATATATATATATATGAAAACTTCACCTTTTCCCTCCAATCTAGCCGACCTATTTTGGGCCCCAAAAATTCAAAAAAAAAAAATCCCCTCCAAAAAGGGTCGCCCAACCTCATAGAAAAAATATAAAATATTTTTGGCACAAATATTCAAAAATTAAAAAAAAAAAAATCTCCTTTTAGGCTCCAATACTCAAATAATAAAATATTATTTCTGCTTTGAGAAGGGACATTAAAAATCACTGGCTTTGTTATCAAGTATGGCAACCTCTAATAAGGTGTGGCCATCATAAACAGCAGCAATGACCCCCTTTTAATTTGATAAAGGTTGTGAATGGCGTAGGATGGTACGATTGTACCAATAACAAGATACAAACTTGGTATTAATTAAAATGACCACTATTTACTGCAGATACAACTAACAATATCAACTAGAAAAAGGTATGGCCAGCCTAGGAATGGCTATAAATAACAAAGAAATTTAAGTTGTCCCTTACAATAATTTTCAAATAATATTAGGACTAACTTAAAGTCTATAAATACCGCTAGGCCCACTTCCCTAATGACAATTTATTAAAACAACTTGTAAGTTGTCCTTTAAAATATTACAAAGTAACTAAGACAAACTTAAATTATTATTTTAAAACGATTTGTCTCACCTTACCTAAGCCTGCAGAAAATAAAGTAATAGGCTTTGGTGCACTTGATTAACTTTAGTCCGAAAAGGAAACATGACAGGGTGGGTTTTCTCTCTTTTCTTGGGGAGTAGGGAGGTGGATCTTCTCTTTGGAGGGGAATTATATGGACATGTTTACCTCATCAAGCTTCAGTTTTCAGGACCCATCTTTTCACCCACCTAAGATACACTTAAGGGGACTACTAGTGTAGGTTTTTATTTCCAAGCATAGGTTTTTCCTGCACTTTTATTTAGGCCCACTTAGATTAACAAAGTGAGTATTTATGTTAGTGGAGTGTGAGTTGTCGACATCTTCCATGAGAGTTACACTTTCCTATTTTTGTAGTCTTGAGATGTATTCTTCCCATTGGTCATATTTGCCACCACCTCACTCTCACTTAGCCTATATATATTCGCTCTCCTAGCTTGTTTTGATACACATTTAACATTCATGTAGCTTCATATTTTTGTGCTTTCCTAGTGCTATTTTGCTTCTTGAGCATTTGCATTACTCTCTTGGAGACTAACTATATAATGCTATTCTGATTTTGTATATCATTTCTATTTATAGTTTTATAGCATCTATTTCCTACACTAATTTATGGGTTTCCATATATTCTACAGATTCTAACATTGATCATATCTATTACAATCCCATCACAAGGAGGTCTTGGATTGAAACCTGCACATTCTTAGTAGTGTCGCCAGCAATAATACATCTGATATCCTCTTTAACACTGGAAATCGCATCAAGGTTAATGTTGGGTCATCAATGGAAGCAAGATCATCTCGCATGGGAGGAACAAGACCATCTCTGAACTCTTAACTGCAACCACTCAGACATAGACAACTTGGGCATTGGACAAAAAATAAACTTTAAAAAAGGCCCAGGTTCCTTACAAGGTTGCCTGGGGCATTCCTGCTGAACCGAAGGCCCAACAGCCAAGCCCCTATCCACACCTGCAGCAGACCAGATCACAGACCTGGTTCCAGAGGATTTTCAGGATAGCCAGTAACATAGGAATTCATCTGTTAATGACTACAAGGTACTAGTAATGGCATGATTATTAAAGCTGGCAGAATTTTTCTGCTTTGTTAATGTGACATACATGACAAGTGCTCAGATTATTCTGTCTTTCCATATAGTTTACTAACACACATACATGTTTATTGATTTGTAAGTTTTGCTGACGTATGGCAAACATAATAATCACAACAAATTCTTAGTTTCAAACTTGCAATATCAAAAACAAAGTCATTTTTACAGCACAGAAGTGTAATTGTTAGCCTTAAAATCTCATACTCATTTTCTATCGTAATGACTTGGAAATATCCTGGCTTTATTTATCCTACTTTCAGGCTTTCAGCCCATTTATATTTTTCCTATCAACTAATCATGCACATGTGACTTTCTAGACAAGCATCTATAACCATATTTCTTCCCCTACAATAGTTAAATGTGTATTGCTGTTTTCTAATTCAGATTATATGGCATGCAAACCTTCTCTTACAAACTCCGCAAATAACCGAAAAAAGGAACCCTTCTCAACTAGAAAATTACCTAGCAGAACCACATTGCTAACATGAAATTCCCCTAGTTTAATAGTATGTGGTTATATATAAGGGAATTAGCAATTTGAAAAATATAACTCAGAGGAAATGGTTAAAAAAAATGAATTGAAGACCAAATTCAAACTTGAGAATGCACATGCAAACACAATTTTTGTATCATGATTCTCCAAAACACCCTACATACTAAGTAGTATGTAGGTGTCATGGAAGAACGGTAAGAAGATTGGAACCAGGATAAATCATAAAACTAATTCTATAGTACACAAATAAAGAGTAAGATATACAGGCTTGACAAGCATTAAAAGATCAAGTACATCAATTCTCTTTGAGAACAAATATTTGACAGCTAGTAGTTGCTGAACATCCCTAAAAATAAGATTAACTCCACAAGAGAAATCTTTATTAGTGCTATACTTCATACAGACTGTCACACCATATAATAAAAAACTGTTTATGTAAAACTGTTTTCATTTACAACAAATTACATATCAAGACATTTGAAAACTTACTTTTGTGCAAAATCAAAATAGATAAGGTGCGACATATTTCAACTAGCATAAACAATAAAAATTTGCATTAATATTAAACCACCAGAAATTGTATTAGCATGGATTCCAAAACATTGCAATAAAGTTTTAAACCAAAATATAAAGAATGTACAACAGAGCAGCCACAGTAATTATCATTCCTATTTGATTTAAAATAACTTTTTCACTGTTTCTAGAGCATTTTTTAAACAACCTAGATAAGCTGCTAGCAAACCTTCTGGCATCGTTTGAAAGGTCTGAGAACATGTCTGTGGCCTTCAACTTTCGAGTTGGAAAACCTAAGGGGCCAAACATTCTACTCCGTTTACGTGCAGAAGCCAGCCATTTTGCAAGCCTAAAATCTGGTGCTCCAGATATTTTCCCAAATAAAAGCAGAACCTGCATGGATGTAGTGAAGATCTAGATTAAAACCTGCCCATAAGTAAACTTGTCAACTTGAACCAGCTTTATAATCAATAGGACTGACGCAGAGTAGATACACATTACTGATTATCCCAGGTCAGACATATATAACTGCAATCAATTCCTGACAAAATCATTCATCTTGTGAACTATTAGTGAAAATTAGGATGCCCAAAGCTATCCCCTACACACAAAAGGAATTGGCCAGTCTAACATATCTTCAAAACGAATGCATGCATGGGTGCCTGTTCTAACATAGACAATTCTATGAAATTAAAAATTAAAATCAATAAGTAAAATGGGATGAGCACGAATAGTAAAATGATGGAGGCTTCCAGAGCAGAAAGCAGGGTTCAAAACCTCAGGAGACACGATAAAGAGTTGAAATAGGGTAATACAACATTCAACTCACTGCATGGGACATACCCCAACCAATGACACCAGGTGCAGACAACTAATGAATTTGATGAAAGAGATGCCCCTCAATCATGCCAATAAAGTCAAAAGTCACCTTATAAGTTATAAGAGGAATTACCAGATCAAAAGACACAAAATAAAATCAGATAACAGTCCAAGTGACTCCTACCTGACATTAACAGTGAAAACTCCAAATAATTAATAAACTGTTCCATCTGCCAAACTATCAGGGAAATTCCCTTAAAAAATACTGATTGAAATCTATCTTGCAGGATTTTCAGTCAAGATGGCTTGTATGAATCACTATAGGCAAAGTTCAATGTAGTATGATGCAATCCCAATGCTATTGGTAAAAAATTAAAAGAATTACTTAGCTCACAAAGAGGGGAGTTCCGGGGAAGGGGTTACTACTCCAATTTATAACCCACATAGTTCCATGAAAGGTGATAGATTTTCAAAACACAATACATAGAATCTTCCCCTCATATGTAGCTGCTGTTCAGGAAATATTGTAGTCACTGTTGAAGAGCAGGCAGATTAAGGCATGCGATAGCAATTTAAGAGTTTTATGCCAAAGCGGTAGCACTCTGATAATGGTTGTGGAGAAAAAATGTAATTAGTAAACCATAATTCAGCCAGTGTTCCAAAACCATGTGCCAAAGTTGAAAATATGAAATCTGTGGAATCATTTCACAGCGAAAGCCTCATAAATTTACTCAGTGTCATCTAGTGAGGATTTGAGATGCCTGATTGGTCTTAATCACTGTCAATGAACTTACTGGCAGTTGCAAGATCCACCTTACTACTCATGTAATCCAGTAACAACTTATAAAATGATGTTTCTATTGTGAGGAATTTCTTTCTTCCAAAATTCACTTGGGACTTTCCCTGCATCATGTTTGTTGGTGGCTTGCCTAGTCACCTGACTCCATAATCAGCAGGTGAGCAAGCAACATGTGGTTTGAACTCAAACCATCATCCTCACCACTAAACCATGGCCTGATGGATTAAAAGGGGTGCTATCATAGAAAGTATTAGCTCAATTTGACTTGCCTGAAGCACAAGTAACTAACACAGGAAAGTTTAGTGATTAAGTGACTTACAGATAAATTCCATCCTGGCTGAAAAATTTTAATGAATACGCTACTCATCCATGAATCAAATATTTTCTTTTTAAATTAAGAAAAGATGAGGAAATAAACTTGGCCATCCTCACTGTCCAGGCTGCCACAGTCCTATGGCAAGGTGGAGCAATTGCAGCAATCATGACCAAGGCTTAATCCCCATTGGACATGCTCTACATGATTAAGTATACTTATGGAAATAACTGTATAAATATTTTTTGCATCAGTGATTCGTATCACAAAGCATGATTCATCATCAGGGAGAGGACAAAAAGATGTGTTGGTAATAATGTTGTTGAAGTCTGATAATGTTAATGGACCAACAACATTATTACCAACACATCCTTTTTATCCTCATCCTGATGATGGATAATGGGAGCTAGTCAGAACATCATGTCTACCATGTTTTACATATTAAAATGACCATGTTTCTAGAAGGATTTAGTTACACATTAATACATGTCTCTCTATATTAAAGTGACCATGTTTACAGGAGGATTTCGTTCCACATTGTCATGAACCCCTTCCTCCAGTGCATCATTGGTTTGGTTGATGGTGCACTGGTCCATGGGGAAGAAGGTCTCGAGAAGTAGATGTACTTGAATAAGGCCAAGGTGACTATGTTGTCATCAAGAAGTATACTTGTGTTTGGTTTATGGTAGATTAGCTGGAAAATAAGATTTGCAGGTGAGCGCCTTTTTGTCTTGGAATAATGTAATTAGTTAAATACTACAATTGAATTGTTACTATGGAATCTCCTGCAGACTTATATAAACATGGATATGCTGTAACTTTGATAGCATTGTTACTGAATAAGACAGGTTGCTTATTGGGCATAAAAGCATTTCAGAACAGTAATCTTCAAATGGCCTGGCCCCAAAATCCTAGTATCTCCTTAAGGAGGGTGGAGAACCAAACCTTATGATGTTAAGTTTTAACAGTTACAAAATTACAAATAAGGGTAGGAAGAGAAACTAACCTTGAATTACCTACGAATTCCTAATCTATCAAATATCTTGAGGCTTCTTAAATTGAATAGATATTAAATAACAAATGCTAGCTATAAAAAGAGCTGACTGATCATATACTCATTAAGGTGTAGGGTTAGGTTTTCTTTATTGTCAACAGTGGTCCTTTGTGCATTGTGGAAGTCATGCCAATAGTCCAGATCTGCTGTTACCTGCTCTTCCTTGGATATACAATGCATTCTTCACCTGTTAATTACATCTCTCGTTGCATTTAAAAAAAGGTGGAGGATGGTGTCATATAGGGGGTTCCCCATGTCTAGTTTGGGGGGCATGAAGTTGTATTACAATGTTTCTGTGCCCTACTTTCAAGAGAATGGCCAACTGTTAAGGAATCAAAACTTGGATTTGACTCTTAGAACTACTGCTCATGGTATGTGTTATTCAAGTTATTATGCTAGAATTCTCTGGGCTAGTTCAAGGCCGTATTCTTGTAAAATTATTATCTTTGGAAACTGCAATGCTTGGGCTTTGGGTTCTAACATGTTGATTTACAATCCGAGTATGCGCTCTTGAACTGTCTTTCCCTGCATTAAAGTTTAGGGTTTCAACTTCTGTCATTCTTTAATACAAAAAGAAAGGTTTTGGACCTTCAATAGTTTATCCCATTCAAATTACCAGATCAGTCTTCATGTCTTTTGGAATCAGTAGTCTTTCCAAAATCCTATCACTCACCTTTATGTTATCATTATTTTTAACACAAAAAGGAAGAAATTTTGTTTTATGATGGTGGTAGATTGGTAATTGTTATTTATCTTAGACATAATATTAATTCCTGACGGTATTATCTATACATGGGTATTTGTACATATGTTTAACTGTATGTAAAATCCGTATCTAACCATGCGTGGCTTGGAACTACTGCCAGCCATGTGCATACTCTGCTTCCTTTAAAGCATGTTGTCAAATAATTTGCATTGTTTGAGCACACTTCTACATGTTTGCATTCTTGCCACATGAACAGTGTTAACTATAATGTCTGATGGAATTCATTCACCATTTAGGTGTGAATAGATGTTTGTACCCCATTCTAAAAGTCTCCTTGGTGTGGGCTAGGAGAACAATGGCAATGTGTCCTGATCCAAGTTGGGAGTTATGTTCATTGTAATTAAGAATGTTGTTGCTGAATAGGATAACCAATAATAACCAATAACCAAATGGTAACACTATTGAACTGGGCTTTATGTTTAATCTCACTTGGGTGAGATATTCCATCCCAAATTGTACCTACAACATCAATATTCTTGAATTAAGTTAATGCATGTTATCATTGCTGTTAATTGGAAAGGTCTAAAAGTCTCCTTGGTGTGGGCTAGGAGAACAATGGCAATGTGTCTTGATCCAAGTTGGGAGTTGGTGGAACCCTCAAAAAAATTTCTCCACGTTCCATTTGTTTTGTGCTTCTGTGTTCTTACTTGGTTCGCTGGTTAGGGTTTTAGGTTTAGGGTTTAGGGTTTATCCTTCATTCATTCATATGTAAACCTTTTCCTTTGCCTTTCCTTCGTTATAATTTCAGGTTGACTTGTTACCGCCGGTTTCCGGTCGTGTTGGTTTGGACTTGAGTTGTTAAACTCGTCTAACTTACAGGCCCATTTGCCTAGTCTTGTCAGCCACTTCATCGCTAGGAAACATTATGCGTTGAAAACATTAAAGGGTTTAATATTTTATCAAGTTGTCTAAAGTCTTGACCCTGGGTTCTATGTCCTCCATTTCCCGTTGACCTAGCAAAGTCCCCCTTTTAAGTCACTAACATTGTGCACGTGCAAATTTGAACTTTTAATGGAAGCGGTTGGATCTTCTGATTGCATCCTAACCATTCCCTGCTGGCCCTCTGTAGTGTTCCACCACTCTACTAATTTGTTTTCACTAAGCTTGTAGGTCTGATTTTTTGTTTTGGTTTGTGTTTTCTCTTTTGTGCTTCTGAGTTTGTTTGCTAGTAATACTAAAAAGGGACTATAAAGCATATACATAAAGGAAACTTAAATAAACTAAGCTACTGAAACAACTTGAGTACCTTGCTCATTTCAGTGCCCAAATATAATTTCCTCATTACATAATAAGATGCTTACAACATATAACTTACATCAAATTCGAAACTAAATATATCATAAACCATACTTCAACTTACAGCCATACAGCACTGTGAATAGTAATTTGCTACAGTAGTAAACCCCAATGAAATGCTGATTGCTCTTTAAAGAAGAACTTCTCCCACCAAAAACCAAAATGGAAAGCTTCCTAGGGTAAGGGTGCTCCCTTTAGGTGAAGTTGCAGCCTCTTAGAAGAGGCGTTTTTTTTACATGTGCTTATTGAAACCCTCAAGAAAGGGCGGCTGGCTGTAGCATCTTCAAAACAGCCCCAAAGTTCTTCAAAAAGAAAAACAGCTCCCTCAAAACGTGATTGAAGACTATGAACCCACTCAAAACTAGCTCAAATAACCTGTAAACAACAACTTCTAACTTCCAACGAAGCAATCAAAAACTGACCAGCAACCTTAAGGTGGTGTTTCATACCCTCAAGCAGCTCAAAATGAAGAACAAAGCCCCACCAGGCTTACCCACTGCAAGAAATCAAGGAACCCTAGCCTCCTCCTTCCTCTAAAGCCAAACTCCCAAGTTCATCAAGCAAAATCATCAACATATGAAGAGGGTCGAACTTTTCCTCAAGCTATTTATAATTTTACATTGAAACACTATTCATTAAAATGAGCACTATTCACTTAAGGTATAACTTTTTTCACTTTATAAATGAATAGTAACTGAAAAATATAAAGTGACCCCTTCATTTTAAAGACACATGGTCCCTAGGCCAAGGATGGTAAAAATAAAGGTGAGCATCATTAATTTAAGCACAAGTATCATGCCAAATGCAACAATTCACCCTGCCACCATATTTTGGAGATCAACACTGCAGTTTGACAACCAAGTGCCCGTCCAAGTGACCCTCTATCCAGAACCATTAGCCTACGAGGGTCGACATGATAGGCTAATCCACTAACATACGAGTGCCTAATTAGAAGGGGACATCACACCCGCTGCCATACAATATTCATTAAAAAAGTACCAGCGTGTTGGCGGGCGAGTGGCACGTGTCCTCCTTGTTGGCAGGGCCCATCATCCTTTGAGGGCAGCAGGCATCAAGTCTTAGCATATCAATGGCTATAATCGGTTGTTGTGGGTCAATCTAAGCCCTACCATGCTAGCCCGCAGGGGACCCACCAACACTTTCCATCTCTTAGCGAGGCATCTAGGAGGCGCCACGTGGCGCAATCTAAGCCATCAAGGGAACTATAACGAGACCTGAAATATTTTGACATAAGTGTTAAGGGACATTAACTATTGAACTACTAAAGGGTTTATTTGAGCACATGGTTAAAAGAGGAATAAGATGTTATAATTGTAGTCGTCCATCAGATCAGAAGGGTATGCATGTAGGTGGAGGATTGAAAGATTAAAAGCATGCAAGTCGAAGGCGCCAAATGCAATCTGGGTTGTTCCTTGCCATCCCGTTGCCATAAGATGTGCACGGGTTAAACCCAATGGGCATGCATGGACGTCTTCAAAGCTCATGGAGATAGTGGAGCCCACAAGATGACATGGAAATGAATCCACATGGTCAAATTTGATTTGTTAGCAATAATAGTCACCTACAGTCAAGTTTTCAAACTTAATTGACTTGATTTGAACCGCTCGTTGGGCCATCTCATTGCAAGATCAATGGTTGGAATTTGAAGTTCGAAATTGAGGCTAAGTGAGCCGTTCTAGTTTGCGCGAGCGAACAACAACGGATAAGACATTGAACTACTAAATTGGTTTGCTTTAACGCCATAAAGACTTGTTTTAAAGCACAATTGCAATTCATTAAAACATTCAAAGCAACTATGTAATGTCCCTAATAGGAGATTTGTCGAATCTATTCTAAATTATCAATTTTCCAAGCAATGAGCTCAAGAGGATACCTTGAATTGATTTAGTCCCCACAAACAAGGTAGAGATCCATCACTAAAATAGTCTGACAAGTAGAATATTAGTACTCCACATTGAACATCGGGATTAAGCATGAGTAACACTATATTAAATATCATAATTAACATTATTAGTTATCTAATTCAAGATGACATATTAGCAATGTTATAATAATAATAAATAGTAGTCTGCATAATCTTATTATTCCAAAATAACATTAATAAATAACATCAGCTAGATAAAGATCATTATGTATAGATTGTATTTATCAACCATCAATAATGTATTTATCAACCATAATATATTTAAATATATTTATTAATCATTTACTGTTATTTTGATTCCTAATATATCTGGCAATCATTCATACCTGAAGTCATAATACATATAAATCTCATTTTCTAAGTACATAAAGTATTTATCATCTTATTTAAAGTTATGAAGAATACTTACTATAGTCCCTTAATACACTTACTAAATTAATTATTTGAATACAGAAAATACTTATCTTTATTTTGATTTGATCTGCCGAAGCTTCCTTAATTCTCCTAACCTTGATCTTCTGAATATAAACGACAAGATATCATAAGCTGCAGAAATTAGGAAAGTCTTTTGGAATGGTTTGATGTTTCTCTTTTGCATACAATATATTCAGGTATTCTTACTTTATTTCCTCCTTTCTTTGGTCTTGAATTTACTCTCCTTTTATAGCCTGATCACCAAAAGTCATCTTTGTTCTTTGACTAGGGACGTGTCCCTATGCAGCCACTGCCCTTAGGACCCGATTCATAACTAAACCTATGCTGTGTGCTTAATAATTATAATCGCTGCAATCTTCTAAACTGTTCGCTGTGTTTAGGGCTGCTTATGAATTAGTGCTTTGGTATTATTTATATTTGTTACTTGTTTCTTTTATTTTATATTTTATATTTGTTTATTTTAGTCAACAAAAATAATCTGTTATTTTATTTTTGATGTTTATTTATTTGTATTTTAATATATTGTATTTTAATCATTAAAGTATAATAACAATAAGCTGCCACTATATTATTATTTTATTTCAATGTCTTACAATCTTTTATATTGATGTATAATGATTATAGTATTTATATTTTGATAATTAGACTATTATTTTTAATATTTATAATTATAATATTATCCTTGATAATTATGATCATAATATTAAATAGTTAATGTTCAAGATGTGTATCTTGTTTTCGATGCTTTATATCTCAATACTACAATTTTGGGGGACATGACAAACTAAGGATTTTTTGCTGCCTATTCAATCTCGTTTGGCATCCAAAAATTAGGGTTTTCAGAGCGTCTGCAAAACAGTAAGTAAAAATTGATACCCTGTATTTCAATTGCTTGAAAATTTGCTAAAAGTGCTCACTATTTCATTTTGTCAATAGAATTACTAGTTTGCTTAAATTTCTTTTAAGGTTTGGCATTCAGATTGAAAGATAAGTTTGTTAAGTCATGCTCTTTCTTTGCATCAAACCCGTGCCTTAGTCATAAGCTTCTAGTTTTCTGCGAAATAAAACCCTAGTTTGCAAGAAACCCTTTTGCCATGGCACCTCCACGAGCCCAAGCCTCAAGATTTGAAGAGAAGAAAAGACCCCTTTCCCAAGACCTCATTGATCAATTAAAACCATCAACATCTGATAAACCTAAGGGTTAGCTTATGTGGCAAGGCCCTCAAATTGCAGAGGATATCATTGACAAACAATCTACCATCAAAGATGCCACATTACCATACACTGGATGGGCACAATTCAACTACTGGTTTCGCAACAGGAATTGCAGTATACCTATATGTAACACTTTGAGATTAGACATGGGTAAACTCTAAGTTACCGGTTCGGGTATGAGAACCCGGTACGTGGGTACATGAAAAAAAATTTTAGGGGTTTGGGTACGTGTATATATATATACAAAAAAATAAGAGAAATATACAAAATTGTAAAACTAAATCATTTCATAGTATGATACTTGATCATTGATCAATGCCAAATGCCAAAGATAAATATTAAATGTCAATTGATAGTTGAAAAATATTCAAATACGCCATATCAATGATACCAATTATGGAAATCATCACAATTACAGTATTACTGAATTACAAAATGTAGTTCATGAAAGTTGAAACATGATTCAATTTCAATGTTCATCAATCATCAAAAGGATTATCAAAGAAGTCATCATGATCTGGATTTTCAGTGGCTTCAACTTCAAGATCATCATCATTTGAACCCAAAGCGGTTCCGCTTCCACTTCCAGCACCATGCATGTCATGATCATCATTATCATCCACATCATCCATAGTGGCTCTAGCAAGATCTTGAATCGTTGCATCCAAGTCAGCAGACTCGGGTGCTACATCCCAAAGCTTTGCTGCCCCCTGCTTGTATTGAGGTTCCTTACGTGACAGAAGATGCAAATTGGAATGAATATACACCAAGTCTTGAGCTCTTTTTGCAGCCAACCGGTTACGCTTCACTAAGTGGATAAAGGAGTATGTACTCCAATTTCGTTCAGCAGCAGAAGAGCTTGCAACCTAGAGAGAAAACCAACAAACTTAAAAATAAAAAATGCAAGATAAATTCAAGAATGTTAAGTGTTAAATTCTACAATACAAGTGGCAAAAAAAAAAACTTACTTGTGAGAGGATCTTGATTGCAAGAGGTTGGAGGTACATATAAACTTGACCATGGAGGTACCACCATGTAATAGCATCCATTTTGTATTGGTCTTTGACAACAGAAAAGCTAAGATTTTTTCCTATGATAAACATTCCAAATTCTTTCATAACACTTGTCTCCACTTCTGGATCAGTGAAGAGTCTCTTAAATGCACTCTTATACCCTCTAGCAACTTCAAGATCTCTATATGGTGGTATTCTCCTTGGGATAGAAAGTACTTCTCTGGTATAGTACCTTGGAGATAGGGTATATGCAAGGAGGTGCAATGGTGTTGTCATCTTGTTCCAACGATGAAGAACGATTGCTTCCACCCTTTTGTAAAGGGTATCTTCAAGATCATTCTCTCTCTTTTGTATTTCAATTTTTATTTTCTCCAACATTGTGTCCATGCTATCATAGACATCCCCCAAGCATAGTTCATCTGTATCAGCAAACCGAAGCATAGACATGATAGGTTCAGTCATCTCCAATAAATAATTCACACGATCCCACCAATCGTCATCCAAGATCAATGCCTTGACCTTTTGGGCCCTCTCTGAATTTGATTGCTTCCATATACCCCATTGGTTGCTAATAACCATTTGACTCAATGCCTCTTTCACCTTCACAAGTCGTCTCAGAACAATTGTGTGAGATGCAAATCAGGTCTCAGCAACCTAAGAACATGTAAATAAGTAAAAAAATAAATTTTATTCAATTACGTAAAACATGACCTAAACGAAACTAAATAAATTAAATTTACCTTCAACAATTCCAATCTTGAAAAAATTCTGAAAATTGCTTGTGACATATGGTGGTTTGTCACAAACATCTGGATCTCCTCGGCCTCCTGGTATATTTCTTTCACCCACTCTATTTGGTTTCCAATTGCTTGCATCACCAAATTGAGGGAGTGTATGGTGCAAGGTGTCCAAAAGATGTGCTCATATCTAGCCTCTACCAAAGCACCTGCAGCCCTGCAAACTTTTGCATTGTCCGTAATTACTTGGACAACATTTTCATCACCCACCATCTCTATGGAGTCAATGAGAATCCTGGAAATGAACTTTGCATCTTTCACTTCCCCTTCACAGTCAACTGCCTTCAAAAACATTGCCCCCTTGGGGGACACTGCAATAACATTGATCAATGGACGGTTTTTGCAATCTTTCCATCCATCGGAAACAATAGATACACCTGTTTCAATCCAAGAATCTCTAATTGGTTTTAGTTGGGCCTCTAAAGATTTTTTCTCTCTTTGCAATAAGGTGGTACGCACCTTTTCAAACCCAGGACTTGTGAAACCAGGAGGTGCACTATTTATTGCTGACACCATGTCCCGCCAATATGGTGATCTCACCAAGTTGAATGGAAGACCATTGGCATAGAGGCAACGTGCAATTTTTTCTTCAGCAATATCTCTTGCCTCCATTTTAAATGCCCTCTCCAATGGACCTCTCTTGCGGGTGGTGATTTGTTGTTCATCTTCATCTTCCTCTTCCGTAGAGGGCATAGGCAAGAAGGGATGTCTGGAGGCCCTAACTGCTTGAGAGGGTAATGTTGGTGTTTTTTTCTTTCCGGAAGAATAACTACTTTCTTTTCCTTTTGCAATTGATTTGTCAACATCTTCTTGTTCTTTTATAAATTCTGCTATTTGTACAGAAGACAACCCCTTCTTATTTGGGCCCACACACATATTAATCCCTTTGCCACTAGGGCCCATAAAATGAAGTTTCACTCGGTAATAGGAGCTATTATATTGTGCATTGCATAAATTACACTTCCAAACAAAACCCCCACCTCCAGGAATTTGTGAAATTCTTGTGGTATGTGCCCATAAAGGAGATCCTTTCTCAATTTTGAACTTTTGACTTCCCTCCCCACCCACTGAACTTTGACTACTGGCCATTGTTGCAATCTATAAAAAAAATGAAAAAAAATAAATAAATTTGAAAAAATTCTTCACAAACTTGAAAAAATCCATCAAAAACTAAGAAACTTGAAAAAATAGTTCAAAAGATCAAAGAATAGGGTTTAAATGCATACCTTAAACACTTAAATCTCCTTTGTAGAAGCTATTTGGCACTCCACAATCGATCTCCTTCGAATACAATCACCTCCCTTCAAAATGCCAAGATGTAGAGAAAATATGGTGAGAGCAAAATGAGAAGTAGAAATGAAATGTTTTAGTGTTGAAAGGCCTCATATTGGGCCGAATTAGGGTTAGGAAACAAAATAATATTAAAAAAAATGTTTTTTATTTATGTTTGGGCGAACTTTATTAATTTTGGGCCGTGGGTTCTTGGAGGTACGTCCGGGTACGTGCCTGGTACCTTCGGGTCCATGCACCAATCAGTTGGGTGCGCCCTAGGTACGCACAAGGTGCGTGCCCAGGCCTGTACGAATCTGGTAACTTAGCTAGTTGTGCCAAATTTCTACATGGATGTTGACCTTCTGAAAGCAATGGCAACTATTTATGACCCGATTTCTAGGATTGTAAGAACTTATGATGGTATTGAAATGGTACAGATTACCAAGGAGGAGATAGCTGAGGTTTTCAAGCTAAATGAATGGAGTGAGGATATGGTTACAATTGATGAGAAAATGCTAAGAACTGAATATGAGAAAGTGAGGCCAACTTTCAAGATCTCAGTGCTGCAACATTTTCTGGCATCTGCAAAGGGACAAGGGAAAATCATTTTAGGCCCATCTGACAAGGAGCCTTTCCACATAAATTACTTTGTGGTATATTTCCAAAGGACATTTTATTCCTTATGCCAAGTCTTGGGGTTTGATCCAACTACAAGCATGCCTATGGCTAAAATGTACATGGCTGCCCATATTCAACATCCCAAATAAAGTCATTGAAACCCAAGTTAGACAAGAAATGAGGGCAACTCTTCAAGGTATCAAAACCCAGGAGGGAAGAGAATTGGTAAGGAGTAGTGACCTTCTTTTGCTACCAAAGTGGGATCTTGCTTTTGCTATCGCTTTTGATACAATAAGGAGACATGAAAGGCCCCTTTAAACTACAGAAGAAGAAGCAACAATTGCTTTACAGTGGCTTTCAGTGAGCAATGGGATACACTTGCAATTTGGGCCCTAGCCCCAAATAAAAAAGAAGCCTCCAATAGCAGAGCCAGCTACAGATTATAGGGGAGAGTTAATTATCAAGAGAGTGTCAAACACCCCTGCAATTGAAGCAACCACTATGTCTGTGAATATAGCCCAGTTTACAAAGGCAACGATGGAGTCTATTCCTCCTCCAGAAGCTTCATTGGCAATTGTGCCATACAATTTGGGAATTGTGTCAATTTCAATTGAGCAGTCGAGTACTTCAGGTGCACACCAAACTGAGGAAGTCAACAAGCAAGACTTGATATTGAAAAGTTGAAGAGCCATGAAGATGTTGGGATTAAGGTGTCTCAACCTTAGAGTCCTAATATTGATTTATTTGATTTGATGTAATTAAAGTATATATTTGTATTATTTAAATGCCTATTGTGTCATGTCACTAATTGGGACCCACCGGTTGGGTGGCATCCCCGTTGGAGGTGACTGGATGACACATCATCATCCCAAGTGGTCATAGGCGTCCCACTTTGGAATCTATGACATATGACAAATTCTATGACGCATCATAAGGCATCTTTGAATGCATGGAGAAAGGTGGTGCCCAAGATGGGTTATGACAGAATGTAAGAGAATCAACTATTTTTAGCCGGTTATGACAGATTCTCTTACAAATCCTATGACAAATTCTATGGAAGATTTATGACATTCTATGACAATTGTAAGGCATCTGCCATAAGCTATTTTTAGCATATTAGGCACCCAAGCTTGGAAGAAGAATATTTGCATGTTTGACCATTCTAAGAGGTGTAAGGGAATATTCTAAGGCGTTGGAAATTGTGCCATGTGGATTTGGACGCCCCTCACCTTCTACATGCTTCTTGAATCTTGTATCACTCTATTTATTGAGTGCCTTGAGTTGTAGGATATATAGTTTGTTTGCAGGTAAAGAAGTGCTGTCAGAATCACTCTAGAATAGGTGTTTGTGTTGAAGCACTTGTTGAAGAAGCTTTGTACTTGGTGATATCTTGTATTCATTATTTGAAGTAATAAAAAAAGTATTGTTCTTTTTGTTAGAAAAACAGTAGAGAAATAGCAATAATGGAAGTTTTAATAAATTACTGTAAACCAGATTATACTATGTAAACCATATGGAAATTTAAACAATAGTAAACAAAAAATTGCAAAGAACGAAAAGTACAACACATAACACAGTGTTTACGTGGAGAAACCCTTTCGGGAAAAAACTCCACCAAAGAAGAGAAGAATAATTGTATTAACAACAATGGTGTTTCACAATACAATCACCCTAACTCCTCTTCAACCCGATAGCATCTGTGTACCTGTAAAACCTCTCACAGTGTCTCCAACTCAAACTTTCAATATATAGACTTATGGGGGCTCAAAATACCACCATAAAACATTGTCATGGGTCAAAACAAGGTTCGTAAATATCATTGTAAAAATCCATTCGACCCCTTACATGCGAAACATGGTCTTTTACATGACATTACACATTTTTACAAAATGTCATAAAAATCCCTATAAAATAGGAAATGCTCTTACATGCGTCATAAGCCATCAATAGTTATGCAACAATTCTCTTACGCATGTCATAGATGATTCTCACGTCCAAAATAATATCCCCCGCTTTTAACCCTTACAATTGTCATAGAATTCGTCATAACATCCTTAAAAATAGTCTTTCCATGTTATATCACTAAGTGGGCATCTTTTGACAACTAATAACTTGTTTTTCAAGGCACCGACAAGTGGCAAAAGTGCCAATTGAAAATATCACGCCCCTTTTGATGGAGCACAAATATTTAATAACAAAAATGATATTATACATGGGAAAATGTAAAATAATAATAAATAAATTACTTAGGAATTGCCAAGGTTGAAACACCTTGATTCCCAACATTCTTCCACTTGTTGAATACCTTGCAAAAGCTACGGGAAACACACCATCATGGAATCAACTACGTACAATAAACAAAGCCTGTGGCTTTTCTGCACGAAATGAACTTATTTGTGCTCACAGGTTTGGTAAAATAATTTGCAACATTATCTTCAATGTTAATTTTCTTCACCTCAATTTGTCCATTAGCAACCATTTCTCAAACAAAATGGTATTGTATATCCGCATGCTTTGTCTGACCTAATACATAGGATTCTTGGCTAAATGAATTGCACACTCGCTATCACAACCAATCTAAACTGTCCTACAATCAAAACCAATAACTGTACACAACCTTTGTAACCATACTACCTCCTTAGAAACATGGGTAGCAGTCATATACTCTACTACAATAGTGGATAAAGCAACCATACACTGTCTTTTACTCATCCAACTCACTGTTCCTCCAAACAGAGTAAACACATACCCATTGGACCTTCGACCATTCAAGTCACCTGCCCAATCTACATCAACAAATCCTTGTATGTCCAATGACTTGGCCACATTATCAATACCATAATAAACCAAACAATAATCAGAAATACCTTGCAAATATCTAAATACCTTTTTAACAAAAGTTCAATGCTCTTTACTAGGATTAGACATAAACTTGCTTAGAACTCCCACTGCTTGTGCTATATCTGGTCTAATGCAAACCATTGCATTCATCAAATTACCAACGGCACTAACATAAGGAACCTTAGACATATCCTTAATATCATCATCAAGTTTAGATCACATCCAAGCTCAACTTAGTACCAACTGGAAATGGAATACTAACTGGCTTACAGTCATGCATATTAAATCTCTGCAAAATAGTAACATACTTACTCTGACTCAACCAAAGCTTTCTATTACCACGATCTCTTCTAATTTCCATTTCAAGAATGTATTTAACAGCCTCCAAGTCCTTCATATCAAAAATACTAGAAAATTGTTTCTTGAGTTCACCAATCATTACCTTGCTGTTACCAATAAACAATATGTCATCAACATACAAGATAATAATTAAAATATGATCATCAATAACCTTAATATATATGCAATGATCTTCTTCACTACTAAAAAATCCCAACTTCAATGCAAAAGAATCAAACTTCTGATACCACATCCTAGATGACTGTTTCAAACCATACAAAGATCTCTTTAACCTACAAACCAAAAAAAATTTCCCTTCACAACAAAACCATCAAGCTGTCACATATAAATCTCCTCCTCAAAATCCCCATGCAAAAAAGTAGTTTTAACATCCATTTGCTCTATCTCAAAATCACAAGCAACAACAATAGATAACAAGAATCTAATTGAAGTTAATTTAGCGACAGGTGAAAAAATTTATCCAAAATCATCTCTCCCTCTCTAGGAGTAGCCCTTAGCCACTAATCTGGCGTTATACCTTTCCAAGTGACCATCTGCTCCAAATTTCTTTTTCAATACCCATTTACATCTGATGGGCTTTCTTCCTTTGGACAAATCAACAAGATCCCAGGTGTTACAATTTTTCAATGTCATCATCTCCTTTTGCCTAGCTTGCAATCAAGACTCATTTTTCTCTGAAAAGAGAACTTCCCTGTAAGATCTAGGTTCATCATCAGCACTTAATAAACCAAATATACAACGAAAATCAAGTGAGCTATACCTATCAACTGATTTACGTTGTCTTGTGGATCTTCTGAGACTAGGAATATATGAGGCTCTTGTTGTTCTTGATCTTACTCGGCCTATTCCTAATTTTCTTCCTCATGTTCTTCGATTTGATTAGTAACTTCTTCTAATTCCTCATCTTCGTCCTCCTCATCAAATCCATCTCTTTGTTCTTCTTGAGGTGCATTTTTCTTAATTTCAAAATGCACACTCTTTCCCTTACCCTTTTCCTTTGGTTGTTCAAGTACAGAAATCACATTGAGCTCCCTGAAAATCACATCTCTAAAAAAGATATTTTTCTTGGTTAAAGCATTCCATAACTTATAAATTTTTACATTATCACCATATCCAATGAAAATGCACTTTTCAGCTTTTGAATCCAACTTAGTTCGTTTTTCTTTAGGCACATCAACATAAGCCTCACATCCAAATACCCTTAAATGTGTAACAGAAGATTTATTACCTATCCACATTTCATAAGGTGTTGTTTCAAGAGCCTTACAAGAAGATCTATTCAACAAGTAACAAGCAACACTTATAGCTTTTGCCCAAAAGCATTTGTCAAACCGTGAACTACTTAGCATACTTCTAGCTATTTCCATAATTATCTGATTCATCATTTTTGCCACTCCATTTTGTTGAGAAGTGTAAGGAATAGTGTTTTGTCTAACAATTCTTGCATGTCTACAAAATTCATCAAATTCTTTAGAACAGTATTCCCCTCCATTATCAGACCTCAAAACCTTAATATTACAATCCGTTTGTTTTTCAACTAAATCTTTAAATTTTTTTAACTTATTGAAAACTTCATATTTATGCTTCATAAATATAACCAGGTATATTTTGTAACATCATCAATGAAGGAGACAAAATATCTTAATTTTCAAATTGATTCCACATCCATAGGACCAAATACATTTGAATGAATTAATTCCAATTTATTCTTAGATTTAGTACTGCCTTAAGGAAATGATTTTCCATTTTGTTTACCAAACACACAATGTTCACAAAAATCAAAACTCTCATTAAAATAGGAAAAAACGTCTAACAATTTTTTACCAGTCTCACTAATGTGGTCCAATCTATAATGCCACAACATACGTATTTTCAGATTTTTCAATTACATTGGTAGAATTAACAACAATAGTGGCTTCAAGCCTAAACAAAGTCCTCTTCCTTGTCCCTCTTGCTATCACTAGATTTTCTCTTACCAATTTGCAACCATGCTTATCAAATGTTACATTTATTTCCAAATCATTCAACTTTGAAACTGAAATCAGATTCTAGCTACTCGGGGAACATATAAAACACCAAAAAAGGTTTTAATCCTCCCATCACTGAAACACAACTGAATCTTACCCCTTCTAACAATAGGATATGAAGAGTTATCACCGAGGTAGATTTCACTTCCATCATATTTTTCATATGTGGAAAACCACTCCTTATGAAGAGTCATATGAAACGAGCATCCTGAATCAGTTAACCAATGTTCACAAGTCATAGTATGAACACAAAAAACCAAAGCTTGATCACTTGAATTTGAGGATTCAAATTTTTTTTGGATTTCTGCATTCCTTCTTCACGTCTTTTTTTTCCACAATTCTAGCATTTCAATTTATTCTTGTTTCCAAGAGTCTTAGATCTACTCTTAGACTTATCCTTAGGCCCATTCTTATCTCTTTTAGACCCTCTTTTTTTAGGCCTTCACCTTACGTTGAGAGTATCACTTGTACTATCAATTGCATTTTTCCTCATTTCCTGTGACAACAAAGTTGCAACAAAAGCATCCATCTTTGGATCTTCCATGTTAGCAGTGATAGCAAGTACGAAATTATCCTAAGATTCAGGTAAAAAATAGAAAAGTATAATGCATTTATCTTATTCTTCAACATTAACATCAATAAAGGCTAGTTGACTCAAAACCAAATTAGAAGAAATTAAATGCTTAGTTATAGATTCATCTTCCTTCATCTTAAGAGAAAACAATTTTTGTTTCAAGTAGAGTTTATTTACCAGACTTTTTGTTTGATAAATCTCACCTATTCGGTTCCACAAAACATATGCAGTCTTTTTCTTTGAGACATTCAGGAGAACAAAATCAAAAAGACACAATCTGATAGTACCACATGACCACATGCCTTTTTATCTATCTTTGCCCAATCTACATCACTCATTTTCTCGGATTTCTTTTCATTTATTACAGCTACCCATTGATCTCATTCTTCAAGGAGATCCTTCATTTTCAGCTTCCACAACTCAAAACCAACTCCATTAAATTTTTCAATATCCAAACTATTAGAAGTTTTAGCCATGGCTAAACACAAAATACTACAAAAAACAATTCAACAAAACTCCCACTAAAACTCGAAAAATATTCGTTCTACCACCCAAAACACAGAACTAGCTAGGCTCTGATACCAAATGTTAAAAAAACGATCTAGAAATAGCAATAATGAAAGCTTTAACAAATTACAATAAACCAGATTATGTTGTGTAAACCATATGAAGTATTAAACAACAGTAAACAAAAAATTGCAAAGAACAGAAAATACAACACGTAACACAGTGTTTACGTAGAAAAACCCTTTCGGGAAAGAACTCCACCAAAGAAGAGATAAATAGTTGTATTAACAACAATAGTGTTTCACAATACAATCACTCTAAGTCCTCTTCAATATAGCAATATTTGTGTCCTTGTAAAACTCTCATAGTGTCTCCAATTCAAACCCTCAATATATAGATTCAAGGAGATTCAAAATACCACCATAAAACATTACCATCGATCAAAACAATGGTTCGGAAATAGCATGGTAAAAATCCATTCGACCCCTTACATACTAAACATGGTATTTTACATGACATTACACCTTTTTACAAAATGTCATAAGAATCCCTATAAAATAAGAGATGCTCTTCGTCATAAATCATCAATAGCATTTTTGCATAGCTATTGATAGTTTACGACACATGTCGTCATAAATCATCAATAGCATTTTTGCATAGCTATTGATAGTTTACGACACATGTAAGAGCATCTCCAATTTTTTAAAGATTTTTATGACATCTTGTAAAAAGGTTTAATGTCATGTAAGAGACCATGTTTAGCATGTAAGGGGTCGAATGGATTTTTACCATGGTATTTACAAACCTTGTTTTGACCCATGGTAATGTTTTATGGTAGTATTTTGAACCCCCATGCGTCTATATATTGAGGGGTTGAGTTGGAGACACTATGAAATATTTTACAAGTACACAGATGCTGCCGGATTGAAGAAAAGTTAGAATGTATGTATTGTAAACATACTTGTTAATACAAACTATTGATCTCTTCCTTGGTGGAGTTTTTTCCTAAAAAGGTTTCTCCACGTTAAACACTGTGATGTGTTGTGCTTTCTACTTTTTGCATTTTCATTTTTACAGTTGTTTAAATCTCCATATGGTTTACACAACATAATCTAGTTTACGATAATCTGCTAAAGTTTTCATTATTGTTATTTTTTTACCATTTTCCTAACATTTGGTATCAAAGTCTAGTCAATTATGTGTTCTGAGTGGTAGAACAAAGGATTTTTGAGTTTTAGTGGAAGTTTTGTTGAACTGGTTTTTGCAGCATTTTGTGTTTAACCATGGCTACAAATTCTAACCATTTGAATATTGAAAAATTTAACGGAAATTGTTTTAAGTTGTGGATGTTAACAATAGAGGATCTCATTGAAAAACAAGGTCAATGGGTAGTTATAACAAATGAAAAAAAACCCGACAAAATGAGTCTTGAAGATTGATATAAAGGCACGAAGCACTATCAAGCTATGTCTTTCTGATTCAGTTCTTCTGAATGTGTCATCGAAAAAGACTGCATACTGTGGAACTAGATAGGTGAAATTTATCAAGCGAAGAGTTTGGTAAACAAACTCTACTTGAAACAGAAACTATTTTCTCTTAAGATGAAGGAAGGTGAATCTATATCCAAGCATTTAATTTTTTTTAATTTGGTTTTGAGTCAGCTAACCTCTATTAATGTTAATATTGAAAAAGAAGATAAATGCATTATGCTTCTCTGTTATTTACCTGAAACTTGGGATAATTTAGTACTAGCTATCACCGCTAATATGGACAATCCAAAGATGGATGCTCTTGTAACAACTTTGTTGTCACGGGAAATGAGGAAAAAGGCAATGGATAGTACAAGTGATGCTCTCAATGTAAAGGGAAGGCCTAAAGAAAGAGGGTCTAAAGGAGATAAAACTGGGTTTAAAGATAAATTTAAGGGCAAATTTAAGACTCCTGAAAACAAGAACAAATTGAAATGCTAGAACTATGGAAAAAAAAGACATGTGAAAAAGGAATGCAAAAATCCAAAAAAACAAGTTGATTCCTCCACAAAAAAATCTTCAAATTCAAGTGATTAAGTTTTGGTTTCTTGTGTTCATACTATGACTTATGAACACTGCTTAACTGATTCACGATGCTCGTTTCATATGACTCCTCATAATAAATGGTTTTTCACATATGAAAAATATGATGGAAGTGAAATCTACCTCGGTGATAACTCTTCATATCCTATTGTCAGAAAGGGTAAGATTCAGTTGTGTTTCAATGATGGGAGGATTAAAACCCTCCCTAATGTTTTACGTGTTCCTGGAGTAGCTAGAAATCTGATTTCAGTTTCAAAGTTGAATGATTTGGAAATAAATGTAACATTTGATAAGCATGGTTGCAGATTGGTAAAAGGAAATTTGGTGATAACAAAAGGGGCAAGGAAGGGGGACTTTGTTTAGACTTGAAGCCGCTACTATTGTTAACTCTACCAATATAACTGAAAAACCTAAAAAATAATTGTATATTGTGGCACCGTAGATTGGGCCACATTAGTGAAATTGGTTTAAAAACCATTTTGAATAAAAAATTGTTAGACGTTTTTTCCTATTTTGATGAGTTTTGATTTTTGTGAATATTGTGTGTTTGGTAAACAAAATGGAAAATCATTTCCTTAAGGCAGTACTAAATCTAAGAATAAATTGGAATTGATTCATTCAGACATATTTGGTCTTGTGGATGTGGAATCAATTTGAAAATCCAAATTTTTTGTCTCCTTCATTAATGATGTTACAAAATATACCTAGTTATATTTTATGAGACATAAATCTAAATTTTTCACTAAGTTTAAATAATTTAAAGCCTTAGTTGAAAAGCAAATGGATTGTGATGTTAAGGTTTTGAGGTCTGACAATAAAGGGGAATACTGTTCTAAAGAATTTGATGAATATTGTAAGCATGCAGGAATTGTTAGACAAAACACTACTCCTTACACTTCTCAACAAAATGGAGTGGCAGAAAGGATGAATCGGACAATTATGGAAATAGCTAGAATTATGTTAAGTAGTTCACGGCTTGACAAATGCTTTTGGGCAGAAGTTGTAAATATTGGTTGTTACTTGTTAAATAGATCTCCTTACAAGACTCTTGAAACAACACGTTATGAAATGTGGACAAGTAAGAAACCTTTTGTTTCACATTTAAGGGTATTTGGTTGTGACGCTTATGTTCATTTGCCTAAACAAAAACGAACTAAGTTGGATCCAAAAGCTGAAAAATGCATTTTCGTTGGATATGGTCATAATGTAAAAGGTTTTAAATTATGGAATCCTCTAACAAAGAAAAATATTTTTTCTAGAGATGTGATTTTCAAGGAGCTTAGTGTTATTTCTAATCTTGAACAGCAAAAGGAAAAATATAAATAAACGAGAGTGCATTTTGAAATTAAGCAAGAAGATGCACCTTGGGAAGAACAAAAAGTTGGACTTGAAGATGAGGAGGAAGAAGATGAAGTATCAGATGAAGTATCAGATGAAGTTACTGATCAAATCGAAAAACATGAGGAAGAAAATCAGGAAGAGGTTGAGCAAGGTCAAGAACAACAAGAGCCTCATACTCCTATTCTAAGAAGATCCACAAGACAACAGAATCTAGTTGATAGAAATAGCCCACTTAATTTTTGTTGTATATTTGGTTTATTAAGTGCTGACGATGAACCTAGATCTTACAAGGAGGCTCTCACTTCAGAAAAAAACGAGTCTTAGTTGCATGCTATGCAAGAGAAGATGGTGGCATTGGAAAACTGTAACACCTAGGATCTTGTTGATTTGTCCAAAGGAAGAAAGCCCATCGGATGTAAATAAGTATTTAAAAATAAATTTGGAGCAGATGGTCACTTAGAAAGGTATAAGGTCATATTGGTGACTAAGGGTTACTCCCAGAAAAAGGGAGTTGATTTTTGTGAAATTTTCTCTTGCCGCTAAATTAACTTCTATTAGATTCTTATTATCTATTGTTGTTGTTTGTGATTTTGAAATAGAGCAAATGGATGTTAAAACTGTATTTTTGCATGGGAATATTGAGGAGATTTATATGCAATAGCCCGACGGTTTTGTTGTGAAGAGAAAAGAAAATTTGGTTTGCAAATTAAAAAAAAAAATTGTATGGTTTAAAATAGTCAACTAGAATGTGGTATCAAAAGTTTGATAATTTTGCATTGAAATTGGAATTTCTTACGAGTGAAGAGGATCATTGTGTATATATTAAGGTTATTGATGATCATATTCTAATTATTATCTTGTATGTTGATGACATGTTGTTTATTGGCAACAACAAGGTAATGATTGGTGAACTTGAGAAACAATTTTCTAGTGTTTTTGATATGAAAGATTTGGGGAATGCTAAATACATTCTTGGAATGGAAATCAAAAGAGATCGTGGTAATAGAATGTTTTAGTTGAGTCAGAATAAGTATGTTGATATCGTTTTGCAGAAATTTAATAAGCATGATTGTAAGCCAGTTAGTATTTCATTTTCAGTTGGTACTAAGTTAAGCTTGGATATGTGTCTTAATTCTGATGATGATATTGAGGATATATCTAAAGTTCGTTTTGCTAGTGTTGTTGGTGGTTTGATATATGCAATGGTTTGCACTAGACCAAATATAGCCTAGGCAGTGGGAGTTCTAAACAGGTTTATGTCTAACCGTGATAAGGAGCATTGGACTTTTGTTAAAAGGGCATTTAAATACTTGCGAGGTACTTCAGATTATTGTTTGGTTTTCATGGTCCTGATAATGTGGACAAGTTATTAGACATACAAGGATTTGTTGATGCGGATTGGGCAGGTGACTTGGATAGTTGAAGGTCCACTAGTGGGTACGTGTTTACTTTGTTTGGAGGAGTAGTGAGTTGGACGAGTAAAAAGAAGACTACAATTGCTTTATCCACCACTAAAGCAAAGTATACGACTGCTACTCATGTCTCTAAGAAGGCAATTTGGTTGCAAAGGTTGTGTACAAGTATTGATTTTGATTGCAATATTGTTTAGGTTAATTGTGATAGTCAAAGTGCAATTCATTTGGTTAAAAATCTAAGGTATCATGCTCGAACTAAACATGTTGATATTCAATATCATTTTGTTCGTGAGTTGATTGGTAATGGTCACATTGAGCTGAAAAAGATTAACACACAAGAGAATATTGCAGATGTTCTTACCAAACATGTGAGCACAGACAAATTTTACTTGGTGCAGGAGGCCATGGGCCTTGCTACTTGTACCTAGTTGATTCCATGATGATGTGATTCCCCTAGCTCTTGCAAAGTATTCGACAAGTGGTAGAATGTTGGGAATTAAGGTGTCTCAATCTTGGCAATTCCTAAGTTGTTTATTTATTATTACTTTAGTTTTTCCCATGAATAAAGATCATTTATGTTATTAAATATTTGTGCTCCATCAAAAAACGTGTGAGATTTTGAGTTGGCACTTTTGCCCCATGTCGGTGGCTTGAAAATTGTGTTATTAGTTGTCAAAAGATGCCCACTTAGTGGTATAACATGGAAAGCCTATTTTTAAGGATGTTATGACGGATTTTATGACAACTGTAAGGGCTAAAATGGGGGGAATCATTTTCGATGTGAGAATCATCTATAACACGCGTAAGAGAATCTTTGCATAGCTATTGATGGTCTATGACGCATGTAAGAGCATCTCCTATTTTATAGGGATTTTTATGAAATCTTGTAAGAAAGTATAATGTCGTGTAAGAGACCATGTTTAGCATGCAAGGGGTCGAATGGATTTTACCATGATATTAATGAACCTTGTTTTGACCCATGGTAATGTTTTATGGTGGTACTTTGAGCCCCCATGAGTCTATATATTGAGGGCTTGAGTTGGAGACACAATGAAATATTTTACAAGTACACAAATACTGCAACATTGAAAAGGAGTTAGAGTGGAAGTATTGTCAAAATACTTGTTGTTAATACAAGTTATTCATCTCTTCTTTGTTGGAGTTTTTTTCCAAAAAGGTTTTTCCACATTATGTGTTGTGCTTTCTGTTGCATTGTGCTTTCTGTTCTTTGCAATTTCATTTCTTACAGTTGTTTAAATCTCCATATGGTTTACACTCCATAATCTAGTTTACAGTGATTTATTAAAGCTTACATTATTGTTATTCCACGAAAATTTACCTCATTTTTATTCACTGCCCCAACAATTTTTTCCTCATTCTTCGTTGCAACCTCCATCTTCTCACCTTCAATGACAAGTTTTGCAAACCCCTCTTCGTGTTTGTCCATCAATTCTCTTTAACACAACTTGTTAACTTTTTCCATCTCTTCTTTCATAAAAAAATCCTCATTTTCACCTACAAAACTCCCAAAGCTCTAATGGAATAGCTATAATGGAAGCTTTAACAGATTACTATAAAACCAAGTTTATTTTCTATGGGAAAATGTAATAATAAATAAATAACTTACGAATTGCCAAGGTTGAGAAACCTTGATTCCCAAAAGTTTTGGAGGGTGGGGATTTTTACCCGAAAAGGATTTCCCCATGTATATTTGTTGTTATTGCATATGTGTACTTGTTGTCCTATTTTCATTATTCTCTATGTGTTTCTCATATTGCAATAGCAAAAAGTGTTAAAACAATTTTTTTGTAACTCTACCGTATTTAGATTAATGTAAGAAATTGTTTCCGCTCACCCGGCTTCCTTTCAGTTGGTATCAGGGTTTGGCCAGCCTTGGTTCCTTTGTTGGGTATAAGGGTTTTTTGAACTAATCTCTATTTCAATGGGAGTTTTGCATAAGTGTGTGTTTCGTTACTTTGTTGCAGGAAAGAGATGGCAGGCACATCAGGGAGGATTGAGATGGAAAAGTTTAATGGTGGTAATTTTGAGTTGTGGAAGCTTAAAATGGAAGCCATGCTAGTAGAGGATGACCTATGGGTGGTTGTTTCTAGAACCAAACCGTCATACATGAAACAAGAAGATTGGGATCTCATGGATACAAAAGCCAAGGGTCTTATTAGCCTTTGTTAGGTTGATTCCGCCCTCCGAAATTTCCATGAAGAGAAAACTTTTGCTTCTCTTTGGAAGAAGCTCGATGATGTCTATCAGGCTAAATCCATGGTAAACAAGCTTTTCTTGAGAAAGATGTATTCTCTGAAAATGGAAGATGGAGGGTCAGCAGTAGATCATCTAAATGCATTTAACATGTTGGTTGCACAATCGGATTTCGTTCGAGACAAAATAGATGAACAAGACCATTCCATGCTCCTTTTGTGTTTGTTGTCGGACCCTTGGGATCACCTGGTAATGACTATTGGAAGCACTACTTCCATCTTTAAGATGGATGAGATTTTTGCCTCATTATTATCTAAAGAGATGCGAAGGAAGTCTTCTAAGATGGCCAAGGAGGCCCTTGCAGTCCGTGGCAGACCAAAAAAGAGAAGCAAAAAGAAAGACAAGAAAACTAACTCAAAGTCTCCTAGGTAAGAAGTCCAAGGCAAAATGTTGGAATTCTAGTGAAGTTGGTCACATTCGGAAAGATTGCAAAAAAGACAAGAAGAAAAACAAGTCTTTCTCTGATACTAAATCCGAGAAATCATCCCAAGATGATGGAGAAGCATTTATTGCGGCCTTGGCAGCCTATGCATCGGATGATGTGTGGTTGATAGATTCAGGTGCATCCTTTCACATGACTTTTCATAGAGATTGGTTCTCAAAGTATGAGGAATTCGATGTTGGAGAGGTATACCAGGGTGATGACTCTCACCTGAAAATTGTTGGTCGTGGTAGAGTCAAAATCAGATTTCGTGATGGAAGAGTAAAGGGGATTGATGCTATCTTGCATCTCCTAAGTTTGGCACGAAAACTTCTTTTTGTAAGTAAACTAAATGATTCGGGAGACCAAATTGTTTTCTCTGGTGGAGGATGCAAGATGACTAGAGGAGCTATGGTGCTAGCTAAGGGAGTTCATATTGGCCTCTATTTCAGGTCGATGCATGCACTGTACAATGCAATAGTTCTTCAGATGTACCGAAGAAGAGATCTTTGGATTTTTCATCCTAACCATCAGATTGTGCAGAGAAGAAGCATGTTGCATGTAACGACCCCATCCTTGGGTAATTAAAATTTTTCCACATTTCACTTCAAACATATAAATGTAACAAGTAACAAAGACATTGCAATAAAATTCTTCCTTTCTTTATTGATAAATGCATGCCAGTTACAATATATTTTTTCACATGGATTCCATTTCCATTGCAAATATAAATCAGAGTACAAAAGTAAAACAATTACATACATAGCTCGTAAGCTTTTGCACAAATAGTAGTAAGATGGTCCAAGTTCCTTTCCTTTCAAATCTTGGTGTATCTGTCGCCTGCTGTGGACGAGAAACATCACTCAAGCGCTTTTCCGCCAACCACGGACTATTAATGCGGTCCCCCGCACATCTATCATTCAATAGATGGCCCTCCCTTGGAACAAAGAGATTGGTAAAGCAACCGGCTGCGACAACCCAACTGAGCATAGTGTTGTGTCTTATACATCTAGAACTTGCTATTTCACAATCCCGAACTAGCATGATGGATCACAATGAACTGACAGTGTAGTCTCAACTATCTCACATCTAAGTGGATGTCGTACCTTCCACTACTTTGGCCAAAGTATTCACATTCAGTACTTCGAATGAAGGTCATCTATCATATACACTACTCAGGGCCGATTTGACTTAAGGCTATCTTACACTACGCTTAGGTTAAGTCCTTTACTGGATTGTCAATCATCCCAGACTATCCTACTTCAATCTAATCCAAGACAACAAATATAGGTTCAAGTCCTTCACTGGATTATAAATCATCCCAGACCAACCTACGACATTCTAACTTACTAGAAATAATCCAGCTTAACAAGTAATTTATTCTTCCTCTCCTGTTACGGAAATCTTTATCTTAGGAGTTCCTTAGCCTATCTCAATTAATCTAAAACTCTAAGCTACTTGAATATACTTGACTACTATCCTTATTTCCTTCCTAGAATATAGTAACTCGTTTACCCTTATTCTCCATATACGGAGATCATACACAACATGCAACATTCATTCAAAATGCATATAAATTCTTCTCTTTTTATCTTTTTCCATTATTTCCCTTTAATGTAAGATAAGTAAACTAATCCCTTAAACTCTTTACTCATATAATCCCTTTTGCACAAACCCTTAATCATTGAGTCCCTTACACATTTTCTCCTTCAATGCATTGCTTTAAATATTCGTCGAAATAGTTCTTTCCTACTAGAGCTATTGAAAGCAGCAATCACAAGACCAAAAAGGAAACAACACTTCAATAAAAGTTATAAACTAAGGAGGATTCATGCCTGATTTTAAAGCTTCTCCTTCCAGAATTGCTCTTCTAGACTCTTCTTCACATACGCTTCCAGAATTGCTCTTCTAGGCTCTCCTTCACATACGCTTCCAAAATTCCAACTGAAAATGGCTTCCTTGTGATAGTATTTTACTCTAAAATTGATCTTTCTAAGTCTCTTCTCTCAAATACGATTCCACTAGTAATTTCTTACTCAAGTATAGCTCACAATGACTTTACTCACAACTTAAAATGGGATATTAATTGTTAATGGCAATTGCTGGTAAAAACTCACTGTATTTTCAACTCAGCAAAATAGAAAATACAAACAAAATAGAGAAATGAATATGGAAGCTCAATGAAAATTGCTAAACTCGGATTGCTCAAGTGATCTCAAACAAAGAATGGCTGTCATCTATTTATAGACCCGAAATTGCAACAAACTCCACCATTGAGGGTATGTAAAATGACAGAACTATCCTTTGAATAATTCAAAATGAAATGTGGCGAATTTCCATACTTACTCAACAAAACAGAGATGATTCGACTTCCAGCAGTTCAGAGAATAATTTAAACTTTCATTTGATTAAAAGAAGGGTTGACACCTACAGGCATTTCCCAAAAATGGCACAACTTATGAACAATGGCGGTTAACCTCAGAAGAAAACGTCAAAGCAATAACCGCAGCCATCTGGCCTCTTTCTGCCCACGCATTTCCAGAATGGTGGCACTTAGCAAATCGCGACCTGGTCTATGGGTGTGAGGAGGTCCGCGCGGTTCTTCTTTTTCCCCATTTCGGCCATTACACAGTGCGTGATTTCTAGCATGAAGGAAATCCACGATTTTACTTAGCCAAAGTTTTTAAAATGTATTTGTTTTAAATCTTTTAAAAAGACTATAGTATTTACCATTTAAATTCTCGTGATATTTCCAATGTATTTTTCCAATAGACTATGTAAGTCAAAAATACTTTCTTTACTTATGGTAAATGTATTTTAATTTGCCAAATGACTATACAAGTCAAATTTTAATTATTTCCAAGGCAATGTTTATTTAAAAATATGAATTAAAATGTTATATATATATTTTGCATTATATTAAATATAATCTATTATAGTTTTATTTACCTTATTTAAATATATGTACATATCTATATAATATTTAAATATTACTATAGATATATCTATATATTTTATTATAGGTAAAACTATAATAACATTTATATTAAATATATTTATAAACACATTCAATATTTACATTTAAATATATCTATACATATTTGTATTTAATTATCCAATTACGTGTATTACAGGCCAGTCAGCGTACCCTTAATACACGTATTTGTACAAACATGTATATATATGTTTAATTGTAAATTCCAGGCATCAATATAACGTTATAACAACATTATAGCTAGTGTGCATATGTTTATAGGTGTGCCAGCCATGTATACATATCCGTATGTATGCCATGTTGACACATGTGTATGGCATAATAATTGCCCATCAGACATATGTATCGACATGTCATGCATGTTGTTACGTACATATGAGTGGTACATGTATACGCATATACATCCTGTCTATACCACACTTATCAGTTCACGTTTCACATTCAAGGTTCACAGAACAATAAGTCAATCAACAAGTAACACCACTCATAAAGCATAAAGAAGTAATCCAAAACTCCTAAGCCTAAGGATGACTTATTAAGACAACTCAATCTGACTCAGTTCCCAAAACCCTCAGTGAAGTGTGTGTATGCTCAACTTGATCAACTTTACCGGTTATCCGACCAAGCCCCTCTCCCGAGTGATGTCTCCCCTCCGCCTGGAGGAATAGTTCATGTTCCTACATCCATAGGCATACAATCTCGGCAGTTACTTGTTCACAACATCAATAAAACATCTTAAGTTTGAATACTCATAATTTAATTCTATGCATGCAACATAACATCAATAGAAGTATCAACCAAATGAGGCACACATTTAAATAGAACTTATTCATTTTGATAGAAACATGTTTTATTCATCACAAAGATTCACACATTACACTCAATTGCCCTATGCAATAGTAGCTATACAATCAAGGTGTAACATTGCAACTAACATTTGATGGTTGTGCATTTTGGCTACCTAAAGGTGCTCATTCTATGGAAATGAAGCTTCCTACAGAGAAGACAATGTTATGGCACCAACGACTTGGTCGCATTGGTGAGAAGGGTCTTAGAACCCTAAAAAATATGAGCCTTGTTGAAAGCCTTCATGATTGTAATCTCGAGTTTGACTTTTGCGAACATTGTGTGTATGGAAAACAACACCGGGTTTCTTTTTACTCTAGTTCTCACAAGTCTTCTAGTGTCTTGGATTATGTATCTTTAGATGTTTTTGTTCTTGTAAATGTTCCTTCATTATCAAAATCTATATATTTTGTTTCTTTTATAGATGATTACAATAGGACATTTGTTTATTTCCTCAACAGTAAAACTGAAGTCTTTAGTTGGTTTAAGGAGTTTAAAGGCCTTGGTAGAAAATCAGTCTAGCAAAAAGATTAAATGTTTGAGGACTGATAATGGTGGTGAGTTTTGTTCCAGAGAGTTTGACAAGTTTTGTAAAGAGCACGGGATTGAGAGACATAAGACAACTCCCCACACTCCACAGCACAATGGAGTTGTAGAGAGGATGAACAAAACATTGATGGAGAGGGCTAGGAGTATATTGAGTGGTGCTAGCCTTGAACATAAATTTTGGGGTGAAGCAGCAGCCACTGCATATTATTTGATCAATAGATCTCCTACATTAGCGCTTGTTGGTAAGACACCCATGGAGGCGTGGTCTAGTAAAAAGCCTTCGATGAGACATTTCAGAGTATTTGGTTCTTAAGCTTACGTTCATGTTCCGATTGGGAAGAGGTCCAAGTTAGAGAACAAGGCTATTAAATGTACCTTTATCGGCTATGGTCTCAGTGTGAAAGGGTACAAGCTTTGGGATCCAAAAGCTCAGAAGGTTCTCTATAGCAGAAGTGTGATTTTCAGAGAGATGAAACCTTCCTCTGTTGAGCTGCAACCAGAGAAAGAGGAGAAACAGAAAAAAGAGGTAGTTCAGATTCCACCTACTCCGAAGAAAGAAGAACCAAGTAGTCCTATAGGACATTATGATGAGGAGACCTCAAGTAGCTCTGAAAGTTCTGAAGCAGGAGAACCTCAACCTCGGCCTTTGAGGAGGTCTACACAAGTTAGGCGACAACCGAAAAGGTTTGGTTATTCATTATTGGATTCCAATTGCATGTTTGCCTTGATTACAAATATTGATGAGCCTAGGATTGTTAGAGAGGCATTGGATATGAATGATTAGATTCTTGGATGCAAGCCATAGACGAGGAGATGGCTTCATTAAAGAAAAACAAGACTTGGGATTTCGTACCTTTTCCTACTGGACGTAAACCTGTTGGTCGTAAATGGGTTTTAAAGAAAAAGTGTGGTCCTGACGACAATGTTGAGAAGAATAAGGCACGGTTGATCGCTAAGGGGTTTTCCTAGATGGAGAGATTTGATTAGGGGGAGATATTGTCTCCTATAGCGAAGCTGACATCTATCCGGCTTTTGTTGTCACTTGCAGCTGCATATGACTTAGAAGTGGAACAGATGGATGTGAAGACAGCGTTCCTTTATGGTGATTTGGAGGAAGAGATACATATGTCACAACCAGAGCATTTCGTCGAAAAAGGTAAAGAAATTTTGGTTTGCAAACTAAAAAACTTTTTTTATGGTTTGAAACAATCTCCTAAAATGTGGTATCAGAAGTTTGATACCTATGTGTTGTCATTGACATTTCAAATATCTAAATTTGACCATTGTGTGTACTTTAAAACTGATAATGGTTGCATTCTCATTATTGTCCTATATGTAGATTATATGTTGTTTATTGGGAATTGCAAAAGTATACTTTCAAATTTGAAGTTTCAGTTGTCAGCACAATTTGAGATGAAAGAACTAGGGTGCAACTAGGTACATTCTGAGAATGGAAATCACAAGAGACAGAACTAACAGAAAGCTTTGGTTAAGCCAGAGCAAGTATGTGAGCTCCATGTTGGAGAGATTCAACAAGGTAGATTGTAGACAATTAGTTGTTCCTATGATGCTAGGGACGAAGCTTTATGTGAATGATTATCCAAAGTCTCCTATTGAGATGGAAGACATGACCAAAGTACCATATGCAAGTGTGGTTGGTAGTCTGATGTATGCGATGGTGTGCACGAGTCAAGACATTTCCCAAACAGTGGGAGTCCTTACCCATTTTATGGCTAATCTTGGACGGGTGCATTGGGATGCGGTTAAGAGAGTGTTCAGATATTTACGAGATACTTTCGAGTATGCCTTGTGCTTTCATGGTTATCCTACTGGACCTTAGCATTTGGTGAGTATTCGAGGATATGTGGATTCAGATTGGGCAGGTGACATTAACAGCAAAAGATGCACCAGTGGTTATCTGTTTATGATGTTTGGTGGTACTATCAGTTGGATGAGTAAGCTGCAAGCTGTAGTCGCATTGTCCACGACAAAGGTAGAGTATATGGTGGCCACTCATGCCTATAAGGAAGTCGTTTGGCTTAAGAGATTGTGTTCTGATATTGATTTAGATGTGGGACAGATTACTATTTGTTGTGACAGTCAAAGTGAGATTTATCTAGCGAAGAGTTCTACCTTCCATGCCAGAACAAAGCACATCGATGTATAGTATCATTTTGTTCGTGATATGGCAAAGGATGGAAAGGTGAACTTGGAGAAGGTTGACACTTTGGTGAATGTTGCAGATGTACTGACAAAACCAGTGAGCATGGAGAAGTTCAGATCGTGTTCCGATTCCATGGGCCTTGGGGCCCTAAGCAGATGATTCTATATGATTCTTGGCAGGTCTTCGACAAGTGGGATGTGATGTCCCCTTCTGATTAGGCACTTGTACGTCAGTAGATTAGCCTATCATGTCGACCCTCGTAGACTAATGGTTCTGGATAGAGGGTCACTTAGACTGGCACTTGGTCGTCAAACTTCAGTGTTGAGCTCCGGAGTATGGTGGCAGGATGAATTGTTGCATTTGGCATGATACTGGTGCTTAATTTAATGATATTCACCTTTTATTTCACCATCCTCAGCCTAGGGACCATGTATCTTTAATATGAAGGAGTCACTTTATATTTTAAAGTTACTATTCATTACTAAAGTGCAAAAAGTTATAACTTACGTGAATAGTGCTCACTTTAATGAATAGTGTTTCCTTTGTTAAATTATAAATGGCAAGTGAGAAAGTTCGACCCTCTTCATATGATGAACATTTTGCTTGAAGAAAACTTGGGAGTGAAGCTTGGAGGAAGAAGGAGGCTAGGGTTTCCTGATTTCTTGCAGTGGGTGAGCCTGGTGGGGCTTTGTTCTTCGTTTGGAGTTGCTTGAGGGTGTGAAACACCACCTTAAGGTTATTGATCTGTTATTTGCTGCTTCTTTTGGAGATCTACGTTGCTGTTTGCAGGTTGTTTTGAGCTTGGTTTTGAGTGGTTTGGGTTGCCGTTGTCTCCAATCACGATTGCACAGGAGCTGCTCACTTTTTGTGGTGTTTTGGAGCTGTTTTGGAGAGCTACAGCTAGCCGCCCCTTCTTGAGGGTTTATATCAGCACAAGGAAAAGAAACGCCTATCTCAAGAGGCTGCAACTTCACCTAAAGGAGGCGCCTTTATCCTAGGAAGCTTTTTATTTCAGTTTTCGGTGGGAGAAGTTCGTATTAAAAGAGTAATCAGCATTTCATTGGGGTTTACTACTATAGCAAATCACTATTCACAGTGTTGTATGGCTGTAAGTTAAAGTATAGACTATGATATATTTAGTTTCGAATCTGATGTAAGTCTTATGTTGTAAGCTTATTATTATGTAATGAAGAAACTATATTTGGTCACGGAAATGAACAATGTACTCAAGTTATTTCAGTAGCTTAGTTTATTTGCAGCTTTCATGGTATGCATATGCTCTTTATGTATCATTCTAGTATTTCTAGCAAACAAACTCAGAGCATAAAAGAAAACACAAAGACAAACAAAAAAATCAGACCTACAAGTTCAGTAAAAATATCACCATAGAGTGGTGGTACATCACATGGGAGAATGTTGGGATTAAAGTGTCTCAACCTTAGAGTCCTAATATTAATTTATTTGATTTGATGTAATTAAAGTATTTATTTATATTATTTAAATGCCTATGGTGTCATGTCACTAATTGGGACCCACTAGCTGGGTGGCATCCCCGTTGGAGGTGACTGGATGACACATCATCATCCCAAGTGGACATAGGCATCCCACTTTGAAATCTATGACATATGATAGATTTTATGGCAACTCATAAGGCATCTTTGAATGCATGGAGAAAGGTGGCGCCCAAGATGAATTATGACAAGATGTAAGAGAATTAGCTATTTTTAGCCAGTTATGACAGATTCTCTTACGGATCCTATGACAGATTTATGACATATTCTATTACAATTGTAAGGCATCTGGCATAAGCTATTTTTAGCATATTCTAGGCACCCAAGCTTGGAAGAAGAATATTTGCATGTTTGACCATTGTAAGGGGTGTAAGGGAATATTGTACATCTATCCAAATGCATTTATAAGGCATTGGAAATTGTGCCATTTGGATTTGGACACCACTCACCTTTTAGATGCTTCTTGAAGCTTGTATCACTCTATTTATAGAGTGCCTTGAGTTGTAGAATATATAGTTTGTTTGCAAGCAACAAAGTGTTGCTAAAATCACTCCAAAACAGGTGTTTGTGTTGAAGCACTTGTTGAAGAAGTTTTGTACTTGGTGATAACTTGTATTCATTATTTGAAGTAATAGAGAAAGTATTGTGCTTTTAGAGGGTGGGGTTTTTTACCCGAAAGTGTTTTCCCCATGTATATCTCTTGTTATTGCATTTGTGTACTTGCTGTCCAATTTTCATTATTCTCTATGTGTATCTCATATTGTAATAGCATAAGGTGTTAAAACAAATTTTTTGTAACTCTCTCCTACTTAGATTAGTGTAGGAAGTTGTTTCCACTCACTCACCTTCCTTTCAGAAAAGAGATGTAAACAGCGGGATGAATTGATTCATGCAAGCAATCTAAAGATTGTGACAATGGCTTTGGAGCATCTCAATAAAGGAATTGATAAGAGACTCATCAACATCCATGCAAATTACTCCTCCATGTTCGATGCGATAAGAAACTTTGATATGGATAAGGAAGTGGCTATCTCACTAATGGAGAAATAGATTCCCAAGTTCCAAGATTTTGAGGCTTATGGCCATTGGGTCTAAGCATGATGCAAATAAGCCACTCAACATTCAACCTACTCTCAAGCTTGTGAGTGGAATCCAAGAATTTCATGGAAAAATTGAACCATTGGAGGCAAAGATTAGAGAGCTGGTGAAGAAGTTTGATGAGTTGAATTTCAATCTGTGCCTTGACATTTTAAGTGAAAATGGCAAAATCAAACTCCTACAGGAGTGGAAAGATCAAACAAATAAGGTGATTGCAACTCAAGCAGCCTTAATTTGTGATGGAGCTGACATGCAGATGCTAAAGAGTAGTATGGACATGCTTACTCAAGCAAGGATTTTCCTTGAAGAGTTTGATAGGGAGACAAATCAGGTAGTGACCAAGTACTCTCCATACAGCACAAAGGCTGACAAGATTATTGAGTTCAATTGGCCTTCTGAGGAAGATTTTGAGCTTTGGAGAACCAAGTCTATTGATGTCATGGATAAGTACGTTGTTGCAATGGTGAGTTGGTAACTACAGTTTTAGTTGTAGGTCTGCAACAATGGAGTTTACAGTAAGGAGAATACAATACAGGGCGTGGAACTAGTACAGATTAGGCCTTAGATACAGTAATGTTAAAATAATGTATTCTGTCCATTTTGAAATTGAGAACAAGGATTGCAGACGTGGAGGTAGTTTGGCTTTTTCCTCTCTATTTGTTTTATGCTTTTCTCCCTTAAGGCTTGGAGTATGTGGAAAGAATTTGAAAGGAAGTTGGTTGAGCGGAAATAGCTTCCTACACAAATCTAAGTAGGGGAGAGTTACAAAAAATTCATTTTAACACCTTATGTTGTTACAATATGAGATACACATAGAGAATAATGGAAATAGAACAGCAAGTACACAAATGCAATAACAACAAATATACGTGGGAAAAACCCTTTCAAATAAAAAACCCCACCCTCCAAAAGCACAGTACTTTCTCTATTACTTCAAATAATGAATACAAGATATCACCAAGCATAAAGCTTCTTCAACAAGTGCTTCAACACGAACACCTATTCAAGAGTAATGTCGGCACCACTTCGTTACCTACAAACAAACTATCCATTCTACAACTCAAGGCACTCAATAAATAGAGTGATACAAGCTTCAAGAAGCATCTAGAAGGTGCGGATCGTCCAAATCCACATGGCACAATTTCCAACGCCTTAGAAATGCATTTGGACGCATGTACAATATTTCCTTACACCTCTTACAATGGTCAAACGTGCAAATATTCTTCTTCCAAGCTTAGGCACCTAGAATATGCTAAAAATAGCTTATGACAGATGCCTTACAATTGTAATAGAATATGTCATAAATCTGCCATAGAATCTATCATAGGATCTGTAAGAGAATCTGTCATAACCGGCTAAAAATAACTGATTCTCTTACATCCTGTCATAACCGACTAAAAATAATTGATTCTCTTACATCCTATCATAACCCATCTTGTGCGCCAACTTTCTCCATGCATTCAAAGATGCTTTATGCCTATGTCCACTTGGGATGATGATGTGTCATCCTGTCACTTCCAACGAGGATGCAACCTAGCCGGTGGGTTCCAATTTGTAACATGACACCATAAACATTTAAATAATACAAATAAAAAACATTAATAAATCAAATTAAATCAATGTTAGGACTCTAAGGTTGAGACATCCTAATCCCAACATTCTCCCACTTATTGAAGACCTACCAAGAGTCGTATAGAATCATCTGCTCAAGGCCCCGAGGCCCATGGAATCGGAACACCATCTGAACTTCTTCGTGCTCACTGGTTTTGTTAGTGCATTTGCAACATTCACCAAAGTGTCAACCTTCTCCAAGTTCACCTTTCCATCCTCTACCATATCACGAACACAATGATACTATACATCAATGTGCTTTCTTCTGGCATGGAAGGTTGGAAGGTAGGATTCTTTGCTAGACAAATTGCAGTTTGACTATCACAACAAACAATTATATGTCCAGCATCTAAACCAATATCAAAACACAATCTCTCAAGCCAAATAGCTTCCTTACAAGCATGAGCGACTGCCATATACTCTACTTTTGTCGTGGATAACGAGACTGCAGCCTGCCGCTTACTCATCTAGCTGATAGCACCACCAAACATCATAAACACATAACCATTGGTCGATCTTCTGCTATCGATGTCACCTGCCTAATCCGAACCCACATTTCCTAGAATGCTCATAGAATGTTGAGGCCCAATAGGATAACCATGAAAACACAATGCATACTAGGAAGTACCCCGTAAATATCTGAACACTCTCTTAACCGCATCCCAATGCACCCGTCCAAGATTAGTCATAAAACAGCTAAGGACTCTCACTGCTTGGGCAATGTTTGGTCTCGTACATGCCATTGCATATATCAAACTGCCAACTGCACTCGCATATGGTACTTTGGTCATGTCCTCCATCTCAGTAGGAGATTTTGGACAATCATTCACAGAAAGCTTCGTCCCTTGCATCACAAGAACAACTAATTGTCTGCAATCTACCATGTTAAATCTCTCCAAAACCGACTTCACATACTTGTTTTGGCTTTGTTGTAACCAAACAAACAAAAAAATTGCTTCATTAAGGCATTTTGCTTAAAATGGTCTAAACCTTGTAAAAGTGGGGTCAAAACTCAGTTTTTGGACAAATCAAGTATGGGCTTTTGGTTGGTGTGATGCCAGGAAGATACTGGCAAAATTTTGGAAATTTTAAAAATTAGGGTTTTCAAACCCCGATTTTAGGTCAAAACCCTAAAAAATAGGAACTTGACAAAATTGCTTGAAATTATTTTTGACTGGCTTATTTCACATCACGATCACAATGGTGAAGTCGATTTCAATTTTAAAGTCACTTTAAGCCTGGTGGGTTAGTTTTCATATTTTCAAGAGAAAAGTTAGGACCTCTGAGGTCATCAATGGCAATTGGCCAGTACCAGGTGTCAAAATCTAAACCTGAAACTCAAAGAAGAACGTTTTATGATGAAAGATGTTTAAAAATATGCTTTTTGACGGAGGGGTTTTTCATATTGGCAAAAAGTACAAAATATTCTAAGTCTAGGAACATTTTCACTATGTAACGTAGTAGACACTTGTGCAATCAACATGCAAATCAACTTTATAGTGTTCGTACATGTGAGAATGATGAAGTATAGTCATACACACACCTCGGCAGCCGTAGTACTTTGACATGGTCAACCTCAGTAGCTAATAAAGTGTTCACAAAGCACGAAATGATGAAAAATATGAAGTTCAAAGAAAATTTACGCCCCCGTAGTCCAAGGGCGCCCTTTCATTTGAAGGTCAAGATTCAGCTGCTTTGGATTGCAAATACGCTTATTCTCTTTTGTTTTCAGTCAGCTTTCTGACTAGCTATGGAGCAAGTTCGTCTGCAATGCAGAACTCTAGCAAACGAAGGTGGAAGCAGAGGTTACAAAGAGTGTATACATCATGAAGACAGTTAAAAAATGCAGATCTGCATATCTGTATCCCAGGGGCACTCTTCTTTTTGAAGGCCAAGATCTGAATGCATGTGCTCACTGTTGGTTTCAGTCTCTTCAGGATCTGTCTGGCTTTCCAACGAGCTATCAAGCAGAGGCATACATAGTGCAGAACTTTGGTTATCAATGTCAGACGCTGAGACTTGTTGGTGTACGTTTTAATACCCACCGAACACAGAATAAAATGCCCAAAGACACTCTATCCTCTCTTGAAAAATCACCGCGTATGCTAAGATTGCGAGAAGATAATATGGTGATTCCAAGGTTTCTTTTGTCAGGTCTTGACATGTGGATAAGATCAGTGGGCGTTGTGATTTGCTAGTAATCACAAGGGGACTTACGTTAGAATTTATTTGCAAGCTAAGGACTTAGACGGTTTTGACATTGAAGGCTCTTTCTTTTTGGGTTTTCTCAATTTTATGATTTCCAAAAAAAATGTAAAAATAGCTAAGGGTTTAGCAGTGCTAATCTAATCCCAAGAATTCAAGAGACGGCGATGATTGGGTGAAACAAGGAACCACACTTTGTTTCGCCTCCTTGGGACAACTACGCAAAGTGGGTGCAATCTTCTAGGGATGTGATTATGATTTTCATGTCCAGAATAAGACTAAGGTTAAGCATCCACAATTTAAGAGCTCAGGCTAACTTTACGCATTGGATACAAATCATCTATCCAAAGAAAGTATGAGCTAGATTTCACCAATCACCACTATCAGATCTATCATTCATTTAACAAACATTCAAATAAAATTCTACTCTAATTCTAATCTAAGTGTTGAAGGAGATATGTAACCTTGCACACCACTTGAAAATAAAAGTGATTCAAAGCAAATCATGCATAAGAGCTTTTATTAATGGAAATGGTCTAACGCAACAATTTCATATTACTCACTTCACAAATTACAAATGAGGGGCGAGCTCAATTTATAGGCTCCCCAATTACAATTCAATGGCCAAGATTGATTTTGAATCAACGACCGAGATTACAAAATAAAACCCTAATTAGGGCTTGTCACAATTAACTACCTCTTGACCAATAAGAAAATTATATTTTGGGACACTTGTCCTTTTTGCTAAAAAACCAATTCCATGGATAAATCAGGTTCATTGAACGTAGACAGGTTGACTTGGAACAATTTGATTGGTTTCGAAGATGATGAGGTGCCACCTCAACGTGCTGGATGTCCTCCTTGGTCTCCTTGTTATTTTCCCATAGATTTATCTTCCTTTGCCGATGACTTTGTCCTTTGTGTTTGTTCCTTCCTAGCTGTGATCTTGGATTTCCTTCGGGATTTTGATTTCTTCTTCTCACTTGCATCAAAATCTGGAAGTCTTCCCTTGGAGCAGTTATTGAACTTTTCCTTCCTGATTGCTTTGAAATTCCTTCAAGTGCCTTGAATTTGGAGAAGAGCTCTCCTGTGCTTTCGCCAAAATGGAGGAAATTGGAACTTTCTCTGTGAAGTAGTTCCCATACTTAGCCAAATTTTGGCTATTCAATTTCGTCTTGTAACACCTTCATGTGGACCATTCAACACTTAGCCAAGATTTTGGCCATCTTTATGCTCGAATGAACTTTGCCTGTGGATTTGTCTTTAATTTCGAGTTTGGCTTGTGCTAAGTAGGGCAGACTCCATCCTTGGGCAAGAATTTTATTCATTTCCTCCTTATTCCTCTTCATTTTTCTTGTTTTCTTTCCAACACTTAGTCAAAATTTGATCCTTTTATTGTAGGAAAATTCCACACTTAGCCAATTTTATGAGTTTTCCTTGGCGGACTTCATAGTTGTTGCGCCACTTTGCTCACTTGTTAAGGTGGAGTTTGTCTTCCTTGTGCTATTCCCATCTTGCTCTCAAGCAGACTTCATCTTCTCTTGGACAAGGCGGACTTTGAAGCTGGCTAGACAAGATGCATTTTCCTCTAAGAGTACTTGATCTTGTGGCTGGACATCTTCATGGCGGACTTCACCAATGCTTGGACATGCTTCCCTGTTGGAAGGCGGACTTTGCCTTGTGCCTGCCATTGCTTTGGGTGAACTTTGCCAATGCTTAGACACTTCCTTTCCTTCCGTGCCAAAAAATTTTATTCCGTCATGCCGAGGAGTGAATTTCATGCTAGCTTGATCCCCTCTCTCTCTAGGCATATTTTTTATCCATGCCTTAGAAAAATTTCCTCTCCCAAAGTTGGGCGGACTTCGGCCTCTCCTTGACATTGGCGCACTTTAGCCTTGCCTTGTCCAAGCGCGGACTTGGACATCTTCAATTTAGCCTTGGCAAACTTCATGATTGGTTGGCCATGTTGGGCGGAGCTGCTCATTGCTAAGAGAATTTTCTCGACACTTAACCAAATTTTGAAAATTTATTCTCAACACTTAGCCAATTTTCGAAGTTTTTTCTCCCCAAGGTATCAACACTTAGCCAATTTTTGAGTTTTTCTTGGCGGACTTCCTACTTGGCGGGACATTTTTTTCTTTGTGCTGGGCGGACTTCATCATGTTCATGCCATTTTTTTTTCTTGCATGTTGCTGGGCGGACTTGCTAGCCTTCTTGCCATTGACATTTTTGGGCGGACTTTGCCCTCACCTTGCCAATGGCGAAGTTCAGCCTTCTTGTGCCATGGGCGGACTTCAGCCTTGGCTCGCCATCCACTTCCTCCTTCCTTGGGCGGACTTTGACCTCTTCTTGCCAGGGCGGACTTCATACTTCTCAAGCCATGGGCGGACTTGGCCTCTTCCTTGCCATGGGCGGACTTGGCTCTCCTTGTGCCATGGCGGACTTCAGCCTTGACTTGCCAGTGCCTACCAGTGCCTACCTTTGCCAAAGGTAGGGCGGACTTCATGTCTTGTCTACCATTCTTTCCTCATGGGCGCCCTTCATCAAACTTAGCCATTTTCACCAAAATTTTGCTATTTTACCTTGATTTTCATGATTTTTGGAGGCGTGTTGACTTCATGCTCTGTGGGATCCCAAAATAGAAACTTTCCAAAAATAGAAAAAGCAAAAAGCATTCCTAAAAAATAGGAACTCCAGAATGGCCTAAAAATGCCAAAAATAAAAAAAAACAAAAAGCAAAAAAGCAGAATCCCTAAAATATAGAAAGTGTCAAAATTGACTCAAAGCAATGGCATTCCTCGTCTACCGGTCCTTCTAAGCACTTTCATGACATCTAGGCACTGATACGGGCTTGAATTCTCTACTTGGCTCAAATGATTTCTACAAAACTCTAACTCCTCATTGTAAATAAATGGTGATAAGCAGTTGCGCTGCCAAGGCAAAAACTGAAAAAGCAAAAAAAAGGGGGTCCCCATTTGCAATGGGGCGATGTGTGAAATAGGTCACAACAAGACTGCAGGCATCATACATGTCACAAGGAATTGCCAGTTGATGGTTTGAGCGCCCCTGTAGCTCAAGGGCGCCCTTGAATATGACTACCCAGATGAATGAAATTTGCAGTTGAGGTCTTCCTGAGATCTTTTTCAGCTTAGTTCAGCTTTGCAACGCACCCGTTCGTGAGATGATCCAACATTCTGAGTGACTGTGACAGAGGTTCTACCGAGCACGTAAAACAGAGGATGGTGAAACGTAGCTACACACAGCTGCATATCTGTAGACCAGTGGTGTCCAACCTTTAGGCCTGCCAGATTTCACAGTCTTCACAAGACTTGTGTGCAATTACTCGAGCTATTCAACGAGTTCAACTGTCAGCCTCCGAGATTTAGCGAACGCTCGTACGTGCGAGGTCAAAATGGTGTTGCTGAAAAGTAAGAGTGACTGACGACAACCAAGAAATGGCTAAGTATGGTGAGTACCAATCTCCTTGAAAAAGGCGCCCTTCTCTTTGAGGCCTTAGAAGCAATTTTTTGGCTTCATCGCCTCCAGAGACATCTCTTGTAAGTTGACTCAATTGTGCAGAGAGACAGACGGCGCATGATTCAAAGCATTCCAGCTCCCGATATCAGGGGTCAAAGTATGGTGTTCAGATGAAAGTCACACTTTTGTCAAAAAGGTATTTGTGCTTTCACAGGCCAGGGGTGCCCATCCTTTTGGGGTTCCTGATGCAATTTTCAGATACCTTGCATACAATCATTGGATGCACAGTACTTCCAGTCATTTTCTCTCTTTCTGCTTTTCATCCTGATGATGGATCATGGAGTATGATCTGAAACATTGATGTAAAAATATGCACAGTTTATCCAAAAAAATTGAATCTAACTATCATGGACTGTGGAAACAAAATGCTATTAATGAATCTATTATTCAATCAGCAGGGTTCATCATTCATCGTCAGCAGCAGTTTGAAGCATCAGAAGGCAATACGGAGAAATGGCTGTCTGGAATCAGTGCATCAATTTAATAAAAGGCACCTAACTTTCCAAGGTGTCAAATGTTGATTTTAGCAGTTGTAGCTCCCAACAGACATTTCATCCTTGTCATGCAGGCTTCACAATGGATATCTCAGATCAGTCGCAGGATCATTCAGTCACCCAGAAATCAGAGTTGAACATGGTCAAATGTAGCTTTGCAGCTAGCTATAAAGTAGGAGATACTCAAAAATCTCATAACTCTTGCAAATGGACGCCTAGAAGGTCAAATTTGGACTTTCTAGAACCAGTGAAGTTTGCCGAGCATATCCAAATGCTATTTTTGGCGACATGATTAAAATAATATTTTTGCATGCAGCAGCATTAAAAAGGGCGATCTTCTTCCAAGAGCTAAATATGGCGCCTCTTTTTAATTTGCATGTTTTAAATTAAATGTTATTTTTATTTTGAGACTCAGAGTCAGTGGCAGTTCATCTGGTGAGAGGCCAATCGAATTCTTTCAGAATTAGGGTTTCAGCATGCATGCATGATGGTACGACTTCGTCTATTTAACAAAAGTGCGGCGCTATTTCTCATTCACACAGCTTACAAAATTCGAATTTCTTCAAGAGATTGGCGAATTTTCATCAGACAAACAAGTTCGAAGACGACGGAAACATTCTTTTGCAGGTACAGATTCAGATTCAGCATCAAATTCAAGGCAGAGTGGCGATTTTGAAAGAAGAGGACAAAAATAATTAAAAATAATAAAAAATGTCTTTTTCTCTTCTAAATTCCTTCCATTTTCTTGTCTAGATTCTCTCACATGTTCGAAGAACAAGCAAATTTTGGCGAAACAGAATAGCTGGATTGATTCAGAACGATCTCCTCGGCAAAACCCATGTGCTAGAATTTTTCAGGAAAATTTGTTCCAGAACATCAGTTCTCAAAGCTTTAATTTTCTCAACTGAAATTCCTTTGCATAGCTAAGTAGAGGTCAAATTTTTACATTTCTGACGTTTTGGGTTGTCTTAGAATCACTTTTTGGACAAAACCCATATCTCATCATTTTCGGAAAAAATTTACTTCTGACGAGCTATTTTTAGCCTCAACAAGCTATTTTTAGCTTTCCAAAAAAGTTGTCAAAATAAAGCCGTGTTCACAGTCAACAGGTGAGCTTTTCAAAATGCAGTTCACACAGCTGGATTTCAAGACCAAGTCAATCTTGACTCATGACTTCATCGGAACAATTGATTTGAATCTACATAAGGTGCTCAGAAACAGTTTTGGATCCACTCAAGATCAGAGATTCGATAATCAAGAATATTCAGCAATCCGGGTTACTTGAGGCCGCTTCCATACCTATCTCAGTTCATTGCGTAGAGTTTGTAATGTCTTGCATTAAGCATTATAACTCTGTTGCACGGGAGATACAATCAGTAGATGGGCATGTCATATCCAGTCTCAAACCCCTCGACATCGAGCAAAGTCTGGGTATTCCTCAACATCTAGATGGGTTGGTCATTTCCATGAATCAGAGCGAGCAAGCATTCAATGTTGAATTGGATAAGTGTCAGAGTAAGATGACGGAGAGGTGGTTAAAACAGAAAAAGACCAAGTTGCCAAACAACGTAGGTCGTGGCAAGTTTAAGAATGAGTATGGTATTCTGATTACACTGCTTAATTGTGTCTCGGGTCATGCAAATGCAAACAAATTTCACCCATGGATGTACTATATCATTGGTCGAATCATCTCTGGGCAAGAGCATTATGAGTGGGCATCCTTCATTAGCGATGCTATTCACGAGCAAATCACTGGTTTCCTAGTTGCACACTAGTTTCATATGTGTTCCTACCTTGTGTACTTGATCGCCTATCAGGGTCAGTTTAACGAGTTGAACAAGGTGGGCATCTTCAGTGCACAGAAGGCCTATCGTTATTATGATCAGCTCAATTTCACGAAGGCTGAAAGTCATTTCAAACGTGCGCAGAAGGCTTTCTTGACTTATACAGTGAGAAACTTGGACCGGGAGTTGCACATTTGTATCTCAGCAGTTGCTAGAGCAGCAATGGAAGGTTGGGTAGATTGGTACATTCAGTTCCCTACAAACACCTATATTCGTGTCTATGGATATATAGGAAGTTCAGCTATGTTACCACGTTATCCTTTGGATAAGATAGTGTTCATGGAGTTCCAAAGGCAGCTGTATGAGGTTCACAAACGTTTGCGCCACAAGCGTAAACAAGCTGCCAACTTTCCTTTGCAGTTTGGGATATATTGGTGCAAGACAGCAGTTGATGCTAAAGCTGCAAGACAGGAGTTGGAGAATTGCAAACTCAAATACGTGGTTGACACACGCACATATGATCCTTGGGGTCATTACGTAGCACGCCTTGGTAGTCGCTCTTATCACAAACCTACATTAGAGGATTACTGGGTGAATTGCGAGGATGACTTCGAAGTGCGTAAACGCAACTATAGCAGGTTCTCTTCCGCAAATTTTTGTCTTCTTGGCAGAAGAGGTGGAAGGATTGTCAGAGGATGAGGGAGATGCACTTCCTCAGTTTTACAGAGAGCAGGTTGATGGACAACCATTGTCGTTAGTGAATTGGTATGCCAAAGAATTCTCATCAGTGAAGGAGAGATCGAGCAGGGTCATCCAGAATAGTATGCTTTATCTAGAAAGCAGAAGGATCAAAAAGGTATCCATGCCTAGAGCAGAGCCGCCACCAGTAGAAGTTGTACTACCCTCCTCATCAAAACCCAAGCAAAAGAAAAGGAGTAACCGTCCTAGAAAGAATCCAGCGCCTAGTAACTCAAAGGGAAAAGCACCTGTTGCTATTCCACATGTAGAGCCTGTCAGAGAAGTTGTTCAGAGTTCACCACAACTTGAGGTTCAGTCACATTTGTTGTCACCAACACCAGAGCAGCCTTCAGTTCCAATTCACATTGATTTGGACGTGGATTCACCTCCTCGCAGTAACCCCTCTACACATTCACTTTCATCAAATCCTCTTATGACTAGTACAAATCATTCCATTGGGATTAGTCGGGATTCGTCTTGGCTTGAGAGTCAACTGGGAAGAAAAAGGAGACAGTCATCTTATGTACTTGATCATTTAGATTTTGATCATGACCATCAAGATGTGCCTGACAAGAGGATCAAGAAACAAGTCCACATTGAGAGGAATACAAGTAAGGAGATCATTGTTGAGAATGTTGCACCTCCAGAGGATAAGAGTCTGGAAGAGATGGAAGCTCAAGACTTCGAAGTGATCACAATCAACTTCGGTAGAAGTACTCGTCAGACAGACATTGACCTCCTACAGGTTGCTACAGATAGCGCAAGGGATAGAATGGCGAAGGATGGAGAAGATAAGTCAGCCCTCAAGGCTGAAATACAACAGCTTCACCAATATATTTCTAGCCCGGTACATAGGACAAGGGATGTTGTTACTGCACTTCCACATATGTTAGAACCACCAGCAGAACAGGGTCAGCTTGATCACTTGGTTGCATGGCAAGCGGTTAGATGAGTGGGAGGAGGAATTTGTTGCTAGGGGTCACCTTGTACTTTCAGAGCTATATCAGTTGTGGTATAGTGCACGTGAACATCGTCTTGAACTTCAAGATGAGGAGCGTGACTTGGCTATTAGTAGGCCCAGGGATGAGATCCTGATTGCTAACCCAGGGTTGTCATTTGACTCGGTCACAGATGCAAAAGATAAGGAAGATGTCTACGTTTGGAGAACATAGTTAATCTTCAAGGCTAAGATAGAAGAGACTATAGCACCAGAGTTGGCTAAGAGCAGAGAGCATGTTACCAATGCACTCCGCTATGTGAGAAACTTTGTGTCTCAATTACCATACCTGTATCAGCGTGTGGGTGGTGACTATGTTGAGCTTGCTGACGTTCAGTCAAAGCTCCAAGCACTTATTCACAGTATTTTCAGTGGTGAGACCATTGGCTGTAAGATGAATCAGCTTACAGTCATGTCAGCATTGTTTGACGAGGCAATTAGGAGTAAAGGTGAGTTTCAGTGTCAGATAACTAATGGAGAAGACATGCTGCATAGACATGGGATTTTTCGCCAAAGCTTCAGTTCCCCAGAAGGTGATGCAATCAATAACCTCGTGGTTGGGTTGATTGCTCGAGATCAGGGCTAGTAAAATTCAATTCAAGGCATCCCACCTTTTCCAAGATAGACATTAGACACAGGAGTTAAGCTCGATGCCACTTTCCGAGTTAACTCGTTGTTACACATTGCATGCCATGTTTTTCTTGGAAACATCTACATACACTTGGAGTTTCTTTTAGGTTTTTGCGTTAACTGATGATAGTATTTCCGTTAACTTGTTTTCAATAAGGGCGTGCATGCGTGCACATTGTCCATTTAGATTAGATGTTTCAGTTAACTGATGGTAGCTTGCCAGTTAACTGTATAGTTTCCTTTATTAGGGTTTAGCAATAAGATCTTGCATACAATGCAGGACTGTAGTTGACTCAAAGTGATTTTAGGGTTGCCTACACCTTGATGTCTATAAATAAGAGCATTCAGCTCATTTGTAATTAACTTTTGCATGAGAGATTACTATATGTTGTGCCCACCTTGCCTGTAATATTGTCTTTTTGTATCTATTCATGAGCATTTGTTTTGATTATGAATTGTTATGCCACTCGGGTTCCATGCAATTATTATGGTGAATGCTTGCCTTAGTTAGATATAGTGGCTACTTCGATCGTAGATTGTACACGTGTCTTGCCTAAGCAATTTGTTGTCCTAGTTGGTTATCTTTTGTGTTTTGTTATCAGTAAGCCTATTCAAATTGAGCAAATAGTTGTGCCCACCTTGCCTTCATGTTGAGAATTTGTACTTAAAGCTTATTGTATGATGTGTGTGATAATAACATTATTCAACCGAACAAATAGTTGTGCCCACCTTGCCTTCATGTTACGAATCTGTACCCAGCTTATCGTATAAAACCATTCCTGCTCCATTTCTTCACGCTCTGTTTTCTTGAGGAAACTAGATAGATTTAAAGAAGTTAGCTTAGTTGTAGTTAAATGATCTGTGAAACCAAAAAATCCTTAGCTGCAACGTTCTAGGTTTTTTTAACCTTGTGCCTCTACCAGCTGAGAACAAAAAGATAAGATTTAGTTTACTTTTCTTTTCCATGCATTCCAGCACAACGAGGGAGCTTCCCCTCCTAATTTGAAGAACACTCATTATGCAGTGTGCATAGCTGTCCGTACAAACTTACACTCCAAAGGTGTTAGTTCTTACGACAACAGGCTTAACCAAAGCTTTTTGTTAGCTTTGTCTCTTGTGATTTCCATTCCCAAAATGTACCTAGTGCACCCTAGGTCTTTCATCTCAAACTGTGCTGACAATTGAAACTTCAAATCTAAAATCATACTTTTACCATTCCCAATAAAAACATATCATCTACGTATAGGACACTAATGAGAATGCAACCATTATCAGTTTTAAAGTACACACAATGGTCAGATTTAGATCTTTGAAATCCCAAAGACAACACAAGTATCGAACTTCTGATACCACATTCTAGGAGACTATTTCAAACCATAAAGACAGTTCTTCAATTTGCAAACCAATTTTTTTTTACCTTTCTCAACAAAATGCTCTAGCTGTGACATGTAAATCTCTTCCTCCAAATCTCCATGAAGGAACGTTGTCTTCACATCCATCTAGTCCACTTCTAAGTCATATGCAACTGCAACTGCAACTGACAGCAAAATCCGGATAGATGTCAGTTTCGCTACAACAGAGAATATCTCTCCATAATCAATTCCCTCCACCTGAGAAAACCCCATAGCGACCAATGGTACCTTATACTTCTCAACACTGCCATTAGGACAACACTTTTTCTTGAAAACCCATTTACAACCAACAAGTTAACGTCCAATAGGCAAAGGTACCAAATCCCAAATCTTATTTTTCTTTAAAAAAGCCATCTCTTCATCCATGGCTTGCATCCAGGAATCTGAATCATTCATACCCAATGCCTCTCTAACCATCCTAGGCTCATCAGTATTAGTTATCAAGGCAAATATGCAACTGGAATCCAATAATGAATATCCAAACCTTTCCGGTTGTCGCCTAACTCGTGTAGACCTCCTCTAAGGTTGAGGTTGAGGTTCTCCTTGTTTGAAACTTTCAGAGCTAATTGAGCTCTCCTCATCATCAGCTCCAGCAGGAGTACTTGGTTCTTCTTTCTTCGGAGTAGGTGGAATCTGAACTACCTCCTTATTTTGTTTCTCCTCTTTCTTTGATTGCAGCTCAACAGAGGAAGGTTTCATCTCTCTGAAGATCACACTTCTGCTGTAGAGAACCTTCTGAGTTTCTAGATCCCAAAGCTTGTACCCTTTCACACCAACACCATAGCTGATAAAGATAGAATTAATAGCCTTGTTCTCCAATTTAGACCTCTTCTCAATCAAAACATGACTGTAAGCTTCGCAACCAAATACTCTAAGATGTCTCATCGAAGGCTTTTTACCAGACCACGCCTCCATGGGTGTCTTACCAACAAGCGTTGTTGTAGATCTACTGATCAAATAGCATGCAGTGGCTACTACTTCAACCCAAAACTTATGTTCAAGGCTAGCACCACTCAACATACTCCTAACCCTCTCCATCAACGTTTTGTTCATCCTCTCTCCAACTCCATTTTGTTGTGAAGTGTAGGGAGTTGTCTTATGCCTCTCAATCTCGTGCTCTATACAAAACTTGTCAAACTCTATGGAACAAAACCCACCACCATTATCAATCCTCAAACACTTAATCTTTCTGCTAGTCTGATTTTCTACCAAGGCCTTAAACTCCTTAAACCGACTAAAGACTACAACTTTACTTTTGAGGAAATAAGCAAATGTCCTACTATAATCATCTATTAAAGATACAACTTTTGCTAACGAAGGAACATTTACAGGATCAAAAACATCTTAATGTCCATAATCCAAGACCCCAGAAGACTTGTGAGAACTAGAGTAAAAAGAACCATGGTGTTGTTTTCCACATACACAATGTTTGCAAAATTCAAACTTGAGATTACAAACATCAAGGCCTTCAGCAAGGCTCTTATTTTTTCGGGTTCTAAGACCCTTCTCACCAATGTGACCAAGTCATTGGTGCCATAACATTGTCTTCTCTGCAAGAAGCTTCATTTCCATAGAATGAGCACCCTTAGGTACCCAAAATGAACAACCATCGGATGTAGCTGCAACATGTTGCTTCTTTGCACAATCCGATGGTGAGGATGAAGAATCCAAATGTCTCTTCTTTGGTACATCAGAAGAACTATTGCACTGTGCAGTGCATACATCAAGTTGAAACAAAGTGCCAATACGAACTCCCTTAGCCAACACCATAGCTCCTCTAGTCATCTTGCATCATCCACCAAAGAAAACAACTTGCGCTTTCGAATCATTCAGTTTACTTACAGAAAGAAAGTTTCATGCCAAACCCAGTATATGCAAAAAACCATTAATCCCCTTTACTCTTCCATCACGAAATCTAATTTTGACTCTTCCACAGCCAACAATCTTCAAGTGAAAGTCATCACCCGGGTACACCTCTCCACCATCAAACTCCTCATACTTTGAGAACCAATCTCTATGAGAAATCATGTGAAAGGATGCACCTGAATCTATCAACCACACATCATCAAATGCATGGGCTGCCAAGGCTGCAATAAATGCTTCTCCATCATCTTGGGATGATTTCTCATATTCGGAATCGGAGAAAGACTTGTTTTTATTCTTCTTCTCCTTCTTGCAATCTTTCCAAATGTGACCAACTTCACCACAATTACAACATTTTGCCTTGGACTTCTTACCAAGAGACTTTGATCTCCTCAAAGACTTTGACTTAGTTTTCTTGTCTTTCTTTTTGCTTCTCTCTTTTGGTCTGCCACAGACTGCAAGGGCCTCCTTGGCCATCTCAGAAGACTTCCTTCACATCTCTTCAGATAATAATGAGGCAGCAACCTCATCCATCTTAAAGGTGGAAGTAGTGCTTCCAACAGTCATTACCAGGTGATCCCAAGAGTTTGACAACGAACACAAAAGGAGCATGCAACGGTCTTGTTCATCAATCTTGTCTCCAACGAAACCCAGATATGCAACCAACATGTTAAAAGCATTTAGATGATCTGCTACAGACCCTCCATCTTCCATTTTCAGAGAATACATCTTCTTTCTCAAGAAAAGCTTGTTTACCAGGGATTTAGCCTGGTAGACATCACCAAGCTTCTTCCAAAGAGGAGTAGAAGTTTTCTCTTCATGGACATTCAGGAGGTCGAAATCAGCCAAACAAAGCCTAATAATGTTAGTGTTTCATAGATCAGATAATATAACTGAAAGCACTCAGAAAATTGCAACACATAAGACAATAAACACAGCAAGATACCCTAGGAAAACCCTCCTCTTGAGGGAGAAAAACCCAGCAAATAATTCTCTTATATAATGTAGGAATAAGAGCAGAAATCTGCTTACAACTCAGGCCCAACACATAGGCGAATTTGATACAATGAATAATAGCACCTCTCCTAGATGCAAGGGTACAATGAAAATGTTTCTCCTTCAAATCGGTCTGCTGCTACAGTGTGATGATCTGCTACTGCATCATGATGATCTATTGCAACATCTTGATGATCTGTTGCTACTCAATAATCTACTGCTACACAAGTGTGAACTTCTGCTAGTGCTGCGAATTATGATGATTGAACTTGAATCCTAAAATGTACAAATGTGACCTTGTATATATACAAATGAGGCACCTCCTCAATTAGGCCGACTCTCTTAGAGAGAATAAATAATTACAATAAATGTCAAAGGGGGTCAGCCCAATACAAGACATAATATGAGAACATAAGGAGGGTCGGCCCTCAAGAAATTAAATCATGTCAATATAAATTAAATAGCCGAAAGGCTATCATTTAATTTATGCCTTCTTCTTGAAGTGTGTGCACTGGAAGAAACAGCCCGATGCTGCTATAACATCAACACTCCCTCTAAGCTAGGGATGATACTTCCAACTCCACAAAAGAAGCATATCACCTCATCGTGATAAAGGAGCTTATCACCTCATCGTGAAAGCAAATAAGATATCACCTCATCGTGATATCGGATATCACCTCATCATGATATCAACCATCATGGCTACCTCCATAAATGGTATGTACAAGTGCTCATCACTCAATGTGATGTTGTCACTTCATCGTGACTTTCACCATGGCTCTCCCAGAGGGTGAAACACAAGTACAAAAAGAATCATCATGGACTCCCTCACGTGATGCTGTCATGGAGTCACACACATGACATCCACCATGGCTCTCCCAGAGGGTGGAACAAGGGCTTTCACCTCAAACTTCTCCTAAGAGAAGAATGCATTAACAAGGGATTTCACCTTGAACTTCTCCTCAAAGAAGAGCTCATGACCAAGGGATTTCACCTCGAACTTCTCTCAAAGAAGAAATCATTAAAAGATGGAACACTAATACTGAGACTCCCTCTAAGCTAGGGCTTCATTCTCCACCATATCAAGCTTGTCTCGAAGGTACACAAACATTATCCTGAAGAGATGCTTGATGAGAATGATTGCCATCTGCTCATCAATGCTGATATACCTCAACTAAATATCTTTCCTCAATACCATATCTCTGATATGGTGGTATGCTTAGTTTTGTCATGAAACACTTGGAAAGATAAGAAGCTTCTGAAAGCTTTGATTAACACAATGGATGACAGTTGGCTTCAATGATTTTCCAACCAATCCTGCATGGAGCTTTCGAAGCCACACTGCTTCTTGAGTTGCCACACAAGCTGTAATGTACTCGACTTCTACTGTACTCAGTGCCACAGAAGACTGCTTCCTGCTATACAAGGATATCATTGCAGACCTCAACTAAAACATCATCCAAAGCAACGCAACCATCTTCTTTAGGTTCAGTAGGCTCCCTCTGAATCTTCAATCACTTGCATCAACCACCTGACCTCATTGTCCAAGATTGTCTGCAACGCTTGCCTTAGAGAAATGGTTTCCAACGCATAACTCTGTAGAGATTCAGGGTTGTCCTCTTTGACCGCATCCCAAATCACTCTATTCTGAATCGGTTTGCGGAGCTACCAATGTTAAATCCACGTTGACCTGACTTGAGCAATTCAAAACCCAACTGCTGAAGAGGTACTTCAATAATTTTGCATTTGGCCTTGCAACATTGCAACCCTTACTTATTCTCAGCGAGGCATAGAACTCCCTGAAAAGATGTCTTCAACCATTCACTTAGTCTCATAGCTACAAGTAGAGTCTCCATTCTTCAACCTATAGAATGCATCAAGCTCTTCTTGAAAGAAATCTCTTACACTTCTTGATTTATCCTGGAAGCATTATGAAGACATTACTAATAGATCATGGAACTCAACTATCTCAAATAGACGTGCCATAACTAGGAGCATACATGACTGACCATCTCAATGTTATAGCATGAATTGGTAACTACAAAACAATTCATGAGCATTATTCAACCATGCAATACTTATCCGATATCTCATAGAATTCAAAATCTCCTGAGTAATAGATAATTAATTCATCAATCATGACATGTCTTTCTCCCAATTTCTTGGAAGAGCTAATCTCAGCATAACAAAAGACAATCTTCGCAAATTAGCATGATACAACTTACAATGAATAAATCTAAAGAATCTTATCACAGTGATCACTATTTACTAGTCACACATAATCTTAAGTAAATAATGTTAGATTTGCACAACTCAGCAAATTGAATTTTAACCTAGAAGGGTAATTATAATCAAATCAAAGAATACTTATCTCTTAAATATTCTGAAGGGTGGACATAGTATGATACGCTGCTCTTGTGCTCCGATCAGTACACAACCTTCACGGCTTGAACATAGCCCCATGACTAGAGTAGAAATTCACTAGAATCATTTTGGGGAGAGATCTCAATCACATTCACAAATGAAGCATGTTGATTAAGCCTAGTAGGACAATCCTTCGCATAGTGACCAAATTGGTCACATCTAAAGCATTGAACATGAGAGAGGTCCCACTTCTTCTTGAATGCAGGAGCACCATCTGACCCTTCATCTCTATTCGTCTTGAAGAATCCTTTCTTCCAAAATTTTCCTTTCTTCGACGAATGAGAAGCGAGAACATGTAAATTTTCATTCTTTGAAATTTGATCCCCTCTAGCTGCCAACCTCGACTCTTCTTGAATGCAATCGGCCCTCAATCGATCAAACTTGAGAAGTTTCGATCTCGCACTGATTCCTTGAATGTAAGACTCCTAAGATGAAGGAAGACCATTAAGAGTCAACATGGTCAAATCCTTGTCATCAATAATATGACCAATGGTAGAGAGCTGATCTCTCAATTCGGAAATCTTCATGAAGTAGGTGATGACAAATTCTCCTTCTGCCATCTGAACATGATGTAGTTGTTGCTTCAGTGCAAGTGCCCGATTGGTGTTGTTGATTTCGTACATCTCTTCCAATGTATTGAACATCTCCCTTGCTCTATTCAACTTGGAGACAACCGGAACAACATGATCTTTAACGGAATCAACCAACACTTTCTTTGCCCTAGTATCTTTCTTCCTCCACTGCAACTTCTCTTCTTCCTTCTCAAGTTCGGGGACTTTTGTTTTCACAAACTCAGCCAAATCATTCTCTTCCAATGTGAGCATGATCCTGAACCTCCATGATGTGTAGTTAGAAGCTCCTTTAAGTCTATCCTCGATTTTCAGACCATTCACCATCTTGAAATTCAAAAATAAAGATAGACTGAAAGGGATTAAAGTGAGTGCTGCAAAACAAATCTGATCACGATCTTTTTCAAACCCGCTCTAATACCATGTTAGTGTTTCATAGATCAGATAATATAACTGAAAGCACTCAGAAAATTGCAACACATAAGACAATAAACACAGCAAGATACCCTGGGAAAACCCTCCTATTGAGGGAGAAAAACCCAGCAAATAATTCTCTTATATAATGTAGGAATAAAAGCAGAAATTTGCTTACAAATCAGGCCCAACACATAGGCGAATTTGATACAATGAATAATAGCACCTCTCCTAGATGCAAGGGTACAATGAATATGTTTCTCCTTCAAATCGGTCTACTGCTACAGGATGATGATCTGTTGCTACAGTGTGATGATCTGCTGCGACATCTTGATGATCTGCTGCTACTCAATGATCTACTACTACACAAGTGCGAACTTCTGCTAGTGCTGCAAATTATGATGATTGAACTTGAATCCTAAAATGTACAAATGCGACCTTGTATATATACAAATGAGGCACCTCCTCAATTAGGTCGGCTCTCTTAGAGAGAATAAATAATTACAATAAATGTCAAAGGGGGTTGGCCCAATACAAGAGATAATATGAGAACATAAGGAGGGTCGGCCCTCAAGAAATTAAATCATGTCAATATAAATTAAATAGCCAAAAGGCTATCATTTAATTTATGCCTTCTTCTTGAAGTGTGTGCACTGGAAGAAGCAGCCTGATGCTGCTATAACATCAACAAATAAGACCCTTGGCTTTCCTATCCATGAGATCCCAATCTTCTTGTTTCATGCCTGCCGGTTTGGTTCCAGAAATAGCAGCCCATAAGTCACAGTCTACAAGCATGTCTTCCATTTTGAGCTTCCAAAACTCAAAATTACCACAATTAAACTTTTCCATCTCAATCCTCCCAGATGTGTTTGTCATCTCTTTCCTACAACAAGATAAGGAAACACACAATTCTGCAAAAGTCCCACCGAAAAAAAGGTTAGCTCAAAAAACACTTCTACCCAACAAATGAACCAAGGCTGGCCAGGCTCTAATACCAACTAAAAAGGAAGTCCGGTGAGCAGAAACAGCTTCCTACACTAATCTAAGTAGGGTAGAGTTACAAAAAAAAATGTTTTAACACCTTATGTTGTTACAATATGAGATAAATAGGGAATAATGGAAATAGAACAGCGAGTACACAAATGCAATAACAACAAGTATAGGTGGGGAAAACCCTTTCGGATAAAAAACCCCACCCTCCAAAAGCACAGTACTTTCTCTATTACTTCAAATAATGAATACAAGATATCACCAAGTACAAAGCTTCTTCAACAAGTGCTTCAACACGAACACCTGTTCTGGAATGATACCAGCAACATTTCATTACCTGCAAACAAACTATCCATTCTACAACTCAAGGCACTCAATAAATAGAGTGATACGAGCTTCAAGAAGCATCTAGAAAGTGAGGGGCATCCAAATCCACATGGCACAATTTCCAACACCTTAGACATGCATTTGGGCACGTACAATATTCCTATGCATTTGGACACATGTGCAATATTCCCTTAGACCTCTTACAATGGTAAAACATGCAAATATTCTTCTTCCAAGCTTGGGCGCCTAGAATATGCTAAAAAATAGTTTATTATAGATGTCTTACAATTGTCATAGAATATGTCATAAATCTGCCATAGAATCTGTCATAGGATCTGTAGAAAGATTTGCAATAACCAGCTAAAAATAGCCAATTCTCTTACATCTTGTCATAGCCCATCTTGGGCGCCAACTTTCTCCGTGCATTCAAAAATGCCTTATGACACATCATAGAATCTGTCATATGTCATAGATTCCAAAGTGGAACGCCTATGTCCACTTGGGATGATGATGTGTCATCCAGTCACTTCCAACGAGGATGCCACCCAACCAATGGGTTCCAATTTGTGACATGACACCATAGATATTTAAATAATACAAATAAAAAACATTAATACATCAAATTAAATCAATATTAGGACTCTAAGGTTGAGACACCTCAATCCCAACCGAATTTTGGAGCACATGGATAGAATGTTGCAACGACTAAATGGTTCCTTTTGCAAGGCAAGACAAATCTTCATCAACAAATGCAAATGGTTTTTGTCCTACTATTTTCCCTCCTTTGAATTGTAAATGTAACTGCATTGGAGGATAGGTTTTGTAGTGGTTAAATGAAATTGTGACGTGTGTGCATTCTGGCCCGAAGCTTGTTTTGCTTGTTCATTTCTATAAGAAGGAATTCATGGCCAAATGTATAGGTTGTTGATTTATCAAAGAGCAATTTTGTAATAGAAAATACAGAGAATAGTCTAAAGTTTTGTCTTAGGTTCTAAGTCTTTTGGTGATGCAATTGTAATTTTCAATAACAATACTAGCATTTGAATATAGAAAATGGTGCAAATTCAAATCCATTTCTCTTCTGGTGTATTCGTTATATGAGCTATTAATAAAATAATCATGGGTTATTTTGTTGATCTTCATTGTGTTCCAATGAATGTATGGCTTTATCTTTGTTTTAATTCAAAGAATTAATTAAATTGCTTGGATGAAGGTATAGGTTTATGTAATTTGAGTATCAGGATCTAATAAGCAGTTATGGTTTAGGATATTAAGGTATAATGTTGTAATGCAATATTGTAGAAGCTTTATGATGCTAAGTATTAAGCTGTTATCCAATTATATTTGTGTTGAGATTGACTCCATACACTATCTTAAGGCACTGATCTGAGTTTTGTGTTTATGATACAGTTTTTTTGATCATTCATCAGCAATACAAATTCATAATTAAACTTTCTATTGAGTTTGTTAATGTTCCATGTCAAGTTAATCATTCTCTGCTCTAGATGTTAAATGTGTAAAGAATCTGCCAAATTTTTGAAGGATTTCATCTATCAAGCTTAGGTTGTGAGAATGCATCTATTATTTGCAATGTACTTGGTTATTAGGTGAATGAATTCATAGGTACATTGTGGGATCACCCTCCCAAGTTTTGCATAGCCCAAACTGTAGGAGGAAAGCATTGTTGCTTTCACTCGTTCGTTGGCCAATCCCTTCAGGTTGCTAAAAATTGGAAATGGCAATTCCATAGGCTTCTTTGAAGATCACCTTGGTTCTTGAAAAACAACCAACAGGAGTTATGTTCATTGTAATTAAGAATGTTGTTGCTGAATAAGATAACCAATAACCAAATGGTAACACTATTGAACCGGGCTTTATGTTTAATCTCAAATATTCCATCCCAAATTGTACCTACAACATCAATGTTTTTGAATTAAGTTAATGCATGTTATCACTCTTGTTAATTGGAAAGGTCTACATTGTATGAGGGGTTAGCTTCCAAGAAGTGACTAAATGATAATCTTGTTAAAAATAGTGGATGACCTGATTAGGGTTTTTACATTTTTTGTTAGCTTAGGAAACATTGATATGCTTATCACAGAATATCAATTATATTGGCATTAAATGTTGTTGATATCCCTGTCACAGTGTTGGTATGTGCACCATTTTGTCTTGGTAGTGTTTATAACTACCATACAGTTTAAAGGAATATCGATCATTATGTTACCCTCAATTATTGATTTTATGGTTTAGATAAAATTATGTATTTTTGTTAGTTGACCATTGATCTCTTGTGGACTCGTGTACTTTTGGCAATGGCCTTGGAGTTTTAGTACATTGACCTTATTGAATATCAGTACTGTCACTATTGTGTCATGTCCCCAAAATTGTAACATACTGAAATGCAAATAAATAACAAAATATATATTAAAATTGTAAAAAGAAACGTTAGTAATTTTATATTATTATAATTATAATTATCAAATATAATATTGTAAATAATACAATATAAACACCAATGATTTAAATATTATTATCATGATATATAAATACTAAAATAATAATTATAATAACAAATATATTTTAAGAGACATAATATAAAATATAAAAACAATATAACATAAAATAATAAATATAAATAATACAAAATAGGCGGCGATCATCATTTATAAAGAAAAGTGCTTCATTATAAGAGCAGCCGTTATGATGAAAAGCAAAGATTAACGGGTATAAGAAGGTTGTGGCAGCGATTAGTATTGAAGTGGCAGCACTTGAATAAAAGTAAGTAATGCTTAAACAAAGAGTCACGTCTATTTGCCAAAGGATGACTCTCTCTTCATAAAGACAAAGATATAAATAGAGTTTGAAGAATATGAAATAGAAAAAGGGAAGAAATCTGAGATATATATTTCTAAGTAAACAACAGATATAATCATAAAGAAATCAGAAGAAAGATGAGCATCGAATCAAGGAAGAATAAAATATGTTCTTGAAAGCAGAATGAAATCAGGGTATAAAAACAGCAGGCTAGGAAGAAGAAATAAATGATAAGAGATCTATTGAATTAAGTATTATTGCAAAATACATTTGGACTATAAATTTAAATATAATTATAAATACATATATATATTTATATATATGAGTATAAAGATCTGCATAGCATTCCTAGTATTAATATACATTATTACTGTAGGCATGGATCTAGATGGTGTTCTTGGGAATGCCATAACATGTATGGATACTATTGAATATTAATGCCTAAGGATAAATCTGAGTGTTTGAATCTGTTTGAAAACTTGCTTGGGGGAAAGGGCCTGAGATAGTGATGCGTCCCTAGAGGTCCCACTTAAGATCCGCCCAGACCTAAGGAGAGGATGGGCCATGGATGAGCAGAAGCCCCACTTAAGATCCGCCCAAAACTAAGGAAAGGATGGGCCATGGATGAGCAGGAATCCCGCTTAAGATTCGCCCAAACCCAAGGAGAGGATGGGCCATGGATGAGTGGAAGCACCTGGACCGCTTGTGAGCTCCACTCGATTCCACCAGTGGGCAAAGTGTCTTTTGAAGTTGTGACAGAGATGGGGAAAGCAGGTACAAGTTGTCAACAAGGAGAGTTGTAATATACAACCTCTTAGGCTTAGCCATACGGCTTCGGGCGGACCCACCATGTTACTCCTCCTAGTTCACAATAGGTTGCATTATTGATAATCTATAAATATGTTGTCATTGATTAATAAATTAATGCTAACAAATATACGTATGCATGTTTGGGAATGTTGTTCATGGGTTGAATGTAGGTTTCAATTCCGAATTACATAATCAAGGGGCTATTCATTTAATAAGGTGAAAACCCTAACCCTGGTTTGCGGAAATTGTGACTCATAGGCGAATTCTAGGGAAAATTAGGATAGTGGACATTACAGTGGTATCAGAGCCATGTTCCTACCACCTTGCAGGACACTCCCACTTTTCTACCATTCAATTAGACTTAACTATTCAACCTTCTTAGGTAAGCCAATAATGCATGTGTATACTTTGTGACCTACATGTATTTATGCAGCTATGTATACCTTGCATATACTTTGTGACTTCAAGTGAATATCGTGTGCTCATATGTATACTGAGTGACCTTGGGATGGTGGACAGACCCGCACTGTAGTATGGGATGCACCAAATCCCATTCCTAGTGGTCAAATTATATACTTAGCCTTGTGGGGTTGAGGACGGACCTGCGGTGTAGTATGGGATGCACCGAATCTTCTTCCCATTTGTCCAATGGGCCAGAAGACCGGAAGAAAGGATAGGACCCACGATGTAGTGCACAATGCACCAATATTCTTTCTATCCAGGATTCATTATGGACATGTGTGTGTTAGATATCGTGATGCGTTAGGTAGCCATTGTGTATGTGAAGAATGTTAGAGCTAGTCACTATGTATTTGTGATGTATGGTGGAACTCGTTATTGTGTTTATGATTGCTTTATGCTTAAAAAACTAGGAAAATGTTAAAAATGTTGTGTGTCAAGTTGCTTAAGCTAGTTGGTTGTTTGCTTGAGCTACTTTGTTGTTTGTTTGAGCTACTTGGTTGTGTGCTTGAGCTAGTTGCCTGCTTGCTTGAGCTGGTTACTTGCATGCTTGAGCTACTTGGTTGTCGGCTTGAGTTGGTTGCCTGCGTGCTTGTGTGCTTGAGCTACCTACTTGTTTGCTTGAGCTGGTTGCTTGCTTGCTTGAGCTACTTGTTTGCCTGGGTGAGCTACTTGCATGCTTGGTTGAGCTACCTAGTTGTCTACTTTAAATTCTGATTCAAGTGTTTTTAAGTTATACTGATTCACAAACTCCAACTCATGAGTTTTGACAGTAATGAGAAATAGTAGAACTTAAGAATATTAGTCAATACAATTGTCCTCATAATCAGAATAACCATCACTTGGGTTAGAACTTCCAACTCCTATCAAAGCTAATATCATCACCACAAGGAGCAACATGAAATATCCCATCCCTTGTTGAGATATCTACTAACTAAAACTGCCTTGTTTGAGATTTTTCGTTTTTAATGGTTTTTGCTTGTTTTGAGTTTTAATGATGAGTTTGTCAAGTAATGCAAAAATAAATACACAAATTGCAAGTTTAACAAACTATTGAAGCAAATATTATATATATTCCAATCAGATTATATACAATGCTTGGAAATCACTAAACACCATACTCAGAGACCAGAGCATTATTATTTGCAAATCTGGAAATTACTAGAAACCCTCAATGATGGACACCATGCTTCAAAATCAAGTTTATCCACCATGATATTGTTTCAAAATGAATGCTATGATCTGGCCGCCCCTATTGAAGGTGAAATGGAGCAAGAAGACTAGGTGCTTCAGCCTAGAAACAAAAGCCTCCCTTATGAATTGTACGGCGTGCCAATAAATGACTGGTACGGCTTGGCTGGAGCAAATAGTACGGCCCAACAAACTTAGAAGCAGCAATGAATACCTTTCTTAGCAGATGTAATGTTGATCACAAACAATTTTCTCTTCAAACCCTGAAATAAACTTCACAATTTGCACAATGTGACTTCAAAAGCAAAGCCACCTAAAACAACCCTTGGATGATATCTCACATCTATAGGTTGCTCAAATCAGAGAGAATGGACATTCTCCATGATCAAATTGAAGAAACCCCTGTCTTCTCCTCTCAGCCAAAGCTTCACAAATTTCATAAGTGTTCAATCAACAATGAATAAAGAATTTGCTTTTTGAGTGCCTTTTATACTCCTCAAATGGCACGATTTCCAATGCATATTAAATCATTAAATATAATATAATATATTTGCTTTTGTTATTTTAATATATCATTTCAAGTGGGCATCCAAATCCATGACTTTATAATTTGACTTAATATCATTAAATAAGCTTTCTATAATAAAGTCAATAAAGTCATTTAATATTCACTTTAATAATTAATTATTATTAAAGTATTATATTTGCTTTTATTATTTTATTATATCATTTCAAGTGGGCGCCCAAATCCATGACTTTATAGTTTGACTTAATATCATTAAATAAGCTTTTTATAATAAAGTCAATAAAGATTTAATATTCACTTTAATAATAATTAAAACATCATAATTCAATTAATAATCAACATTTATTAATTCCAATTTCACCACCGGCTAACCTACTGCTCACTCCGCCCATCTGGATGCCTTACTATAAATAGTAAGGTTGGCTCCAACATCCCACTGACTTACTAGAAATAGTAAGTACGCATAAACAGTGCCAAAAACCCAAGTAGAAGATCACCTTTGAATATGCCAACGAACTGGAGGAGAAAACACCATCAACTGCCAACTAGAGAACCCATTAACTCCCACATAAGGCCCTCTAATCGCCATTATTAGCCAACGAGTACCCGATGATAGACTAATCTGTCTAATGCATGCTAAAAAGGGGGACATTACACAACATCTTAAAATTATACATCTTAGATTATGATTGCTTGAGGGCAAGCAATCTTGGGCGGGGTGGAATATCATGTCCCCAAAATTGTAGCATATCGAAATGCAAATAAATAACAAAATATATATTAAAATTGTAAAAAGAAACATTAGTAATTTAATATTATTATAGTTATAATTATTGCAAGATAATATTATAATTAAAATTATCAAATATAATATTGTAAATATTAAAATATAAACACCAATAATTTAAATATTATTATCATGATATATAAATACTAAAATAATAATTATAATAACAAATATATTTTAAGAGACATCTAATATAAAATATAAAAACAATAAAACATAAAATAATAAATATAAATAATACAAAATAGGCAGCGATCATCATTAATAAAGAAAACCGCTTAATTATAAGAGCAGCCGTTATGATGAAAAGCAAAGATTCTCGGGTATAAGAAGGTTGTGGCAGCGATTACTATTGAAGTGGCAGCGCTTAAATAAAAGTAAGTAATGCTTAAACAAAGAGTCACGTCTATTTGCCAAAGGATGTCTCTCTCTTCATAAAGACAAAGATATAAATAGAGTTTGAAGAATATGAAATAGAAAAGGGGAAGAAATCTGAGATATATATTTCTGAGTAAACAGCAGATATAATCATAAAAAAATCAGAAGAAAGACGAGCATCGAATCAAGGAAGAATAAAATATGTTCTTGAAAGCAGATTGAAATCAGGGAATAGAAACAGCAGGCTAAGAAGAAGAAATAAATGATAAAAGATCTATTAAATTAAGTAATATTGCAAAATATATTTGGACTGTAAGTTTAAATATAATTATAAATACATATATATATATATATATATATATATTTGGAAGTAATTAGAAATATATATGTATATTTATATTTATATAAAATATAAATAAATATATTATATACGATTATCCAATAATGATACTTGCAGCAACTATTGAACCTTATAAGTAATTATGATCTTAATATATATATACATACCTAGTATTAATATGCATTGTTACTGTAGACATGGGTCTAGATGTTGTTCTTGAGAATGCCATAACATGTATGGATACTATTGAACATTAATTCCTAGGGATAAATCTGAGTGTTTGAATCTGTTTGAAAACTTGCTTGGGGGAAAGGGCCTGAGACAGTGAATCGTCCCTAGGGGTCCCACTTAAGATCTGTCCAAACCTAAGGAAAAGATGGGCCATGGATGAGCGGAAACCCCGCTTAAGATCCGCCCAAAACTAAGGAAAGGATGGGCCATGGATGAGCGGAAACCCTGCTTAAGATCTACCCAAACCCAAGGAGAGGATGGGCCATGGATGGGCGGAAATCCTGCTTAAGATTTGTCGAAACCCAAGGAAAGGATGGGCCATGTATGAGCGGAAACCCCGCTCAAGATCTGCCCAAACCCAAGGAAAGGATGGGCCATGGATGAGCAGAAATCCCGCTTAAGATCTGCTCAAACCCAAGAAGAGGATGGGCCATGGATGAGTGGAAGCACCTGGACCGCTTGTGAGCTCCGCTCGATTCCACCTGTGGGCAAAGTGTCTTCCGAGGTTGTGACATGGATGGGGAAAGTAGGTACAAGTCACCAACAGGGAGAGTTGTGGTATACAACCTCTTAGGCTTGGCATATGGCTTCGTGCAGACCCACCATGTTACTCCTTCTAATTCACAATAGGTTGCTTTATTGATAATCTATAAACATGTTGCCATTGATTAATGCTAACAAATATATGTATGCATGTTTGGGAATGTTGATCATGGGTTGAATGCAGATTTCAATTCTGGATTACATCATCAAGGGGCTATTCATTTGACAAGGTGAAAACCCTAACCCTAGTTTGCGTAAATTGTGACCCATAAGTGAATTCTAGGGAAAATTAGGACAAGGGACATTACATACTAAAAGAAAGGTAAGGCCTTGACTTGATCAATGAATAGTATCGATTGTGCCCTTCTGTAGTACAGAGGTTTATTCTATGATACCGTAGGGCATTGTCATAGCATAATGACCCAAGAATTCATGTATGGCATTACTTCATATATCATTATAATGGATTGTAACTATGTATATTACTAGATTGTATTTTTTATTGTATTTATCATTCAACATTAAATTGTGAGGTCATTGTGCAGAATGCAGAGCATGTAAACTCATTACGTAACAACCTGAATTTTATACTGCACTGTGCCAAAAGGTAGGTAGGAGAAATGGTTACTTGATCTTTCTATGGGGCCAGAAACTTTACCCTAAGTTGAGGAAATGGAACTTAGTTTTGAAATATTGTGTATAGGAATATGTGTAGGTCCCTTGAAAGATTAATGTGCAAAGACAACTACAAGTGACTTTGATCCGTTTGAAAGTGAGTATGTAGGCAGTCCTTAGGTGAAGGATGCCCTTGTGACTCAAGTCTGCAAGGCAGTCTTTTGGAAGCAGGGCTAGGCTTGCAGTGTTTTTCATGTGCATGTACCTCTGTCTTTGTTGCCTTGTCTAAGATATATCCATGATTTTGCAAAGTTGTTGCTGGGTTGTGTGCATCATTAACTTGAAAAATAGGAACCAAAACCTTTGAATTATTTTGTAATGAAAGTGTAATTTTCTTACTTCTGACCGTGTTGTTACTTAGAATCCTGTTCAGGAACTGAAGCTCCTCCTTGTAGCAGGATGGTAAGATGGTCTAGTTGACACCCCTTAAAGTATGGAGGACGTACTCACACAAGGAAGTATTGTAAGTACGTGTTTTTATTCAGGCAAGGTACATTTGCGAGCATGGGTAATTGAAAAAGAACATATATATATGTATATATGTATATATATAGATATATATACATATATAAGCATGAGTTAATAAAGACGTGCCTGACTGGTGTGTATTCAGGTGAAGGATTTATTATTGAAGTTTTCTTGAAGCCTTCAATACTGCATGTTCTGCTGTCGAACTTATTAACAAAGAGGAACGGTTAAGTAAAAAGATAACTTGTTATATTCCAGTTTGACCTCAGCTAGGATACTAATAGATGGATTGTTCTATAAGTTGCCCGTGAAAGCAATGATGATTATATTTTTGCATTATGAAAGTGGAATTTCCTGTCGACTATGTCTTAACTCTATTCAGCAGTATAATGACTGTAACATGTCAACTTTGTCTGCGGTAGTCCCTCCATACTGAACAGGCTGTCCAATGTATGAAACAAGATAATCCTTGACTCTGAATTCAACTGTGAAGATACAGAGACCTGCAACAGGGGATATGTATTTTGTAGATTTTGTGATCATGAATAAGCATTGGTATATTACTTGGTCAGACATATAGTTACAATTGTTTTGGACTCGCGCTAACTGATGCATAGCTCTGTAACAACCAAGTCATCAAGGTTGATGGCATAGATACAGCATAAAGGATGACTGTGAGTTGTCTTTGTTTTATGTCAAAAAGGTCTAGAAAAATGACTATAAAACTTGAGATATATCTGAGGGTTGCAAACTCTATTAGACAATAAGGTTTTGATCTTTTCTAATGGTAGTTCAGTGTTAGTATTGTTAAAGCCCTAGCCATGATATCTTTTAGTGTGGGAGCATTACCTCTGCACTTAATCCTGAGTGATAGAGGATTAATAAACATAAATGCTTCTTGTGTTTCTGCAAATCTTATTAGATGGGCATGTCATAAACCAACCATGCATTGAAAGGTTGTATTGGCAGAACAGACAACATTCAATGCTGCGGTATTTATACAAAGAAGGTTTCAGAGGCCTCGATTTTAGGGATTTAAATTGTGAGCTTGTATAACAGTATAACTGAATAAGAATATGAGTTTTCTACTTGTATGTTTCTGCTGCATGGTGTTTATAATTTATATGTATACATGTGAAACTTTGAAGAGCATAACCTGGCTTCTGCATTTAGTCAAGATGGGATTCACATACATTTGCATAAGAGAATTGCTGAGTGCTGATGTCCAGTGGAAAACAGGTTATGCTCTGTTCTTGGTCTATACATTTAGTCAGATATAAGGTATGCTTAACCTGAACCACGAATAATAAGAAGCCCTTGTGTCTCGAGCCTAAACTATTGTAAAGGTGTAGCGAACGATAATCTTGATAACATGAAGCATATATGGTTCAGTGACACCGAAACTCGGTGAAAAGACATAAATCTTAGGGAGACCACCTCCCTTTGAGTTCACACTTAAGGGTTTGTAAGTGATATGAAGGTGGACCAAAATGTAGAAGGGATTAACTTCACGTGAAGATTCTTAAATGAAATTCGGGGTTGAGTTGGAAACGTGAAATGTAAAATGCTATGTTAGACTCAAATTTCTACAAGTTAATGGACAGCAGTATAACAGCAATATAACATGACACTGTAAATTGGTGTTGGATGATGTCTGCAGAAGTCTGCATGCCAACTACATTCCAAACTAAAAAAATTGTTTGTCTGCACTTCTTGCGCAATACCACACTATACCAAACCATGGCCAAAGTAGCTTTAATCTCTTTTGCAACTGACAATAAGAACTGACTCTAACTTATATCATTAGTGTAGAATTAAGGTAGCTTCGGTCAGATATAAATGTTGATTGAATTTATTCAACATCATCATTTATATATATCGAAATCACTACATCCCAAGTATATGTTTTCGATCTGCAATTAGAGATGATCACTTGCAGATTATTGGCTTTGCATGTTCTTCATTGAATCCCAATCAAGTATCATTTTTGATGATCACTTCCAGATCGAAATTTATTATTTATTTGTTTGTGCATATTAAGTTCAGATCAAACTTGTAAATATATCCAATTGTCAAAGTAACTAACACCGATTAATAATCGGATAGTTAGTTAAGACGGAGTGGCACAAGTAATGGGACGTGTCTCCCATTTAGATATTTAATATTGTTTCAATCCTCATTTGAAAACATTGAAATTAATATATGTTCTACACTTGAGGATCGAATACCAGTAAGACAAAATCAGACTTAGAAATTTCATGATACATACAACCAAGATTTGATTTGACATCAACTTCAGAATTTCAAGTTCATTAGACTGTTTATAATCTGATAGATTTGATAGTATTTAACATGGTATCAGAGCCACCTTGAGAAAAGATCCGAATTAAATCTAGATATCAGATTATTTAGAAAATCTTATTTTCTCTTGAAATCACAAACACGTTACATTCTTCATATGTCAAGTGTAATCAGATTCAAGGATCATCTTAAAGGTGCAAATAACTTTACTTCATAGAAATTCAGAATTATGATGATTCTGAAAGAAAATAAGTTAGATTCATTTGTGAAAGAAAACAAGACATAACCAGAGAATGATCTGCAGAAAACTCAATGGATTGAGAACAATGAGAAAACTATGAAAATTATAGTAGATGCAGTTAGGGACCATATAGTACCTATTCTATCTAAACATGAGACTGCATATCAAATGTTTAAATCCCTTGAAAGCACCTTTGAAATAAACAACACCAGTAGGACCCTTGCTCTAAAGAGGCAACTCAATCATGTTCAAATAAACAAGGGAGAAGCCAATAATGCATATTTTATGAGAATCAATGAATTAAGAAATCAACTGTCAACAGTCGAATATCAAATTGATAGCAAGAGTTAACACTAATAGCTCTAGGTGGCCTACCAAACTCATGGGAGTCATTTGTTCAAGGAATAAGTGCAAGATCAAAACTCCCTAAATTTGATAGGCTAAGAACAGATTGCTTACAAGAACAAACAAGACTAATGACAAAAGAAAACAATCAAAAAACCATAGATGAGGATATTCATGTGCTAAACACAAATTCTCATAAGAAAGGTAAGAAGAAAAACTTCAAGAGAAAGAAGAATTCTTATGTAAAGGGATCATTCAAGAAAAGGAAAGACATCTCCCAAATACAAGGTTACACGGGGACGCATCCCTTGCCCCAAAACCCCCTGTCCCCGTCCCCTACCATCCCCGAAATAGCAAAATCAAGAGGAAACGCTAGGAAATGTTTCTTGTCGTTTGGGGATGTCTCCCCGTCCCTGGTACAGATTGGGGACAGCTAGCCATCCCCAAATCGTACCAGGGATAGCTAGCCATCCCCCATAGGCAAAAACTATTAAAAATTTTAAAAACTTTAAAATTTCGATTTTTTTTATTTTTTTCTTTCTTGTGCAGCCCACAACTCTCCAGGTCAATTAAATTTTTTTTTTTTGGGGACTAATGTTTTATGAAGACAAAACATTAAAATTTTGTCTTAAGTTTTTAATTTTTATTACTCACAGTCACGGATGAAGGCACGCACGCGAGCAGCTGTGAGCGGACTTTTTTTGAGCCGACTGTGGGAAGCTCGACCAAGCGACACATTGGTTTGTTTCTCAGTCGACCAGGCAAACAGCTAGCAACAGGGGCAGCGCTGGTTTTTTTTTTTTATTCTGATATTATATGTGCTGAAGGTGCACATTTGCAGTGATGGGTGAGGGCTGAAAAGTCATAGGCAACCATTGAGGTTGAGGTATGAGGCTATGAGCTTAGTTTTAAGCTTAAATTTTATTTTGTTTTCCAATTTTCATTTTTTCCTTAGTAATTTGAATCTCTTTTCAATTTATTTTTTTTAAATAAAATTTTCAAACCCTTGCATTCTAATTTATGTGTTATTCTGAGCATAAAATTAAAAAGTAGCCATAGGGCTTTTTTAATTTTATGCTCAAAATTGCATTCTCTGTTATTAAATATTATGAGCATAAAATTAAAAAAGCCCTATGGCTACTTTTTAATTTTATGCTCAGAATAAAGAGAATGCAAGGGTTTAAAAATTATTAAGTTTAATAATAATAATACTACTTAAGTTTAATAATACCTTTTTTGGTTTCAATTTTACAAATTTTCAGGCTTTCAACAAAAAAAAAGCATCCAAAATGAGCAGCAACAGCAATAGTAGCAATGACCATGAGAGTGAGGGTAGTGACAATGAAAACGAAGCTACAGGAATGCCAATAAACCCTTCTTCTACCTCTAATTCTAATATAGCTCCCATGGTAATTAGTTTTACAAACCTGACAACCATTTCTTGCTGCCCCATGAATTTTTCTTCTTGTTGACGGTCACATCTGTGGAAAACTGACGCAATGGTTTTTTCTTGTTGACTGTGGAAAGGTTGTTAGAGTTTGTACGGAAATAACATTGGGGCAGCAACTTCTATTTGCAAAGTTGGCTGGAGTAAGTGAGGACCAAATGATTACCATTCAAAATAAAAAACGGTCATTAGCTGATTTGCAAGCCTCTTCCAATTTATCAGTTGGAGAGAGTTGTGATAGAGGGAAGAGGAAAGCAAGTGAGAAAGCTTCAGTCATGGGGTTATTGAATGTGCAAAAACGTGAGCAAGCAGATGATGCAGTGGCTAAATTCTTTTATGCACATGCTCTTCCATTTCATTTGGCAAGGTCACCTTATTTCAAAACAATGGTGAGAGAAATATTGGCAGTTGGATCCTCTTATGCCCCCCCTGGAGAACATAGATTGCGTACCTCCCTCCTTGACAAACAATATTCAAAAGCTACCATGATGATGGAGGAGATGAGGCAAACATGGATTAGGACTGGCTGTTCCATTGTCATGGATGGGTGGAGTGATATTCGGCATAGGCCACTTATTAATGTTCTTGTTATATGCCCTGCTGGTTCATACTTTCTTCGAGCTATTGATTGTTCTGGGAAGCTTAAGGATGCTGATTTTCAGTTTGGCATTTTGAGGGAGGCCATAGAGGAGGTTGGGCCTTCTAATGTTGTGCAGGTTGTGACAGATTCAGCTCGTGTTTGTAAGCTAGCTGGTTTGATGATTGAGAGTACTTACAAACATATTTTCTGGACTCCATGTTGCGTACATGCTTTGAATAATGCTCTGAAAGACATTGGCAAAATAGATTGGGTCAAGGCAACAATTTCAGAGGCTAGAAACATACAAATGTTTGTATGTAACTATCATACTTCACTTGCACTATTTCGATCTTATTCAAAGATAGAATTCCTCAAACCAGTTGAGACTAGATATGCTAGCTACTATATTTTGTTGGAGAGGATGTTGGAGGTCCAAGATGCTCTACAAGCCATGGTTGTTTGTGCAAAATGGAAAAGGTGGACTCTATTGAAGACAAGTGAAGGCAAGGAAGTGAGAGATAGAGTACTTAATGAAACTTGGTGGGCCAATATCAAGTAAGAAATCTGAAAATTTAAATTGTTTTTGAATTTGTTACACTTACACTTTGTCTAACTATAGTCTTTGTATTTTAAAAGTTCTAATTTTTAATTTGGTTTTTTGTAGGTATATTTGCTCTTTCATATCACCAACTGTTGCGGTAATCCGGTATGCAGATACAAACTCTCGTAGCTTGGGAGAGATATATGAGACTTTTGATAGCATGCTTGACCAAATGAAGCAAGCTATTCGTAAAAAGGATCCCGAAATGAGTTTTTATGACGACCAAATTAGGCCTATTGTAACAAAGAGGTGGAACACAATGAATACCCCTCTTCATATGCTTGCCTATGCTCTTAATCCAAAGTGGTATGTACCTAGACCTGGCCGAATGCTTCCTTTTGAGAATGACGAGGTGATAGAGGTGCTTACAACAGCCCTTCGTAAAATGTATGCCAACGAGCATGCAACCATTCTTAGAGAGCAGTGGCTTATGTTTTATGATCTTCAAGGTTCTACATTCAGCAAACCAAAGGCTAGGACGGATAGGGCCACCATTGCACAGAACAACCCCATTGGATGGTGGAAATTCCATGGGAAGGACACACCGGATTGGAAACAACTTGCCATTCGTTTGCTCTCACAGATTGCTAGTTCCTCTGCTGCAGTGAGGAATTGGTCCACCTATGGCTTCATCCACTCCATTAAGAGAAACAGGCTTACTTCAAAACGAGCTGAGAAATTAGTTGCAGTTCACAGTGCCTTAAGACTGCAGGACCGACAGACTACTGAGTATCGACAGACTCCAGCAACACGATGGGATGTTGATCCTGAGGATGTTAGGCAAATTGATGAGGAGATGCAACAAGGATTGGTCGGGCTACCATTGAATGATCCACTCTTGCCAGAGGATGATAGTGACTCAAATAGTTCTGAGCCTTTGGATATTCATAGCCCGAATGAGGCTTAATTTCATAGACAGTTGTATTTAATATTTTGATTTTCATGTTTGAACTTTGAGACTTTTGGATACATGTTTGAGACATTTGGATATTGATAAACCATGGTTTTATTGATGTTTTATACTGCTGTGATAAATTTTATAATGCTTTAATGACATTTCTTATGTTGTTATAGTACTACTCTCGTGATTTACTTACATATTGATATTGTTGTTATCAATTATTAATTTATTGAAATATCTATCTCCTTCCCTCTCTCTCTCTCTCTTATATTAATAAATTTTGAAAAAATCATATATATATTTTGTATGTCACCATCCCCTAAAAATTGCCCCTCGGGAAACGTCCTGAAAATGCGTCCCCTGCCATCCCCCCGTCCCCTTCCCCATCAAGGAGTGGAACATAACCCAAATACAATGTTTCAGATGTGATCAATATGGACACTATGCAATGAAGTGCCCTGATAGAACAAAACAATAAGCATCCTTTGCTAAAGTTGGAAAGACAAATATAGAATATGACTCTGAGAAATTTGTCTTCTACTCAGCATTATCAAGTCAAGTATCAAACAAAGTCAACAACTGGGTAATTGATAGTGGTTCATCAAGGCACATCACAGGGTTCAGAGAACACCTAGATACTATGATAGAAGAAACTCACGAAAAAGTAACTATTGGGGATGATTCTGCACATCCAATAAGGGGGGTTGGAACTTGCACCATAAATTTGAAAACCGGCCTCTCTCTACAACTCACTAAGAGTATTGTTTGTACCAGGAATAAAGAGGAATCTAATATCCATTTCTTCTCTTGAAGACAAGGATATAGGGTTACCTTTATGGATGAAAAAATTTTGGCATGGCCAAAGAACTCCACTATAAAGAAAGCACAAAGTATAGGTATAAGACAAAGATATCTCTACAAACTGTGCACTGACTCTAAAGAAGCTCTTATTCATGAGACCTTTGATTCAAATGAAATTTGGCATCGAAGATTAGGACATATTCATTTTCGTGCCCTACCTTCTGTAGAAAAATTAGTAACAGGATTGCCCAAACTAAAACAAATCTGGAGCATGCAAAGGGTGTGCCCTAGGGAAGAATACAAAGGGAACCTTCCAAAATAGCTTGAGTACCAAAAATGTATTAGAACTAGTACACTTTGACTTATGTGGACCCATGTTTGTACCCTTCATGGTGGGATTCTTATATTATGTAATATTTGTAGATGACTTCTCTAGGAAGACCTAGATATATTTTCTTAAGTGTAAAGAGTCAATAGAAATCCTTAAAAGGTTTAAGGAGTTCAAAGCTCTTATAGAAAACTTCTCCAAGAAGAAAATCAAAATACTAAGAATAGATAATGGGAAAGAATACACCTTAGAAATCTTTAAGGAATTTTGTGTAAATGTTGAGATTAAGAGGGAGTTTACTATAGCCTACAATCCTCAACAAAATGGTGTTGCTAAGAGAAAAAATAGAACTATTGTAGAAGCTGCTAGAGCAATGTTGTTCGACCAAAACATAGAAACCTCATTTTGGGCAAAAGCCTCTAGGACAGCTGTCTACATCCAAAATAGATGTCCCCACTCACATCTAGATAACAAGACTCCTGAAGAAGCATTTACTGGTATAAAACCTGACATAAGTCACTTAAGGATCTTTGGTTACCCTGTCTACATTCATGTAGCTAAAGAAAAGAGATCTAAATTAGAACCTTCTGGAAAAAAAGGGATATTTGTGGGCTATAGTGAAACCTCAAAAGCCTACTGTTACACCCCGATTGTATAGCTACTATTGCATAGGGCAATTGAGTGTAATGTTTGAATCGTTGTGATGAATAAAACATGTTTTGTTATCAAAATGAATGAGTTCTATTTAAATGATTGTTTCATCTGATTGATACTTCTATCGATGTTATCCTTGATAAATGTTGCATGCATAGTATTGAATTGAGAATATTCTAACTTAGATGTTTTGTATACTGTTGATGTTATGAACAAGTAATTGTCGAGATTGTATGTCTGTGGATGCAGGAACAGGAACTATTCCTCCAGGCGGAGGGGAGACATCACTCGGGAGAGGGGCTTGGTCGAGTAACCGATAAAGTTGATCAAGTTGAGCATACACACACTTCACTGAGAGTTTTGGGAACTGAGTCAGATTGAGTTGTCATGATAAGTCATCCTTAGGCTTAGGAGTTTATGATTACTTCTTTACGCTTTATGAGTGGTGTTACTTGATTGACTGACTTCTGTTTTGTGAACCTTGAATGTGAAATGTGAACTGATAAGCTATACTGATGCTTGGGATTTACAGTTAAATGTATATATACATGTTTGTGCAATTACGTGTATCAAGGTACTCTGACTGGCCTATAATACACGTAAATTGGAAAATTGAAAATAAACATGTATAGATATATTTAAGTGTAAATGTGGATATATTTATAAATATATTTAATATAGACATTATTATAGTTTTATCGATAATGAAATATATTGGTATATCTATATTTGGATATTATATAGATATATTCATATATTTTAATAAAGGTGAATTAAAAACTATAATGGTTCATATTAAATATAGTGTTAAATGTATTTATAACATTTTAAAATATATATATTAAAATGACTTTGCCTTGGAAATATTTGAAATGGACTTATAGTTATTTGGTAATTATAATACATTTATCATTTGGAATAAAGGAATTTCGAAATTTATAAACCTTTGGAAATACATTGGAAATTATACATGGAAAATATTAAAAGAAATGTAATAGTTTGAAACTATAGACTTTAATGATTTTTAAATCAAAAGTTTTTAAAAGCTAAAAATCGTGAAAAATCCTTCACACTGGGAAAAACGCGACTGTGGAGAATGGCCGGAAATGGTGAAAAGGAATGGAACCCCGCGCGCGCGCCCATAGACCAGGTCACGATTTGTTAAAACGCCTGTTGTTGTCTCCATTTCGGGAATGCGTGTGTAGGGCGGAATGGAAGCCAGATGTCTGCGTTTCTCTCCTGACGTTTTCTGCAGTGAACATCGTCTGCTATTTTTTTGGGCGCCATAAGTGGTATGTTCCTGTAGGTGGCGTTTTTTCTTGCTAAGTTGATTTAGTCTGGTTTTGCTGGCTCAAATAGGGTCGATTCACCTCTTAAATTTGTTGAGTATGTATCAAATAGCTGCCACATTTCATTTTGAATTAATCAAAGGTTAGTTCTGTCATGTTACATGCCCTGAATGGTGGAATTTGTTGCAATTTCGGGCCTATAAATAGATGCCAGCCTTTCTTTGTTAAGATCATCATTATGCAATCTAAGTCTTGCAATTTTAAGAGCTCCCATATCCAATCCTTTGAGTAGCTGTGTTCTCCTTAGTTGCTGCAATTTCCTAAATGCTGAGTGTGAGAAATACAGTAAACTTTTACCAACATTTATCAAATTATTGTGTTAAATCCTTTTGGAATTTGAGTGAAGAGAAGCCATAGTTGAAAAAGCTTTATTAGAAGAGCCAATTTGTGAGAAGTGACTTGAGAGATCACCACAGTTTAAAAAAACTTGCATAGAAGCCTTTTTTTTAAGATTCTGAAAGTTTGCTGAAGGAGTGTCAAGAAGAGCAGTGCTGGGAAAAGGAGCTACCAAATACCAGGCATGAATCTATTTTATTGTCTCTTTGTTTGATATGATGTATTCTCTTGGTCTTGTGATTGTTGTTTGCAAATAGATAAAGATAAATAGCTCTGCTTGTTAAAACTCTCATAAGCAATGCATTTTAAGGGTAAATGTATAAAGGATTGTAAAAAGGGTAAATAAAGCATTCTAGAATCTAGAAATTGCATATTGCGTGATTGCATTATTGAATGAACTCCATATGAGGAGACTATGTCTGCACTAGTTAATATATGCTAGGATTGGAATGAGGACAGGGGTCAAGTCTAATCAAGCAGCTTAGAGTTTTGGATTAACTGAGATAGGCTAAGGAACTCCTAGGATAAAGATTTCCGAAACAAGAAAGAAGGAATGAATTACTTGTCAAGCTGGATTATTTCTAGTAAGTTAGAATGTTGTATGTTGGTCTGGGATGAAAGATAATCCAATGAAGGACTTGAACCTATAATTGTTGTCTTGAATTAGATTGATGTAGAATAGTCTGGGATGATTGACAATCCAGTGAAGGACTTAGCCTACGCGTAGTGTAAGATAGCCTTAAGTCAAATCGGCCCTGAGTAGTGTATATGATAGATGACCTTCATTCGAAGTACTGAATGAGAATACTTTGGCCAAAGTAGTGGAAGGTACAACATCCACTTAGATGTGAGATAGTCGAGACTACACTATCAGTTCATTGTGATCCATCATGCTAGTTCGGGATTGTGAAATAGCAAGTTCTAGATGTATAAGACACAGCACTATGCTCAGTTGGGTTGTCGCAACCGGTTACTTTACCAATCTCTTCGTTCGAAGGGAGGGCCATCTGTCTAATGATAGATGTGCGGGGGACCGCATTAACAATCCGTGGTTGGCGGAAAAGCGCCTGAGTGATGTTTCTCCTCCACCGCAGGTGACGGATACACCAAGATTTGAAAGGAAGGGAACCTGGACCGTCTTACTACTATTTGTGCAAAAGCTTACGAACTACGTATGTAATTTGTTTTACTTTTGTACTCTGATTTATATTTACAATGAAAATGGAATTCATGTGGAAATATATATTGTAACTTGCATGTATTTATCAATAAAGAAAGGAAGAATTTTATTGCAATGTCTTTGTTACTTATTACTTTTATATGTTTGGAATGAAATGTTAGAAAAATTTTAATTACCCATGGATGGGGTCATTACACCTACAGAATATACATATCCGGACAGAAACAAATTGAACTAAGTAGAAATGTCATATTTGAGGAAGACATTGCTTTCAAAAGGGCAAAGAGTTCAAATGAGATAGAAATTCAAGATTCTCCTAAAGTTTTGGAGGAGGATCCTGCTCCTAAGATTCAGAGGGAGTATTCTGAAGAAATCATAAATGAAAACCAAACTACTCCAGAAGAGAATCCTAATAACAACAACAAGAGGAGACCACTTTGGGCTAGAAAAATGATTGAGGAAGCTGAGAATTATACAGCACCCAAAGAAACTTTTAGAGAAAGTAAGAGACCCAAAAGATTCTCAAGCTATGTTGCCTTAATGAATGAGATCATTAGTTCAGAACCAACTAGTGTTACGGAAGCTCTCAAGCATCAAGTGTGGAAAGATGCGATGACGAAAGAGTATCAGTCCATTTTGAAAAATGATGTATGGATATAATACCTAGACCAAAAGAGAAATTTGTTGTCTCTTCCAAATGGCTCTTCAAAATCAAACATGCTACTGATGGCAGTATAGAGAAATACAAGGCACGTTTTGTGGCCAGGGGTTTCTCACAAAAAGAAGGTATTGATTCTGAAGAGACATTTGCACCTGTTGCTCGGTACACCTCTGTGAGAGAAGTATTACCTATTGCAGCAGCTAAAAGCTGGAAGATCCATCAAATGGATGTAAAAACTGTCTTCCTGAATGGGACCATTGAAGAAGAAGTCTATTTAGAGCAACCTAAAGGTTTTGTGATACATAAAGCAAACTCGCATGTATGCAGATTGAAGAAAGCTCTATATGGACTTTAATAGGCTCCTAGAGCTTGGTATGAAAGAATTGAAAGCTATCTTTTGGGACTAGGATTTTCCAAGAATGATGCAGATCAAAATCTCTAATTTAAGGTAATTAAAGGTGATATGTTAATACTAATTTTATATGTTGATGACCTACTAATAACAGGAGAAGATCACCTTATCACTCAATGTAAAAAGGACCTAGCTTCAGAATTTGACATGAAAGACTTGGGCATTTTATATTACTTCCTGGGGTTAGAAGTCTGGCAGAAATCTAATGGTATCATCCTAAATCAAGGAAAGTACACTATTGATATTCTGAAGAGATTTGGGATGTTAAACTGGAGACCCATGTCTACAACTATGGAAACCAACTTACACAAATTGAAAGAAGCAGTATGGCTTCGGAAATTGATTGTGGGATTATTCAATGAGCCCTTGAATCCTACTATTATCCACTGTGACAATCAGAGTTGCATTAAGCTTCCAGTGAATCCAGTATTCCATGATAGATCAAAACATATAAAGATTCCTTACCACTATGTGAGAGACATGGTAAAAAGGAATGTGATCCAGTTGGAGTATATTAGTACAAATGATCAAACAGCAGACATTCTCACCAAGCCTCTCTCCATAGTTAAAGTTGAACACTTTAGGAAGAAACTTGGTATGGTTGAAATGTAAATTTGTATTGAGATTGAGATTCAAAATTGTTTATTTTGTACTACTGTATTTAAAAGATGTTTAATGTGTAAACTCTTTTGTCATGTGTGTGACTCCATGACTTTATGGGCCTTCTCTCCCCCTGTGTACATTATTGAAAGGTGACGATCTTTCTGATAATGAAGACTTGTATTTGACATTGTAAAGTGATGACTCTACAATGATTAGTTGCACTATCATGATAGATATCATGTGACTTGATATATGTGGATATGTTATGATAGTATCTCGTGGACATTTTGATAGATATCATGAGACTTGATATCAATTGAAGATCATTATGATCCTTATGGGATAACCATGGTGGATAAATGTATCCGTGGATATGCCATGATTTATTATGGTAGACATCATGAGACTTGATGTCAGTGCACATACCATAATGAAGATGTGTTATGAAGAATGTCATGTGACTTGACACTTTTAGAAGCAGACCATATCTTTTGATATCACGAGTAAGGTGATATCACTATATACTTGGTTAGAGTTATCTTCCCTAGCTAAGAGGGAGTGTTGAATTAAGGTAGTTTCGGTCAAATATAAATGTTGATTGAATTTATTCAACATCATCATTTATATATATCAAAATCACTACATCCCAAGTATATGTTTTCGATCTGCAATTAGAGATTATCACTTGCAGATTATTGGCTTTGCATGTTCTTCATTGAATCCCGAACAAGTATCATTTTTGATGATCACTTCCAGATCGAAATTTATTATTTATTTGTTTGTGCATATTAAGTTCAGATCGAACTTGTAAATATATCCGATTGTCAAAGTAACTAACACCGATTAATAATCGGATAGTTAGTTAAGACAGAGTGGCACAAGTAATGGGACGTGTCTCCCATTTGGATATTTAATATTGTTTCAATCCTCGTTTGAAGACATCGAAATTAATATATGTTCTACACTTGAGGATCGAATATCAGTAAGACAAAATCAGACTTGGAAATTTCATGATACATACAACCAAGATTTGACTTGACATCAACTTCAGAATTTCAAGTTCATTATACTGTTTATAATCTGATAGATTTGATAGTATTTAAGAATTAGCTATGAATCTGAATCATGATATGTTTATTGCTCTTATAATACTGTTGTTGCTGTCACTACTGTCATGATAATTTAATTGCTGTTATACTGATGTCATGATATATTTATTGCTGCTGTTATAATGCTGCTATAATATATTTATTGCTGCCTTTATCATGCTGCCATGCTATACTGCTGTTATAAAGCTGTCACTATACATTTAACAGTCGTTTTTTTAATGTTATGAACTGTTTTTTCCTTCAGAAAAAAAATTGCTTTGCTGTCGGGGATGTCTGGCCATCCCCGGGACAGTCGAGGGATGTACTAAAATGTGCACTGTTTAGTACCTGTCTAAGGGTGGAAACATTGCTGCAGTTGTTTGAGGAAGCAACCATTACAATGTGGTTTCTAGTCATCAAACTAAGGACTGCCATTGGTATATGTCAGTGTTAATGGAATGGGTGAACTTACTCAAAAATTAAAATCACTGTTGACATATTATGATTCTGTCATATAGGGCGAAAACATATGATCTTCTTCTCTGCTCGGTTTAAAGGTAGCAGCTTAATGACCAGGAAAAGAACCGCAAATGGGTAGACAACCACTAAGCATGACATAAGCATACTGGCATAATGTAAGTTGTAGAACTATCTAAATGTGTGAAGTTTAAAATTAGTGTCGTGTTCTTCAGCTTGCAAATTTGGGAAATGCTGACAATTATGAATCATGATAGCCAGACTGCGATGAGTCATTGTTAGCCCCTGCCTTATCAAAGTGGGATCCTCCTTAAAATGATGAGCTTGAGATTCTATTGAGGAGGGAAAGCTCCTAAACTAGTTGGAGTAGAACTTTAGACTCTGGTTGGGAATAGGCTGAGTTGCTGTTTAAAAAAAATTGAGGGTCTGTTTTTGTAGGTCTTTACACACATGAATAATATAATATATGTCTATTTAATAATGGGTGTAATGTCCCTTACCCAACCTTGTCCTAGAACTCACTTGTTTGCCCTAGAATTCGTTTGTTGATTAGGATTAGGGTTTTTTTCTTCCAAATGAGTATTCTCCTAATTCCATAACACTAGATTGGAGTCCTGTATTCATCCATATTGACAACATATCTATTAGCATTAATATCCAGATATCAAAAATAAGACATAATCATAATGCAATTATGCAGACATACTCATACTTGCAGATTGAAAACATAAGAAGAGTCACTCAGCCCATTAGGAGAGGAGAATCCCTAAGGGGCCAACCGTCTACCACCTCCTATTGCTCAACCCTCGCTTTGGGCCAGTGGAGCAGAATATTGCCCAACCCTTGCTCAGGCCTGTGGGGCAGAATCTAAGGTGGGACCCCCGCACCTCCATGACCCAACCCTTGCTTCAGGCCCGTGGGGTAGAATGCCCAACCCTTGCCTTGGGCCTGTGGGGCGGAAACTAGGTGGGGTTTCTAGACAAACCACTTAAGTCATGATTCACCTCTCCTAACAGGATTGCATGCACAATTCAGACAATTTATTTGAAGTCACCAAATATGCAAACATTAGTACTTCATTTGCATTTTCACATATTATGCTATAAAGTGTTCAATATAAGCATACAATCCCATTGAGTCCTAGCATGAAGGTATATCAGAATGCAGAACTAAATTAATCAATATTCATGTCTACATAATCATTATATTCTTTCAATGATGCAATTCAATACAACCTACAATTCCAAATGTAATTTGCAAAAATCAGACATCAATCAAATATAGATGTAGATCAATCATCATTAGAACTATACCTATAGAAGGTGAACCATTATGGCCTATGATCGGTCAAGGACTACACAGTCTGCCTAAGTTCAATGCCAATTACCAATATACTAAGTCTATTTCCAAATTCAATACTCAAAAAGGAATGGTTCCAACACATCTGAGGCGACTATGTGTATTCCAATGAATAAAGCATATCAATTATTTTTAATAATACACAAATCGGTTGGGCATACAAGGTTCATGTAGCATTGTTATGTCAAATTGAGGACAACTAAATATTAAAGCTAAGTGAGTAGTCTCACCTGATTGGCTATGTCTTCCCATGACTCTTTATTCCTTAATCGTCTTCCTTCAACCTTATATTGAATTGATCATAGGATGAGGACAATTCATAAATATGCATAATCTACTTATGTTTATATTAAAGAATCATCATTATTTATAAGGCTTAATAATTGTTGCAAGTATCATCATTGTATATTCACAAGCGATTCCCCTATCTACTTACCCATATATGTTAGAATAATATATTATTCCTTATGTTAATGGTCATTTGTAACTGTTTTGCTACAGTAGTCGGGTTTCTACTGTTGCTACAGTAGTCGGTAGGTTTAGTAGTTAGATATCATTAATATCTACTATCTCTTATATCTTTTATATATTGTAACTTCTTTTCATGTTAATGCAACTAAGTTTTTTCTAGTTCCTTCCAGAACATGGTATCAGAGCAGAAGTGAAAAAAAAAAAAAAAATCGAAAATTTTATAATACTAATTTTTTAGTGAAAGTTTTTGAAACAAAAAATTTTGTCTAAAACCCTCGGAATTTTCGTGTTTTTTTAGAAGCCTTCTAGTCGCGCATTTTTTCTTTTGTTGCTCGTGCTAGGGTTTGCATGTGTTTTTTGGGCGTCTTTTTTTGCAAAAATCCTTTTTTTTTGGGGGCGTGACTTCCTATGTCTGCTGGGCACGATATCTGGTTGCATTTTTGTTTTCTGGGCGCCTCACCCTTCTCAGGCCGCACGATTTCCAAAACATTCTAGCGTGATTTTCTCTGTCTGGCGCTTGTTTTTTTACAACAAAACAGGGCGCACGTCCTTCCCATCTCTGGCCGCGATTTTTACAGACTTGGGTGCACGTTTCCTGCTCATTTTGAGCTCGATTTCTTTTGAAATTTGGTCACGTTTTGGATGAGATTTCATGCTTCTGAAAGCCGCGGATTTCATCTTCTGACGATCACGATTTTCAACTTGTTATGGACGCCTAGGGTTTGGATTATTTTTGCCACGATTTCATGTACTGTCGAGTTGTTTTCTGCAAATTTTCTAGTTTTTTTAATGACGGCCAAAGGTTTATGACACTCGACTAGGGTTTTGACTTGGTTTTTCAACTTGAAAATTTATTCCGATTGCAGATTCCTTCTGGGTTTTTTGAGATCTCAACCAAGTTGGTCTCCATTTTATTTTGGTGTCTTGAAGTTCGTGCCTCGAAATTTGTGCACGTGGGTGTTGCTGAAATTTTTTGGGTATTTCGAAAAAAAATTGGGTTTTCACCATCCTCTTCTGGGTACTCTTCTATTATTCTGGTTTTCGTCATCAACATGCCTCGAAATCCATCCTAGGGTTTCATCTTTGTATTTGTGCGTTTTTTTTTTTTTGCCTTCACTAGTTTGACCTCATGGTACGTGATGGCATCTCTGACGAACATAATGCTTGAAAGCAGCCAGAAGTTCAACGGGAAGAATTACAACACCTGGAAGCAACGCATGATTACGATCTTCGAATATCGTTGCCTCGATCAGCTCGTTTTGGGGAACTCAACTCGTCCCACTGTAGTCGGAAAGGACCAAGACAAATGGGATGAATGCAACCGAGAAGCTGTCATGCTCATCAAACTCTCAGTCACAGATGAGCAGCTACCTCAGGTACCGTCTGGCAAAACTACTCCAAAAATTTGGGATCATTTGAAAGCCCTTCATGAAACCTCTGACAAGAGCAGAGCATTCTTTCTCAAGAACATGCTCTTTTCCATCATGATGGATGAGAAAATGTCCTTACAGGAACATCTCACGAAGATCAAGGACATTCGTGATCAGTTGGAGGCAATTGGTCGAACAATGGAGGAAGAAGACATGGTTGTCATTACTCTGAAGAGTCTTCCGCGTTCGTATGAGCATTTCATCGAGACGTTGAATATCACCTCCACCAATGTTGATCTCAAATTTGAAGATCTTTGCAACAAGCTCTTGCAACAGGATCGATGGCGACAACAGTTTGGAAGTAGTACCAGTTCCACCTCCACAGAGCAAGCATTCTCTGCCAAATCTTCTGCTAAGAACAAAGGGAAGGCTCAATCTTCTCAGCCAAAAGGCTCTGGTTCTTCTCAAGACAGCAAGAAGAAAAAGAACGTTCAGTGCAATTATTGCCATAAATATGGTCACATCAAGGCTGATTGTCGAGTTCGGATGGCTTCTGAACAAAAAAAGCAGGGAGGGTCTCAACAAAAGGCTAATGTTGCGGAGCACACTGAGCAGAAAGAGTCTGCATTCTATGCTTTTATGGCGAAGAGAACTGCAGATCCAGTCCAATCTTCTGCTTGGTATATTGATTCAAGGGCTTCTCGGCATTTTACTCATCGTCGAGATCAGTTCACCAAATATGAACCATTCACTGACTCGATGATTTTTGGAGGCGGCGAAGAGTACACAGTTGCCAGTAAGGGCAATGTTTAGATTCACTCTGGAGGAAGAAATTTACTCTTTCTTGATGTCTACTATGTTCCAGGCATGGAACATAATCTTCTCTCCGTCAGCCAGATCATGAAGCATTCTCCTCAATTGGATGTTATCTTCAATTCGTCCACTTGCAGCATTGTTGATAAGGCGACTCGTACTACAATTGCTATGGGCCTTGACGATCATGGTCTATATAGACTTGCTAATTCCGGTGATTCTCAGGAACACGCTTTGGCAGCAAGGAGTATTTCTATCAGCAAACTTTGGCATCAGCGTTATGGGCACTTGAACATGCACTATCTCTCTCAACTGTCTCGGGAGGGTTTGGTTGCTGGTCTACCTGAGATCCAAACTCAAAATCATGGAGTTTGTGGAGCCTATCAAGCTGGAAAGCAGCATCGGACACCGTTCTCGGATGGTGATTCTTGGCGAGCCTCCAAGGTACTTCAATTGGTTCATGCGGATGTCTGTGGACCAATGAACACTCCATCTGTTACTGGGTCCAGGTACTTTTTATTATTTGTTGATGATTTCAGTCGCAAAATGTGGGTGTATTTTTTGAAACATAAATCAGATGCGTTTAGTACATTTCAGCAATATAAGGCCTTGGTTGAGAAAGAATCAAGTTCTCACACTGTTACTCTAAGGTCAAATAATGGGGGGGAGTTTTGTTCAACTGACTTCTCTACTTTTTGTGCTAAACACGGCATCAAACGCCAACTCACCACACCATACACCCCTCAGCAGAATGGTGTCGTTGAACATAGGAATCGCACCATTACTGAAATGGCTCGTTCTATGCTAGAGTACAGGAATGTACCCAAGAAATACTGGGCTGAAGCAGTTTATACTGCAGTCTACCTCTTGAATCGGTCCCCTACACAGGCCGTTAAGAAGATGACTCCAGAAGAAGCCTGGTCAGGACGTAAGCCTAAAGTGGGCCATCTGAAAGTCTTTGGTTCTATAGCTCATGTATGGATCCCAAACGCCAAGCGTGCAAAGTTGGACTCCAAGAGCCAAAATCTTATGTTTACTGGTTACAGCGACAACCACAAGGCATACAGGTTGATTGATGTGGAGACGGATCGTCTCATATTCAGTTGTGATGTTGTGATTGATGAGACTACTGGTCCATTTGTTCCTACTATCAGCCCTGAGGATCAGCCTATGAAGGTTCCTGATGATGGTGTTCGTCTTCCTCTTGGTTCCCCTGATGGGAGGGCTTCAGAGCATTCTAACTCTGAAGATGAGGAGTCTACCGGTCATGATATAGCACCACCTAATCTTCCTCAGGATTCACATCCAGATGACTTTGTTCCAGCAATCCCAGAAGATGTTGTTTCTCCTACTCCAGATGTTGGTACTTCTACTCGTCGGCCTAAGTGGTGGCTCAAGACTATCGGAGATCTTCATAATGATGAACTCATTGAGGGTAGATCAGCTTGCAGCAAGAGCAAGCAACCAAACACAATCAATTTTGCTCTTATGGCCAACCTACACAGCATCTATGAGCCTCAGACCTATTCCGAGGCTAAAGGAATTCCCGAGTGGGAAAAGGCTATGGAGTCCAAATACCATAGTCTTCTGAAGAATCACACTTGGGTTCTCTCTGATCTTCCTCCTGGGAAGAAACCTATCAGCTGCAAATGGGTTTATAAGGTCAAGTATCATGTTGATGGCACTTTGGATAAATACAAGGCAAGATTAGTTGCTCGGGGATTCACACAACGGGAGGGCATTGACTACGAGGAGACTTTTGCTCCTACTGCCAAGATGAGCACAATTCTTCTTCTTCTCGCTATTGCAGCCCAATTCGCATGAACAATTCATCAGATGGATGTTAAGAGTGTCTTTCTCAACGGTGAGTTGCAAGAAGAAGTCTACATGACGCAACCTCCTGATTTCAAGGTTGTCGGCAAAGAACATCAGGTATGTAGGCTCGTGAAAGCACTCTATGGATTGAAACAGGCTCCCCGTGCATGGTACATCAAGATTGATCAGTACTTGGTTGATCATGGTTTTCAGCGCAGCCCTTCTGACACTAATTTGTATGTCAAACACTCTGGTGATGATGTTTTGTCTCTTGTTATCTATGTTGATGACTTGATCATTACTGGCAGTTCAGCACACTTGATTGCAGCAATCAAATAGGATTTGTGTCAAGCTTTTGACATGACAGATTTGGGGCTTCTCCATTACTGTTTGGGTATTGAAGTTTGGCAGACCGCTGATGGTATCTTTATCTCTCAGTCTAAATATGCTCGGAGTCTGCTTGACAAGTTTCGGATGCAGGATTGCAAACCTGCCTCCACACCTATGGAGAAGGGGCTGAAGTTATCCGCCAACTCTGATTCACCTCCCGTCGATGAAACGACATTCAGGCAACTAGTGGGCAGTCTCATCTACCTCACTGCCACTAGACCTGACATCAGTTTTGTAGTGAGCTACATTTCTTGCTTCATGACAACTCCGAAAGCTGATTATTGGCTTGCAGCGAAGCGAGTGCTGAGATATGTTAAGGGCACTTCAGATTTTGGCAGATGCAAGGATCCAACACTGATTGGTTATACAGATTCAGATTGGGCAGGATCAGTGGATGACCGGAAATCTACTTCTGGATATGTATTCAGTTTGGGTACAGGTGTTGTAACATGGACCAACAAGAAGCAACAAGCAGTGGCTCTTTCCTCGACCGAAGCAGAATATCGAGGAACAGTTAAAACAGCATGTGAGGCAGTTTGGCTCCGTCGGATGCTTTCTGACATGCACATGTCACAAGCAGGACCTTCTCCCTTGTACACTGACAATCAAGGGGTGCTCAAACTGGCCAAAAATCCAATCTTCCATGAACGTACCAAGCATGTCGAGCTTCATTGTCACTACATCCGCAAGTTGGTAGAAAACGGATCAGTTCAGCTGCAGTATGTTCCAACAACAGATCAGACTGCAGATATTTTCACCAAGTCTCTGAGCCCGGATAAATTTGTCAAATTCAGGGGGCAACTTGGTGTTTTTGACAGATTGACCATTAAGGGAGGGTGTTAGAATAATGTATTATTCCTTATGTTAATGGTCATTTGTAACTGTTTTGCTATAGTAGTTGGGTTTCTACTATTGCTACAGTAGTCAGTAGGTTTAGTAGTTAGATATCATTAATATCTACTCTCTTGTATCTTCTATATATTGTAACTTCTTTTCATGTTAATGCAACTAAGTTTTTTCTAGTTCCTTCCAAAACAATATATATATATAATTTTATAATATCTTTATATATTCTATATAAATTTATATATATTATTATTATTTCCAACTAATTTCAACCTGCGATAATTTCTTGGTATGAATACATACATATATATATATAAAATTATGTTTTTATAATATAATTAACTTACCCTTAATGTATTGCTGCTACGATCTGCAGTCTGTTCTTATTTTTCCCAGCCCCGTCTCCCCTTTTTTAACCTCAGCAATCTCCTTAAATATTTCTATAGTTTTTCACCAAGGAAAATGTCTTTTAAAACCAATCAACACCCCTTTTGAGGAATCGCATCTTTTCCAAGTGTCATTTGACTAATGATTGCTGATTTTGAAGGCATCGATGTTTAAGGTTTTGGTTACATATTTAATAATACAAGACTTTGGTGTTTCTTATGAACATTATAATATATATTTTTTAAGAATAGGCTCATACAATAAATTTAATATTATTACTGTTAATTATCAGTATATTGATAATTCAGATTTATATTACATTGATAATTCAGATTTATATTTATTTTATTCTGATTTTGTATTCTAATACTCCATATTATAAAATAATATCAATAAGTTATCAATATATATTGTTTTTTCTTGTAAATTGTATTTTTGCTATATTAACTATTTTGTTCCATGTTATGATATTTGTATTATAATTATAATGTTATCTAGGATGATTATAATTATAATGTTTAAATTGCAATTACTCATATTTTTAATTTCAATATTTATTTGACTCTCATATTTGTATTTTAATATTTCCTATTTGGTGTACAATTTTGAGGGGCATGACAGTGGGCCTAGACAAAGTTACATGAGAACATTGGCCGAATAGAAACCCATCTATTGAACATGGCCTCGAAGCCAAAATATCTTGAAACTGGTGAAGCATTTCCAATGTTTAGCTCAATGGTGTTAATGCCTGATGGTGCAATCCTATATTTAGTGGTCCATTGGGCAAAACAATTAGAGTTTAATGAAAAATGGAGTATTAAAATAAAAATTTATAAAGAATATTTTTTTAAAAATTTATAAATAAACATTAGTCTAGAAAATATGAATATATAAAAAATATAGAAAGAATAAAAACTGTTTACTATAATATAACAATTTATATCAGAATATTGAAAAAGAAACAGCTCACAATATCATAAGTTCTATTAAATAAATTTTAACATTCTTTTAGGACAAAGCTGTCCGGAAGACCCATCAAAGTCTGTTTAACTCATTGTTTACATACTCGGAATCGGAGAGTAATCGGCAAGCCCAAAAATTTTGACTCGGGAAATACTCGGCAAATACTCGGAAAATACTCGGCAAATGTATGTGGATATTTATGTATATGTATACTCAGGACTACACTGTGCACACATACATATCTATAAACATACACAGGATGCCAAGTTTGCATGCATATACACACAGAGACATATTTATACACACACAAGCTTGCCAAGTTTGTGGGTTTTTTGCGAGCTACTGGCAGTTACTCGATAATTTGACAGGAGAAAATCCATCTGCATACTGACCGAGAGTAAAAGCAGAGATTACTCGACATGCAAATTTTTTGGAGATTACTCGGCTACTTGGAGAGTAATCGGAGAGTATGTAATCTATGGTTTAACTAGAAATTTGTTTCTTATATCGTTTAGTTTAAACATAAATTCTCTAAACTTGATTTGATTCTCTTGATTCAGGAGACAAAGTTATTCAAGAATTATTGTTTTTTAAAAACACCTTACAGAATAAGAGTTTATAAAAAAATTATTCAAATGGAGATGATCAATGCATATACTAGATTTTCCGCCATTTTTTATGTAGACTGGAAAAGTACAGGAGAAAAATTGATGACCACGGGACCATGGTGTGATACTAAAGTGCTGTATTTAGGAGACATGAGATTGCCTTAAGCATCTTTTCTGTGGAGGCATGGACTATGATCCATGCCCTAAATTTCTTAACAAGATTAGAGAACATGGAGCTGCCCTGCTGGTCTGAAATGGTGGAAAAAAAGAAATTAAATGGAAGGAAGAGCACGTGGATGAAACAAAACGACCAGTGGATGAATAAGTGGGATATTAGCATGAAAGAATGCCCAAATATTAATGAGGCAATCAAAAAATATATTCAAGAAAAAATCAAAGTAAGCATTTCAATCCTTCATATGACCATGCACAAAAGAACTATTTAGGAGTGGAAATAAAATGGAAAAGGAAAAATGTTAATGGCTCAACTAAGAACTAGCTCGCACCAGCTTAGGTCTGAAACTTGAAGGTGAACAATGCCTTTAGAAGAGTGGGCAAATAGAATATGTTGTTTTTGTACTTTGGAGCTAATGGAGACAGAATGTGTAATGTCCCCATTTTCGATGTCCTCTTTCGGGTTAGTCTGATTTTGACACACTATTTTTAGTAAGTGTTATTTTTAGTAATTGGTCTGGTAGGCAAAGCAGTGTAGGGTTTCTTGTTGAGGCAATGTGTGAAAGTTGCCCAATGAGCTTTAATGCCTTGTGCCAATCCTCACTGTAGGGTTTTTTAGTGTTTTAGGTGTGGCTTTCTATTTTTAGCAGGGGACCAGTCCAGTGGCTTACTGTCTACAGTGAGCTCATTGGCGCATCAGTTATCTTTCTAGCATGTGTCTTTGATATTTTTACTATTATCAGTACTTAGTAAAAATATTAAGTCTATTTTTAGAAGCTGGACCCAATCAGACTACTCATGAGCAGCATTATTTTAGTTGAGGCTCTTGGTTGCTAAGATTGGAAGATTTTAAATATTTGCTTTCCTCTTCGAAAATGAATTTGTTGGGTGAAAATAGTGTAATCAACTTTTCAACAGATTACGCCATCTAAACTTCAACCACAGCTGTGTGAGATATAATCTCTCCTCTCAGAAAGGGGAGGCGCCCTTCTTACTGCTAATTGGAAGCTATAGTAAACTTAAAAGAATACTCACAAAATGTACACTGTACTCATGAAATGGGGGGGGGGAGGTGTTACATTCATACTTCTCTCTTTTTTCAGAGAAGATGTTTACAATGCTTCACGATGAAAAGCTTTAGATCTGAATAACTTAAACTTAAACAACAGTAGTAATGCCAATATTTCTATCTTGACAAAGCAAAGCTTAGAAATACCAGGTATGATTTATAATAACAAAAGGTAAAAGGAAAAGGGAAGGCTCACAAAGGCACAAAGTCGTTTCGTAGCCTTTTCAATGTTGAATCTGGTAGTAGTATCGTTCGTTGTATTAGAAACACAAAGTCTTCTTAGACACAGCGATTCCTCGAACAGCATGAACGATTACAAGCACAAAGTCTTGTAGAACTTTCATGCAAAATATTCACACACAAAAGTAAATCCAAATAATAGATGCAACACAAAGTTTACATAAATTACTTGGAGACCTCCAAATACCATTCACTAATCACCACCAATCTTACTCAAATCAAAGAGAATCGATTCCAACACAAAGTCTGGCATGCAACTTCCTTCTTTATTGATTAAATTCAGTTTCACAAAATTGAACACAAAGTTTCAATGTTCGTTTCAAAAGGGCAGCACTTTGTTGCAAAATATCAAAAGGTAAATATTACAAAAGAAATCCCTCTTCTTTATAGAAAAGAGGGAAGAGCAAAATTAGGGAATCAGATGAGTAAAAATAGGAAACCTGAATCTAACTGAGTGTAATTTATTTCTACGTAATCGCACCTCATATTTTGGTGCACTTACGTTTTACAAAAAGACACCTAAAGTGTCAAAAACTATTTACAATATACATATGGGAATGCATCAAAACGTTCAACACTGAGAGTGAGAGATCAGGAATCTTCATGGTTCCTTGCTTGGGCGCAGAGTCTTTATACTTCTTCCTGGTCTCCTGCATGAACTTTTCATTCGGACCAACGGTGTAATCCACAAAGGTATGAATTCTTGTGATCGGCCTTCTGGCGGATGAATGGACTTTCTTGCACCTGTTGCATGGTGGCTTCTTTGTAGATCTAGGATAGTTCACTATACTGGAAAATGTCATCTTCAAGATCACTTGATTAAATCTAGAAAGAAACTGCAAGGGTGGTGAATGCAATGATTGTCAGGAAATACATGTTGTATGGGGAAACGTGAAATGAACATGGCAATATGGAGTCACTATGTTTTGGCCATATGGTGTGGAAAACGAGGTGCGAAAATGAACACGGAGGCGAAAATGAAGAGAAAACACTATTTCGAGTGTTAATGGAAAAATGTAGATTTTGGTGCTCGGGCGGTGAAAATCACCACTCGAGCACCGAAGTGATATTTCATTTTGGTGTCGAGGCGGTGAGAAACACCGCTCGAGCACCAAAGACTTGGACTTTCGGGAGACAAAATGTTGGTGTCGAGGCAGTGAAAATCACCGCTCGAACACCAACACTGCAAAACAATTTGGTGTCATGGCGGTGAATTTCACCGCCTCGACACTTGGGGTATTTTTATGAGTTGGTGTCATGGCGGTGAAATTCACCGTCAAGACACCAGTGTGGACTTAGCACGTCCGTGCATTGTCGGTAAAAACTTTCGCTCGAGCACCAAACAGTTTTGTGAACAAACTTGGTGACACGTGTGAGGGCGGAGAAATTGCTCACCATGACATCACAAGGGTTGGGAAAAACAAGGCGACAGAGATCTTCCTCAAGAAAAGATATGAGGATAGGCGCAAAGAGAAAGGAATGCCCACGCAACAGAAGGGCGAAAGAAAACGATTGCAACTGACGAGGAAAAAAAAAAAAAGATTTCTTGTCAAAAAAGGAAACTATCAACCGAAAGGAAAACACAAACATGAACATACCTGGTAACTATGACGAAGATGACAGTAAAAAATCCGCATGCTGGAGGAGAAAACCACGGTTCGATCCAATGGGGACGACTTGGAAAGCGCGCGAGCACAATGTGGAGAAGAGTTGCTTTGTGAAAGAGAAGAAATAACTCATGTTAGAGTTATTAAAAACCTCAAAACTAACCTAAATCGCACGCATTGAATGCAGGGGGAGAACTCAACTCAACTCAGAATTAGGTGTTCGGGCGATGAAAATCACCGCTCGAGCACCAAAAAGTTAAAAAAAGAACTTAGGTGCAACGGCGGTGATTTTCACCGCCTGAGCACCAAAAAGTTGAAAAAAGAACTTAGGTGCAACGGCGGTGATTTTCACCGCCCGAGCACCAAAAGTTAAAAATACTTAAGTTAGGTGCAATGGCAGTGAAAATCACCACCATTGCACCAAAAACAGTTAAGAGTAAAAAGGTGCAATGGCGGTGATTTTCACCGCCCGAGCACCAAAAACAGACTAAAATGACTTGACTCTTGGGTTCTAAGGAGTCAACCTTTAAACTCGAAACTCGAGCTTATCATCACCTACCCGGACTAGGTAGGATTAGAGACCTCGTAAAATGAGTTTTGCCTCGTTTTGCGTGCTTGAAACACACGGTCCTAAGAATCGGACTAGTTTCGTAGGGGGGTTATCCGTGGAATGAGCGCTACTAATTTCTGTGATAACAGAATTAAAATAAAGTTACTTTATAATTTAAAGTTGAAGGTCAGAGGGGACATTAAAAAGTACTTTGGTGCCTAAGTGATAACTTTAAGTCATTTTAGAAGGCTACAAAAGTGCAAATGGTTTCCTTATGAGCAAACCCCTTGGCCTAGTTGCACAACGTTGTTTTAAAAGAGGGGCCATGTATTTCAAATGGATGCCTAGAAAAGAGGTTTATTTATCATTTTTAAAGGCTAATGTTATACCTCGGTAGGGCGCCTAGTTTGGGCTAAAAGTCAATTTTAAATTAAAAATCAAAAGTGGAATTTTAGAGGCAAAAAGATGGACGCCCCTCTTGGGGTAATTTCATGACATTTCATAAAGTGAAATGAGAGGGAAATGTATTCAAACTCAAATGCAAGTTGCCCTAATCGTTCACTCACTTTATAAATATGAGTTTTGGCTCTCATTTGGTTATGGATGATTTTGGTTGCATAAGGAGATGCTACTAGTTTTTCGCTAGGAGGTCTAAAAGTGAGTGTTGAGGACAAAACCCTTGACATCTTGGACTGGTTTCGGTAGTGCAAAACCTGCCTTAGCCGGTGAAAGCGTGGTTCCATCCAAGAGTCACAATCTGAGCTTCAAGTTGCAGTTTCAGACATTTAGAATGAAGATTTTTTATCAACTTTTATGTGTTTCAGTTTGGTTTGGGTTTGTGATGGCTTAATCTTTTTTTGGCATGAATTTCAAGGAGTTTGGGAGTGGTTTCTTGTTTTTCTGGGTACACTGGCAACTGGGTCTGAATATAATGATTTGCACATAACTCACCAATGATCTGAGATAATTTTGTGGGCGTTGTTTCATTTGATGCTCCTGTCCAAGGCGATTCCAAGCATATATTGAAGTGAATTTTTGGAGCATGCATTGAATTTACAGAGCCAAATTGCCCTTGGCTGCTAGCACCCAGTTTGGAACTCATTTCCATATTTTAAAGTGACTCAGGTACAATTTTCTGTTATTGAATGGTCTGTATGGAGGACAGTTAGGCGTTGGCATTGATATGGTTTGAGGATACTTCTGTGGAGAAGGACGTGGCACAGTTGCAAGCTTAAATCTTCTGTTATACCACCATTACCAGGTCTGAGTTTTGTATTTTTGAATCTGAAACTGTAATAAAAGTGACTGAATATTTCTGTTATTAATTTTGTGCATTTAAAGACTGAAAATACTCATTGTAAAGCAAGTTTCCTGGTGTTTTTTCTGCATAAATGTTATATACCTTTTGGCATGTTAATTCCATGATTGGTACATGAGAACACTCAGCCAAACAAACACAGAAACACTCAAACAGCAAGTTGAAACCAAAAAAAAATTATAGGGCAGTCATTACAGAATGGCACTACATCATGGAGTGTCTGGTTTACATGGATATTTGAATCAATTACATTGAGATTTTGAATGTGGGCTTTTTGAATAATCTGTGTGAAGAAGAAAGAATAACAAAATTGCTGATTATTTGATGAAGAGCCAGAGCAGAAGATCCAGGGATCCAAAAAAAAGGGAGATCAAGTAGATATTGTGCAGGTGGTCTTCTTGTTTGGGCTTTTGTGCTTAGCAGTGTAGTTGGTTATCCAATAGTCCCTTAAGATGTGTTTGGCCTCATAGACATTATTAAAAACCTTCATTCATTCATTCAAGCGTTATAATTCTATAAAAAAACAGTAAATTTAAGAGACAGGTATTTTAAAAAAATCAAAAATAAAAATAAATAAATGTTCCAAACAAATCCGCACTCCCCACAGCAATAATGTATGTGTCTCTGGTAGAGCACTCTACCCTGATAATGTGAGGTTTTAAGTTGAAAGATTCGCCTGATTTGTTTAAGATAATAAAAATATGAAATATTCCTAACTACTAAATCTAGAAGATACAAATATTATTATTCTTATAACCGATTTATCTTTTACTTTCTCGAGACAAAGCGATATGTCGGAATGCGAGTGTTTTTATCTATTTACAAGAAAAATAACTGATTAATTTTAGAAGAAATTCCTAAAATTGTCTTGATAGCAAATCTTTCTTGGCTCGAAATATCACGAAAAGGTTTACGATCGAAACTATTTGTATAATTCTAATTGAATGAAGTAAAATTTGAGTTCAAATTCTTACAGTAGAAGAAACTTCCGGCGGAAGAGAAACCCTGGCCTCCAAGCTCGCTTCTTCCAACGCAGCCTTCAACTCCTTGACCTCTTCACTCTCCTAGAAAAATAACCGCATTGTTTTCAGTTTATTATTGCCGTGCTAGCGTACATATTAGGCGGACATTGTTGACATTAAATATAGCAGTGTAAAGCAAATTTGGGCGGTCCTTTGGGAAAAGATTTAAATACCTGATGAGAAGCAAAGGCTGACAGATCGCGGAGAAGGCTGGCTGTAATGTCCAACGGCGGGCTAGCGGGGTCCACCGGTGGCAGAAGAGCGGGTGAAGTAGAAGAAGAGGAAAGAGACAGTGCTTGTTTTAGCTTTTGCTTTTCAGCTTTAGGCCTAGTGTAGTAATCCGTTGCCATAGGGGCGTATTATTCCAAATCTCCCGCCTATTTAGATTAGGTACTCCGTTGTGGGAAAGCCCAACGAACGGCTCTTTTCTCTCTCTCCCTCTGTAATAATTTGTTGGCGTTTAGTGAGCTGTCGAGTCTTCTTTCTCTCTTCTTTCTCATTTCCTGTCTTTGCCACGCTGGCCTCTTGATTTCCCTTTGCTCCAGGATTTATTCTGCTACGTAGATTTCCACTTCCTGTCTTTGCCACGCTGGCCTCTTGATTTCCCTTTGCTCCGGGATTTCTTCTGCCACGTTGATTTCCACCTGATGCCATTCGAGTAAAAAGACCTTTACTAGACGTGAATTCTTAAAAACCTAGCTTTGCATGGCCCGAGGCTCTTTTTAACTTTTGACATTTATTTTTCGATTTGGAAAAAGATTTGTTTCGCCAGAATCAAAGTCTCATTTTTGTGAGAATTAATGTATACCTATTATATATTTTTTATAAATATATATAAAAGTGTATTATTCTCCAAAAAAGCTATTTTAGAATGTTAAAGTAAAAGGGCGATGGTGGGAGGGACTTTTCTCATAAGGTGGATCACTTTTGCCATGACAATTTCGTCTAATTTAGTTATAAAATTTAAACGTTCAATATTTTTAAGAATAAGAATAGTTTAAATAGTTTGTACGTTGTCATTGTTTAGATGGGACAGAACTTCATTAAAGATATCAAGTTTTCATAATCCATCATGATTATTTGAATAATATTTTTGGATTCTATTGTGTAATTGTTTTGAACCCCATTAAAGAGAACCCCATGTAAAGCTCGATATGTAAATTGTTTACTTCAATCTTATTAGTATGTAGTTATTTGAATAATCTTTTGTTCATATGGAGTCACTCCTTTAAAAAATCTTTAGGTTAGCAATACTTGGCAAATCAATCTTTCTTGGTATATAAGCCTTTACACTATTTGTTCCTCAACTAAGAAGATAGAGGGTTGGAACAATAAAAACCATCTCAAACACAAACCTTCAAGACTTCTAGTTTAAAATGGTACATATTCCTTTATTAATGATAGAGCTATATAAATGTGTTGTTAAACATGATCTTTTGAAGCACTATGTGCCTTGGTGGGTTTAATATGATAATATAATGAATTCTAAAATCCTCCAAACCAAATTAATTTTTAAGACCTTTAGAGCGCATCATTTGTATATACAATTTAATTTAATTGTAGAGAGTATTATTGGACTTGATCAAATTGTTGTTTTCATCCTTCTTGTCATCCATATCTTGAAACTCCTTGTGGGTGGGAATGTTATCCTTGTAATTAGTCATAATATTGCAATCGTTATCATTCTCCTTATTCCTATGCATTGCCACATGTGATAAGAATGCTCATAAGGGAAAGGATGTGTGAGATAGTAGTGATTCATATACATATGGATGAAATAAAAATGAGACGAGAATTTTTTATAATAGCATTTATGTATATGAACATAATAGAAATGAAGATACCCAGATCATCTTGATTCTTGTAATTTAGAAGATTTAAATATTAGTTGAACAATGCAATTGGCTCAATTCGCTTCTCACATTATTAAGGTTAAGAAGGGTTAGAAAAAAAATGGGTCATCTCAACTCCATAAGTATCATAAATTCTTCAAATTAGCTTGCCCCAATGAGTTTTTAGATTAGTATAATGACCAAGTTTACTTTGTGTATCATGAGCATTATTCAAATTTGTGATGTTTAAAAAAAATCAAATCAAATTCTTAGTGTTAGGTGTTATAAACCTTACAAATCCTTATAACAATTTAATACATGTAATTAGGTCTTTATGGAATGTAACAACACCCTTGGATAAATCCATGAGATTCCTTGTTTGACACACTATGCCACTTGAAATTTGTCTTATAAAAAATGTAAATGAATATTCAAGTTGGGGTTACTTGTAGACTAAGTAGAGCATCTTTGATCAATAATTTTTAGTCATGTGTAAGTCATCTTGAAAGGGCCGCATAGATTACTTGGTTTGACTAATTGACCTTCTCATTCATAGGAGTTAAGATCATTCATTGGGATTTGCATTCTATGTTGGGATGATGCATTCATGGAGAAGGGTGTGTAGGTCCAACTTGGACTAATTGACTATGATAGATCATGGTTTCAAGCCCATAGTTTTAGGAAATCATTTGTAGTTTCCTAAGTTATCATTGCATATATATTGGTTGCTTGGAATAGAATGTGATATGAGTTGGTTTTGCTCTAGATAGTGTTAAATATTTCCTTGATATCACAACTATACCCCTTTGTATTGTAATCTTTTTTGAGATAATAAAATCATAGTAGTGTTAGTATTTTTGGATTTTTCTCAAAAGAGTTTCCAAAGGTAATCCTTGTGTTATATGTTATTTGTTTGCTAAAATTTGTGCAAGTTATACAACTTGTTATATTATTGTATTATATTAGATTAGGCATATCCCTTTCATTTTGCATCAAATCCATAATAGCTTGTTTATATCCATGAGAGGAAAGGGCATCTTGGCCAAGTGTTATTAATTTTTGTCTTAGAGGGATTTTTTCTTATGTGAATCATTTTTATGTACAAAGAATGACTAACACATCTATAATGGAGATTAAAATTTTCAATGGAAAAGTGCAGGACCTATTAGTAGATCATGGTTAGTGAATAATGGTGATCATTTATCCCTGCAAAATGGATCTTGATAACTATGTAGAACTTGGTAGAAAGGCTATATTTTCCATAAAATTGTGTATTTTGGATTTAGTGCTCCTAAGCACCTCATATGAAGGCATCACAAAGAAACTCTGAGATAAGATTATGCATTTATATTAGACTAGCCCTAGTAAACAATTTTTTTGTAGAAGTTGTATTCCATGTGGATATTCAATGGAGATTTAGTGATTTTTGCACCTAAATTTATTTAACATTGTAGTTATTTAGTTAGCATTTGTTCATGTCAATATGAACAAAGAAGATCATTGTACAACCTTACTTTGTTACTTTCCAAATTTATGGGGAAATTTTGTGATGGCAGTCAATAGGACAACTTTTAAGTTAAAACTTGAGGAGGTGTTAGAGCCTTGCTATCAAAAGAGAGGAAGTGAAAATCCATGAAATCTACCAAATATGGTTTGGCAAGTGGTGGTTGTGTGAAGAATAATATCAAGAACAAGAAGGGAGACAAAAATCCAAGTCAAAGGAGAGGTCTAATTATCTTAGAAAGTTGAAGGTTAAATGAATTGGAATAGTGAAAAGAGTGATCACATCGGGAAGACCTATGAAGAGAAGAATACTTTAAAGGAATTAGATGATTATTTATATTTGAATGCCTCAAATGATGTACTTGGAAATATTTTTCTTTCATCTTATTTATGCATGCATGTGAAGGTGCATGGTTGATTGACTTTGAAGTGTCATTCCACATTACTCCCCACATAGAATGGCTTTTTTACTTAGGAGAGCTATGGTGGTGGAAAATTCTTCTCCATAGACAACACATCCTATGGAAGATCATTGGACATGGGAAAGTCTTTTTTTTTGTTCATAGATGTGAGAACTAAGTATCCTAATATGTTTCACAACCCTATTTTGGCAAGTAAATTATTTTTATAAGTAAAATGAATAATTTGGGTGTGTATGTCATTTTCAACGAAGATGGATGTAAAATGGTTAAAGAAGCCACAGTATTGGTTAAGGGACTTCATAGTGGAAATTTTTTTAGAATCGATGCTAATAATTTTTCTAAATGAAATAGTGTTGAGGTTATTTATTTTGAGAGTAGTAAACTACATACTAAAAAATAATGTTGTGGTGTGAACCTATGGGCCACATTGGTAAAAAACATAAGACTGGCTAAGGGGTTTGTTGTCTTAGAGTGCACAATACTTATGTATATTTATCTTCTTATCCTAGGTTTATTGCATGCATAGGATGAGATTTATTAGGCGTTAGGTGATCCCACAATAGTGGTTTACAATTTTTGGTCAAACTGGACATTGAAATTATTATTCTTAACTAAATCTTCACATCCGGGCACCTATAGCGGCTAAACCGTGAGGAATTTCAAGATGATGCAAACTAGAGTCTTGTCACATTTTGTCTGTAGATTCTATAAAAAAAAAAAATCAATTTTTTTGGAATCAAATTGCACTTCTTTTTCCATCTCCCATGAAAACTGGTTTTTTTCATAAAACAACATTTTAAAAAAGTGACGCACATCGTATAATGCATAAATTTTTTTCCATGAAGGATAAAATTCTAATTCTTTCGAATTTAGATTTGTAACTTCAATATCTAGTGCTTCCACTTGGTTAGATAGTTTTTTATTGAATATTTTTTCTTTAATCAAGTTTCAAAGTCAAACCAATTACAATTCAGACATAGCGCGACCGTATAACGTGTAACTTTTTTTTATATATCGAAAAAAAAAAATTTGTTGGATCAAGGACTTCAATATCTGGTGCACTCATATTTTTCAAAAAAAAATTATAATCTGCTATTTTTTCCACATGTGCAGAACAAAGACCTTCATTTTCGGTGAAAAACCTATGTTTAATAAAACTAAAAAAACAAATACATAATAAAACCAAAACATATCAAAATTATATTCATTGGATAGCTCCTTCCGAGGAATACCTGATTCAAATTGGGTTTGTGAAGATTCCTCCATTTTCATGTTCAAACTGAGCTTTGAAGTGAAAAAATTTGGAGTCTTTTATGTCGGAGGGTGGGAAGGTGGGGAAAGGGGGGTTTGAGTGAACCCCCTTTCCACAATGTGGAAACGTGGGTTCCACATGTAAAGGGGTTCTCTCGAACCCTGGTTCGAGTGAACCCCTTTGGGGTTCATTCGAACTTTGAGTTCACTCGGACCCCTCAAAACGATTTTTTTTTGCATGGGTGAGTTTTTTGGAAGTTTTCCTTCCTCACTCGAATTATAAACCACTATTGTGGCTTCACCCTGTTGACGTGTACACATGTCACATTGTGAGGAGCATCTTCTCTTGCCCACATGTCACATTTATAGGAAGTATCTTCTATATGCCATATTTTACTTGGTCTTGGTCTACTTCATAATGACCCACTTGATGATTCACCTAGTTGTCATATGATTGGACTCCTTTTGAGTATTTCTTATAAATACTCCTTTAATTCTCATACTTAGATGAGTTGAATGAATGAGCTTTATTTGTGTCAATATTAACATTATAATATTTTATTTTTGCTTATCCTTTGTAGAAGGTTGTTTGAGATTACATTGATATGAATTTGACATGGTATTAGAGCTCTAAATATTCAAGTCCCTTCTATTTTTTTTAGTATATTTTAGATCAAGTACTTTTTATTGGTGTCATGACTCAATCTTACATCATAGTTGATTTTGGAAGGCCCATATATATATGGATTAACAATAAACTTGATAAGATTTTGATATTGTATAAAAGGACTCTTTCTAAGCATCCATTGTTTTGGTCATACAACATTTATATCATCTATATGATGTATGCATCAACTACACACATCTCTACATTAGCATAGTACATCAATATTTGGGTACAAATATTTTTATATTTAAAACTATTATGGGCACTTGCATTGTACAAGATAATATATTGGTTTTAAACATTTTTAAAATGATGAAAGAAATGGGGGTGGGGATTTCCATCCTGCACTAAAGGTTCATGGGTACTATAGGGGTATACCTACCACTTTCCATGAATATATTGTGATATGAAAATATATCCCCAAGGGCCCCACCCTTACTACAGGAGGGGAAAAGAGCATCACCCCATGTCCATGGCCTCTACCATGGTAGGGGTGGTGGCCCCTTAGGCCCCACCCTTCATGGGGTGGTGGGGAGATTTTGAAACCCCTCTATTGATAAAAAAATAAAAGAAAAAATGTAAAACCTTATACTAGTTGACTTGCAACTATATGCTAAACTTGGCAAAATTTTAGTGGGTCTGCTATGTATCTAGTAGTCTTCTTAGTGGGTTCTCCAAAATTAGTATCTCCTCTAAATTTGGAGAATCACTAATATTATCCAGTAGATTTATATATGTATTTGGAAACCTTCACATTTAGCAAACCATTAAAGTTGTCAATTTTCTTACCAAATTTAGCAATGATGTCATGTTGACATCAATAGTTGGATTTTTTTCCATGCATCGTTGGAGTTTTCTATTTTGAAATTGGACTTATAATGCCTTGTTCTTACTTGTACAATGTCCATTTTTAGGGAATTTTTTTTAAAATGGAGCACAATTTTGCATACTTCATTATGGCACATGTGGTTTTCACTGTGTTTTTTTTATTTTCTTAGAATTCTAAGTTTCTTAGTGATCTTGTTTTGTATTTATTGTTTTGGTAACTAAATGAAGGACTAAATATTATGCATATGGACTCTGACTTGGGTCCAATATTTTGAATCATATTTTTGCATACTTCACAATGATTCCTTTTATTTCCTCTTATCTTGTAGTCAAATTATATTTTGAACAACATATAATTTTTTTTGACTTTGTAAGAATTATTGTATCCACTTTTAGATTTTAAAATGTAGTGAACTAAAGTGCTACATATTATAATTTTATTTTGGGGATCTTACATCAGGGATAACTTTAAGAAACCCCCCCCCCTCGGCATAGGTGTAAAATCCTAGCGAGTCCTGTATACTTCTCGATGAAAAATATTAATTTTATTGGCGATTTTTTTTCGTTTTTCGAGAAAAAAAAATCCCCATTGGCGAATCTTTTATAATCCTTGGAAGTCTATGGAAAATCGTGGCGAATTTGCAATTTTTTTAAATCAAATAAAATATTATTCATTGGCAAATAAAACCGTTTTTCAAACCAGAATTTTCTTTCCATTGGCGATTAAAACCTTTTTCCAAAGCAAAAAATATATTTTCATTGGCGAATTAAAATGAATCTCAAAAATAATAAAAAAAGCCAGTGGTGAAATAAAAATCATATGGGTCGTTCGATGGACGACTGTATTTGCATTCCGGAAGTAAATCTCTAAAGCACTAGACTTGCGATTTGAAACCTCTGGAATATCACTAGAACCGTTATATTTCTAGAAATCAATGGTTGAGATTTTATTACCGTACAAATGGTTATAAAGTTTTGTTTCTCAGCAATTGGGTGACCTCAACGGGATGCACAACTTTCGAAGTGACAACTCATTTAATGAATTGTACGATGCCATTAAGGGATGTCTTCTCAAACACCAACTGGATAGATTTAACGTAATCTTTTAAATCCTCTGAAAGGATAGATCTTAAATAAGGTATTAAGGAGTTTGGAGAAACGAATTTAGTAGCAGATTGTCACTTCCTACTGGTAAAGTTAATTGAGCCTGCATACGAGGAAAGGTGGCAGCATTTTGAACTCCATACTCGGAGTTTCCTCAAAATGGTACTTCCAACCGATATTAGGGTATGGGAAGATGAAATTGTGGCCTTCATGCAACCAAATTTGAATTGGCCTGAAGAAGAGCAACTCGACATCATTTCCCAGCTACGTTCAATGGCGTGGAAAGAGAAAACCAGCTATGCCGAGTACAACAAGGTAATTTTTGTTTTAGAAAAAGAAGAAGAACGTGCTGAATTTCATAATTTTGTTATGGAAATGTAGTTGGAACTGTACATAGTCCCGGCACCTCCAGCAGTTTAACAACATACATGAATCCTTTATTGAATTGTGAATTTGTGACACATAATGATAAGGGAGCGTAGTTTCAGCTTTTGAGCGCTTTTTGAATTTTGATTGTACAGGGTGTGGGGTGACAGGTCTGTGAAACCACATTTTTGGCATTAGAGAGATAAAATAATATATTTCTAAATCTATGTATTTATCAATGCTTCCTTTTAATTATGAATGAAATGTGTTTCTTCGTGATAATTGTTTAATGTTTATCTATTAGTGTTAGGTCAAATTCAGAATGCTTATTTTTTCATCTCGAAGACTTTGTGTTCAGATTGATTCATCGCTCATTCACTCTTTTCAATGCCTTGAATCTCGATGTTGTACATTTCATTTCATTGAAATTCTCAATCTTTTTGAAGAAAGTGTGGTTGGTAGTGGCAGTGGCGGCGATTAATGCCATATGTGATATGAACATCCGAAGCAATTTCTTGGACAACTCATAGCTTTAATGAAACAAGATTTGTAATGATTTCATATCGTTTGAATGAGTGATTTTGACAACTTGTCAGCTTGAGGTAGAGTTCAAGTTGGCACGTAGCAAGACGTCAATCAAATTATAAATTTTAATTATACAGGCTGGTAGCAGCACTGGTGGCCCATAAATAGGGATAGTGATTCGGTGATTAGTAAATAGTGCCATAAGGGTTTTTATTTTCTAGGGTTAATAAGGATTCATGAAGAAGATGATGCAGTATTGGGGATACTGTAAATTCTCTTACCTACAATTATGTAGTTACAAAGTAATCAGTAAAAGATGAATTTCCTTCAAGTTCAAAATGGGTGGAATTGGAAAGAAGTTGATTTGGTTAACCTGAATTTTCAGACGGGTTTTGAACCAGGATGAGGAGCTCTGATGGAGATAAGTGCTATCCCAATTCATAGAGGTTGCAGGTAAAAGATAGGAGTAGATTTGTTTCTCCTCCTGTATTCTAACAGCTCCCATTTCCCCAGCATGGTTGGCTAGGAAAGCCCCATGCATTTATTTTCAAAGAGACATTTGTATTTCATCTTCTGTATGACTCTGGTTCTCGAAGGGGATAAGTACATTTTTTATCTTCACGGCTCCCATTTCCCCAGGACTGATTGGAACCCCCTTTGCCCAGCATGGTTGGCAAATCCACCAGCAGAAGCTTGGAATCACAAATTTATTTTCAGAGCCACATTTATTTTTAGAGATAGATGTGTAGTAAGTTTTCAGCAACAAAGCTTGGAAATTGGAATAAATTTGTAATCCATTGTAACGAGCAACAACTTGGAATAAATTATTAAATTTTGTCTATGTAAAGTACTAAAGTGACACACTGACATATTTTATTTATACAAAACAGGAGCTACAGTGCTACTCGTATGTAAAAAGATATGTAATAATGTGACATTGAAATTCAGTTGCAATAAAATAAATGGTTGTGTTGTGCTATTCTTGAATCTTGATTCCTTGAATCTTCGTTATTCATTTACGTTTAAAAGTAAAGAGTTGTTTTCTGAGTTCGGAACTTCAATGTCACTGTCTATTAATAATTTAATATATTCAAATCAGTTTTTTTTCTTTTGAGAAATTAAGTAATATACTCTATGCAATATGCACTTGAGAATTCATGGTTATATCGGGCCATCAGGGGAATGCAATCATTCATTCCACTGATGTTTATGTGTTACAACGATGTGCTTACTTTTGTTGATTCTATCGGTATATCGAGGACTGGGAGCACACGTTATGAGTTATGAGTCTTCGCCTTCGGGCCATCAGCGGGGCTATGATGGGGGTTCCACCGATAAAGCATTGTTAGGCCGATGCCTATGGTATTGACTTTAAAACACATGTGTCATGTTAATTTAAGTTAATATCATAAATTAGTAAATTACTCAAGTTTCAAGTTCAACTATTGGATGAACATTTGATGTATAGTTGTAGTTATATTCCGTAATGAAATGAACAAAGCGATGGGCTTCCCAACTTAAACCTCTGGAATCACCCTATAACCATTAGATTTAGAAAGATCAACAATTAAGATTAAGAATTTCCAACTTGTAGAGTGTAGACCTAAGACGTGTCATTCACTTTAATGTTCCAATTTCGAGAAACAAAGCATTTAAAGCACTTTGTAGTTTGTACTGCTAAGTGTCAACTGTCAAGTGATTAGTGTTTATTTTTAAACTTTAAAGTTACTATTATGAGTTATGAGTCTTCGCCTTCAGACCATCGGCGGGGCTGTGATGGGAGTTCCACTGATAAAGCATTGTTAGGCTGATGCCTATGGTATTGACTTTAAAACACATGTGTCATGTTAATTTTTTAAGTTAATATCATAAATTAGTAAATTACTCAAGTTTCAAGTTCAACCGTTGGATGAACATTTGATGTATGGTTGTAGTTACATTCCGTAATGAAATGAATAGAGCGATGGGCTTCCCAACTTAAACCTCCGGAATTACCCTATATCTGTTAGATTCAGAAAGATCAATGGTTAAGATTATGACAATAACAAACAAACAATAAATGGATTATCTTGAAAAATTAGATAACAATGATAATTATTAGTGATAAATATAAAAATTTACTGTTATAATTAACAATTAACAAAAGTTTTTAAAATCGTATTAAAAATAAATCTTGTTAAATATATTCTAAAAATTAAAAATAACTATGTTTTATTTTGAAAAGATTCTAAATTAATATATATTTTTATAATAATATTATAAATCATATATATTAATATAAAAAATGATAGCTATTGTAAAAAAGTCAAAAGTTTCTAAATTCATATTCAAAATATTCAAAAAAGTTATATTCTTTTTTTTTTTTATAATAAAAATTATAAATTAAAATACTATATAATATTTTTTTACGGTTTAATAAAAATATAGCAAGTCAAACTATACGGTCTAATAAATTTTATAGCTATAATATACGGTCTAAAATTGAAAAAACGGTCAAATATTTAATAGACCATCAAATTTCGTAATGACATGCACAAAGCTATGGGCTTTCCAACTTAAACCTTCGAAATCACCCTATAACTGTTAGATTTAAAAAGATCAACGATGAAGAATTTGCAACTTGTAGACCTAAGACGTGTTATTCACTTTAATGTTCCAATTTCGAGAAACAAAGCATTTAAAGCACTTTGTACTGCTAAGTGTCAACTGTCAAGTGATTAATGTTTATTTTTAAAGTTAATATCATTAACTACTCAAGTTTCAACCATTGGATGAACATTTGATGTATGGTTGTAGTTGCATTATGTAATGACATGCACACAGCGATGGACTTCCCAACTTAAACCTCCGGAATCACCCTATAACTGTTATATTTAAAAAGATCAACGGTGAAGAATTTGCAACTTGTAGTCTTGTAGACCTAACTCCTAAGACGTGCCATTCACTTTTACGTTCCAATTACGAGAAAAAAAACATTTAAAACACTTTGCACTTTGAAATTGTACAGTGATTTTTAAAGTCTTCAATCTTCAGATTGCTCATTGCAGTGCACCACCCTGTTTTGGATTCCACGGCTCCACTTCCAACAACGCCATTCCAGTTTTCAAGCGTCGGGACTCAGAATTTGGGTAAGTGAAAGAATTCCTGTGGCTACGTTTCATCGTTTGACATTTCTTAAAATCTTATTTTGTCAAAGTTTGAAGTTTGGTTTTAGACTTTAGAGACTCAAGAATTCATTAAAATTAAGGAGGACTAATAGGTATTACTTATTAGGGAATTCAAATTTCACAACTTCACATTTGTACAAGCATGTCTACCATCAGTACCACTAGAGCATTGTTCGATAAAAAAATACATTATGCAGAATTGCTTAAAACCTCAGGTTTCACCGATGGGTATCATGATGTTTATGATCCTGAAATCTATGGTAGGCGTACCTCAGAACTTAGATTTTCATCTCAGAATAAGGCTGCAAGCAAACAAAAGTTAATAGTGTCAGTGCACCGTGGGTAACTGGATTAGGGCGCATGATGTTACATGAAGTTTTCCCTTGCCCAGAATTTATCATGGTCTGTGCCAAAAATTTTGATGATAAGAAAAGAGCAATTGTTAATAAAGATAACCAAGAAGAATTATTATCCATTAATGCAGAAGAACTTGGAAAAGTGTTGGGGTTTACAACCGAAGAATTTGGAAACCACCACATTGACCTAGAAAAGCTTGCTAATGATTATGAAGCAGTGGAAGAAAGGTTGAAAAATGATTTCTTAAATAATATAGTTAAGGATAGAAACAAATTGAAAGGTGATCAGAAGCCTCCTTATAATTTGGATTTTTTTAAACCATGGGTTCAAGATACTATTTCCATGCTGGCATTTTGCCTCGGTCTTGATAGCAATTTGGAAGTGGGTGCAAGCCTCCTTGAAATGGTATATAATATCCATTATGCTGATGAACATGTCAAATATAATTACACTCAGCACATTGTAGAATCCATGCATAAACAATTTTTAATGATTAAAGCAGGTTCCATGAAGACATTTAGGTTCACAACCTACTTGTGCTATCTTTTTGTATTCAAATTTAGAGGAATGTTTTAGACCAACAAGCTTCAGATTCAACCCTACAGTAATGCAGAGGAAAATAAAATGGCTCTAGTAAATGAATGGACCACTGAGATAAGGATGCATGATTCTCGAAGGAACTATAGTCATTTTGTCGACTAATTTTTGGCTCCATTGCATCAAGTAATTACAAATAATCCAATGCCTAAATTTCCTATGTCATGTAGAAACTGCATGCAACTAGGAAAAGAAATACAATTGGCTGATTGGTACTTAATGGAAGAATATAATGTGCTAAGATTTTATGGATTGGGAGTACAAGCATACAAACTTCCAATATATGTGACAGAAAGGGTTTTTGCATTGGAATATGTAAGGCAGGTGCAAAGTGCTGATGAACTACACTTTCTCAGTCAGCAAAAGAAGACCTTATTTCCTTTTTTACCTTTTTCATGTGGAGGGTTCACATTCGAGAGAAAAGCATTTAGTGTGACACATAATTTTTTGAATTTTTTTGCATTTGATGCTATCTATCACTGGCAGTATGATCCATGTGACATCATTAAATCAATGATTGTGGCCACTAGGAATGTTGCACATAGAATTCAACATCAAAGTAAACCCTTGCTTGAAAACTTGAGAAACAAGGATTCTTGGGATGAGGTCAAAATAGAAATGGAGAAAAGTGCTGCTGAGAATGGTATTTCTTTTGAACAATTGTCAAGCGAAATTATGGCATTGCATTGAAAGACAATCAGGACATACAAAAATTTATATGAAAAAAGTGATAAACCATCTAGTAGAGTAAAAACTCCAGGTTCTCTAGAGAAGGATGTTATAGATAAAAAATGGTCACGATAAAAAATTAATGCCTTTTGGTCTATGAGGAAGGACCTAGGAGAAGAAAGAGCTCTTGCAGAGTATGATGATAACGAAGAAGATGAAGAGTTTAGCAAATTGTGGAATATAGAGCATCCTGATGAACGTGATGAATATGATGATGATATTGATATGGAAGAAGAAGAAAATAGCCATGCCAATTACAAACCTATTTTAAGTGAGGCCGTAAAAGAAGAATATGCTTCAACATATACTACAGGAGCAGCCATACTTCAAAAAATTGGTTATAAAGGTGGTCCTTTGGGTTCCAAAGGACAAGGCCCTTCAATAATACAAAGTGTTGAGCATAGAAAACCAGTTGATAAATCTGGCCTTGGGTTTGGAGGTGAAAAAGTATACCAAGGGGATACAAGAAAAAATCAATTTGTTAGAGCTTCTAGTCCTCATCCTCATGGTTAGATACAATCACAACTAGGACATGCCCTTGGTGGACAGCTTAGTGCAACTAGGAGTGCCATTGGTGGAGATGGTATGGGTAGTAGTACTAGTAGTGGTCAACATGTGCTACAACAAAAAATTACACACAATACTAAGAGGAAAACAAAAAAAGATACCACATAAACACCAGGTGATCAAGGCAATCAAAAGAGGCAAAGGATTTTGAAAGGTCCAAGTCACACTATCAGTGGATCCACCAGTACCACAAAGGAGTTATTTCCAGGCACTCCCCCAATTCCAGTTAGTGTGGGTGCGACATCATTAGCAACTACAAGTACTCCTATTCCTCGCCATTCAAGCATTCCATTGTTCCTACCTCCCCAGGTTATGATTTCATCGAAGAGTTTAAAAAGAAATCAAACTTGAATAAAAAAGAAAAGAAGCAACTGATGGAGAGTGTGTTTGCTGTAACTTCAAAGACTGCAACAACCATGGTATTACCCACATTTGACACAAATAAAGAAATCATGGAGTACACAATTGTTGTTCCCACAGTTCAAAACAAACCAACAAATCTGATGGATCGATTTGAATACTAGGTAACCAAATTTCAATTGGATTTTTCTGGCCTGAAAAATACTGAAAAAATTAATGTATCAAAGAAGAACAATGAATTGGTGTACACATCATTGCTAAAGCAAGATAGAGAGAAGAAAAGGTTGTAGACCTAAATAAAAAAGTTATAGGCAAACCTAGCAAGTGAGAAAGCAAAGAGGAAAGTAGCAGATAACAAGAGCAATGAATTAGAAAAAAGAATAATGAAATCTGCCTCTACATCAACAAGCAATGAGGATAAATCAAATGAGAGAGAAGTGAATGACCTGAAGTGAAGGCTAGATGAGAGCAACAAGAAATATGATGAGGAAAAATCCACTTCAGAAAAATTAAGATTAAGCATTACGAATGGAAATGCACAGTGGGAACAAAAATTGGAGAAACAAAGAAAAACAAATGAAAGATTGGAGACAGAGCTAACGAAACCAAACAAAGGCACTGCACTGACATTCTACAAAGGTTTGTCAATTCTAAAAAGACATGTCAATTTTATAAAGGTGTGTCACTTCTATAAAGGTGTAACACCTCTGAAAAGGCGTGTCACTTTGTACAAAGGTGTGTCACTTTGTGCAATGCCTTTGTACAAAGGCGTGTCACTTTGTACAAAGGTGTTGCACTATCAAAACATAAGCATTGTATTGTTCTTGTAAATATATTAAATGTAAAAATCTAAAATGTTGGGCTTTAAACAAAGGCGTCGATCTTTGAGCTTTAAAGGAATTGATCTTTAACAAAGGGGTTGCACTGTCAAAACAAAAGTGTTGCCCTATCTCTAGAACCCACAAGGCCAACAAACTTCATAGAAAATGATAAGACAAGGACATGGGTCCTACCAGGCATACCAAAATGTCATATGGTTAGCTCAATTGATCAATTAACAACATAATTGAGCTAAAATCAAATAAGATAATGATCAAATAGAGTCATACTCGATGAAATTCAATTAACAACATTAAAAGACCCAATCAAAAGCATTAAAGATAGAGTTTAAAGCAATTGAATCTAACTAATGTGCAAACCTCTCAATCTCATTGTGGATTTGAAGCAAACTTGTAGTGTAGTGATGTGGAGCGCTCAAATTTTCCTAATCCATTTGCAAAATCTTGATTGAAGGTGATTGATTCACAAATGCTCTCAAATTTCTCAAGAACGATTCAACAATTCACGAGAGTAAGGGTGCTATGAAGATTATGAATAGAATTCATGTTGAAACTCTTGGTATTTATAGATTTTAGGAATTTTGATCAACGGTGAGGATTGAAAATAGTAATCAGTGAATGAGAGAAGATTAAGGAGGTGAATGTGGATCAAGGATTAATCAAGTGGTTGATAATCCATGAGGTGTGGATCAAGGATTAGATTAATGGTTCATAACCCATGAGAGACTCAACAATATGTCTTAATTCATGGAATTAAGTTGGAGATATTTCAAGTTGGAGGGAAGATTTTGAATTTGAAAAAGGGGAATATTTCGTTGGAAATATTCTTTATGCAAGTTGGAGGATTGAAGGAACAATTAATTAATTAAACAATTTATGAAAATCATTTGATTGTGCAAGTTGGGAGAGTTAATATTTTAATTAAATAATTAGGAATTATTTAATCAAGTAGGATTATTAGTAGTTTAATTAAATAATATGGAATTATTTAATCAAAAGGAGAGAAAATGATGAATTATGATAAATTAATCAAATACCTTAATTATTCAATTAATAGGAGAATAAAGTGAATTTAACTAAATAATTGAAAATTGTTTAATTAAATGGAGGAAATGGGTGATAATGAAAAAAAAAACGGTGTTAGTAGATGAAATCAAGATGCATGATATAATTAGGACATTTTTAGGTGTCTACACCTTGAAGTAGAATTTAAGAGTGTGGGCAACAATTTTGGAACATAACATGGTGAAAAAAATTGTTTGGAAGGAGATTGGTATTAGCAAGCTCTTCATAAGGGTAATGGTGAGTAACAGTTCTAACATGATTATATCAAATGAAGAATCATTGAAATAATTTTTGAAGAGTCACCAAGGTTGTTGGGAGTTTCATCCCAAGGTATATACCCTATACCTTCTTAGATGTATTCTTAGTAAAGTGGATAGGTTCCTAAATTCCTTGTTCGTGTTCGCCCAAACATTTACCTTTATAATTCATATTTACAAGGATTTTACTCGCCATTGGATAGTCATTATACTTAAAACAAGAGGCATATTCATCTTTAGTGTGTAACCATGATCCATTTGAGGAGTCAATTTTTTTATTAGAGAGAAATTTGTGTTTGATGAAATTTTTAGAGCCATAGTGTTGGGTCTCTCACTTCTACTTTTGTTCCATGTGTTAGTATAACCACATGATTTAGGTGACAATGGCAGTTTCCCAACATGGGAGGACTCTTGAATTTTATAATTGTCACACCCTTTGTTTCTTTATCTTGAACTTATTAGAAGGAGGTAGGTTGTATGAGGTGGATAGCATATCATTGTGGTTGATATACGAGAAATTTGGCCAAGATGGTGGCATTATGACTTTAGTGATGAGACATTAGTTTATTTTTGGCATTGACCCTCCAAAATTTTATAATATTTGAAGGGATTTTGATATGCTAAGATGGCGAGTTCAATTCCTTTGTGAAATATTTTGAAACATTAGCATAATGTGGATGGAATAGATTGCACGACATACATCCATGGGCCACCAAGGAGGCTATTATATCGAGGTTAAATATTAATGACATGATAGAGGGTGTTATGGATAGCAGGTACAACCCATAGTAGAAGGTTGAAGGTCCATTTTTTTATTATCATAGTCTTTGAGTATGATGTATGGGGTTCCAAAGCCCCTTCCATGTATCCAAGAGTTTAAAAAGCTACAAGGTGTAGAGGTTTAGTTCAAAGTTGTTATCTATAAGTACCTATTTGATTTTATATTTAAAATTTAAGGATTCATTAAGTTATTCCATGTATTTAGTACTAGAGGTGATACAATGTTAAAATAAGGGTGTGTGATGAGTGCCAAGAAATGAGAGGGGTTAATATTGTTTGGAGCCCTCAACTCTTTCAAGACCTTATCTAATATATCTTCATGAATGCTTGATGTTTTGAGAAGATCCAATATGGAAACATTTGTTAGAGAGTCTTCTTGAGCTATTTTATAAGATCATATTTATCTATGGGAGTAGGTGGAGAGGTTCCTGAAATGGTGATTGTATAGGTCATCGTGTTGTCATGATAAAATGAGTTTTTTTATTATGATTATGTTTATGTAGACACTCGAAATATCTGAATCGATATCATGCACTTGATCCTAATTAACTAACACCAATTATTCCTCAATAATTTCCACACTAACCAATTAATTGAATAACCTTTATTTAATTCATTGAATTCATTGAATTTTATCTTAAAATTGGATAATACACTTTATCAGATTATTTCATCATATTCCTTTAATTAATAAAAATCAATTTATTTAATTAAAATCCTAATGTTCTTCCTTTAATTAAATAAATCAATGTATTTAATTAAAGTCCTAATGTTCTTCCTTTAATTAATTAAATAAATTTATTTAATTAAAATCCTAAAGGTCTAACACCCTCTCATTTGATTTAAATAAACCCAAATATTTAAATCAAATGTCACAAATCAATCAATTTCACCTAAGTTAATCAATCCTAAATTAATTAACTTCTAACACTAATCCCCCATTCCTCTAGCTTTTAACTCCACCCTAGGGTAAGTCAACCTTGGTCAACTAACCAAGTTGCACATGTAAATCAATTTATTTGATTTACTAATTACTCTATTTTCATTCAAAATAGTATATTCTTGGAATATTCCACCCACTTGACTTTTCCCTCCCAAAGGACTTTTGTCCTCTTTATTGAGCCACCTTTGCATTGAAGGCTCTTACATGTCCTCTTTTTTGAGCCACCTTTGCATTGAAGGCTCTTGCACCTCCTCTTACACAAGCCACCTCTTGGCATTCATTCCTCTTACACATCCCATCCCAAGATGTGCTCACACGTGTGAGCACATCTCCTCCAAGATTCATTAGCATGATGACAAGTGGCACCATGACATTGGTCCAAATTTTAATCCCACATTCTCCCCATTTTTCACTCTTCAACCCTTCATCCTTAGAAATAGAGGCCTTCTCTATTAATTGACCATCCACAATCTCATGCAAATTCACTATCCACAATATCATCCATAAGTTAGATTATCATAGGCATAGAATTAATCATTTATACCTAGGTTATTGACATTTTGTATCAAGAATCAGACATTTCATCCAAATATTATCAAGGGATTGGGAAAGGGCTTCTTTCTACATCAAAGGAGCACCAATCCCCCTATGGTATGTTGGTTTGGGTATTAGAATAGTGTTTTTATTATGATTTACTTGGTATTTTGCTTTGTTTTAATTATTCCTATGTTCAAATAATCTCATAGGGAATGCTTGTTTACACTTGTTTATTGACTAATGATTGTTTGTTTGTTCATGTTTCAACAGGTCTAAGCAAAGCATTCATAGTTTATATGAAATTAGGAATAATTATTGTAGTTCATGATGGAATTATATTCATTAGAGAATTTATGGGAGTGTATATTATATGTGTAGTTATCTTATCTTTATTTTTTTAGTAAAGGATTGATTCTAATCATGCCTCGAAAAGGGCTTTTGATAGATGTTGAAGTTTGCAAATTAGGAAAATATGATGGTGCAATTTCAATTTTAATGCCATCTTCAATCAAATATTGGATGTAATATTTTAGCTTTACACATTTATTATTTGCATGTTCTTTAACCCAATGGTATTTACAATATCTATGGTATTTATATCATGTGGGTTTTGGATTACCATCACCATAAAACTTAGGGAGTGCCTGAAGTTGATCATGTTCACTTGTAAGAGTTTCTTGAATACTTTCTCTAAGGGTCACACATGTTTATGTAGTGAAATTTCTTGTTTTCCTTTTTACGTGGCTTTACAAGTAATACAAGTTTATTTGTGTTTTAATCTACAGATACACATTTGGTATTAATGATGCCATCATTGACTAGATTTTTATTTTTCGTAAGGAAGTTTTGCTTTTGGTTTTAGTTATTATTGTTTTTATGATCCTTGGTAAAAAAAAATGACTAACCCTTTGGTGATTAATGCCTTCTCAATTTGAACACCTTTTTCGATGATCTCATCAAGGTGGATACACAAAGTACTTATAACTTGAAGGTCATTTTGGCACTAAGATTTGTAACAAAAATATGTACAAGTTTCTCAACTATAGACCATGGAAACCTACTATCTAGGATTCACCATCATTGAAGGAAAGTGGAAAATCTATGAACATGTTTTTATTTCGTATTACAAATATCAAGCATTGTCAATTCATGCTTGAAATTGTACGAAAAGTATTTTAAAAAAATTCTACGAGTTTGAGAAATGTGTATGTTATCCCTTTAGGTAGATGAGTAAAGCAATCCAAATATTATATCCTAAGCTATGATGGAAGAGGTGATGTAGATAATCGTCATTGTAGGACACCTCATGGGAAGCAATATAAAATTAATGGTATGAATCTTTGGATCATGTTTTCCTTTGTATTTATCAAATTTGGATATTTTAAAGTGTGGAGAAAAAGGTGCATATAATTTAAATTCTGAAGAGATAGGGACATAGTTCATCAAAATTACATCCTTTGGTGGGAGGTGAACCTTACTAAACACTTTTAAGGGTGTCCTTTATGTCCTTAAATTCTCAATCAATCAAAGGTTTAGATGATTGATATCATTTACATGAACCAAGAAAACCATAAAAAAATGGTTGGTATATTTAGAAGTCCTGGCATGGGAATCATGATGGGAATTTTTACCAAAGTTTGTCCCTTTATTCTTTTATTCAGCTCTAGAATTCTTGTGAGTAGTGTCATTTACACACACCATAATATTCACCATTGTTTGTAGGAGGGGGTTTTTATGTTCTTAATTTTTCAATGTTGAAATTGTATGTTAATCAAGCTCTTTATTCTATTAATTATTGAATGGTGTGATCTTGATGTGTTTCAATGTAAGTTTAGACTCTCTTTTTTTGAAAAAAATAGTTATATCAATTCGGTATATTTATGGAGAGTATCATTATCATCGTCATGGTATTGAAGTGATACCCGAAAGTGATTTTGTGTATCCATTTTATGGGGCTTTTCTTAAATTCCATGTAAAAATTAGACTCTTGTGCGTATGGATAGAAATAATTTCTTAGATATGACAAGATGAAGCAAGAAAAATGATGGACTCAAAACTTGATCAACCAAAGATAAAATGTAGACTCAAAACTTGGTTAAAATGAGTGTGGTATGAATATGGATGATCTATAACTTGTTATTTACAAAGATATATAAGGGAGGTTATTATGGTTAAGGGTTGGACTTATGATTATTTCATGAGTTTGAAATGGTGATATGGCTAAGTTCAAGAATGTTATCTGGATGTAAGATGAATCTAACATAGGTACACAAGTTAGATAATATTTTAGACTGTGGTTAAGTTAGACTTGAGTTAAGTGTAACCATGATTGATTATGAAGTAAGGTTAATTTGGCTTGAGTTAATCTAAAATAATGTGAAGTAAACCTAAGGTTGAGTTAAACTAATGTTGAATAAAATATGGCTAAGTTAGATTTGGGTTAAGTTGAACCAAGGTTAAGTGAACATTGGGTTAGTTGATTATGAGTTGTATGGACTATAGTTAAGTTAAACTATGGTTGATTTAGCCTATAGTTTTGTTAAACTAAGGTTGAGTTAAACTATAGTTGAGTTAACCTATGGTTGAGCTAAAATAAGGCTAAGTTAAGCTTTGGTTATGCTAAACTGTGGCGAATTTAAACTAAGATTGAGTTAAATAGGGTTGAGTTAAACTTGGGTTGGGTTAAATTAAGGTTGAATTAAATATGGGTTGAATGGACTATGTTTAAGTTGAACTAAGGTTGTGTTGACCTATGGTTAAGCTAAACTAAAGTTGATTTGGAGTTGGATGAGTTAAACTAAGATTTAATTAAAATTGGGTTGGTTGATTATAGGTCAAATGGAATATGGTTAGGTTGAACTAAGGTTGGGTTGACCTATGGTTAAGCTAAGGTAAGGTTGTGTTAAACTTGGATTGAGTTAAACTAAGGTCAAGTTAACTTTAGATTGGGTGGCTATGAGTTGAATGGACAACAGTTAAGTTGAACTTAGGTTGGGTTGACCCATGGCTTAAGTTGACTTGAGTTAAACTAACTAGGGTTAAGTAAACTTAAGGTTTGATGAATATGGGTTGAATAGAACATGATTAAGTTGAACTAAGGTTGTATTGAACTATGTTTAAGCAAAAATAAGGTCAATTTAAATGAAGGTTAAGTTAAACTCAAGTTGAGTTAACTTAGGTTGGTTGACTATGGATTGAATGGATTATGGTTGAATTGACCTAAGGTTCAGTTGACATGTGGCTCAAGTTGACTTGAGTTAAACTAAATAGGGTAGAGATAAACCCAGTATTGGTTGACTATGAGTTAGATTAGCTAAGGTTAGGTTGAACTAAGGTTGAGTTGACCTATGGTCTAAATTGAATTGAATTAAACTAAATAAGATAGATTAAACTTAGGGTTGATTAACTATGGGTTGGATGATCTAAGGTCAGGTTCAATTAAGGATGAGTTGAACTATGATTTAAGTTGACTTGAATTAAAATAACTAGGGTGGAGTAAACCTAGGGTTGGCCAACTATGGTTTGGATGATCCAAGGTTAAGTTGAATGATGGTTTGGTAAATAGTTAAGATATTTATGTTGGACTCAAGTAGTGACTATGGGTGAGGATGGAGTATAGTTATGAGTTTAGTTATGGACCAAGTTTGATTCAAGGTTATGAATTTTATTTTGGAATGATTTTGTGACTACTTCTTTTTACTTTAGACCAAAGTTGTGGTTGTTGACCAAGTTATGACTCAAATAAAGAAAAGGATTAAAAAGAAAAATTCAAGGCTCAAGATGGATAATCATCCTCTTTGGATTGGTTTGAAGTGGGGAGGGTTGATCTAAACATTAAAATGATATAATACATGTGAAAAATCCTAAGCTAGATAGCTAGGTGTACCACTCCTTGTAGGACCTATATGCCATGTGTCCAAAGGTGGGTAGCCTTAACTAATTTTATTGAGAATAGGGTCAACAAATTGTTCACCAACCTAGCACATGTTTGGATGGTTAATAACATTGGAAATGATTTTTCCATGGTCTACTTTTAACACACTTGGGGTGTGATATGAGTAACATCCTAATGCATTCTACACATCAATGAATTATAAGGGATAATGGCCAAAAAGATAACTAACCAAGATACACAAGTAATCTAAGGGACATCTATATATCCAAAGGTATGTGAGGCCCAATTTCATGTTGTAAGGGTGTTTTATAAGGGATAGGAATTGGTGAGATGAAATCACCTCATTTCACGTATTTCTTAAAACACATCTATACTTAGATAATAATGACAATTCCTTCATAAATTTGTAAATCTTGATACACCAACTCCCACTAGATTTCATGATTAGATCTAGATACTAGCAGACATATAAATAATGTAACATGAGTGCTTAGTGATGGGTTCAAGTTATGAGAAAAATGAGTTTGATTTATTGTTGATCCTAAAGATCATCTTGCAATGTGGAAGGATAGTATATATAGTTCATCCTTGGTTCACAAAGTGGTTGTTTAAGCTACTTTTGATTTATAATCTCACCTTGTGGTGTGAGGAAATAGTGCACACAACCAATTACCAATACATAATCTAATCTAAATAACATAAAATACAATAAACAAGTTTGATTATTGAGCACCAAAGAAAAGTGTGAATGGTTTTGTAGTGTAGAAAGTTGTACTCCTATGTGATAGTATAATTTCACACTCAATTTGGACCTATTTTAGCGACCTCACATTTATTCATTTTTACCCTCCATAAATAGGCCCCTAAACCCCTTTATTATGTATCCCAAGGCCTATTTTTATCATTTTCTGATATTACAACATGCATTGAATAAATACATTTGATTAATTTAAAGCCCTGAAACACATTAATACTGGATTATTAGGCCAAGACCCTTTCGCCCAAGGGTGAATGGGTCAATCCTTTAAGATTCAAATTCAAAATTTAAACATGTTTTTTGCAGTATTTTAAAGTCCCAGATTCAAGTTTTAAATTTTGGCTGTGAGGATCTAATATTCAGGAAATTAGAAAGGAAGCCTATAAATCCTAGCCTTTTTATCATTTCAAACTAGGTTGAAGAGATATTTTTGTGAATATTAAGAAGAAATTTTGAAATCAAGCAAGGAGAACATTCAAGCAAGAAAAATTAAAGTCTTAGAGTAGCATTTCATTTATTTTTGCAGGTCTTCAAGCTCATTTGTGATGATTGATCAAACATTGTTCATGATTGAAGATTGATGCCTATGGTGGATCATGCTGGATTCTAGGTTTTGGGACATGCAACTAGCCATTTCCCTTGATCTAATGACTTGTTTTCTAGTGATACCATCTTCTATCTTCATTCTATTAGCCACCTAAAGCAAGGTATAATCAGATTTTAGATCTATTAGGGTATTTGATTTCTCCCTAACTAGGTCTCCTTTTCATTATTCATGTTTATTTAGGGATCTTATTCCAACACACTTGAATAAGGTTTCTTTGAATTTTGGCTCTAAATAATCTTAGACACACTTAAGATTAGGGCTCACACACATATTTATGTTTCAGATCTATATTTTTCATCAAGGTCTAATTACCAAACTTGGGGTTTGACCAAGGCAAACACCCATACAAATAAACCAAAAAAAATAGTTTTGCTACAGTTCTAGATCTGGAAGCGAAGATTGAAAGGTAGAGGTAGGAACTACAAATCAAAGGCTATAGATTCAAATTTTGAAGTTCTATAAAAGACTGCCAGGACCCATTCACCCTAGGGTGAACTAGTCCTAACAAGACACTCGACAACAAGTTTTGGTTACAAGTGCACGGTGTCTTGTCCTTCTCAAATCTATCAAAGGTCTACTATTTCTATTTGTGTCATGCTTTAAATTGATGATTCAAGTTTCACATTGCATAATTGAGTTCATTTAGTTTTTCTCCCCAAAGTACATTTCATGCATATTTACCACATCCTCTATCATAAGGAAAATAGTCAAGATCTCCAATAGGGTTGAAAGTCAATCCTACCATTTGGGGATCTCTTTTTCCTAATGATATAGAGAAAGACTAGATGCATGCATTTACCCATTTTTCCATCACCTCATTTTTCCATGTTTCATTTTGGTGAACCCGACTAATTTCTATTGGAGTTCATTCAAACCCTAGATCTAGGATTTGTAATAGTTTGTATTGCATTGCATTAGTTTGAATTTAATTTAGTGTTGTTAAAATTAAATTAGTTTACATCTCATTTATGGTTTTAAATTTGTATTTTGCATTGTTTAAAATCTAAAAAAAATAAAAATTGCATGCATATTACATCGATTTTGCATAGTACTTGCATATTAGTGTATCTTTAGTCATTTACATCAGAAAATTTAGTTAAAATTATATCCAAAAAGTTGTCACCTTTGTCAATTTTTGTCCCTTATTGTATTTGCATTTGGACAGTCAAAATCTAGAAAATTAGTCACCAAAATTAGAATCTAAAACCAAAAATAGAAAACCCTAACAGTAAGCTTCAAACTCGTATTTTAATTTTTGCAACCTTTGTGCAAGGAATTATTCGCCCTAGGGAAATTTTTTCCTTGTGTAGGTGCCCTTCTAGATTTATGGGTACATTTTTATGTCTATTTCTACACTTTTCTTCTACTATTACAATTGCATTTTGAAAATTTGAAACTATCTGATCTAATTGTTAAAGAAAGTTGTTCTTTTGGTGCAATATCGAGGAAAATTGAAAAAAAAAAATTTGTTTCAATATTAGACTATTTCAGATCTTGGTTATTTGTTTCAGTTTTTACATCATTGCATTGTTTAGATAGATTAGTTTTCATTCTACAAACATTCAAAACCATAAACTATCTCAAAACATTAAACAAGAAACTACACATTAAATGGTCAACCTTGGAGAAAGTATAGTTATTTGATAATGTTAGATCTCTTTCTACAAGTTAGCATATCCCTCAATCCCTTTATTAGTGATGAATTTGATACGTTAGATGAAGCCCTTGAGGATTTTATCTCACAAGGATCATCCACTAAGGCTTATTATGACAAACCAAAACAAAGGGAAGTTACTACAATCACACCTCAACTTACCATTTACCCACCCTCACACCAACACCAAGTTTAAAATACACATGTGCTCATCATAAGACCACCTCAAAACAAGTCTAAACTTGTTAGAAGTATCTTGAACTATGCAAGACAACTTACTAGTAACAATGTTTCACAATAACATAGTTATAATACCGTTGCTCATACATATAACATGAGGAATAATAGGCAACCACAAAATATACCTACTTTGTTACCATTTCCTCAACCGATTTCGCTTAGTGCTCCTCACTTTCCTTTGCATAATGGAAAGGAGTATGATTTTGTGAAACAACTTAAAAACACTCCTACTAAGATATCCTTGTGGGATTTGATTCAAGCTTCACCTATTTACCATAACATGCTTCAAAATGCTTTACAACAAGCAGTGGTCCCTCCTAGTGCGCAACCAAATGATGTAGCAACCCTAATTCAAGGTATGAATTCGGTTAACATTGACATTGTATTTCATCAAGATGAGTTACCTCTATTGGAAATAGAAAAACAAAATGAGGCCTTGATGATATTGGCTAATATTAATAGACATGGAATAAAAATAACTCTCATCAATAATAGTTCGACCCTTAATGTATGTGGTGTAAACCTTTTGGATAAGATTGGAGTGTATAAGGCTAATATTGAACCTAATTCCTTGTCCATTTGTGGGTTTGATATTGTGGGAAAATAACCTCTTGGTGTGATAACATTACCAGTGATAGTTAGAAAAGTTACCTTGCAAACTCCTATCCATGTCATGCTTTATGAGCTCTCATATAATATTCTTTTGGGTAGGCCATGGATTCATGAAATGAATGGAGTCCCTTCAACCCTTCATCATTTAATGAAGCATGTTTATAACAATAAGGTCTTTACAATCAAGGCTAACCCTCAACCAAAAACCTATTTGAACAATAAGAAAGACAAGAAAAGTCATTTGAAAATATTGATACCAACTTCAAAAGTAGAACCCATACAAGAGGAAGAAAAAGAGAAGAATATTGAAGAAGTCACAAATATATTGGATGATGATTGGGGTTCATTGGATTTCACACCTAAATTTATGGGAGAATACAAAATCACAACAAAAGAATTTGAAAAGGGAAAATAAACAACGATGATGTCAACATAACATTTGGAGGAACCTTCAAAAGCATAAAATTCAACAAATGTTGAAGAGGACACAACTTACACAATAAATTATTTTGATTGTGAACACCCACCATCCTCAAAAGCAATGGAAGCTCTTTATGGAAGAGGATATCAACTCTTGAAGCAACTCGGTTATAGTGGAAAAGGATGTGGTGTGAAAGAACAAGGCATTCATGTCCTTATAAAGCCTAACATACAAGAAACAAAAAATGGTCTTGGATATTTCCCTTCCAAGATAACAAAAGTAGGAAAAATGCCTTCACTTAATAACAACACCATCATGCAAGGTTATTTTATGACACATCTCACTTTAAAGCATCCTGAATCAATTGATACCACGATTAATGAATCATTGGATTATTTCCAACATGATGAAACCTTGGTATAAATGTTGGGAGTTTATGATAAGTTACCAAATCATCACCACAAACAAAGATTCAATTGTATCTTAGTTAGTATAGGATATTTTGGTGAAGAAAAGAAAACAAGTGATGTTGAAGAAGAAAAAATTCCTGAAATTCCAAATCAAAGTGCATTACCTATGAGAGATACATTTAATGTACCAATGGACACATCTAATGAAGAGAAAGTGATTGAAATAGGAAAGTGAGTGACAAGGATGAACAAGAATAACATGTAGTTCACTATCACATGACTTTCTTGAACTTTTTTCTTGGACTTATTCGGATATGTCAGGTATTGATGCTAAGATAGTTATGCACAACATTTTCCTTGTGTAGGATGTTAAACCAGTAAGACAAAAGATACACAAGATGAATCCTAAGATAGCCTTATTGGTTAAGGTTGAAATTGAGAAGCTGCTAGATTTTGGATTTATTCATACTATTGATTATTCACCATGGATTTTAAACATTGTAGCAGTGGAAAAACCTAGCAGTCGTATTAGGATGTGCAAAAATTTTCATGATCTTAATAAATCATCTTTAAAATATGATTTTCCCCTTCCTAATATTTACATGATAGTAGATTCGACTGCAAGCCATGCTTTCTTATCGTTCATGGATGGTTTTTAGAGATATAATCAAATCTTTATCAACCTTAAAGATCAATACAAGACAACATTTACTACACCTTGGGGAACATTTTGTTGGGTTGTCATTCCTTTTGGTTTAAATAATGTTGGAGCAACATATCAAAGAGCTATTACATTGATATTTCATGATTACATACATAAAATTCTAGAAGATTATGTTGATGATATTCTAGTTAAATCCTTAACTCATCAAGATAATGTTAAAATCCTTTGGAAGATCTTTGAAAGAATACGTAAGTACAACATGAGATTGAATCTGAAAAATGTGTCTTTGGTGTGGATAGTGGAAAACTCTTAGGTTTTATAATATCCCATAGAGGCATTGACGTGGAAACAAAGAATATTGATGCTATTATTAACATGCCACCTCCAAAGAATATTTCTCAATTACATACTTTACAAGGAAGGATTCAAGCTATCTATCATTTTGTGGCATCATTGGAAGATCAAACCTTACCTTTTACACAACTTCTTAAGAAGGAATTATAATTTAAATGGAATGAGGATTGTAAACAAGCTTTTGAAAGTTTTAAAGATTATCTCGCTACCCCTCCTATTTTACAACCTGCCATTCAAGAAAAACCATTTATACTTTATATATCAACATCAACCAATGCTTTAGCAATATTGTTGGCTCAACAAGATGATAATAGTAAATAACATCTTGTTTATTACAACGATAGAAAAACAATTTTTGGATCTTGTGTTTGCTATTATTAAATTGAGACATTATTTACTAAATGCAGAGATTCACGTGGTTACAAATTTTGATCCTCTAAAACACCTTTTTGCTAAAATAGACATTTTAGGATGCTTAGCTAAATGGGTTATGTTGTTAATTGAGTTTGATCTTAAATTTGTCTCTCAAAAGGAAATCAAAGGACAAGGCTTAACTGACCATTTAGCTAATGATCCTTCTCCATTAACATTACCTAATATGGACTCATTACCTAATGAAAGTGTGTGGACTATTGAAAAGGAAACATGGGAATTGTACTTTTACGTTTCCAAGTGTTGAACTAGCTCTGAAGTAGGGGTTATAATAATCCCACCTTCAAGAAAGCCTATTCCTTTATCTCACCATCTATAATTCCTATGTACAAATAACACTATAGAGTATAAGACCCTAATTGAGTTGAAATATGTGCAACTTTATCCTTAGGTGTTCAACACATTTCCATATTTGGTGATCTCAATTGGTCATTAAATAAATTAATGGATCTTATCAAGAAAAACATGACAAACTAGTTCAATATAAAAATATCTTGATGACATTGTTGGAACTCTTTGAATTGTATAACATTGAAAATATTCCTCAAAAGGATAATTAGTATGCAAATGCAATGGCAAGTGCCACTTCCCTTGTATCTCTTGATGATCCTTCTATGGATTTCACATTTTCCATCCATATGATTGTCAAACAATCAATAGATGAAAAAGAGAAAGAAGAATTAGTGACTAATATTGAAGCCTCTACTGAATGGTACACACTGATATTCAACTACTTAAAAGAAGGTACCTTTCCTGAACCAACCACTAAGAACACTAAGGTACTTAAGAGCTCGTATTCGAAAATTTGCAACTAGATATGTCATCATAGTAGATTTTTTATACAGATGATCCTTTGATGGTATTTTACCTAGATGTCTTAAACAATCGGAGATCCCTATAGCCCTTGAAGAAGCTCATGTCAGTGCTTGTGGGGGAAATTTTGGAGGAAGATTGTTAGTTCAAAAATTAATCTGCATGAGATATTTGGAGACATATGGAACAAGATTATTTTGATCATGTTAAGAAAAATCACAAATGTTAGGAACATAAAAATTTGATCCATGCTCCTACTTTCAAACTTCATGTCCAATTTCCTATTTGACCATTATCAATTTGGGGTTTGGATATTATTGGAAAAATATCACCACCTTCTTCCTTTGGAAATATGTTCATAATTACCACAACAGACTATTTCATGAAATAGGTAGAAGCAATTCCTCTTTGTTCCACAACAACTAAAGGAAATTTTTATTTCATATTGGAACACATTGTTTCTCGCTTTGGCCTTACGTATTAGTTTTGGACAATGGTACACCATTTAAGAACAATGATGTGAATAAGTTTTTGGAAATATTTCACATTCAACATCATTTTTCAACACCTTATTACCCACAATCTAATGGTCAATCAGAATCAACCAATAAAACTCTTGAACAAATCTTGAGAAAAATAATAAGCAAACATAATAAGGATTGGAACACTTAATTATCGTATGCGTTGTGAGCTTATCACACTAGTATTCGAAAACCTATAGGAAACACACCTTATAACCTTATTTATGGCATCGATGCAATAATGTTTTAGAGTTAGAAATTCCTTCATTAAGAATTGCTCTTAGAAGGCTTATTGATGATAATACTTATAAATTTGGGGATCTTAAGAAGATACATAAATTTGGATAAGAGGGAACATTGGTGATAGGAAATGGGCATTTTGGACCACACATAGATTATGGAAAAAAGTGGACATGACAATGTGGGCCTAGAAGAATTTCATGCTAGGATGGTAGTAAATGAAAATGACATGTCTAAAAGGTTGAAGAATGTCAAGGCTAGTGGACTAGTCCATGATTCTTTATGTTAGTATAGTTTGTTGATTTTGATTACTCCTATGCTCAACCTTATGAACTGAATCTAAGGGAAATTAGAGACACCAACGCTAATGCAATGTTACTAGAAGTTAACCTCAATATATTGAAGATAATTTTTATTTTCCCACTAGAGATACAAACATATATATATTTCTACAAAATTTGTGCACATATTATGATAGCGATGCAACCAAGTGTATAAAATTAGTACATAAGTATTAGCTCCAAAAACCTAAGACCACTTTTCCAAGATTCCAACGAAGTTATTCAAATGAGATTAAATAGTAAAGAAATCAATGATTGTATCATAATTTTGAATAGGACCATTGGTTTGGAGATGGATAATTTCAATCATGGATGTATTGGTTTATCTTGAAGGTGTTGCCTAGAAATGAGTTCATTGATTGGGAAAAATAATGAGTGGCTATTTCTATGACCAACCTTCAAATGTGTTGTATACAAATAAATTTTATGACTTCTTATTTAGTCTATGCCCTTGCTAGGATAATCGTTTGTAGGATTACAAATAGTAGGTGCTATGGGGTTAGGATAACAAAAATTATATGAATAGTACCCTTAACTATGATAGATTAGTTTCATAAAAAATATGATAGTTAATAATGCCTTCATATTTTATATATAGTTTAAAGATTGTTAGAAGAAAATTTTGGTAAAATAATGTTTTCGTGAGTCATGAATGAAATACATGGATTTGGTAGTTAGTATATTCAATATAATTCTTTTACCTACATCAAAGTTGGAGGATGTGACAAAGGTCCTTATATGCTTCCAAGATATGTTGCGACAAGTTGGAATTCTTATGAATTTCTACAAAATTAACAAACATGTGGATAAGTTATGTTCAAAAAAGAAGATTAAGGGGCTTGGAACCCCATTGAAGATTACCAAGGTAAAAATAACACAAGCTATTTTTTTTTGCTCTGTTAATCACTGCTTGTGGGGCAGTACCCATAAAGTGAACAAAATAAACATATGGACTGCTTCATACCCAGAATTGGGGAGCACAAAGAGCTTGCTTTAGACCCACAAATGGGGAGCACAAAAAGGAAACTCCTAACCAAAATTACCTTTTCCTACAAAATGATTTGCTACCCTCCTTTTCTTTGGTGTGGGATCAGAGGTGCATATTGAATTTCACCTCATTCTTCTTTCTTTCCCTTTGTACCTTTGTTCAGTTTTCTTTTGACTAACCACCACCCATGTCTTCTACTATACCTTTGATTATTTGGCTTCCCCTTGGAGACATTATTTTTGAATTTCCATCCTTGGCACTGTGACGACCAACATGAGGAGAAATTGTTGAGGCCTTCAAATCAACTTTTTTCCCTTTTTGGTCCCAGTTTCTTTTCTTTGAGGTAGTGGTGGGGGTTTTTCCAGGTGAAGGACCATAACCAAAAAAATTATCCACAATAGAGGATATACCTATCATTAAAGTGCCTTGGGAAACACCTGGTGGATCCATGCTCGAGGCAGTGTCAACAGCTGTGGGTGGCTCTTCAGCCTCACCATCTAAACCATCCTTTTCCACTGAGTAATGCTAGGGGGTGGCATCTTTCCACCAAGTGGCTTCGTTTCCATACCAAAATTTTGAGCAATGTGCAGCCATATGACCAGTGTTGAAACATCAACGACAACAAAAAGGTAGTCCTTCATAATCGAGCAATTGATTCCATTCCATCCTTGCAATTTTCAAAAGGATATTCACAGGGATATCTTTGGTTGTGTTTATGTCCACTAATATGCGAGCGTAGGTAGTGTGCAAATTTTTTGAGGAGCCATAATCCACCGCCAAAAACTTCCCCAACAAACTACCAATGGCTTCAAAGCATGAACCACACCAAAATTATAGAGGCAGATTCAACATTCTTACCCAAACTGGAACCAAGTTATAGGATTCTGTGAGAGGGTTGAAGGAAGAGTGTAAGGGTTTTAGAATTAATAAATGTCGCTTCTTCTAGCTCCATTGGTATTCATATAGAACTGTATTACGATCTTCCACATTATCGAAAACCACCACGAAGAATCCCCTTGCGTTGGGGTAGATCTCTACATCCCCCTTCAAAATAGGTTCCCAAAATTTTGCAATCCAATCATGCAACTCTGCAAGGCTTGGCCAAAATCCCCAGAATCTACCAACTAGCCCTTGACTTGCAAAATAAGATATATTTTTAGCCATTTCCTCAATAATCTCCCCATCGAAAGAAACTGTTGGGATAGTGGTTGCGCACTGGAGAGCCCTAGGAGCCTTCTGCTCACCACAATCAGTCATCTCCACCCCTGATCTTCCCTCCCAACCATTGCTCATCCCCCATTTCTTCTGTGGAGAACAAGGCCGATCAATTCTATCATTAGTCTATCCTTGAAACCTTGGAGAAGATGCAGGCCGACCATTAGGGTTCAAGGCTGGCTAGTTATGTTGCTTCTCTAGCCCATGGTTCATCTTTTCCCAACCTTCCACCACCATCGAAAATGAGTGATCACAAATTGCAACACTCAATGATTGAGCGTTTTATTGCCACCCATCATTTAGGCCAAAGAATGTTTCTGCAGAGGCACCAAAGGATGCCCTAGCTTCGCCAGTTGATAGTAGAGTCTTCGCTTCACTCCCATGATAAATCACTTTCTTAATTCCTCCATGCCTCTAAAGTTTTGCTTGGTCCGGCGTAGTGGCAAAAGTGCGAGCCAAGGTTTTCTGCAACGCACGGGAGTGTTCCGAAGTCATTGTAGAGCTTTAGAATAAATTAAATAATTATAATTTTAACACAAGCTAATTTTAAATTATATGAGACAACATAATTATTCAATCGAAGGTCCACCATTTAAATCTTGAAAAATTTCTACAATCATAAAGACATTATAATATTTTTGGAATAATTGTGAAGATGACTATGAAGTTAGGAAAATAAATTATTCAAGAATGAATTCTTTTTAGTTGAAAACATTTCATAGACATGACGCTTCACATGATAAAACATGATGGAAATGTTTTGGATCATTTTTATAGAATATAAAAAATTAATTATAAGATATTTCTAAGAATAGATTGGGGTCGTAAATAATTTAAAATCTTAGACAAATAAATAGAGGAGTATTGATGATAAAAAAGTGGTTAAATGATATGAAGGCAAAACAGTACAAAATTCCTACAAAATAACTAATTATTTTGAAAATAATGGTCAATGATCCAAAAATAAGTCAATCCCCTTTTCCATCCCCTCCACACATTATTCCATATCCACCACCATCTCCTAGCCATTTATAAACTAGTACCACTCAAGGGCCCACAATTTTTTAGCAAGAAATAAATTATTCTTCTATAAGAACTCCTTATCTTGTTCCATAAAGAACTCTATCGATAGAAAAATATTTATCTTCATCCTTTGAGAGTACACCTTTCCCTTCTTCAAAGAAACCTTTAGTATCCTTGAGAGAACACCTTCTCCTCCTCCTCAAAAAAACCCTCCATCATTGGGGAGATACCCCTCTAAATATCTACCTCCAATTATAAATCCTACTCCGCCTCCTAGTCCTTTTAAATTATAAAAAATGATGATTAAATAGGAAAAAATGTATACTCAACAATAAGAATTTCAAACATAGTGTTTACAGGATCATGGATAAACCTAATAAAATATAAAAGGTCTAAATTCTCCTTAATAGTTTAATTAGATTATTTATAAAAAGAACAAAGTATTTTAGCTAACAATAGATTATTTTTCATATATTTAATCCATGATTACAAGGCCACCTCTTTCAAATAAATATCGATTTAAGTCCACCATTATTATAGATGCGCAAGGATCTTAACAAACATAAATAATGGCCCCATTAAAGGATGTTGTGGAGATATCTAGATGCAACAAGGGAACAAGGATCACATATTGCAAAGTCTTCAACTAAATAGATGACAAACATACAAAGTGAGAGATGAAAGAAAAGGTGACTTACTTGACTTCTTATATAGAAAATCTGGCTAGTTTGATTGATTCCTTGACTACAACTTCAAATTGACAACAAACTTCAGGAACATGAACATGAATACCAAAAAATAATGAATTCAAAAATATTGTAACCACTACAAAGGTATGGAGAAATGAATTAATGATAATAGGTTACAAAACCATTGAAAAATGGTGTAAGTTTGTAAAAATCTTAAAACAAGAGAGGATGCTAGGAAAATGTTAGAGTTTGGTGTTGATAAAGAAATAAAAAACTTGATAATGATCTCCCTAATATCTTGGAACTATTAATACAATTATCAAATCATTTAATTAATAATAAGATTTTGGATGAAACTTCAATGAATTTCTATACAAAAGATGGATCGAGAATTATAGATATAGACAAAGAATATAGAAAGGGTGTAAAAATAGATTTTGTTCCTTTAATGTGATAAAAAACTATATTAAAAGATAAATGATTTTGCAAGTAAGATCAGATGTCAATTGTTTATTGCTTAGGATAATCTTTAGTACAAATTCAAAATCTTGATAACAAAGTGTGATGATGTGTTGCAAATTGAATCTCACTTAGTGAGGAAAGTTTTAATTCTTTTTCAATTATCAGATTAATGAGAGTATGGATCACTTGTGAGGAATTCGAAAAGAATTCCATGCAATGTGAAAAAGTGGATGAGTCAGTTTTAGATAATTTATTCAAGAAAGTGTTCATTTTGTGCACTTAGATGATCCATATACTAGCATTATGAAGGCTTACATCAACAAATTTTAGTTATATAAACAAATGTAATCTCAAAATGGGACTAATTAACATGTAACATATTTCTCTTTTTGTATATTATTGTAATATTTGAATTTGCAAGACAAAAATCAAAATGGCTCTTCACACTGTTTGTATTTTTCTTATGTGAGTTTTTGAGGAAAGTATTCCCCATTATCAAAGGAACCTATAAATACCTTAAAAGGCTCATTTTAAAGGTCTATTCTTTTGTGACTCCTCCTTGGGGTTTGAAGATAACAATTTTTATTCTTTTAGGTTATTTTTGTGGAAACTGTGATCAAGTGAAATCTCCTAGTCTAAAAATTTAAAACAAAACAGAATGCAAGAGAAACAAATGACACCTAACACCTCAAGATAGGGCTACGTTAACTCACACAAAATAAAGACAAAGTAAAAAACATATTTTACCTTGTATTGAGTTGATCTTTGGTTGGCCCTTTGATGGTTGATAATGTGTGCTCCTTGGCAAGCTTGCAATGATGGTGGTGGTTGAAGGATAGAAAATGGTAGATGAGAGTGCAATAATGGCTACAAAGATGGTTTGAATGCAAATGGCTTAATTGCTGCAATAATGGCTTGAGAGCATAAGTTTGATAAGAATGCATAAGGTCCCTTAATAAATGAGAAGAGGAGTTATCTATCGAATAAATTTAATTCTCTAGAGGATTCAACAGTTAGGATTGAGCCACCATGGCCAAGATGGAAGGCTATGGTGAGTTGAGGACTCACAAACCCTCACATCTTGCCATGCAGAGGATGAAGTGTCCAAAGGACATGGTGATATAGAAATGGTACAAATGATGTGAAAAAGGCCATGTGGTCCCAAGGTATTTGCAAGTACCTTGGAATTGAAAAGGATTTCCTTAAAAAGGGATTCCTTGTCCCCAAGTGGGGTTGAAAGTGACAAGTGAGGACTTTTAGAAAGTCCACTCTTGTCACCATGGGGATTGGAGGAATAAAAGTGAATTTAAAATTCACAATATTGGAAGAAACCCATGGATAAGACAAGGTCTTCCAAAAGGAGGTCCTTGTCCATGTACTTGACGCGACCTTTGAGGGGTCATGGGAAGGACAAATGCATGGGGGGAATAAGTGTGGATTTTTAATTCACATGGGGAAGAGGTCAAACCAAATAAGGTAAGTACCATAAAAGGTTGACTTAAGGACATGCTAGAAAAGGTAAGTGATTAAGATTAGGATTGTGCAAATAGGTGATTAGACAAATTAATGAGGATTAGAGTCAAGTGGCTAGTTATGGAGGGTCTGACACATCCTAATCATGTATTAGGAATGTGCACATCCCTAATGATGGGATTAGGAGATGAATTAGGATTAAGTGTGGATAGGACATAAAGGAAATTAGATAAGTGGGTTATTTATTTAATTCCTTGGAAGAAAGAGATAAAGGGGTAAGGTATTTAATTATTTAACTAAATACCTTAGGGATTTAGAGTACTTTAGGGATATTAATTAAATAATGGTAATATTACTTAATTAATGTGGATAAGAAGATATTTAGATGAAAAGGGTAAATTTGGCCAAATATAAGTGGTCAAATTTAGATGTCTACATTTTTCCCCTCTTTGAGATGGTGTTACGAAGTAGCATCATTTAAAAGAAAATTAAAACATAGCACTTAGAAGAAGATGGTTAGATAAGGACGATGCCTCAGTTATTCGAGGAATGACTAGGCAGAAAGATGATGGAAGTGGAGATGAATATTAGGGATTGAGGATGCCCCCTCGAGAGGACATGTGGGTTTAAGAGAACATGGATGTGCTCTCGAAATGGATGAGATGATGCAAGGGGAGATGGGGAAGATGATGCAAAATTATGGATGGAAGAGGATGATAATATGAGGAGATAAAGGCAAGTACAAATGGATTCCGAGACAAATATGATGTTACCCTGGTCAAGCTAAAATACAGGATGGACTGGTGGTTGATGGAGTGTTGTTGATGAGGGAAGGATACATCCCAAAATAACACCAAGAATAGGGAAGATTACATACCGATGAGAGTGTTGTTGATGAGGGAAGGATACATCCCAGAACAACACAAGGATAGGGAAGGATAAATCCCATTGATGATGATTGGTGATGATGATGATTGGAAGGATAAATCCCATTGATGATGATTGGTGATGATGATGATTGGATCAAGTCTTGTAGCAAGGCTGGGAACAAGACCAAGGGTGTGATTAGATGAATTGTGCTAGATTGAATGGATTACGATTGGATGAAGATGTGAGAGGGTTAAAACAAATTCAAATGATGGAGGTAAAGATGCAATGCAATGGAAGAGCAATTTTCCATTTTTGGAGCATTGATTTTTGCTATAGCATAAGACACCAGGTACCATGGTACATAGAACCAAGGCAGATTAGTGTCTAATGCATACACAAACACAATAAACAAGAAGGCTATCCCAATACCCCAAAGTTGCGATGACTTTGGTCGGACCAGGTATTGGGATAACCATAAGAACAAAGGATGCCCCAACGTAAGACAAGACCACGAGGATCTTGGTGGGTACTACGTGGGACAACCAAGAAGATAGAAGTAGATAAAAAGATCAAGATAAACCCCTATGTTGACTAATCAAAGCACACCATGATATGATAGATCATGACGGTCGTAACAAGGTATAATAGGAAGCTCAAATGATAAACAAGATCCAAAAGTATCAAAAGATTGCAATCAATTTCAAAACATCCTTTGCCATAGGATCGAGAGGATGGATGGGGTTGATGAGGTCTGTTAGGAAGGATACATCCTGTTGAGACTAAAGATGGATACTAGACTAAATGATCAACATGACTCAGGATACTCGAAACTGGTTAGATTGCATGATACTAGTGACCTTTATTTGTGAACACCAACAAGAATAGGGACATACTTGACGACACAAAAAGATGAACAGATGACCAGACGACAGACAAAAAAATGATAAAACAAGAATAATACACCCTAAAGACCTAGGGGATGTAAGACTGACACACCCTAAAGGCCTAGGGGCTTGAGGGTTGATCAAAGATCAGCCTTGCCTACATGAAAGTGCAAAGCCCTCGTAGTTCGACTAAAGGCCATGGATAAAAGTGGAAAGAGGACAATAAAGACCTTGATGGATGATGAAAATTGGACAGACAAATGCCATGGGGATGGATCAAACGATCGAACTTGCCTACATGAAAGCATAGGGGCAACGTAGTTCAACACAAGGCCAAAGACAAATGATGGAAGATGACAAGACATACAAAAATCAGCCCCTGGGGTAGATCAAATGATCGACCTTGCCTACATGAAAGTGTAGGGGCAACGTAGTTCGACAAGGAACAACAACAACCAATGGAAAGGGGATGATGAGATGACCATGATAAATGGATAAAATGATGGAGCTGATATGATGAGCCAGGGTAGGCCATGTGGATGGGATGGTCGATACACATAAGATGAAGCTCAAGGATGGGATAGTTATACAAATCATCGAAAGATGAAGTGGGAGGATGAGACAATGGATAGATGAGACATGAAAAATGATAAGATATTAGGAAGATGTAGGAAATAGATAGGAGTGATGATAGTGAGATAGCATGGCATTGGATTGCATGGGGGTAGCCTATAGCTAGATACCAATGACAAGGGATTATGAGATGGAAGGAAAATAGAGGTAAATGGATGGATGGATAAAGATGAGGAGAGAGGAAGATGCTGAGATAGGTGGATAGGGGAATAAGGATTTGGAAGGATGAAATGGATTATTGGATGGAAAAATGGATGGGGCAGATAAGGATGAAAAGATGGAATAAGACGAGTGGATGGGTAGATAGGAAGATAAGGATGGGGAGATGGAAGGGATTACTTGGAGGGATGGATGGAGGATGTCTCCAAAGAATTTGTTTGCAAATAAGGAGATGCCCCCACTCTAAATAGGTCATGTGTGATGAGGCAAGAGGGATGGCAGATAGCAAGATGGGTGAATAAGGGGGTGAGACGAACATGGATAGGAGATATAGATAAGGAAGGGAGATGGATGGTGGCATAATTGGATGGATGATGAAGGTAAACAGGTGAAAATAAGATGCATGGAGAACGAGGGGGATGAATGGGGAGAGGAAGCATGGATCAAAAAAGCAGATAGGGAGGATAAGGAATATGATAGTGTATGGATGAGGGGAATATATGCCAAGAGGTGTCCAAAACATGTATATATGTTTGCCCCTATCTTTATCAAGATCACAAGGAAGATGGAGGGACTGGGGTAAATGGGATATGATGGATAGGATGTAGAAGATAGGTGGATGTAGGAGATGGAGGAAACTAATGCATAGGTGGAAGTTGCCCACAATTGTGGAAGTAGACGAGATGGGGGATTTATGCATGACACCTGTTTGCCAATTTTTCATTATGGTACTTATCCAAGGTGCTTGTTTGCCAAGTTTTCACCATTGGACAAATTACTTCTCTTTACTATTTTATTTTCTTTATTTTTTTCTCTTTTTCTGTTTTATATTTTATATTTTTATATTTTTTCTGACTTTTTGGACTAGGACGTGGGTGAAGATGGATAAAGATAGGGATACAAATATGTGAATTTGGAAGATATGTGATAAAAGAGATGGATGAAGGACTCGAGCATCAAGTTATATGTGAGGTGATAAGAACCCACGTGAAAAGTGACCATTGGATGTTGGTACAATCTTATTAAATGGATGGATTATGTAAGGGGATGGATCAAAGGGATTTGATGGGGTAGATATGTGGGATAATGGATGGGATGTTGGAAAGTGTATGGATGGAATGATGGTGTAGATGTGTGATGGGGGAAGGTGTTTAAGACTAACATTGGCACATGTGGTGAATGTGAAATGATAAAAGAGTTGATGGATGGTGAATGCGGCGATAATGGAGGAGTTGGGATAGTGAATTTTGGGACATAAGGACCCAAAATAGATTTAGGAGATGGAGAATGCGAATGATTTTTTGGTGGACTAGCAACTTTGGATGTCGTTATGGATTTTTCATTTGAAGGAATGGTATCTTTTTTCTTTGGGATCCACGTGGTTTTGATTTTTTCTTTGGTGGGCCTTTGTGGCCTTTTGGAATTTTTGGATTTGATTTTTCTTTTCTTCAACATGTCTTTTGAAGGGGACATGAGGAGCTTTAGATTCATGTGGATGTTTGGATTTATGCATTTTTAATTTGGAATCCAAAGTGCTTTTAGTAGTAATGGGATGGGTATGAGGAGATGGATGATGTGGAGAGGACTTTGGATGGAGAGATAGAGGTAGGCTTGTGACAATGATGTGTGGATAAGGATGCGAGATAGCCTTTGTTGATCCTGATTAAGAGTTATGAAGGTAGGATTTTTATGTTGTGCAGTAGGGATAGGTGATGGATGGATGAGAGGATGAAGAGGATAAGATGGAGGTGGTGATTTTGGAATATAAGGGCCCAAAATGGTCGTTGTATATGGAGGATGTATTATGGTGGATGGAGGGACATAAGGACCCATAATGGACTTAGAGGATGGAGGAAGATGGACGATTGTTTTAAGGTAATATGATGGAGGAGGGGGGATAACAACAAATGATTTGGTGGAGAGATGGGAGGTGCCTCTTGTTCCTTTGGAAGAAGATCGTTTAGGATGTATAGAGGTTGTACCAACATTTTTAGATTGTGATTCTTGGGAGATATATCCAAGATCGTGCACACCTGGATGTTCTCTAACCTGAATGGGCTCTAACATACCTTGCTCAGAAAGGCCTAAACCTTTGCCTTGATAGTTCATGTTCTTGAGCATATGATCTATGGTGGGATGCTTATTCTCTTGGAAGCATGATTTTAGTCCATTAGTACGTGGAGGAGGAAGGGTGGTGCATATACTTTGTTTTTCTTTTGTAAGAAGACCACCATGGAGGAGTGTAATGTTACCAAGGTGATATAAAAGTGGTGTTTTGATGGTAGAGTTGGGTGACAATGAAGGATCATGCAATAGAGATGGTGGGATGACAATATCCTGATTTGGAGGAGGTGGTGATAAGGGATTGGGAGAGGGATTAGGTGGTATGACATGATCTAAATTTGTGGCAGTGGGTGATAAGGGCTCATGAGATGGAGTGATTGGATCTTGAGTGACAAGGGGATCATGGGATGGAGCAGATGAGCTAGTGTGATCTTGAGATGAGGTAGATGGGATGGTAGGATCATGATCTCATTGAAGAGAGGGATCATGAGATGAAATGGATGAGGGACTATGATCTTGAGAGGGAGTAGATAGGATGGCAAGATTGAGATTTGGAGGAGGGGATATGTATGTATGCTTTGGATCAAGCTCTTGGCATGACTCATCTTGTGTGGGGGAGTGTTGGAGGGACTCCTCAAGTGGGGAAGATGGGAGGATGAAGGATTCATGAAGGTCATGAGATTGGAATGTGGTGATATTAGGAATAGGGGGAGTGGATTGGATATGGGTGTCTCCAATGGATTGGGTGGATCTAGAAGTAGAAGATGGGGATGTAATGGATTCATTGGGCTTGATGGTTTCAATTGCTTGGACAGTGTTAGAGATAGTAATGGGAGTGATAGGTGTAGGATGGAGGAGGGCCTCATCACTAGTGAGTGCACATGATAGAGTGGGAGGGCATGGATTCACAACATCAAGATGCAGATTCAGGGATGTCTCTTCTATCATGAGTCCTTGGATGACATTTGGAAGGAGATATTTGGGCATTGTAGGTTCAGGTGGGGTGCTCAGAATGGATGGAGGATTATGGATGGATGAAGGAATAGGATCAGGGATTGGTGGATTAGGATTAGAGGAGTGGATGGAAGTAAATGTAGGACTAGGAATAGGGATTGGTGGATTAGGTTTAGATAAGGGGATGGGATTGGATGTAGGACTAAGAGGAGATGGAGGATGTGGATTAGGATTGGATGGAGGATTGCGGTTAGATGAATTGGAGGGGGGATTAATATATAATGCGATGGAGGGGGAAGTGAAATGGGAGGATGTGGATGCTAGATTAGGTTGGGGAGATTGAGATGGTTGATTATAGTAGGAATATTGGGATGGTAGATTATGAAAGGAGAGTGTGAATGTTGAATTAGGATAGGAGGATTGAGATGGTGAATTATCATAAGAGGAAGTGGGTGGTGGATTAGCATAGGACATGGATGGTGGATTGGGATAGGAGGAAATGGTTAGAGGATTAGGCTAAGAATATTGAGATGGTGGATTAGGATAAGAGGGAAATTGGGATGGTGGATTAGCATAATAGGACGTGGGTGGTGGATTAGCATAGGAGGACATGGATGGTGGATTGGGATAGGAGGACATGGTCAGAGGATTAGGATAAGAAGAATATTGGGATGGTGGATTATGATAGGAAGGCGCAGGTGTTGGATTAGGATGGGAATATGGGGATGTGGGATTAAGGTAGAGGTATTAGGATTGTTGATGTTGATAAGGATAGGATTATGGGGAAGGTGGATTACTATAGGAGGATGTAGATGTTGAATAGGATAAGGATGGAGAGGGAGGACATGAAGAATATGTGGATGGTGAGGATATTAGATATCCCTTGTCAAGGGTAGCATAAGGACTATCATTAGATACATATGAAGGCACATGGGGATAATTTGGAGGAGTAGTTGGATTTTTGGAGGTGATTGGAAAAACTTGCTAGCAATGATAACATTAAGGGGATCTATATTACACTCTTCTTGATCAACAAGACTTTCGTTATCGTCATCAACATAGTTAGGATTTCCCTTGACCACTATTATTGGTTGCGCGGGAGGAGAATAAGGATTCATGACGTTAGATGAAGTGGATATAGATTGAAAAGATGATAAATAGGATGGACTGGAAGAAGAAAGAAGAAGAGATCATAAGATTTGTTTTGATATTAGAGGATCGTGGATGGACTAAAGCTCGGATCAAAATTTAGGTTAAGCTCAGATTAGGATTAGATGAAAGCTCAGATTAGGTTGATGGGATTAATGCTTAGATTAGAATTGGATTGGAGCTTAGATTAGGACTGGATTAAAGCTCAGATTATGGTCTAGAATAGTCTAGGGGTGACAGGATTGAGAAAAGCCAAAAATTAAAAAAATTCAATTTTTTTCTATGTTGTAGTAAATTGCATTTTCAAAGGTCTTCAGAGCGGAATTTGGGGTTGAAACTTGTGTTTGTCCCTAAAATTGGGCCATTGAAGGCACTCTATTTTAGGGATTGAATTAGTACTCTAGAAGACCTTTTTGACAGTGTAAACAATTTTGAATTCTAAGCACCGAGTAGAAAGTTATGACCCCAACAAGTTGGGGTAATTTTTTTAAATTTTTTTTGAAAATTGGATGGTTTGGGGATGGATAGGATGAGGAGGAATGGTTGGATGATGATTTTGGAATGAATAAGATGTGGGATAATTTTGATATGAAGGATTGATTCTTTGGATGTGACAAACAAGGCAGAAAGAAGCTGAACGGACACCGAAACGGACATGAACGGGGCCTCAAATGAAGAAGAAAAGGAAAGGATGCCTGTTCCTAGGGTAGGGATGCCTGTCCAAGGGAAAGGTCACCTGTCAAGGGCAGGGATGCCTGTCCTGGGGCAGGGTCACCTATCCAAGGGTAGGGATGCCTGAACAGTCTCCAAACTTGTCTAAACAGCCGAACGATGTTAATAAAGGGGATGAATGGACAAATAAACTGTCAGGACAGGAAAATAGATGTGTGAAACTGGTGAACAATTACTCGAAACGAGTGAACGGCTGGTCAGAAGGGGGAACAATTTTTGGAACGGGCGAATATATATCTAGAATGGATGGACGGATGGTCGAAATGGGTAAACGGATACTCTGAATGAGGGAACGACAATCAGAACTAGAAAACGGGTTCTAAGAATGGGATAATGACTAGAGAACATAGGCTGAAAAAGGTTGTTCAAAGGGAAAGGTCACCCAAACTAGGGCAGGGTCACCCAAACAGTGGGCAGGGTCGTCCAAACAGGGGGCAAGGTTGCCCAAACAGGAAAAACTACCAAAATTTTGACTCAATCAGGGTAAACAGTAGTTGAGACAAGGGGCAGGTTCACCCCTTTGAGGGCAAGGTCACCTGTTTCAGGAAAGTTGGTGATTTGAAAATGATTGAAACAGGAAGGGCAGGGTCGCCCCTTTTAAGGCAAGGTCATCCGTTTCAGGGCGACGTCACCTCTATGTATTGGTCTCAATCTAACTTAGTCAAAAAAAGTGATGAAAAAGGATAAAATGACAAGTAAAAGACTAAAACTGATTGATAGTCACTGGTTTTTCACAAGAAGACACTTCAAACAACACAAGGCTAGTTTTAGTGTTAAGGTTATGGTCAACATGGTCCTCTATCTAGGCTTAACAAGGTTGCTAAGGGCGTCCTTGATATACACACAGTATGTGGGGTGCAATCGTAAACACCAGCCCATCTACAAGCATGAGTCGGGAGCAGCTAGTGAGAGACTGGGAGCTCAGACCAACTCTTCACGTCTTGTCTAGGTTTCACCCTAGGTATGCGTGGTTGGAATCATCCCTTGGGGTGATGAAATCCCTAAGTAGGTCCCCCTAATGAAAAAGGGTAAAAAAGACTAAGTGGACTACGATTTCTCTTCACCCAGGATCACCAAATGGCACAAGGGGATTGGATACGTCAATATCCCACTTTCAAACATGACACACAAATTTATTGACCCTTTAATTAGTCCTATGTTCCTAATTTAGAAATGAAAGCAAAAGATTAACTAAACATTATTGCTCCTCCTGCAACACGTGTTAGTAGTTTCATTTTACAGCTTTGACAAGCGAGCTTTGTTTTTGGGTGTGACCACCTCTAAGTTTTGGGCAGGACCACCTATTTATCTAGAACCTGCAGAAAAGTCAAAAAGAACGAAAAAAATAGTAAAAAAGGTTTCAGGTAGGGTCACCCCTTTTAGGGAAAGGTCGCATGTTCGTGGGCGGGGTCACTTGTTTGTGAAGCATAACTTGCAAACAGTTAGGAAAACCAGAAAATAGAAACATAAAATTCTAGCTTTTTGGGCAGGGTCGCCTGTTGAGGGCGGGGTCACCTATTTGTGAAGCATAACCTGTAAATAGTTAGAAAAACCAGAAAACAAAAACATAAAATTCTGGCTTTTGGGTGGGGTCGTCTGTTTGTGAAGCAGAATCTGCAAACAGTTAGGAAAACCAAAAAATAGAAACAAAATTTTTTGGCTTTTGGGCGGGGTTGCCCCTTTTAGGGTGGGGTCACGTGTTTGTGGGTGGGGTCACCCCTTGAGGGCGGAGTTGCCTTTGTGTTCTTGAACTTGCAAGATTTCAAAAAATAACAAACGTAAAAGTAATAGACCCGTGATGTGGGTCCCACTGAGCGTGCCATAAATGTGATTAGGTGAAATATCCTAGTCTAAAAATGCAAAATAAAACAAAATGCAAGAGGAGCAAATGACACCTAACACCTCAAGATAGGGCTATGTTAACTCACACAAAATAAAGACAAAGTAAACAATTTTTTTTACCTTGTATTGAGTTGATCTTTGGTTGGCCCTTTGATGGTTGATAATGTGTGCTCCTTGGCAAGCTTGCAATGATGGTGGTGGTTGAAGGATGGAAAACGGTAGATGAGAGTGCAATAATGGCTACAAAGATGGCTTGAATGAAATGCCTTAATTGTTGCAATAATGACTATGCAATAATGACTTGAGAGCATAAGTGTGATAAAAATGCATAAGGTCCCTTAATGAATGATAAGGGGGCATATTTATAGAAGAAATTTAATTCTCTAGAGGATTTAATGGTCAGGATTGAGCCACCATGGCCAAGATGGAGGGCTATGGTGAGTTGAGGACTCACAAATTGTAATGTCCCCAATTTAGCCATACGCTCTTCTTGTGGTTTTAGCCTATTTTCGGAAACTCGTAGGCCAAGCAAAATGAAAAATTAGGGTTTCTTATTTTATAGGAGGTTTCAGATGCATTTTTGAAGGCTTGCATGCAAGAGTTTGGAAGTGTGTTTCTGGGAGTTTTTTTGGTTTTCAGAGAGCTTCAAAATGGTGTAACATGCATCCCCATCTGATAACCTTTCCAGGCACTTACTATTTATAGTAAGTCATGTTGGCTTCTCAATTTGTGTTTAGAAGGCTTTTGGAAATACTCACTATTTATAGTAAGTCATGATTATTGCTCAGATGAAGTTTTGCAAACTTACTATTTATAGCAATTGCTATTTTTAGTAAGTCTATTTATAGCAGTATCTTTCTAGCAACAGTTCAATCATCTACAGTTCACATTTCAAGCATTGTGGTTGTTCACCTAGCTTTTTGAAGGGTTTTGAAGTTAACTTACTATTTTTGGCATTGACTATTTTTAGTAAGTCTATTTGTGGCAGTGGCACCATCATCAATTCTGTTCAGGTCATTATTCTATTTCTGGCAGAATCAGTTTGAATGTTAGCTTTGGGTTTTGGCTTCTATCCCTCCTTGGATTGAGTTCCAGACTTAGTCAATTTTCATATCTTGAAGTTGTACCCCATGCCTAGGCTTGATGAATTTAAGTTGTCTCAATGAAGGGGACATAAGGGGGTCGATTTTCATATAGATTTAAATGTTATTTTTAAATGTTATTGTGCAACTTAAAGTTGGACGCCAAAAAGGTGAGGATTAATAGTTATTTAAGATAAAAAATAAAGTGACTATTGAGAAATGATGTCCCTTGGAGGAATTGAATAGTTTCTTGATTGGAAGTTATAGATTGCTTCATTTTCCATTTGAAGCTTATATATTGATGCCTTTCTTTTTGTATGGTATCTTAGAAATTGAATAGTAACGTTATGATGCTGGTTTGAATCCAGAACCTGGCTAAGGGGAAGCTTAGCAAACTCAATCCATCCTTTGGGCCTGCAACTATGGCTTCCTAGGTGGATCATCATGGCTGTATTTCACTTTGAAATACAAATGGAGCTTCAATTGTTGGAATTGAGCAGGTTGCTGATGTAAAACCTATTTTTTACAAGTTGCTAATTTGGCCTGTCTGAAGCTATTTTCTGTTCATAGCTTCAAGTTAGATTTTTGTTTGGTTCTGGGTGTTAGCCCATGTTGTGCTATTGTGGAGGGCACCCCTTCCTGCAAATTTGCAGAATTTAATATCAAGTTGCTGATTTTTAAGAGCAAAGTCGACCTCCTTGAGGGGTTGTACCATTTGTACTTGCATTGGAATTTGTGCTGACTGTTTCTCCCTATTTTTGGCTTGAATTTCCATTGGAGTTTGGATGCCTAGCTTCTAGCTGTTGATCGACTGTGGTAGGGAAGCTTTCAGAGCTGTTTCGAAGAAGTTCCGTCCAAATTGGTGAATCTATAACCTGCTAGTCTGATTTTCTATACTCTATATTTTTTATCAAATTAGTTGAGTTTGATTATCTTGCTGTTTTGAGCTTCATTGATGCATCTATTCATATTGTAAATGTTAGAGGAAGTGATACTCTAACCATTGCTTATTCTGTGAACTCTTATGTGATATATTGCAGCTGTTTAGTAATTGTTTGTAAGTTGATTAGTAGTACTAACAACATTTTGTTTACTTGCTGCAATTTACTTTGTTGTATTCCCCCCACGAAAATAAAGTGGTTGTGTGGATTGTATACCCCCCACAGTTTAAGTGGAAGTGAGGTTAATTGGCTAGCTTGCCGCCTTTAAATTGTAATAATCACACCTACTGAATAAGTGGAGTATTCCCACCGCTTGTGGATGCCTGCTCAACAGAAGAAGTTAACTTTCAGTTTAATCTAGCACTCCACCATATGTTAGCACCTCGCCTTACAAAAGGATCGTGCGTGCACATTCTTGGTGTCGAGTTTAGCTCTTCATTTCCAGTTGTAATTCAAGTTATTAGATCCTAGGGATCCTCTGACCATATGCCCACCCCTCCTCCTTAAATGGTTTTAGGGCGCATTCTTGGTTAGAGTTGTTTCAGTTGTATTTTGGTTTAGAGCTAATTTTTAACAGGTGCATGATTTGCATTGTTGTAACTAAAAAATAAAAGGCAAAAATTAAGGGGTATATTTCACAAACCCTCACATCTTGCCATGTGGAGGATGAAGTGTCCAAAGGACACAAAGAGATAGAAAGGGTACAAATGATGTGAAAAAGGCCATGTGGTCCCAAGGTATTTGCAAGTACCTTGGGATTGAAAAGGATTTCCTTAAAAAGGGATTCTTTATCCCCAAGTGGGGCTGAAATTGACAAGTGAGGACTTTTAGAAAGTCCACTCTTGTCACCATGAGGATTGGAGAAGGTATTGGAAGAATAAAAGTGAATTTAAAATTCATAATCTTGGAAAAAACCCATGGATAAGACAAGGTCTTCCAAAAGGAGGTCCTTGTCCATGTACTTGACGTGACCTTTGAGAGGTCATGGGGAAGACAAATGCATGGGGGAAATAAGTGTGAATTTTTAATTCACATGGAGAAGAGGTCAAACCAAATAAGGTAAGTACCATGAAAGGTTGACTTAAAGACATGCTAGAAAAGGCAAGTGATTAGGATTAGGATTGTGCAAATAGGTGATTAAGCAAATTAATGAGGATTAGAGGCAAGTGGCTAGATATAGAGGATGTGACATATCCTAATCATGGATTAGGAATGTGCACATCCCTAATGATAGGATTAGGAAATGAATTAGGATTAAGTGTGGATGAGACATAAAGACAATTAAATAAGTGGGTTATTTATTTAATTCCTTGGAAGAAAGAGATAAAGGGGTAAGGTATTTAATTATTCAACTAAATACTTTAGAGATTTAGAGGACTTTAGGGATATTAATTAAATAATGGTAATATTAATTAATCAATGTGGATAAGAAGATATTTAGATGAAAAGAGTAAATTTGACCAAATATAAGTGGTCAAATTTAGATGTCTATAGAAACCCATGAATACTGGGTCAGATACATAAGTTCTCTCACATCTTTATGGGTTTTCACGTTTCTTATTTTTGAATGCTAAATTTATTTTCTCTTCATGTTTCTACACATTTAATTCACTAATGTTGATGGATTCAATTAGTGTTTAAACCATTGATGCTTGGCTAATGGTGAGGTAATCTTCCGTGGTCAATGAACACCTATTCATGCTTTGCAATAATTTAACAATCAAGAAAAATATCCTTTAAAGATTGCACCATATCAAAGATCTAACATGCATTAGTTTTAAATTACATATATACATTTAAAAAAATTTACATATAGAAGGATTGAAGATGGATTTAGCTTCACCTTTATAATCTTAAAATATAAAAGTTAAATAAGTTTTGTATATGATTGTTCACCTTTAGCTTCATCTTTTTAATATTATAATTTTAAAGTTCATTTTTATAAATTTAAAATTCACTTTTAATAATGCATAATAATTGATCTAATTCATTTCAAAAAAATAAAAAACCTAAAATTTAAATCTTAAGAAAATTATATTCAAACTTCGAGATTGATTTAATTTCATAAAAGAAAATAATAAACCACACTTTAATTTCATTAAAGAAAACATTAAAAATATTTTAAAAACTTCAAAATTAAATCATATATTTTTTTTTATAAATTTTGAAACCATCATCAAAACCAAAAACCCAAAGAATAACTAGAAACCAAGTATTTCATAATTAGAGAGATTAAGTATTCCAATAGTTATATTAATACATGCAATTTAAAGTCTAATATTTTTAAAAGATGATAACACTATGTATTCCATAATTAGAGAGACTAAGTATTCCAATAGTTATTAGTTGATAGGCTACATATAATGTGAGATTTGAACTTGAAACAAGTCTCTCACCTAGAAACCACTATTGAGTTGTTAGAAAATAAGTTTTACCTATCGTTTAATGATAAACTAGTTGTCATTTAATGGTAAAAGCCTCCAAAATCTCACTTATCATGTAAAAGCCAAATACATATTGCTTTTCCAATTGAATGGAAACATTCTATTTTCATTTGCAATATTTTTTTATCTATTTGATGACAACTCTTTTTTTTTTCATTTGCATTGCTTTATGTTCTAAATTGTATATGCAAATATTTCAGAATTAGATAATACTTAATTTCTTTTAAAAAAATAGATTTGTCTAAGTTTATTTCATTTCATTATTTAGCACTTATTATTAATTGTTTAATCCAACCACATACAACTAGAATTTGCAGCAAATGACATCCATAAGCACCCATGCGCAAACATGTACTCTCTAACATATTAACATACATATAGTTTTCTATCAACATAATCCTTGAACTTCCTTTAGGTACAAGTGCTAGTATTAATATTTAAAGTCTAATATTTAAAAATAAATGATAACACTATTAGTTGCGACTTCAATTTTTTTAATATTGATTATTATTAAATTCTTGAGACTAAAATATTCTAATAGTTATAATAATATCTGTAATGTAAAATAATATTTAAAATAATTATTTTATTAATTGTAAATTCAAAATTGTTAATAGACCATTATTATTAAATCTTAAAATATTTGTAGTGTAAATTAGTATTTTAAAAATAATTATAATAATATTTATAATTAGAGATATCAAGTTTCCACAATCCATAATGATTTTGCAATGAAATTTCTAGATTTGATTGCATAATTTTTTTTGCATCAAGTTTCGGATCACACTCTGTGATCCATCATCAGGATGAAAGCAAAGAGCTGAAGGATAATGTAAAGATGCAAACCAAGACCAACTTAAAATGAAGGAGGATGAGAAGTATGTACAATGAGGAAGAGAAGACACAAACTAATCAAATTAAAATTAAGAGAAGAAAAATAATAATAGGAGAATAAAGCTCCAACTTTAAAACAAAAAAGATTAAAAAGAATTGAAAAATTAGGAAAAAATAAACCTTAGACTTGACTAAGGACAACTTAAGAATAAGGAATAAACCCTCAAAAAATAAGAATAGATAAAAAGAGGAAGAACAAGAATAATAGAAGAAATAAAACAAAAAAATTAAAGTGAAAACAAAGGAGAAGACAATACACTAAACCAATAAGAAAAAGATAACCAATGAACTCAACAAAAAACTACATAAAAAATAGAGAAAGAATATGAAATTGAACAAGAATGATAATATGCAAATGAATATACAAAAGAAAGAAAGAAAAAATGAAAACCAAAATGACAATAAGAGAAAGAATATATATATATATATATATATATATATATATATATATATATATATATATAAACTAAGAGATAGGAAAAAGTAAAAAGAAAGAACAAACTAAAGGAGGAAAAACATGAAATTAAAGGGAGAGAAAGACCAAAAAAGAGTTAAAATTAAACAATAAAATTAATAAAATAATAAACAACTACAACAAAGAAAAAAGCAAATGAAGGGGATAATTAGGTATTTAAACAAAAACAAAAAAGAAAACAAGAAAAAATACATATCCATCTATGTGTACATGTATATGTGACAAAAAAGCAAAAAGAACGACATACATATATATATATATGTGTGTGTGTGTGTGTGTGTGTGTGTGTGTGTGTGTGTGCACATGTGTGTATAAAGAATCAAAAATTGCTAACAACCGAACAAAAGAAAACTGAAAAAACAAAAGAAAGAAATGATTGAACATAAGGGAAGAGAAAGATCTCAAAAAGAAAATAAAAATCAAACTAAGAACGAAGGACAAACAATGATCTGAAAAAGAACAACAACCAAGCTACTGAATGAAAACAAAAAATGGAACCTAAACAAAAAATAAAACCAAGGTTTTTCCTTCCCCTCCCCTCCTCCCTTCCACCTTGGTCTTTCCCTCCTCATTGTTTAGGTTCCATTTTTTGTTTTCATTCAGTAGCTTGGTTGTTCTTTATCATATCATTGTTTGTCCTTCGTTCTTAGTTTGATTTTTCTTTTCTTTTGAATATTCATTTTTGTTTTACCTAATTTTCTCCTTCATTTTCTTTTTTCTTTGTTACATAGTTGTTTCTTATTTTATTATTTTTATTGTTTAATTTTAGGTTTTTTAATCTTTCTTTCCCCTTAATTTCGTGCTTTTCCTCTTTTAGCTTATTTTGGCTAGCAGCCACTGCTCAATTTATTTAGGAGTTATTTGTGGAGTTGATGGCCCCTTGAATGCTTAGTTTTTCTCCTTATTTTTTAGAAATATGCATTTTTTCTTTCTTTCTTTTACATATTCATTTGCATATTCTCATTCTTGTTCAATTTCATATTCTTTCTCTATTTTTTATGTAGCTTTTTGTTGAGTTTATTGATTGTCTTTTTTGTATTGGTTTGGTGTATTGTCTTCTCCTTTGTTTTCACTTCTTTTTATAAAAAAAAAAATCTTCTATTTTTTCTTTTTCTTCCTCTTTTTATCTATTCTTGTTTTTTAAGGTTTTATTCCTAATTCTTAAATTGTCCTTAGTTGTGTAAGGTTTATTTTTTCCTAATTTTTTAATTCTTTTTAATCCTTTTTATTTTAAAGTTGGAGCTTTATTTTTCTATTATTTTTCTTTTTTTCTTAATTTTAATTTTATTGGTTTGTGTCTTGTCTTCCTTGCACATGGTCTTGGTTTACATCTTTACATTCTCCTTCAACTCTTTGCTTTCATCCTAATGGATCACCAAATGTGCAAAAAATTTTACACAATCAAATCCAAAATTTTTGTTCAATATCTATAATGTAAAATAATATTTTAAAAAGATCATAACACACTTCAAAGTTGTTAATATTGATCATTATTATTAAATTGTAAAGATTCAAATATTTCAATAAATATAATATTTATAATTTTAAGTAATATTTCTAAAAGATGATTATTATTAATATTTAAGCATTATTATTTAAAAATTGTAGAGATTCAAATACTAAAGTAGATATAATATTTATAATTTAAAGTAATATTTCTAAAAGATTATCATTATTAGTAGATATAATATTTATAATTTAAAGTAATATTTCTAAAAGATTATCATTATTAATTGTAATTTTAAGATGATCATTATTAATTATAATTTTAAAGTTGTTAATATTGACCATAAATTAGATATAATATTTATAATTTAAAGTAATATTTCTAAAAGATGATCATTATTAATTGTAATTTTAAAGTTATTAATATTGACCATAATATAATTTTAAGACGATATTCAAACTAAAGGTTTATTTTAAAATTTAAAGCTGTTAATATTAACCATAATATAATTTTAAGACGATATTCAAACTAAATATTATAATTTTAAGTAATATTTCTAAAAGATGATCATTATTAATATTGATCATTATTATTTAAAAATTGTAGAGATTCAAATACTAAAATAGATATAATATTTATAATTTAAAGTAATATTTTTAAAAGATGATCATTATTAATTGTAATTTTAAAGTTGTTAATATTGACCATAAATTAGATATAATATTTATAATTTAAAGTAATATTTCTATAAAAGATGATCATTATTAATTGTAATTTTAAAGTTATTAATATTGACCATAATATAATTTTAAAACGATATTCAAACTAAAGGTTTATTTTAAAATTTAAAGCTGTTAATATTGACCATAATATAATTTTAAGACGATATTCAAACTAAAGGTTTAATTTAAAATCATCATTAATTGTATAATTGACCATAATATAATTCTAAGATGATATTTTGATTCTAAGATGATATTCAAACTAAATCTTAAATATGAAGTATTCATCTTTAACTAAAGCTTTTAACTAAAGCTTTAGATTCTAAGATGATATTCAAACTAAAGCTTAAATATTAAGTATTCATCTTTAATTTAAAATCTAATATTTTAAAAAGCCCTGATAATATAATAATATTTATAATTTAAAATCTAATAGTTTTAAAAATTAGATAATAGTTATAATAATATTTATAATTTAATATCTAATATTTTTAAAAGATAAAAAAGATAACTATCAAAGTTGCTAATATTTAACCATTATAATTTAATATCTCTATTATTTTTAAAAGATAACGAAGATAACTATCAAAGATAACAAAGATAACTATCAATTATAACTTCAAAGTTGCTAATATTTAACTTGTAAACTTACTAATATTTAACCATTATTTATTATAAAAAAAACACTATTAATTGTGAACCATTATTTATAAACTTATTTAACCATTATTTATTATAAAAAAAGAAAGAAACACTATTAATTGTGACTTCATATATGATTTTTTTTAATTAAAAAAAAAATAGTGGAGGAAACTTTAAAATAGGGGAGCTTCGGAAGAAAAGAATAGAGGGAAAAAAGGGGACCTTGTAAAAAATGAAGGATAACACTATCATTTGCGACTTCAATTGGTCAGTGACACTTTTTTTAGACATCAACCAAAACATGCTAATGACCCATGTACCGATTTTTGAAACACCGATTTTAGGTTTCAAATAGGTAGGGTATTTTTTTTATAGAAAGAATAGAAGGGATAACATATCAACCAAAGCAGTGTAACACTATCAATTATGATTTTTATGTACCGATTTGAGGTTTTAAGGTTTCAAATAGATAAAGTTTTTTTTAGAAAGAATAAAAAGGATAACACATCAATCAAAGCAGGATAACACTATCCATTAATTGTGACTTTTTTTGATCCATCAGAAAAAAGCAGGATATCCATCAACCAAAGCAAAACACTATCAATTGTGACTTTTTCTAGACCCATCAACCAAATCAGGATAGCCCTATCAATTGTGACTTTTTTTAGATCCATCAACACAATTGTGACCTTGTTTTAGAAGTCAACAACAAAGCATATGCTAATATAGCTGCTAATATGTCTATATGTACCGATTTAAGGTTTTTTAGGCATGCTAATATGAATATCATGTATTTGAAGATTTTGATGAAAGGTTTAAACATCAACTATCATGTATTTGATGATTTTGACTTGAATTTTTACCTGAAACGTTAACTTTAAGAGAAGGAAGTAAACCTGGAGCTTCCCATATGTAATGCAATAAAAATTTGGAAGTGATTCAAAATTATACTCAAGTCCTCTCCCTATACACTTCACCATAATATTAAAACATAAGCAATAATATACAATAATATAACACAAGGTCATATACCCCGATCTCTAGACTAAATTCCTCAAAATTCAGTCACGACGACAAAGGGGAAGGGAGCGTCCCTGCAGCCGCTGGCGGAGCAACCTGGAGGCGGGAGTAATGCTTCCATCCCCGCCACATTCAATGGCCTCCTCAAGAATGCGCTCGCCCCGTTGCAAGGTTTCCTCCGCGCTCTCCTTCTGCTCCTCGCTGAACTTCTCAAAACTATCAGAGTCCTCAAAATAGGCAATTGTAGTTACATAATTCGTCACCACGCCGACGGCCTGCTCGGAAGGGACACCGCTGCGGACCTGCTCGAGGCTCTCCTGCGCCCGCTCATACAGCGCGTCCATTTCCCCGGAGGCCGCCGGAACGGTGGACGACACATCATCGCCTTCATACCCGCGGCTGTCAGGCACCTCTTCCACGTCCTTAGCCTTTTCCATAGCATATGGGATTCCACAAGAAAATTGCTCCAGGTCACTCCACCGCCGGGTCTGCTGGTAGTTAGGGTTTCCCACCGATATTTCCGTATGATGTATGAATTGCTCTGCCTTTCCGCTCGCCTCCTCCGCCGTGCGTCGGGGGGCGGCGGCGGACTTGTCGGCCGCCGCCTGGTCCGTTTGTTCCCTCTCGGCGGCTGTGCTATCTCTCGCCTCTTCCAAAATATCCTTCTCGTTTTCTCTCTGCAAATTGTAAGAATAAAGGGCAAATTTTTCAGATGGAATGAGCAATCGAAATTTAGAAAGACGTAAGCTTCCGCAGTGCAGTTTGAATTTGAAAACAAAAAGAAAAATGTAAGAGAAGTGAAAATTTCTGTATTCTTAAAACTGGAAATGAAAAATAATATTTGATATTTACAGGGATTTCTTGTTTTAGGTTGTCATTGCGAGGCAGGGGTGCTCTGACGCCGTGTTCTGCCGCCCGAGCTCCTGGCTTTGCAATGGTGCAGTTGCACATCGCCATTATCTTCCTCGTGTTCATATTCCTCCACCTGCCTGCTGCCTGTCTTGCTTGCATTTTTAGTATTCTGATGATTACGAATTGTTTATCTTGTGTGCTTTGGATTTCTTGATAAAAGCTGAAAGCAGCGGCAAGGCTTTAGGATGAGATCGAGCAGACTTGCCACGTATTTGGCCATACACGCATCTGTTGCAGACGTTAACACGCAGGAGCTTCTCTTTTATGTTGTGTCGGGGTGCCGTTTCGCACTCCCTACTACACGCTTATATCAAATTTCAATTAAAAAAAAAACCTTCTTAAAAAAAATAAAATCAGTTTTTAAATTAAAGTGATTAAAATTTGTTTTTGAAATTTTAATTCTAGTTCAGTTTATATTAAAAAATATTATGAATAGTGCATATCATATTTTTGCATTTTCATTTAGTTTTGTGTTTGATTTGATATGAATGTTTGAATGTCTTAAAATATTGATAAGTGACATATTTTTATGTTAGATTTGGCTCACAATCTTATACGTTCTTTCATCCCTATTCATTTCTATTTCATTTTTTTTTTAATTATTGGACAAAACAAAGTTACAAAGAATACAAGCTATCAATAGGTAGTTGAAAGAGATATAGAAAATACTTTCCTTCAATAATTACAATGACAATACAAATGACTGAATTCAAAAATTACAACAATCAAAACTTGAGCTACAACCCTTTATATCATGGGTCAAGGATGTTGTTATCTTCAAGTTGCTTAACTTGGTCTTGAATTTGCTGAAGTTGATCCATGACCATAACGTTTTTCTTGGATAGTTCTGTTGCAAAAACAAACAAGCAACTTGGAAAAATATGCTAGAGTAAAGCCTTAAGAGTACAAGTTCTATGAAAATAATTGCTAGAAAACACAAAAGCACATCTATCCTTCCAAAAATGCCTTAATATAACTTGTCTAATTGAATCAACAATTAAATTATTATGCAGTCCGAAACCAAAAATAGCTTCTTTCCAATTCAACTCATGATGAAAAATAACATTTTTTTTTAAAGACAACATTCCATTGTTTTTTTGTTTTTTAACAAAAGGGCAATTCACAAAAAAAGTGTTTCATATTTGCTGCATGTAAGAAAAAAGGGCAATTAACTGGTTGAACCATAATGCATTTAAGTCTATCCCTAACAAGTAATTTTTAATGTAACATTTTCCAAGCTAGTACTTGCGTTTCCACATCAACTTTTTATGTCCATATTTGTTCACTCATTTTGATCAACATTTTGGAGTTGAACCTACATTTTCATTTATGATTGAGGTGAGATGTGATATCCCAATGAAGAAGGGATTAAATATAGACTTCCTTTAATAGAAGATAATTGAAATGACTAGAGGTAACCTCTTCCATTCCTTAGAAAAATCACATTCCTTGGATGTACAAATTTTCATTGAAAGTTCAAGAGGAACTAATGATTGTACAAATATTAAAAACTATTTATACTTGACATTTGGCCTATAATGTTCTTTGATTTCCTATCATGAATCCCATTCAAATTTATTAAAGTCCCACATGTATTTAAATTGGAAGACACATTTCTTATGCAAGTAATAAAAAAGTCTAGGAAAACAAATAGCTAATGGTCGACTTTGATACGTAATAACTTTATTCCACCAAATTGATGAAAAAGAAATACTAAAACCATGCTACAAAGAAGAATAATTTTAATTCAAAACTTGATAGACATGTTTCCAAGCTTTCTAAATGGACTGTAAGGGAAAGGAGGCCTTGATTTTAAAGAAGGGAGATAAGATAATTTTAACTAGCCAATTCACTAATTTCCATTTTTTATTTGCAGTAGCTTGGATGATTCATTGATGAACAAGGATTTTCCATTGGTCATTCCCTTTCGTAGCTCTAATAATCTACTTCCCATCCAATCATAACCCCTAAGTTTTTGAGTCAATGATTCCTAAACCACCATTATGTTTTGGTTGAATGCATTGAGACCAAGAAGAAGAAATTAATCCAAAACTACCATCCCATTTAGACCAAAGAAATTTTCTAATTAATTTGTTCAATTCATGTCATAACCCTTCTTAGATGGCATCCAACAAGATGAGTAATACACATGAGTGGCAATAAAAAATTTACTGGCTACTTGAATTTTACTAGCCAAAAATAAGAAATTGTTGCCCTAATTAAAATAAATTGTCCTTAAGTTTATTTAAGAACTAATCCCACATATTAGAAAGGGAGACCCCCACACCTGAAGGAATGCCGATATAACTATTAATCTCCTTGTGTTTAATTTTCTTCCACTCATTGGGAATTCACTTTGGAATAGAACCGCTTTGATACATTAGAAATTTAGTTTTGTTATGAGCTAGTTGTGATCCAACAATAAAAAAATACAAATTTAGAATAACCAAAGTTTTCTTTAATTATTTCTTAATATTTTTTTTCAAAAATAACATATTGTCGTAAGAAAAATGAGAGTTGATGACCACCTCATTTTATGGAAGAGATAAACCTTTTATCAGGCTCATCTTATTAGCTTTATGGAGAAGATATCCCAAAACATCAGTTGCAAGCACATATAAGAAGGGGGATAAAGGACATCCCTTCCTTATGGACTGGATTGTAATTCCAATGACTCCATCAAGGAACTATTAATAACAAGGTGAAAATTGACATATTGGAATAATTTTTTAACATGCTTTTGCACCTTGGGCACAAAACCCAACCATTGAAGCATTTTGAGAATGAAACTAGATAACAATTTTTTTCATAGGCTTTATCAAAGTCTAAATTAACCAACAAAGTGTTTTGGCCCAAGTGTTGGGCCAATTCAAGAGATTCCTAAGCAAACATTATATTATCAAGAATATATCTGCCTTTAATAAACCTAGTTTGTTCAGCTCTGATAATGTCTTGGACCATAGGTTTAGTTTTGAGACCCAAATCTTTAGTGATAAAATTTATAAGTGTAGACAGCTAAAATATTCTCTAGGTCTATCCATCATCACAAAAACTATCACCTAATCTCTAAATCAACTAATGTCATCACCTAGTCCTAATTAACTTAGGACATATCCCTTTCACCTAAAGTCCATCACTTAAATTAAATAATCTTATTATTTAATTTATCACCTTTTTCATCTCCTCTCAAATAAATTAATAATTAGCATTTCCACCTATTATCCATCTCACCCATGTGACTAAAATAATTTATTATTATTATTATTATTTAATAAAGCCTATATTACCTCACCACTTTCCAAGAATAATGGGGATCTAGGAACATTTATCTTTGTGCTCCCATTATTCTCTCAACACATCTCAAAGTTATAACCTTCTTAGGTGCACATATCCCTAATTTCCCTCATGCTCACAACTACTTACTAAATTTGGTAAGTTAATCCTAGTCATTCACATTCTAACTACCTTCATCTCCACCCTCCATCTTAGACTCCTAGATCCTAGGGAATTACTCTCAACCATTCTCCATCCTTGATCTCACAAAAAAATCTTAGCCATCAATTTGGACTATTGTAATTCAAATTAATCCATCAAGGAATTATTGATAACAAGGTGAACATTGACATATTGGAACAATTTTTGAACATGCTTTTGCATCGTAGGCCAAAAACCCAACCATTGAAGCATTTTGAGAATGAAACTCTAATGAATTTTTTCATAGATCAAAGTCTAACTTAACCAACAAATTATTTTGGCCCAAGTGTTGGGACCATTCAAGAGTTTCCTAAGCCAACATTATATTATCAAGAATACATCTTCCATGAATAAACCCAGTTTGTTTAGCTCTAACAATGCCATGGACCATAGGTTTAATTCGAAGAGCCAAATCTTTAGCAATAATTTTATAGGAGGTGCAAACACCTAAAATATTCTCTAGGTCTATCCATCATCACTAAACCTATCACCTATCTAGGTGAAAGCACAAAGTTGAGTCCACTTAAGGTGAAAGTTTCAAACTTAGAAAAAAACCTAAAATTGGGAAAAACGAAATGGGATCCCATTTTTTAGCAAACGGGATTCCGTTTCGCTTCGGGGCCCCGAGCCAAAAACGGGATCTTGCCTGTTTCATAGAAAAATATTTTTTTATGCTTTTATGAAATGGGGTCCCATTTTCAAAATGTGATCTCGTTTCATTAAAGTATAAAAAAATTAATTTTAAATTTTAAATTTTTGGTCGGTTTTTTGCTTTGTTTTTCGGTTTGAGAAAAGGCTCGGGGACCTAAACCTAGGCTTTGGACCTGGTTTGACCTGCAACTTGAAGGTCATGCCAATGTCACAAGAAAATAGTGACTTTGGACATATGTTTGAAGACCTTTTTTGCAATTTTTTTTGATGAAATTAAAACCCATTATAGATGAGATAGTGTAGATTCCAAATATGTTATTTTTTTACAATTGGATTACTCTTTCTATTTTTCAATAAATTTATGATGAAATTGGTCCATAAACTTGAAATATCAGGTTTTTTAGTATTTTAAAAGTTTTTATTAAAATATTTTTTTGAAAAATAAATTTAACGAAAGCATACTTCAGACAATTCTTTTCAATTTAAAAAAAATAAAAAAATAAAAAGTTTAGGTCATCTTATGCATGACGTACATGACGATTTTTTAAAACAACATATATGTCCAGTAAAAATTAACAAAAAAATATTCAATAAAAAATTACAAAAAATATCAAAAGCGTGCTTCAGTGAGTTACAAATATTTTCCCAAAAGGATTTAGAAAAATATGATTATTTAGATCAAAATATGGATGATGTACATGTGCATGGTATGGTTAAAAAAGTCTTTTAAATAGTGGTTTTTAGAAACACCTAGATTGAAAATCAATTTGTATCATCTGGGTATTAAAATAAATTACATATTTGGAAACTAGACTTCGAGTACTACATTTTATGATTAGTGACTTTTTTTTAAAGATTTCATCTCTAAGTGCTTCAAATTTTAAGGTCAAATGTGACAAATTCTAAAAATCAGGGAAAACACTTCCACTTTTTGGCCAAAATGTGGACTTAACTTCTTGCACACACCCATCCCTAAATCGACTAATTTCATCACCTAGTCCTAATTAACCCAGGACATATACCTTTCACCTAAAGTCCATTAGTCAAATTAAATAATCTTATTATTTAATTTATTACCTTTTTCATCTCCTCACAAATTAATTAAAAAATAAATAATTAGCATTTTCGCATATTATCCATCTCACCCATGTGGCTAAAATAATTAAATAATAATATTATTTAATAAAAGCCTATATTCCCTAACCACTTTCCAAGAATTATGGGGACCTATGAACACTTGTACTTGTGGTTCCTTGTTCTCTCAACACATTACAAGAATAATGGGAACCTAAGAATACTTTTCCTTATGCTTCCTTTATTCTCTCAACACATCCCAAAGTTATAGATTTCTTAGGTGTGCATGCCCCTAATTTCCTTCATGCTCACAAATACTTACTAAATTTAGTAAGTTAATCCTAGCCATTCACATTCTAACTAACTTCATCTCCACCCTCCATCTTCTCCTAGTTCTTAGGGAATTCCTCTCAACCATTTGCCACCATTGATCTCACAATAAAATTTAGCCATCCATTCCCCTTCTCAAAATCTACAAATTCAAGCATTCTATCCCTCATTCTCATCCATTATCACTTACGCTTAGAATTACATGTTAAATTGGTCATCTTCAAGCAAAGAGAGCATCCACATTCCAATTAATCAATGAGTAAATCTTGAACCATAAAGGAGATCATGGTAATATTTTATGATGATTTTGATGTTATGCTTTGTTGAATTTCTCTTTTGTGTGCTCTATCTAGAGGTTTGTGATAGTTTAGAATATGTCTTTTACATTGCATTTGTTTCCATTTTCATTTCTAAATTAGCACTTATAGAGTATATTTTGATATATACCATGTTTGCTAATTTAGTTTTATAAATATTTCGTTCTATTGTTTTATTAGAAGCCTTAACTTGACCATTACAATGAGGATAGTAAGGAGTAGAAAAAATAATTTGAATATGGAATTTCTCTAAGAATTGTTTCAATTATTTTTTCTTAAATGATGTATCATTATTAGAAACAAAAATGTAAGGCAATCCAAAACAAGAAATTATATTTTCTAAAATAAATCTACAAATTACCTCAAATATAGTGGAACAAAGTGACAAAGATTTGACCCAATTTGTGAACTAGTCAGTAGCTATATGGATAAATGTATTTCCTTTGGAAGAAGGTGGAGAAATTTTATCGATGATATCCAATCCCAATACAAAAAATAGCCAAGGGGAAGCTTGGGCACAAAGTTCTTGTGTTGGAGTTTGATTAAATTGCTATTTTTTTGACATAGAGGAAATTTATTGACGAAGGCAAATGAATCTTGTTCCATTATTTTCTAATATTATGCCATGTGCAATAATTTTTGAAGTATGTACCACCAAAATGCCCACCTCCTAATCCTGAATGGGCTTCTTGGAAGGAAAGGGGCATTTATGACTTAGTTAAGCATCATAGTAGGATGCCATTATGAGATCATCGATAAAGAATGTTAGAAAGTATGTTGTAGAATACTTCAAGCTTTCAAATACAAATGTGAGAACTTTTATAGGTGTTATTAGGATTTTTTTAATTATTTAAATAGTTGTAAATGTGTGAATACCACTCTCCAAAGTCAACATCAACACAAAGGAGACTACTTGGAATGGATTTACTGACAATAGTGGGTAAAGAGAGCAATTGCATCATAAAGTGATGATCATTTACTTCATCATCAAAGAGAACAAGGGATGTTGCGCTTATCATTGAATCCACATGACAATTCTCATTATGTAGGATAGTGTCAATAGTGAATGAAGAGAAGTTATTTAGCAAAGATAAGGCTAACTCATGATATTGAAAGATTTTATCTTGTTTAGCTTGATAATAACTGTAAGAGAGAGGGACCAACCACTACAAGGCCCCAGGTCCCGAAAGGCCAAGAGCAGTATGGCTGCCCTAACTTACCTTAGTTTAAAGGAAGGTTAGGATAGACGAGATGAGAATGATGAGGACTATGAGGCCCTTCGATCACTCTGCAAACCCGAGAGTTGAAAGAGACTAGACGAGTCGATATTCAAATTCAACTCCGCATCTCAAGTAGCTCTTTGTCATAGCACAAAAGTGCAATTCTGGGATGACTGTGCGATGCGTTGGCATCTCACAGGTGCGCTGGTGTCCATACCCGGCCATAAAACCAGAGAGACGAGGTTAAAATTTAGAAGAAGGACTGACAACCTAATTTAGAAGTTTTAGGAAGTGAAGAACAAGACTAAGAAGAATGAAACACATAAACAAACACGATAAAGGAAGTAGATTACTGTAAGGGTGACGAAGATGATTTCACACAACAATCTTCTTGCCAGCTTACTCCAAGATCTCTCCACTTGCACATAGAAAAGCGGGAAAATATTGGGGGGTTGTTTAGGGGTTTGCCTTAGTCAGACCCCCGTTTTGGTGTTTCCACTTCCACGGACAACCAAATTTGCAACAATAGAAATAATGATAAAGAAGGGAATACAAGCTACGTAAACAAAATACACTACAAAATAGTACGTGCTTACTCAACCAAAATGATAGAGAAGATAAGAGGAGCTTACCACCTTTGTCCAAAGCACTCAAGGCTTGTGGAGGAGAAAATGAGAGGAACTCAAGCCTTTGTTGCAATGGTGTTTTTCCTACGCTCGCACTATCAGAGTGATGGAGTGGTAGATTGCTACAATGGAGTGTAAAGTGCTACTACAAAGCTTGAAATGAATGAATGGAATGGAGAGAATTCTCAAACGATCTTGCAATACTTCTTCCAAACTTGAGAATGGATGAGAGAGTGAAGAATATGAAGGAAAAGGATGAAAAATGACCATATTCGCGTCGGCTAGCCGAAGAGGGGCGTTATATTTTGTCTTCCAATCGAAAGTGTAACGTCTCTGTAGACTCCAACCGTAGGAATCTGCCAGGGATGTAAGCGCGCTGTGAACATCTATGCGTCGTGCAAGCGTACTTGACAGAAACGTCCCCACCAACACACAAACAGGGTGCCAAGTGTGATGTGGACAGTGGGCTTAAGTGGAATTAAGCCTCCGCCTTAGGTTTTCTAAAGTGTAAGGGGGTAAAAGGGAATTTGCGTTAAGGGTGCAAATTAACGCTTATAAAATAACTAATAATTTGATAATTATTAATTGAGAGTCAATAAATATTTGAATGTGTTTTATGTTTAACAACAAAGTGGAACCTAAACTAGCAATAAGGTCTTCATACTCAACTATGTTATTTGTACATGGGAATTATAAATGAAACGAGAGAGGAAGTGGTTTAATGGAGGGTGGAATTAAGATCACTACCACACTAGAGCTAGTTCTACATCTTGATCCATAAAAATACATTTTCCATGTAGGATCATTTTATGTAGAGAGAATGTATTCGTCATGAAAATAATCTAGATTAAGAAATGTGAAGGGTACATAATCTACTAAGAGGGGGGTGAATTAGTAGATCAAATCTATTTAAAAATATTAACTTTAACACATATATCAAATCATATAACTTGAATATTCACCAATACTAATTAAAAAATGAACACACATTCACACAATTGAACACCAAATATACGTGGAAACTCAAGATGGAAAAAACCATGATGAGAATAGTCGCTTGGATCTACTGTCCAAATCTAGCCTCACAAAGTAGGAAGATACACATGAATTTTACAATATGAAGTAGGCACCAACCTACTGGAGACACCAATCCCCAATTTTATTTGTAGGCACCAACCTATTGGAGACACCAACCCCCAACACATATCATTACAATAGGAAGAACACTAGTCCTACCGAATTACGTTGATAAAGCTTACAAACCTTCAATTGCAGTTGAATACATCTCATATGCTTTTGAAATGGCTACAAACTCTCTTCAATGCTTCTAATGATCTTTTGATAATGACACACACTTTGAGATGCAAATCACATTGAATAACATTGGTTCACACAAGATAGTCTCTGTGTATATTCAATCACCACCTTTTCTTCAATTATACTTCACATTTTGCATCCACGTAACTGAGGAATATATACATGAAATTGCATTAAAACTCTTCCATGTCAGCTAGGGGTTCACAAATAACCAGGACGACATAGGGTGGGCCAAAATTCAAATTACATGAAACATGTAATAGGTTGGTCCAGAATCAATTTTTGCTTCCACCAAAAGAACTTGATGCCATGCACTACCACAAGAACCTTAACAAGGTCCTATCTTAACACCACATTCTAGATTTGAATATTGTACGCTACTAACCATTATTGCACAAGTCTCAAACACCAACAAGCTGATAGATAAACATTTTAAAGAATCTTTTGTCACTTCAATATTTTTTCCAGTTGAACTTATCCTCTGGAAACTCAAGAATATGATAGAACATGTGTAGAAATACTCTCCTCTCAAACCATAGAGCCAACAATGCCCCCAAAAAGGATACCTAGGAAACATTGAGCCGACACTGAACTTAAACATTCTGGCACAACCTTCTAGATTACTTCTATCATAGTAAATAGATGAATGCATGATATTGAAAGAATACACATAAATCCAATATAGCTAGCAACATATATTTATTGAACTCAAAATGATATGATAGTATAATTACCAACACATAAAAGTATGATAGTGTAAATTTTGAAAAGATAGTGCCACCTCTAATCATATATTCTTTGACATCACTAAAACCCTCTGTTTAACAAAAGGAATATGGTGAAGGGGCTGTTAGAACCAACATTTTTCAATTAAAATTCTAATCCTTCTTATCCATTTAAGCCCATATTTGTCTATCTTTTCATAAAATTCTTCATTTTATTCCCCGTCCATTTTATCATGCATTTCAAATCCTTACCGCTCCCTTGGAAATCATTTCATATGTTATTTACCACCTTACTGCGGCCTCCCACAATGGGCTCGCGATATGGCGGTAGCAGTTAGCAGGAAGGTGTTAAGTGTTTACCGTGCCACCGCACGCAGTCTAGACATAGACCGCGGTATTACGGTGGGCGGTGAGTAAGGTATGGCGGTAATGGTTGAAGGCAAGCAGTTAGCGGGCAGAAAATTTTTACCGCGCCACCGCATGCGGTCAAACCACAGACCGCGGTGGCCATGGTGGATGGTGAAGTGGTTAACAGAGACAACAAGGAGACAATGAACGATAGGCGGGCTGGCAGTGGTGAACAAGTAGCGGTTACCATTGTACTGTAGCTGCTAAAACAATGACCGTGGTGACTACGGTAAATGGTAATTAAGCAGTGGAGGTGGCAGTGAAGCGACAGGGTAGCGGTCAATGAGCGGTTACCTCTATACTGTAGCCATTAAAATGAAGATTGCGGTAACGCGGTAACAGTGAAGGTGATGGCAAACAGTTAGCAACAGAGGAGGCACCGCATTACGGTAGCCACTAAAACATAGACCGCGGTGACTGCGGTAGTCTACGAGATAACTGACAAGGCAGTAACGAGACAATCACCACTATACCGTGGCCAGTCAATGGGATGACTGCGGTAGAGCGGTACAAGCTATGATAGCCACGAGAAATATTAAAGTAAAAATTTAAAAGCTCAACTATAGTAAAAAACATTTAAATTGCCGATAAGGCAACTTAAATTTAAAATTTTTATTTCTATCAGAATATCAAATGGTTATGGTGGGTAAAATGAAAAGTCGTGACTGTTGAAGTGTAATGTATAAATTTTTTGAAAATCAGTTGCAAAAAAAAAGAGAGATTTTTTCCTGGGAACGAGATAATGTAAAAAAGAAACCTTCTGAAAACAAGGCAAAGGGGAATGATTTTGTGACCAAATTCCTTTCTGGTATTTTGCTGCTGTGATGTTATAACCATTAATTTTTGCTCAATTCTCTCAAATTTTGAGTTTTTTAGATCATTTGAATTTAAGTATCAAGTATATTTTAATTCATCAAGGTGCATTTATGTACTTTGTGTGATTTTAGTTTATTGGTGTCTGCAAATCAGAACTAAATTCCTTTAAAGTGAATCACAGTGTTCGTGAGATTTCTGTTGATCATTGAAGATGAATTGAGTAGGAAAGTATTTCAACACTTTTTATGCCAATCATAAATTGATGAAGTCCTATGCCAATCATCAGAACTTCACCCTTTAGAGTGTCTAGTAATTTGAATTGTGTCGGAAAGGAAAATGTATATGAAAGTTGTAATATTTTGACTCCGTTGCCTGATAGAAAGAAGTTACCGATCTTCCATATCCTAGGAGATATAATTCATTATAAACAATATATTCAAAACCTTTTATTTGTGTAATAGGGGTAGTTGTTGTATCCTTTTGTCTATCCATCCCCAATTGCCATTGTGGGTAGACTGTTTAGTAGGAAATTCATTTCAAATCTGCATATTTCACATAGGTTCACCCACCTTGGTCTGGCAGAACCGAAAGAGCAGAAGGTACAGTTGCATCAATTGGCCTTGTACGTTGGCCAAAAGTGTAGTAAGAGCTTGGAAAACTCTTCTGGTTAAAACCTGCATTTTTGAGACCCAACAGGGGCATCAACTAACTTTTTAGCCACACATTGTCCTTATATTTATTTTGAGAGACAAACTTAAGCTCAAAATATATTAGTAACATAACCCACTTAGCCAATATCCTTGAAAGATATATTTTAGAGAATAATCTTTTAAGAGGATTGAACTTGATGATGACATGAATTTATGCATGAAGAAGATAATGTATTAGCTTCTATGTTGTGAAAATGAGATCAAGGAACTACTTATCCAATACATAATAATTGATTTCATAATCAAGCAGTATTCAATTTATGTAATATACGACCCTTTCCTTATTGTCATCATCATGTTGAGCCAATAGGGCTACTAAGACATGAGATAAAGTGGATGTATAAAGTAGGAAAGGTTGTCCTTGTACAACAAGAATAAAAATAGGAGGAATGCTATTTTTTTTAATAGAGTCAAAATATTTATGGCATTTATCATCCCACTGTAATCGTACATCTTTCTTAAGAAGGTGTGTAAAGGGGAGGCTGATTGAAACCAATTGAGAAATAAATATTCTTATGGATTGGATCTTCCCTTGAATATTGTGGAGACGAGAAGTGTTTTTAGGTGGAGGCATGTTTATAATGGCTTCTATAATATTAGTATGAAGTTCGATTCTATGGAACTAGAGAGAATAAATCTCAAAAGTTTTCCACTATCGATGTGTTACCAAAGACACACTTAAGAGGATTTAGTCTCATTTTGTAGAGTCAGAGTCATTCAAAGCTAAGATAGAGATTATTTACATGATCTTGGAAAGTTATAGACTTAGCTAAGATGTCAACATTTTCTTCAAGAATTTTGTGAATGAAGTCATGAAAAATGAGAGTCATGGCCCATCAAGGTAAGTTGCACCAACATTATTTAGCTCAAACAACATGAATACATAAAAAAATGTACCCCAAGGGGTAGTAAACATATCTTAAATTGATCTTTCAAATTAATAAGGATCTAATTATATCTTAAGAAGTCATCCATGAAAGAGAGTAACACATGGCCTATTGTTGAGTCTACAATCATGTCAATATTAGGAAGTAGAAAATCATCTTTAAGAGAAGCTTTATTTAAATCATGAAATTCAATGCAAACATGAATACAACCATCAAGTTTCACGACAACCACAATATTCAATATCCAACGTGAATATTCAATAGGATGGAGAAAACCATCTTTTAAAATATTTTCTATCACAGTCTTGACCATTAAAGAAACCTTATCTGATGCATCTTTCAATTTTTTTTAATAGCTTGGGCATTAAGATATAGCACTATATTATGGACCACAACAAAAGGGTCTATACTAGGCATATCCTCATATGACTAGGAAAAATATTAGGAAAATAAAGTAAGAGATTTGAATGTGAGTTTTTTTTTTTTTTAGGAGAAAGACATTTACCAATCTGAATTACTTTTGTCTAGAGAAGATGGATCCATAGGGACATCGATAGTATCTCCCAAAAAAATTCAAAGGATTAATGATTTTAAAATCCTTATTAATGTTGGAGATTGATTTTTTTCACTTGAAGACATGATGGATTCACCAAAATATGCTTGAGGATTTTGGAAATAAGGGAATCTATGATCATGGTGAAAGGAAGGTAAATTAGAATACACTCCAAGAAAGTTTGCTAGAGATTCAAGTGTAGGAAAAACATATAGAGGGGGTATACATGAACCCACAATGTCCAAAATAAGTTCAATATGAACCGGAGGAAGTGAAGGAGAATCTAAAAAGATCATATTTACTTTTAAGAGATATTTTAGTTTAGATCAAGAATGGCAATATCCAATATTGACATTAAAGTTATGTGGATTTGGCTCTAAGGGGATATTGATAGCCTACTCCTTATGAACATAACCATTACCTTTATAACTTGTTTTAGAAATAATATTGAATCCCCTACTATAATGTGATTGAAACCCCTCAAAGGAAGGAGGATCACCATTAGTAGCATAATCAATACGAGAAGTATAATCACATGTATCAGCTCTAGTGGTAGATGGAATTATATATTTTTTAGGAGTTGTCAATGATATCTATGGAATGTCAAAGTGAGTTGAGTTGAATTTATATTATCCAAAAAATTATAGAGTAAAGTATAACAAACCCCAATCGTCACTAGGACATAAATTATAAATAGGTGAACAAAGTGAGTTAGCACCAACATCGAGAATAAGAGTAAATGATGGTGTAATAGGCTTTGAAAATGATGGAGGAACTAAATTTTCAAGAATAGGAGAAGGATTTGAGGAATGGCCAACATCAACCTTTTGACAATATTTAAATGTATTAGGGTTAACTTGTATTGTAAATAATAATTATTAATAATAAATTAAATAGATTGATGCAAGGTAGAGGGGATTGCATGCATAAAATGTATCCATAGTCACCTTAGAAGAAGATTACATGATAGATTAATTGGCATAAAATGTACCAAGGTAGGTAAGGTAATGGGTCCCAATTGTATAGGTAATATGATCGTGCCTAAATTTTGTTGACCAATATTATCGAACCCATGGATAGAAAGAGATGTAGTAACCAAAGTAGAAGGATTGACGTGAATATGAGGTAAAGGGTCAATAATACAAATATTGAGTCCTGGTCTAGGATCAATGAGAGTGTTTTTGATAACTAAAATATTAATAATAACAATTATCATGAGTGGATTAGATTGACTTTGTACTTCAAGAGGAGGAAGTTCATGTTGATGAAATGTAATCTTTGGGGGTTATCAAAATGAATACGTTCCATTAAAGTGTTCACATAATTCATTATAAAATAAGATGGAGTAAGGATCTTTTATAGAGCCTCCTGAAGCATACCATGATAAAAAAGAGAAGTTTGAAGGTCTCATAGAGAGATATTAACAAGAGTAACTCAAAGTTTCTTGATAAGAGCACATTCTCTTGGGGATTTTGAAATAGGTCTAGGAGTAGTTGGAAGAATAGGTGTAGGAAAAGGAAGAGAAGTGGAAATTTTAACATTGTGCTTGTTATTTTTGGTATATACATGTGGGCTACTTAAGTATAATTAGTATTCACAAGAACGTTATAAGTTATACATTTAGCAATATGCACATAATAATCTAGAGATTGTGGTGTGTTAGGGACACCACAAATAGTTATTATGGGTTTTTATTTTGTTTCTTCTACTCCATAAACATTTTTTTTAGTTTCTTAGGTGCATTAAGAACATTTGAAACAAAAATCATATTTATAATACCCTTATAATTATTGTGAGAAATAGTTAAAGAAGATTTTAAAGAAGTTTGTGAATAAGTAAGAGAAATAGAAGTAGATGATGAAGAAGAATTTTAAATAGGAATATAAGAATAATTTAAAGATGTAAGATTTTTAGGACAAGACATTTCTTGGAAATCATTAAGAGCTTTATCTAAAACTTCAAAATCATCTCTAGAAAACACTTTATCAAATGCATGTAAAGTTTAGAGAAATAAATTTGACATTGTCAAATGACATACATTCACCAAATAGATTTTATAAGAGATTTGATATGGAAAAATAATAACTACTTCATGCAAATCAAATCCTTATATTACTTAAAAGAGAAAATAATATTTATGTTTAGGTACAGAGGAAAGAAATTTTGTAGAATAGAAATAAAGAATATGCTCAAATAGAAATTAAGACTTGTTTTGAATTATGAGTTATGGAAGGAATGATAAAAATATAAATTTTCAAAAAATATTAAGATTAATAAAATTTAATTCTTACTAAAAATAGCTTAAGAATCTGACACTAGAGATATAAGATCTTTGTCCAAGATGCTAGTGCATATCATGGTTTTCCTTGCGTAACACTATCCTCCAACAGTCACTTCATGAATTTCTAACACGTTTGAATTAAACACTAACATTTTTCCAACCTGCACACATAGAAATGATAAAAATTGTTGGGGTTGTTTAGAGGTTTGCCTTAGTCAAACCCCATTTTGTTCTTTAAACCTCCATGGATAGCAAAAGATGAAAATGATTGATTTAAATTTTTTTAAATCCTAGTTGCATGTTAACCTTGGTCTACAAGGAAAATCACCATTACATGTTAACAAAGCTAAATAGAAATGATAAATATATTTATTCTTATGTGAAAGAAATTATCTTGCAATGAATAGAAAAGAATAAAGTCACTAGTAGCCGAAACTACCCTTAGTGAGTGTGAAATATATGCAAATGAAACCCTTCCTTCGAGAGATCCTTACTGTTATAGAAGAGGATATGAAGTATAGAAAAAATTATTTGAGGAGAGCTTGTGATGGATACAAGTATTTTGATAGTTTTTTCCCAAGAGAGGAGAGGTGACAGCTATGTATTCAATAATTTCCCAAAAAATCCTTGAAGATCGTAAAGAGATGGGTTTTGTTTGCTCAGAAAAGAGGGAAGAGGCATTGATTTCCCATTCATGTGTTATGAAATGCATCATAAATAATCCACACAAAAAACATGCTTTTGGACTTTGAATTTTTTTTGAATGCCAATGCACCACACAAAGTTTGCATGTTGCGCTCCTATCTAGGAGAATTCTAATAAAATCATGCATGCGAATTGGTAACATCTAATTTTATTTGAGTGGTAGATAAAGTCCATATAAGAGTATAATTTTTATCATTAAAACATAGATTCAGGTAGGTTCAAAACATAAATGTGAAATTGCACAAGTACACAATTTTTAACACTACACAATATATTCCACCTATCAACACACTCAAATCTACTTATTAACAAAAACTACCGCACCAATAATATCATCCACTTATGAATACACCGTAATCAAATTATTAGCAATTTCCATATCATTAGCAATATATCCCACCTATCAACACACTTTAGTCCACTTACCAATAGCCCCCATCTCACCAACACCTTTCAATTCATTTATCAACAACCTCCATCCTACTCATAATATATTCCACCAATGAATGCACTTGAATCCACTCATCAATAACCACCCTTGCATCAACACCAATATGCTCTAAAAATAAGCACATATCAATCCACCCATCCACAACTACCATATAATAATCTATATCATCCCCCAAATTTAAATCCTTAAAATTCATTCCCATGAGTGGAAAGAAATGAAGGCCACTCTCAGAAGGATACAAACATGAAAATTGAACTGAAAGAGAACATATAAATTTGATAAATTATGTCCCTACCCCTTTGATAGATCAATATCAATGATAACTTTCCCTAAGAATTTTGAGATACTAACTTTTTATAAATATAAGGGAAAGGGAGACCCCAAGATTATGCCAATAAATTCTTCATGACATGCCAAGAAGTCACCTATAGTGATGTATACCTGATGAGATTATTTCCTTGTAGTTTAGGAGGAAAATCACTTGAGTAGTTTCTCTACCTACCTCAAGGATACATTCAAGATTTTGTTAACTTGGTTGAGAAATTTGTAACCTATTTGTCCTACAATATTGAACAATAGTTAACCATGCTTGATCTCTATAATTCTAAACAACCAAATGGGGAAAGTTTTGTTTCCTTCCTTTAATGATGGAGCAGTCTTGCTAGTCACTTTCCTTGGTCCATACCAAAAACAACTTGTCCATATTATCATCACAAATATTAAGCTTGAAATGCCCTTTCATTTACTAGTCCATTGCATCTCTACTTTTGATGAAATTACTAACAAGGGGGTCACCATTGAGAAAGCCCTCACTATGAAAGGTTTGATCTAAATCTATAACAAAAACAAAGATAACAATAACCAAACCAATGACAAACCAAAAATTTGGGCTAAGAACAAATATGTTATCAATGATGAGGTAACTAACTCCAAGCTCATATAGAATACACAACAAATGCATGAGAAAAGAAATCCCAATGTCTAAAATTTCTAAAAATACCCATATTTCCATATCAAAAGGATAAACAAAACCCCCTAATCATCCAAAATGTAAGTGTAGTGTCGCAGAATTGCACCTAGGGGAAATTCCACATTTTAGCATCTTGCCTAGAATTTATGACACCTAAGAGTATTAATGAAAAAGTCCCATGAGGTATAATTTCACAATTCTGACTCCATGCGGACGCATGGCGAAACGACAGAAGCCTGACAAGGCGTTTCTCAAAAATCTAGGCTCTAGATGCCTACGCGGTGCACAGACGTTTGCGCAACGCGCTAGCGTGTTGGCGGTTTTTCAAATTTGAAATGATGAATCTAGAACCTTGACCCTTGCGACATGTGTTCTGGTGGTTAGGTCTCGAGTGAAACAACTCTGTGCTGCCCTTGCATGCATTAAAAAATCCTTTTGTCCCTTATTGTGGGGCTTAAAGCCATTAATTCAAGCATCCTCACCACTTGCTCTAGTCTTGGGAAGAATTTACCCTTGAATAGAAACATTTTTATTGGAAAAGCCATGCCAGACTGAGGTCCCTCCAGTAGCTACCGACTCTCCAACAACTATCAGCTCTCAAGCAAGCACATTGCAGTGCACCTGTGTGCTTTGGAAGAGGGTCTCGACCCATGGGTAATGCTCTCTCTCCTTATCACTCTTTCCTACTAGTTCATTTACTACTTTGTGGTACGAGCTCTACTCTAAAGCAGGTTTTGTTTTCACCACTCACTTTGTCATTTCCTTTACACTCTCTACCAAACTTGGTTGTTCATGGAGGTGGGAAAACCAATACGGGGGTCTGATTGAGGCAGGCCCCTATATAGCCCCAACCTTTTCCCCTTGATCTTTTGTGTGCAGGTTGTGAAAGGAAGCTTGGACCAAAGGCTTGAACACACGAAGGTGATCTTGTTTCAAGCTCTCTTGTATCCTCTTTCAGTTCTTCATTTTCTGTTGATTATTTGACTCTTCGCATTTTCCGATCCAAGTCAAGAAGCAAGACTCTAGTCTATCTATCTGAGGCTTGAGTTATCTACAACTTAGGACACTAGCGCATCTTGCAAACAATAGTGCGCCACGTTGGCATCCGAGAACTGCGTTGACGTCTTTTGGTCGAGAGCTTCTCAGCCGGGGATAGAAACTTAGAAGTCTTGCTCTTTCGGATCTTGAACCCACTTTCTTGTTTCTCTTTACAATTCCATCAATCTATTCAATTTGAGGTGTATAAGGGTAGTTCATTCCCTGGTGATCTCTTGAGAAGAAAGAGACCTGTGTGCAATAAATCCCCCTTATATCACATTTTGGTGAACCCGATGTGAACCGTCAGATCCGTTTTCATAATGTTGACTAAGTCTTTTTCTGAACAAGATTTCGATATGTTGGAAGATGATCTAGATGATTTCTTAGAAGTACTCTCCCCTATCTATAAATCTTCAAAACAAAATCCTTCCTTTCCAGCTGAGGAGTTGGTAAATGTGGTAGTAGTTTTTGTGGCTTCTCCAAGCCCTAAGAAACCCTTCATTTATGTGACCCCAGCTGAGCCGTTCCCTAGAAAGGACTATTTTGTCTATGGGATTTCAGGTTGTAGCAATCCATCAGACTTATATTTGAGATTTGTGAAGGCTACTGACTCTACTTATTACAATGTCGTAGGGCACACATACCCTAGGAGGAGAAATTTACAAAACTTAGAACAACAAGCTGTTGTTCCTACATCATAGCTGGACCAAAAAACTACTTCTTTACCCTCGTATCAGCTTAACCTTCCTTCAGCTCCTAAACTCGCGATCAAAGCATCGAGCGACTACGATCTCATTGAGCAACTCCGTGTTACTCCGACCAAGATCTCACTTTGGGATTTTCTTCAAACTGCTCCGGTTTATCAAGAGATGTTGTAAGAGGCCTTACAATAGATTCTCTTGCCTGCCTCAGCTAGGCCTACAGACGTTGATGCGTTGATGGCTCATATTCGAGGGGATTCACCGAATATTACATTCCACCCGCAAGAACTCCCACCTCCGGATGTGTAGAAACAAGCAGAACCTTTGATGATCATAGTAAACGTTAACAACATCGATATTAGACATACTCTTGTTGACACTGGCTCAGCCCTCAACGTTTGTGGTATAGATCTACTACCTAAAATCAAGGTTGATTCATCTTCCTTGCTGGATTCTTCCTTATACATTCGTGGGTTCGATAACACTGGTAGCCAAGCTCTAGGTACGATAACATTACCTTTGTAGTTGGGCCTCGTTACTTTGCCTACGTTGGTTTACGTAATGCTTGGACCATTACTGTACAATATTCTTTTAGGAAGACCTTGGATTCACGATATGGGGGCAGTGACTTCTACCCTACATCATTCCTTGAAGTTCATTGCTAACAATCACAGCTAAAGTAGATCGAGAGGTTGTGCACCTTTGTCTGCTAGCCATTGCTGGTCATAATTCAGCTGCTCCCACTCTCAAGAATTGCATTCCTTCCTTAACTGCTGACAGTATGGGTTGTTCCTCGTTGATACCTACTATGGGAGTTATTCCTTGAGCAAGTATCAACCCAGATGAACCGCCTACGACAGAAGGATGTGAATCCCCTCCGTCTCCTCCTTCATCACCTAACACAAATGCTCTCTTAGGTGATGACTGGGGTTCCTTGAATTTCTCTGAATCCTTCATAGTGAAGTATAAGTCGAACCCCTCTGCTATGGATTTTCCAAGTTCCACTAACATGATAATGTGTGACCCTCCCGCTGAGGAGGAGTGTGATCCTGCTCAGGAAACCACTCCTCTCCTGGAGAGTGACTCTACCCCCATAAATGAGGATAATGCTTGCAAGCCAAATAAAGGAAGCGGGACCACTCCCGTAGAAACTTTTGGTGTCCATAGGTGGAACGAAACACTCTACGTAGAGCTGCCCCCTCTTGAAGCTCTACAAGATCATTATGGGTTTAGTTATAAACTCACTTCTCAGTATGGCTATGGGCAGAAAGGCATAGGACATATCGAGTAAGGAATACAAGTCCCTATCCAGTTTAAGCAACGACAACGCAACCTGGGCTTGGGATGTCCTGTTGAACAGTCTAGACAAAAACCCTGGTGGGGTGTTAACATGATTTCGACTGAACCGTTATACCCAGTCCATCCTGAGTTGATAGAAGAAAGGGGACGATTTGAGAAAGTTCCTATAGATGTCTTCTCTTCGGATGAAGCACTAGGGGAATTTCTAGGTGCTTATTCCTCGTTTCCTCCTTATCATCACAAGAAATGATTCCCATATCGCTTACATAAAGAAGCATACTTTGGAGAATCCATTTTGAATATTGATGAGGAGGACCCTCTATCTAACATCAGTGATGATGTTTCAATATCTCATCCTGAGGACCGTAGTTCCTTCCTTAAAGGGGATACTGTCAAAGTCCTCGTTGACGCAAAATCTTCAAAAAAAGTAATCAAGATCGGGAAGTGTCTCTTCTGAAGAAGTAGATGAACACTCCACTCTCTTGTGTGCTTACCCTGATATTTTCACTTCGACGTATGAGGATATGCCTGGTATAGATGAATCTATAGTGGTTTATAATATCATTCTATGTCCCGACGCCAAGCCCGTTAAATAGAAAATCCGAAAGATCAATCCTAGGGTAGCCTTAATGGTCAAGACCGAGATAGAGAAGCTATTGAAAGCAGGCTTTATCCATCCCATTGACTATTCTCCCTGGATCTCGAATATAGTAGCTATTAGTAAGCCCGATGGCCGTATTCGTATATGCATTGAATTTCAGGATCTTAACAAGGCTTCTCTTAAGGATGACTTTCCATTACCTAATATAGATATGATTGTGAACTCGACCGCATGCCATGCATTGTTATCCTTTATGGATGGTTTCTCAGGTTACAATCAGATCCATATTAATCTGGATGATCAATACAAGACAACCTTCACTACTCCTTGGGGGACTTTCTGCTATGTGGTCATGCCCTTTGGACTAAAGAACGCAAGAGCGACTTATCAATGAGCGATGACCTTGATATTTCATGACTTCATCCATAAAATATTAGAAGATTATGTTGATGAAATCTTGGCAAATTTTGTAAATCGTCAAGATCATGTGAGGAATCTTCGTCATATCTTTGAAAGGCTTCGACTTTACAAGATGAGACTCAATCCCAAAACTGTGTCTTCGACGTTGACATCGACAAGCTTCTCGGGTTTATAGTCTCTTATCGTGGGATCGAAGTTGACACAAATAAGATTGATGCTATTGTTAACATGTCTCCTTTGAGGAACATCACCGAGTTGCAAAGCTTACAAGGGAAGATTTAGGAAATTCATAGATTCATATCTCAGTTGGCTGACCAAACCCTTCCTTTTACTCGTCTCCTAAAGAAAGATGTTCGCTTCATGTGGGATGAAGAATGTTAGAAATATTTTGAATCCATCAAAGCTTATTTGACCAATCCTCCTAAACTAATGTGGGCTATGCAAGATAGACCCTTCCTGCTTTACCTCGCTGCCTCACCATACGCTTTGGCGGCCTTGCTGGCCCAGTATGATAACGTAGGAAGAGAGAGAGTGGTTTACTACATTAGCCGTGTCTTGGTCGATTGTGAAACCTATTATTCATCCATGGAGAAGCAGTGCCTTGCTCTTGTGTTCACTACATAGAAGCTGAGACATTACCTCCTCCATGTTGAAACTCACGTCTTAGTGAAAACAAATCTTTTGAGACATCTATTCTCTAGCACTGACCTTGTAGGGAGATTGGCGAATTGGGTTATGTTGCTGTCTGAGTTTGATATAAAATTTGTCACTCAAAAATTAGTAAAAAGGACAAGCGTTGGCCGACCAATTGGCAGACACTCCCTCACCTCACTCCTTCCCTGGGTTGGACTTATTCCCTGATGAGAATATCTTCGCAATCAACTATGACCTCGAATGGAAAATGTACTTCAATGGGTCGAGGTGTTAGACTGGTTTTGGAGCAGGGGTAGTCCTGACAAATCCCTCATTGTTGGTTTGCATGCCACGATTGCATTAAAAATTAAACATCTTCGTATACTAGGTGACTCTAAGCTTAGTGTGAATCGGATCATGGGAGCTTATCAAGCTAAACAAAGTAAGTTTTCCCGATATAGATACCTCGCTTTGTCCTTGCTTAATTAGTTTTCCTCTTTCACAATAAACAACATTTGTAGGTGAGAAAACCAACACATGGTTGCTATGGCAAGTGCAGATTCCTTGATACCTTCAGAAGAAGACACAAAAGAATACCACTTCGTGGTGCAGGTTGTGCAAACCCCGACAGTTCCCGATCAACTCACGCCCGAATCTCTTGTTTGCCTTCATGCAGATTCGAGAGAGTGGTTCTCTAGCATCTACAATTACTTGAGGAATAGAAACTTTCTTGATGCTATGACGAAAAATGATCGCACTTGTATACAAAAAAATTCAGCCTGCTATGTCATCTTATCCAATGTTCTTTATCGAAAAACATATAATGACTTGCTCTTAAGGTGCCTCACTAAAACGGAGATACCCCTTGCCCTTAAAGAAGCCCATGCGAGCTCTGGGGGCGGACATTTCAGTGGTAGATCCCTGGTGAGGAAACTGACACATATGGGGTACTACTAGTAGACGGATGGAACAAGATTCCTTCAATTTTGTCAAAAAGTGCCTTCAATGTCAACAACATAGCCACCTTATCCATGCTCCTGCTCAAGAGCTACATAATCAAACTTCGCCTTGGCCGTTTGCAAAATAGGGGCTGGATATTATTGGGAAAAGATCACCTCCTTCTTCCAAAGGACATACCTTCATTATCACTGCTATGGATTATTTCACAAAGTGGGTTGAAGCTATTCCGCTCCAATCCACGAGTGTTGAAACTATCTATAGCTTCCTATTGAATAACATCATTTCTCAGTTTGGACTGCCTACTACACTTGTTTCTGATAATGGTACACCATTTAAAAACAAGGAAGCAAAGCAGTTCTTGGAAAAAAATTATATTCAACATAGATTTTCTACAACATATTATCCACAATCCAATGGCCAAGCAAAAGCTTCTAACAAAATGATTGAGCTAATCCTTCGTAAAAAAGCTAATAAAAACAGAAAGGATTGGCTCATTCAGTTAACCTATTGTTTGTGGGCTTATCACACGAGTGTTCGCATGATGAAATGAATGACGCCTTATAACCTCGTGTATGGCACCGAAGCTATCATGCCTTTAGAGTTGGAAATCCCATCTTTACAGGTTTCCCTTAGGGGGGTGATTGATGAAACCTATCAGGTCAACCGCTTGCATCAACTTGAGATGCTCGATGAGCATCGTTTAAAAGCCCTCAAATACCTTAAAGCTTATCAACGGTCACTATCTAAACGATATAATCAAGGCGTGCTCCCTAGGACCTTCAAGATAGGAGACCTGGTTCTATATGAAAATCAACAGAATGTGAATGCACTACGTGACCAGAAAGGGAAATTTAGTCCCAACTGGTTAGGTCCTTATACTGTGGTTTTTATATATGGTTCAAGTGCCTATGGGTTATCATCTATGGATGGAACACCTTTAAAAGAACCTGTTAACGTGATGCATCTTCGTCGATACTATGCATAGTGTCCTAATGTGCCATGTGTGTGTGTTCTCCCTAAAGGGTAGTAATACTGCATATATTAACATTTACTCATTTTCACATCATGATTTTTTTTGTGATTATGACATAACCATGTGTGTGTGCGTATAAAAGCATACATACGTGTGTCTCACTATGCTAAACATCCATACATCACATCACATTATTAGATCATCATAGAATTTAATTAACATGTGGATAAACGTGTTAAATCAAATCATGATTAACATCTAATGAAAACATACATCCATATAAGCAAAAACCATCCATAGCATGAGCATTATGAAATGGAAAGCATACACATAAGAAAAGTCATGATACTGAAATCGATGTATATATATATGTATGTCCAATGTATGAATCAAATGTCATATACATGTATCATGCCACTACTATAAAAAATGAGTGGCCACTGAATATGTGTCTATACAAAATATCTACAAATATGTATGTAAATGTACGTCTAGCTAAAAAAATGATGTACAAAATAGGGGTCCTATTCCCGGGGCATGTGGCTCCCCGAGCCCTCTGGCTCTAGCGGCTGCTATGGTGCTCTGGGAGGAGGCTGCACAGTGGTCTAAGATCGAGATCGGAGTGAGCGTGATGTTGATAGACCCGCCCGTATCCCTCTAAGCTCCCCCTGCAACGAGCAACTATCCATCCTCACTTGTATTAGCTCCTGCTACAGCCGCTGAACATTTGTCAAGATCACAATGGTGGCTATGCATTGAGCTCATCAATGTGGCTTTGAAGGGCATCACGTGCCACCTCAACAATAAAAGCCCTCATCATTGCTGCATCTCGCTCAGTGAGCATCGTCCGCAACTCTCCTGACAGCTGATCTCACTACCCCCCAATGGCTGTTAGCTCTGCGTTCAGCTGCACCACCTTGACTCCTCGCTCCTCATACGCGGTCCTCAAAATTTCCACCGACTCAAAAGTGGGGGCAGGCCTCCTCGCTAAAATAGGTCGATAAGCATCTAGGACTGTCCCTTGGACCTATACGGCAAGGGCCACCTCTGAAACACACTGAGCTATAAAATCAGTCCATCCTTGTGCATCCTTTGCAACCACAAAGAGAGAGAAGGGGATTAGTATCACATGGAAAGTGTATGTAAATAACAAAAAGGCGTACGCAAAAATACAAAAAGCAGGGAAATAACAATAATGCATTACGTATACTTGGATCCCCTAGCTGCCAGATGGGATCAGGGTGTGAATCCACACTAGGATCTGCGCCACCAGTATCGGTGGCCATCCTAGGAGATGCTAGTGTTGCTGCCACTGGAATGGTGGAGGTTGGTGGCGTTGATGAAATAGGCATAGTTGGGGGGAGCTGACCTCCTCCATCGTCACAGGCACCGCCTCCACCTCCTCCTCCTGTCCTGGCTCCTCCTCCTCCTCTGCTCCGCCCTACTGGCGAGCTCTCCTCCTACCCTGTGGTGGATGTTGGGGCTCCTCCTCTTGTGGGCCTAGGTCCCCTCCTGGAGCACGCTCATCGAAGATGGGAGCAAGACAATGTCTCTCCCACCATCGGGTAAATTCATCCGCCACCCCGACATTATCCACCGTCACCATAGCCGGTAGATCATGGTCGGGCTCATCATCATCCAAAAAGATGATGTCTATGATGGAAGGGCAAGGGCAGTCACCAACCCTCGCTGCATTGTGATGCACCTTGGTGTATGTGGGCACATTGGGCGGTATGGTCTGAATACGGCCATGCTACTGCATGACCCGACTCCAGTAATATGGTACAATAAAAAAATTGTGACGACCCACTAAAAAATGGTCCCGCTGAAGGTTCCTCAAGAACTTGCTATCATCTACCCACCTAATGTGGTGAGGTCTCCAATGAACCTCTCCTATGGTGACAGTATCAAACTGCAGCCTCCAAAATTGTAAGTCTCTGAAGCGCCACTAGTCTGTCATATTGTACCAGTGGGCCATCAGGACATCATACAACCATCACTGAGGAAAAGCGACTAACCAGGTGCACATAATGTGGGTGAATTCCCACACTTGCAAAAGTGTGCACACTGTGAGGCTACGGTACTCAATAGTGCACGCATCGCTCCAACTCCTGATAGAGGTGCGCTAACATGCTATGCTGCTAGGAAAAAATAGTCATCTGCTCCACCATTTCTCTGACAATCGAGATGAGGCCCCTGTGCAAGTGTGAGCCTCGCCTGTTTATGGCGATCCAGAAGGTGATAGTCACCACCATCACCCGGCGTAGCAATGACGCTGTCATCCTTGCATGGTCATACCAATGCGTATAAATGTGCCCGGTGCTGTCACTGCCGTCAATCCGCCCTGTGAAGTAGCGGATGCCCTTGCTGCGTTCCCGCACCGACCAGGTGTCATCTAGAACCACCCACCATCCGCAGATGGGAAGCCCGAGGATCCGATAAACATTCTCTAGTGTGATGGTCATCTCCCCATAGGGTAGATGAAAATAGGAGGTAGTAGCATCCCACCGCTCCATCAAAGCGGTGAGCATCCTGTCATGATATTGCATCTCTGGCATAATGGACACATGCCAAAGACTGACTCTCTCTAAGTGTGTGACCTCATTTGGAGATAACCGGTCTCTCGGCTCTCTGACGAGGCAAAGCGCTCACCCTTTGGGATGCTCATGGATCTTCGGATAATCCTACAAAAAAATTAAAAATATTTAAGTCAGAAACCTGATCATGCTGAAAAAATATGCAAAAGGATGCATGTGCACCACACAGATGTCTGCGTGATGGGCCTATGTCCTAGATCCGCCATAGTCGTCCGGAGGATGCCAATGCATCCTCGAGATGACAACACTGATCCATGACTCCAATGCAAATTGAAAACATCAGCGTGGAATGAGGATGCAGGCGCACGTTTTGAACGCCTATGCACCTTGAAGCATAAAAAACCTAAATAAATGAGCTAAATGACATGAAAATTGAGGCTAAGAAGCCTACCTGGTCGACCTCGTTGCCCGCGGTGATGTCATCTCATAGTTGCTCAAGCCTCGACGCCTCGTACTCTCTCCTACTCGACATTTTACTGACTTTTCTCTCACAAAAGTCAACAATCCGCTCGTAGTGAATAGTGAAAATGACCCTTCTGGGGGCCCACCCAGGTATATATAGGCCCCCTGGGGCCCATTTTTCTTAGAGCTCATGGCCCCCTAGTTTCTCCTGACTTTACCCCACCATGCTGGGGGAAAACTCAAGAGGGGGAATATAGTCACCTCTTGATCATTTTTTCTCATCCGAATCAATGACTTTTTCTTGATCATTCTTCTATCCTTGGTAGTTTCTTTCGATTTTTTGAAACTGACTCAAAAATTTAGTTTTGTACGATAAGGTTTTGTACAATGTTTCACGACCATGGTGTTGTTGATTCCTGAGCTTGAAAGCTGGGGGGATCCTTAGTACTGTTTGGCTCGACCTTGGTGACCTCTGCGATCCTTCTTTCTAGCACACATTTTTTGTAAAATTCAAAATTTGGATGAAATTTTCCTTCTCTACTTTAGTGAGGCTGATTTTTTCCAAAATTGAGCCAACTAAAGTGGGGGAAAAATGTAATGTCATAGAATTACACCTAGGGGCAATTCCACATTTTAGCATCTTGCCTAGCATTTATGACACCTAAGAGTATTAATGATAAAGTCCCATGAGGCGAAATTTTGCAATTCTAACTCCATGCGGACACATGGCGAAATGACAAAATCCTGACAAGGAATTTCCCAAAAATATAGGCTCTGGATGCCTGTGCGATGCGTGGACGTCTGTGCGACGCGCTAGCGTCCTGGCGGTTTTTTGAGTTTGAAATGACGAATCTAGAATCTTGACCCTTGCGACATGTGTCCTGGTAGTTAGGTCTTGAGTGAAACAACTTTGTGCCACCCTTGCATGCATTAAAAAATCCTTTTGGCCCTCATTATGGGGTTGGAAGCCATCAATTCAAGCATCCTCACCACTTTCTCTAGTCTTGGAAAGAATTTACCCTTGAATAGAAGCATTTTTACTGGCAAAGCCATGCTAGACTGAGGTCCCTCCAGTAGTTACGAGCTCTCCAGTAGCTATCATCTCTCAAGCAAGCACATTGCGGTGCGCCCGTGTGCTCCAGAAGAGGGTCTCGACCCATGGGTAACACTCTCTCTCCTTATCACTCTTTCCTACTAGTTCATTTACTACTTTGTGGTGCAAGCTCTACTCCGAAGTAGGTTTTGTTTTCACCACTCACTTTATCATTTCCTTTACACTCTCTACCAAACCTGACTATCCATGGAGGTGGGAGTACCAATACGGGGGTCTGATTGAGGCAGGCCCCTATACAACCCCAACCTTTTCCCCTTGATCTTTTGTGTGCAGGTTGCAGAAGGAAGCTTGGACCAAAGGCTTGAATGCACGAAGGTGATCTTGTTTCAAGCTCTCTTGTATCCTCTTTCAGTTCTTCATTTTCTATTGATTATTTGAATCTTCGCATTTTTCGATCCGAGTCAAGAAGCAAGACTCTAGTTTGTCTGTCTGAGCGACTGAGTTCTCTACAACTTAGGACACTAGCACATCTTGCAGACGATAGCACGCCGCGCTGGCATCCAAGAACTACGCTGACGTATTTTGGCTAAGAGCTTCTCAGTTGGGGATAGAAACTTAGAAGTCTTGCTCTTTCGAATCCTGGACCCACTTTCTTGTTTCTCTTTACAATTCCATCGATCTATTCAATTTGAGGTGTATAAGGGTAGTTTTTTCCCTGGTGATCTCTTGAGAAGAAAGAGACCTGTGTGCAGCGAATCCCCCTTATATCACAGTAAGTATAGTTCCTTGTGAGAGCCTATTAAATTCATATTTAAAAAACTAGTTCAAGCCAACATAATAAAATTTCCACACCTAATCATTTGATGAAAATACACCCAAACCTACATGGTACAATGAAAATGAATATTGTGAGTACCATCAAGTTAAAGGTCACACCATGCCAAAATGAATAAACTTAAAAAATATATCCAAGATCTCATTGATTGTGGTGAGATTAAAGTGGAATTCCATGTATCCTCCTCTACTATTGAGCAATTAGGCATATATCAAGATCCATTTCCTAATCATGATCAAAACTAATCCTCTATGTAAAACAAATGATCATCCCAAAATAATTGCATTAATAATGTCAACACCAATAAAATATCCATTTCATATGATTCAGTACTTTTTTCATATTGAATTTTCTTATCCACAAGTTAATAGAAAAAATTTGATAATCCAACTCTTTTGTCACTGCTAGGCATGGTTGGGTTACTGTTTGAGGGTTTCCTCACAAAAAGTCACCCAATATAACTTCCTAGAGAATCTTAGAAAGATTCCAACATAGATGTCTATCTCAGGGCCTCTTTTATTATCACCTATTCATAAGGACATATTAGACTATGTCTTAAAGGAGTCACAAGTTGATATCGATATCAACTTAAGATGAATTTTAGGCCATGGTGGGTCATTTATCCCCTACATACCAACTTGTGTTCAATCCAGTCAATATGCATTTTTCTGATCCATCACACACTCGAGCACTCTATACATAGGCTATAGTAAACAAATAAAATGTCAAATGGGTCCTCATAGATGGCGAATATGGTTTAAAGCTCAATACATAATTTTTTTTCAAATAATTGGAATAATTTAAAAATGACATGGAACCTCGAAAGAGGATAACTATCAAAGCTTATGATGATGTAGAAGGGTGAACCCACAATAGTGAGTCCCACTTGTGGGACATCACATTTTTTAACTCAAATGGAGGTGAAAAGTTAAAAACACCTTTGTTCGAAGGTACCTAAAAGTATCTTTGTTCGAAGGTGGACCTTTGTTTGAAGATTTAAAAACCTTCAAACAAAGGTAATTTCCAAAAATGAAAAAAGGAACCTTCGTACATTGCTTTTATGGAATTTACCATAAAAGGAATAAAAAGGGACCTTCGTTCTATTTTTGGAAATTAGCTTCGTTTTAAGATTTTTTTGTGTGGAAATGAAATACCTTTGAATGAAGGCCCTAAAGTGACCTTTCCATCTTAGGCCTAAGATTTTCATCAATTTTTTTTTTCTTTCCAACCTTGGGTTGAACCAACAAATGAAATGAATATTAAAATATAATTTGTAGGATCATAGCGCTTGAAGTAAGATTTCCAATGAATATTTTTTAAATTGATTATTATATTTATTTTCTATGTTCTGGTGAAGATAGGTTTCTCAACAATTGTGAAGGTCTTTGTTCTACACACATGGAAAATAGTATTATAGATAAGTTTTTCTCTAGATATTGATGTTCTTATTTCAACAAAAAAAAGTTAATACAGATGAATACAAAAAACGTTATACAATACCGAATGAACCTATATTTCAATTATAGCTAATCCCACTTCAAAATTTATAAAAATTAAATTATGAAATAGAAAATTATGGAAAAATATCCATGCCCTAGATATTTGTCTTATGAATTTATGTTTAAAAATTTATAATTTTATCCTTCCTACAAATAAACTTATGCTATATTGAATAAACATCACTTTTTAAAAATACTATTAGTTATAAAAAAAAGTTATCAAAAGTTACATTAAAAAGCTAAAAAAATGTTTCTTAATTTAAAAAAACATATTTATAATCTACAAATAAAATCTCAAAAATCACTAGTTCACATCATCTTCAATTTTTTAACGGTTTAGTTGATATAGGTGTCAGAAAGTGAAAATTTGGTGAAAAATAATTATTTCAATGTCCTACTTTGACCAAAAAGTGGGACACACTATCATGGGATCACCCAAAAAGAGAGTCTTGAGGTACCACTTGGATTCCAATTCAAGTGGTCATATCTTACAACAAACCTTGCTCCACATTCTTGATCTTGAACTCCCATACAATCTTCTCCTCAGTTTCCTATGGATCATACCATGCAAACCATTCCTTCCACATACCACCAATGCATTAAATTCCAACATAATGGTGTAGAAGGTCCCTACAATAAATCCCATCATTTTCCTAGTGTAGGTATTATAACTCCTATGTAATTACCATCCTTGTCCTATGTTGATCCTAGAACTTTGGCATCAACATCTTCTACTTTCCCACTTCCTAAATCAATGTGAAGATCGTAGACAAGGGGTGTGGGGAGTATGGGCTTAGCAACACATTCTATGTGGGTCAACTCCCTCTTTCTCAAAAATCCTATAGGAAAATCCAACATCATAACAAGAAAGATCATAAATTCATCCAATGTGGTACAACTAACTTCATTCAGAAAGGATTCCTAGATGATGAGATCATCGACGATGACATAAGTTCCTAGTTGTAAAGAGATGAAGAATACATGTGCCATGTTTTGCTGATTGAAATTATCCAAAAGTATTTAGCATATGTAAGAACATGGGATATAAAGGCAAATGATTGGACACCATGAACAAGGAATCATTAAGCCACTTACTATCAAGGTTAACTAACACATATTTGGCTTAAGATACATGCTACTAATTGAATAATGCTATGATACCAATGAAACCTTTGACATTGTAGAATCATTATTTTTGTTAAATGTGTCAAAGGACATGAATTTGAAGAGTCATTCGTTGATTTCACCGTCCTCTTCTATTACATGACAATTTACACTATGAATTCCATCAATGAGTCTCATGTTTACAATATTATCCCCATTACTCCATCATTCATTAATCTTACCCTTGTTCATCCATAACACATTTCTTGGGACCAACAAGAGTCTATCTTTGGACATGTTAAAAAAATGATGTAGCTTTAGTTGAATTTATGAGACTCCATCATCATATCCCAAAAAATTAACACTAAATTTTTTTTCATATAGATCTTGATACAACAATGTATTTTGCGTAACAACCCAAGTTCCTTAGTCCAAAAATATAAAAAAATTCAAAAAAGAAAGAACAAACAAAAGAATAAAAAATACAATCCCCTAGTGAAAAACCTCTTTGAGGTTCTCTCAGATGCAAAAGAGGAAGAAATAAAAAATTATGTGTTTATTAATAAAAAATCTTAGGGGAATTAATAGAAAATGAACTCAACCTTCCCTTAACATATTCACAATGGTATGACTAATCATCAATCTTGGTAGAATAATTACAAGAGGTTAACTTGGGTATCAACACCAATCCAAAAATCACCTATCTTGCAACAAGTATATCGTAAGAAGAATGAGAAACCACCACAACTACCCTCAAGAAATACTTAGATAATTTTTCTTGGTCCTACATAAATATACCAAGTTTAGATCCTTCACTTGTACACCATTTAGTGGTGCATCCAAATGCCAAACCTATGAACCAAAAGATTCATAAGATGCATCCACAAATTGTATTATTGGTCAAAGAAGAGATTTTTTTGGAGGTTGGCTTTATCAGACCAATTGATTATCCATAATGGATCTCTAAAATTTTCCCTATTAATAAACATACACATGAAATCAAAGTTTGCACAAAATCCATATATCTCAATAAAGCATGTCCCAAAGATGGTATTTTACGTCCAAACATAAACATGATTTTCAATATTATTGTAGGACATGTGATGTTGCGCCTTATGGATAGATTTTCAAGATATAGTTAGATTTAGATTTCCCTTAAAGATTAGGATAAAACAACCCGTGGCACTCCTTGGGGAACCTTTTGTTATCAATTCAAGCCATTTGGGCTTAAAAATGTAGGGGCTACTTATCAAAGAGCAATGACAATCATCTTCAATGATATGCTACATCACACCATGCAAGGTTATGTAGATGATTTATTGAATATAAAACAAATGAGGTCATCCATAGGTTCTTGAGTGTATATTTGAATGTAACTTGAGAGAATTAAGTTATACTTCAATCCTTAGAAATGTGAACTTTTAGTGTCACATCTAGGGAAATTCTAGGTTTCATTGTTTCTTTGTGAGGCATAAAAGTTTATCTTACCAAAGTCACTGCTATATTAGAGATATTGTTTAATTTATCTTTCGCTAAAGAAGAAAATATTAGGTTTCATCTTTTATTATTTTCTAGTGGACCAAAAATATAGAACTTTACATACTTATTTGATTGCTGATTTTTTTTTAACATGCTCACCTAATTCTTGAGTATAAAGAATGAAAATTAAAAAAATAAATAAATAATTGTATGATTAAAATAAGTCAAATGGATTTAGTCATACAATATAAATATGAGAGAATGTTTAAGGGATAAAAGTACCTTAGATGAAAAAATTAAAGGGGTGAATTTAGGTTCAATATACATAATACTTAGAAGAAGAATGAATTTTTGAGAAATATAATCACAACATGATCCAGAAATTAGTTCTTAGTTGACATACTACTATAATCATTCTTTGGAGGAAGCGTTGCCACTATCAATAGTATCAAAAGAGATAATGCAAAATAAATGTTTTTGGCTACCTTTCATAATTATGGGAAAGGCTAATGCTTTCTTTGAATCCTTTCCCAATATTTGAGGTTGCCAAATTGTTTGAAGTAGAGAGTAAATTGATGATTCCTTTGTCTTCATTTCTATGATTTAAAATAATTAGATGGTAGGATAGATACAACACTTAGACTAATGCATAGAATAATATAATTTCACCAACCTATATTTATAAAAGGACACATATATGTTCTTACAATGTTGCTGAAGTTACTATTTGCTTTCAAAATGAACATATTTAAATTTTTTAATGACAAATCAAAATGATGTAAATTTAAGTACTTTCATATGCTAACTATTGCTGAAAAACAAAAAAACATGTCATATTTACTAGGATCTACCTTGCCTAAACAAGGAACCTTCCACAATCAAACACACTCACAATTTTAACTTCCTCAATAGAAAATATTCCCCAATAAAAATCAATGAACATAAATAAGGAATAATATAGTATATCTCTATGCTACAAGTTAAAAGAACACACAAAATCCAATACATTACAAATTCCCAGCTGAAATTTTCTTTCTATATTAGAGAAGACAATATATCGTATGTAGCAAGGTAATCTTAAGCTATTTAACATTTATAATCTTGTTGAACATAGTTATGTAACCATGGCCTCACACACATAATAAATATGAGATTTTATTATTATATTTAAAACCCAATTAATCTAGTATCATTCGTAGTTTTGAGGATATAAATAGTGGACCATAAATTCACAATAGAAGCTTTGCACCTATTGAAGAGTTGCAAGGTTAGGGACACATTATTTAGATTCATCGTTTCTATAATAAAATCCTAAAAGAGTAAGGGAAATATGAATACTACATGTTTAAGAATATCTTCTTGAATATAACACACTAGATCTTCAATTAGGATTAAGTGTGTAAATTTTCACTTATATTTGGCAATCTTTTGAATATTTAATTTTTTTTCCCTTTTTGTAAAACATAGTCTATTAACCAGTGTATTAGCTTCAATGGATGACTTGAAAATATTTTCTTTCTTCAATATCAAATTTGAATAGTTCATGCTCTTACTATATATAGATATTCACATCCGTGCATGCTCGCATTAGTTTTAGGGTTGGTAGACCACTTACTATTAGAACTTGATTGACAATGCAAAAATTTCTCTAATTGAAAATCCTTTTGATTTTTTACAAGTGATGGTTAGGGGCCATGAGGATTAACCTTTCCATTTCCTATTGTTTCTTTTACTAAATTAATATGAATTTTGAATTTAGATTAAATCAATCAATGATAGGAACACGTGTTATGAGGCTACAACCTTAGATTTAGATTATATTCACACCTAGTTGTCATACAAACATTAATATTCCCTTTTCCTTCAACCCCTTAGTTTGTATTTGAAATTTAATTTTATTAAGTTTCCTTTTTCAACTTACTTAAGACTAGTCACACATAAATTATTAATAAAAATTTAGCCCCATTTAAAATATTAATCAAGTTATTTTCCTTAATTATATAACCATTTCAATTTTCATTTCACTTTGAGCTAAACTTGTCATGATAAACAAAATGAAAATTATTTAAAACCTTGAATTTTAGTTTCAAACCATCTTGCATTTATAAGCTCTTAGGCTTTGCTTTTTTAAATATTAATTAATGGGGGTTTATATTGGTTTTTTTATGGGATCCACATTCCATACAATTCAGTTTGTGGGAATGACACTTTAATTAATGTTATACCAATGGGGATACCATTGCAATTATATTTTAAACTTCTATTGCTACGATTCTCCTATGACTTGAACACCTCTCCTTTCTTCTCTTGTGGTGCTCCTATGACTTAAATGTGCCTTTTTATTCTCACATTTTTTCTCCTTGTATGAAATTTGATTTAATTTTTCCATCATCTATTCTCTCTTATCTCCTCTTACAAAATATCTACTCCTTAATCCTCTTTGCTTCCTCCTTCATCACTTGCAAGCTTATTACATACAATGATTGGAATGGGGATATCACTCCAATATTCTCTACTAGCACTAATATGTTCTTGGGGAGAACTAAACCTTAATATCCAACATGAGAACCAAGCCATCCTACAAGTTAACCACAACCCCTACCACAACCCCTTTGACAACTCTTACTCTTTGTTAAACAAGGTTATACCCTATATTTGTTTAAAGGCCAATCACTATTTTAATAAGAAGGCATATAACTTGTAACATTTTTATTTTAAAGGTAATTAAATTTTGTTCTTTGAAAAACTTAAACCTATTTTATTTTGTAAGGAATCAAAATTCAAATTATTATTTTTAAGCTTGCACCTTTTTAAATTTAGTAGGAGCCTAAGTCCTTTTTGATTTCCTTATAGACTTAGAGCCTATTCCATATGATAAGGGTCCAAGCCTTATTTGAAATCTACATATTTTAGAGCCTTGTTTTAATTTTGAAAGGGACCTAAACCTATTTAAAATCTTTAATGACTTAAAATTTTATAATATTTAATTGTCTTAAGATTATTTTAATCCAAGAAAGGCTTTAGCATTTTTTTGATTTAAATATTTTCACATTGATATTAGCCTACAATCTTCATTGTTAGAAGTGTTAGATTATTGTCATTGATGTCAAAGGACAAATCATATTTCTATCACAAATTGGAGGACATCCATGTTGATAAAGCAAATAAATGGCCAAAGGCCTCAAATAATTTTATATTCTTTGGTGGAATGATTTTATCTTAATACTGGTCGACTATACCTTTACAAAAGCGATGGAATTAAATGGCATTAAATTAATTATTTTATTCCAAAATGGGTCAACCCATTTTGGCGGTCAAGTTGGAGTTAAAGAAATAAAGAAATAAAGAAATAAATATTATTTAAAGGGGTTGACCCCTTATAATGAGTGCCCATGTTTTGAAAGGATGCATATAAAATATAGAGTTTCCTCCCTTTGTAAATGAGGCGTCTTTTCAAGAAGTCGCCCTCCTTCATCAAGATATAAATAAAGTTTGGAGTCTGGAGAAGGTGTCTATGAAAATAAAAGATATATTATACAAGAACAAGCAAATTTGAGCAGCAAAAAATTATCTAAGATCATTAAAGATTTTTTTTGCAGTTTTATTTTCAAGAAGACTAATACTTTGTTATTTTAGAGGTTGGTGCCTCTCACTTGAAGAGATTGGTGTCTCTTGCTAATTTGGTGCTTAGTGGTGGGGATTGGTGTCTCTAGTGGGTTGGTGCCTACAATGATAAGCAAGGATTGGTGTCTCTAGTAGGTTGGTGCCTACAATTTTTTTAAGAGATTTTTAATATAAGCAAGATTTTTTCATGGTTTTCTCCTGTAAGTGTTTCCACGTAAATCTTATGTTCTTATTGTGTTCCTACTTATTTATGTTGTGAATTTAAAGTGATTGTGGTTGTTAATTTTAAAAAGGGAAAAATATAGTCTTATATGATTCACCCCCCCTCTCAATATAAGCTTGTGCTCATGAATTGGTAATAGAGAAGGTTCCTTCATAATATAGCTTGATTACTAGAATAAAGATCTTAAGAGCACACATGGACTACCAAGAAGGATTCTCCTCTAATAGGGCTCAACATTTTGATGGGACAAATTATGCCTTTTGGAGCGTAAGGATGCACACCTACCAAATGACACTTGGATTTGATATTTTTCAATCGGTTGCGGATGGTTATACTGCACCATCATCTCCACCAATGGATTTTTCAGGAAAAAAGACTAGCAAAAATCATGCAAAATCCGTGAATATGATTTTGTGTGGATTATCAGAATATGAATTTATCAAAGTGATTCATTGCACATTGACGAAATATATGTGGGAAAAACTAAAAAATACCTATGAAAGGGATGAAAAGCTTAAAAAGGCCATGCTTCAAACCTATAGGAGGCAATTCAGGAGTCTAAAGATGAAAGACGAAGAAAATATTGCTGCCTATCTACTTTGTGTAGATGAGATTGTAAATACCATAAATAGTCTTGGTGAAAAAGTACTAGAAGACTCATTGGTGCTGTAGAAGGTATTAAGGTCTCTACCATGAAGATTCGATGCTAAGGTTTCTACCATAGAATAAACGAAGGATTTGGATAAGTTAAATATGGATGAGCTATATGGGATCCTCACTACATATGAGATGAGGACAAAAAAAGAGAAGAAATCAAAATGAGAGGTAGCCTTCAAAGCCTCAAATAAATTGAAAAACAAGGAACCCACTTGCCAAGTGAAAATTTTGATGATGATTCAGATGAAGAGGAAGCTCTTTCGTAAGGAAGCTAAAGAAAGAACTGGAAAGTATAAAGGTAAGTTCCCCTTTAAACGTTTAAATTGTGGAAAAGTAGGACACTTTGCTACTAAATGCTTGTATGAAAGTAAAAGTAGTGATGATGAGGAAGAGCATAAGATGAAGAAAGATAAAAACATAAAAGAGCCACAAGCATGGAAAATTTGAGAAAAATAAGAACTTTTATAAAAGTTAGAAAAGCTTATAGTCAAAGGAGGAAAGCATCTTATTTGAAGAAAGTTCATTCGCTAGTGATAAAGAAGATATATTATTTGTGGCTATAGAGACAAAATATGACATCTTGAAAAATGATGAAAAGGTAGAAAAGGAAACACAAGGGGGAGAGAATGATGAAAAATATGGGAAAATTAATTTGGAAGAACTTATTTGTGCCTTGGATGAAATCAAGAAACTAAAAAAGAAGTTGAAGAAAAAGGTACAACTTCAAGAAGACAATAAATCCAAAGCAATGTTATCACAAAGACTTGAAGAGTCTGAAAAATGATCATCGATCTAAAAGTTTAAATTGAAGAAGCTAAAAGGATTGAAGAGGAGGTTAGAATCCAATTGAAGGAAAAGGAATAAAATTGTAAAAGGTTGGATTACAAAATTATCTCTTTCAGAAAAGAGCTAGAAAAGTCAACTACTAAGTTGAAAAAAAGCCTATTTTTTAAAAAAGAGTACCAACATCTTAAATGATATTATAAATGAGAAAAGGTCACCACTCATAAAGACAAGACTTGGTTATGAAGCAAAGGAAGATGAAGTTTCCAAAGAGCCATTAAAGAAAACCATTGAAGAGAAACTAGAAATTTATGTTGATGCCCTTAAAAGTCCCATTGAAGGTGGAGGTAACAAGAAGCAAGAGAATCATGCTCCACAAAAATCTAGCACTCCTCCAAAAGTTAATAAGGAAAAAGTTTGAAAATTATTTCCTTCAAGGCAAACACACACGACCAAGTTCAAACCCTATTTCTTTGGTTATTGTTTCATGTGTAATCAATCTGGTCATAAAGAAATTGATTATAGGATTCATGCAAGAAACATTGGGTGGAATAAGAATAGAAGTTCATATGGGTTCATAAATAGAAACTATAATTCTTTTTCTCCTCTAGTAGAATATAACATTACATGTTATAAGTGCAATTATTTTGGGCACAAAACATGATTTTGTAGATTATCTCAAACAAAACAAGAAGAAGAAAACTATGATAAAGCACATGGAATAAAACACTAAAATATGGAAGGAAAAGGAGATGTCCATGATTTTTTAAACTGCCTTACATATGAAAAATGAGAGAGACCAATGATATATTGATAGTGGTTGCTCAAGCCACATGATTGTTGACAAATTCTTACTTTAAACAAAATGAATTGAGGAATAATGCAATTTGGGAACACTGCTACCACAAAGATAATTGGAAGAAGTAACCTCAACTTGGATAATGGAAAAATAAAAAATGAGAGTGTTCTATATGTTGAACGGATGAAACAAAACCTCCTAAGTGTGAGTCAAATGTGTGACTAAGTGTACACTCTCACATTTCATGCCAAAGGATGTGAAATCAAGAAGGAAAATTGATAATAGATGCAAGTAGAACAACCGATAATCTCTACATCCTTAGTGAATCAAAGGTGAAAAGTTTTATATGGGAAAACACATGAGAGTTGGCTATGGAATAGAAGGATGGGATACATAAACTTTGATAATCTTGTCAAAATCAGCAACAAGTAGGCAATGAGAGATATGCCAAAAATTTCAAAGCCATCAAATACCATTTGCAACCAATGCCAATATGGGAAGAAAACAAGGGTGACCTTCAAGACAAAGGAGTATTCTACGTCTAAACATTTGGAACTTATCCATATTGATCTATGTGGGCCAACAAGAGCAAAGAGTATGCAAGGTGAGAACTAATTCATGTTGTTAATTGATGATTATTCATGTTGGGTTATATTTTTAAAGGAGAAATATGAAGCTTTTTAAAATTCTAGGGCATTTAAAGCCTTAGATGAGAATGAAACCAGTCTAAAAATTAAATGTTTAAGACTAGATAAAAGAGGAGAGTTTAATTCAAATGAATTTGAAGAATTTTGTGAGCAACACAATATAAGGATACATATTTTTTCTGTAAGGAATCTACAAGAAAATGGAGTAATGGAAAGGAAAAATAGAATTGTCCAAGAAATGGAAAGGACCATGTTAAATGAGTCCAAGCTATTAGATTTTTTTTGGAAAGAAACGGTTCATATGATAGTCTACATTCCGAATCGAGGACAAATAAAAACAAACCATTCCAAAAGACCATGTGAACTATGGAAGGGTAGGCCTACTATAGTGAAGTGCTTCAAAGTATTTGTGAGTAAATGTTATATAAGAAGAGATGAGGAAGACTTGGAAAAATTCGACTCTAGGGTAGATGAAGATATTTTCCTTGGATACTCTTAAAGGAGCAAAGATTATAGATGTTACAATAAGAGGTTGCACAAAATTATTGAAAGTGAAAATGTATGAGTACATGATGAATCACATCAAAGAAAAATGACACAAGAAGTTGATTATCAAGAAGGTTGAAAAGAAGTGGAGGAAGAGATGGAACATGAGAAATTTGAGCAAAGAAACTCAAGACACCATCAAAGGAACCTAAGACATCATCTAGATTTTTTCAAAGAAATCATCTAGAAGATTTAATTATTGGGGAAAAATATACAAAAATTCAAACAAGGAGAACATTGGTCATAACATCAAAACATGCAAATATTTCCTTGCTTTCTAAAATCAAACCCAAAAACTTCATAGAAGCAAGTGAAGACAAACACTGGGTGACTGACATGGAAGAGGAATTGAATCAAATTGAAAATAATGAAACTTTGGAACTTGTCCCAAGGCCAAAAGATAAAAAAAAACTGACACTAAATGGGTATTCAAAAACAAACTAAATGAGGATGGTGAAGCTGTGAAGAACAAAGCAAGATTAATATGCAAGGGATATGCTCAAGTCGAAGGTATATATTTTTGAGCAAAATTTTTCTCATGTTGATCATCTTGAGGCTATAAGGATGTTCTTAACATTTGCTAGTTTTAAGAATTTCAAAGTCTACCAGATGGATGTAAAGTCCATTTTTGAATGGAAACCTAGAAGAAGTATATATCGAGCAACTTGAAGGATTCATCCAATCTAAAAATAAGAACTATGTATGTAGGTTAAAGAAAGCGCTATATGGATAGAAACAAGCCCCTAGGGATTGGTACTCAAGATTGGATAAATATTGAAAACAACAAAGCTTCAAAAGAGGTATTGCTGACAACAATCTATACATCAAAATTGAAGATGATAATTAGTTGATTGTTTTAGTTTATATTGATGATATTATTTTTGGGGGTAGCAATGATAAGATATGCCAAGACTCTACCATGACATGAAGAGGGAATTTGAAATGTCTATGCTTGGTGAGTTTTCCTTCTTCCTTGGATTGCAAATATCTCAATCAGATAAAGGAATATTTATTTCACAGGCTAAGTATATTAAGGAGATATTGAAGAAATTTAGAATGGAAGATTGCAAACCTGTGAGTACACCCATGGTCACGGGGTGCAAGTTGAGTAAAGATGATGAATCTCCCGAGGCTAATCAAAATCTTTATAGATCAATGATTGGGAGGATTTTATATGTAATAACTTCAAGGCCTCACATTATGCAGGTAGTTGGTATGGTGGAAGATTTCAAGCTTTTCCAAAAGAAACCCATGTGTAGGTGGTTAAAGGATCTTTAAATATTTAAAAGGCATTTTGGGTTTTGGGTTGTGGTATCAAAGAGGTGAAGACTTCACCTTAGCAACATACATGGATGTGGATTGATTTGGTAGCATGGATGATAAAAATAGTACAAGTGGAGGTGCATTCTTTCTAAGAAATAATATTGTATCATCGATAAGTAAGAAATATGCTTCAATTTCGTTGTCTACAACAAAGGAAAAGTATATTGTAATGACTTTTTGTTGCACTCAGGTTCTTTGGATGAAGCAAACATTGAGTGATATCAAGGTAGAATATGATCATCCTATATGCATATTTTGTGATAGAACAAGTTCAATCAACATATCAAATAACCCTATGATGCATTCCCGAACCAAACACATTCCAATAAAATATCACTTTCCTAAGGGAGCAAGCGATAGACTAGCAGGTGAAGTTAGAATATATTGCGACACAAAAACATATTGTAGACATCTTCACAAAGCACCTACCAAAATAAACTTTTGAGTATCTCAAACATAAGTTGGGGGCGATATCCTTTTCATCTAGTCACTAAGGAGATACATATTTCAAGGGGAGCTCATCATTGCATTATCTTACAACTCTGAGGATTCCTTTGCCATTGATGTCAGAAGGGGAGAACTAGAGAAAGGGGGAGCATTCTATATTGACAAATTATTTTTATGATAGGTTGTCATCAATGAAAAAGGGAGAGATTGTTGGATTATTGCCATTGATGTTAAAGGAGAAAAAAATTCTTTAAAAAATCGAAGGACATCCATGTTGATAAAGAAAATCGATGGCCTAAGACCACTGATCATTTTACATTCTTTGGTGGAATGATTTTATCTTAATATTGGCCGACTATACCTTTGCAAAAGCGATGGAATTAAAAGTCATTAAATTAGTTATTTTATTCAAAGTGGGCTGACCCATTTTGGCACCCAAGTTGGAGTTAACAAAATTAAAAATAAATAAACTAATATTGTTTAAAGGGGCTCACCCATTATAATGAGCACCCACATTTTGAAAGGATGTATATAAAATATAGAGTTGTCTCCCTTTGTAAATTTGATGTCTTTTCAAGAAGTCACCCTCTTTCATGAAGATATAAATAAAGTGTGGAGTGTGGAGAAGGTATGCGTGAAAATAAAAGATATATCATACAAACACAAGAAAAATTGAGGATAATTTTTTTATAGAAGATCATCAAAGGAAAAATTTGAAGGAGTTTTATATTCAAGAAGACTAATACTTTGGTGCCTCTCACTTGAAGAGATTGGTGTCTCTTGCTAAGTTGGTGCTTAGTGATGGGGATTGGTGTCTCTAGTGGGTTGGTGCCTACAAAGATAAGCGGGGATTGGTGTCTCCAACAAGTTGGTGCCTATAAAATTTGTAAGAGATTTTTAATATAAGCAATATTTTTTTGTGGTTTTCTCTCATAGGGGTTTCCATGCAAATCTTGTGTTCTTCTTGTGTTCCTACTTATTTATGTTGTGCATTTTAAAGTGATCGTGTTTGTTAATTTAAAAAGGATAAAATATAGTCTTATACTGATTCACCCCTCCCTTCGCCTCCAACCTCTCAATATAAGCTTATGCTCATCAAGAAGTATATACAATATTGAATTAATTTGCCTTCATATATGGTAGTAAAATCCAAAAATTATGGTGTATGTAGAGCCTTGGTCACACATGTATATACAACTCTTATAGGATGAGTAGTGTTTAGTAGCTTGGATGTTAACTTGATATGAGATACATATTGTCTTAATTAATGTTGTAAAACAATTATAATTGATAGCTTTTAGTAGATCAAAGTTTTCTTTCCATTTTTATCAATAACATAAGGATGACATTGGATGATCCCACAATACTCATTTACAATTTTTGGCCAAACTGGAGATTGAATTGATTTTTTTTAACTAAATCTTCACTTTCGGGCACTTATAGCGAAGATGATGCAAACTAGTGATTTGTGACATTTTTTTTTAGATTCTCAATATATTTTTTCAATTTTTTTTGAATCAGATTGCACTTTTTTTTCCAACTCCTTCGAAAACTAGTTTTTAATAGTAAACACCATTTTAAAGAGTGACGTTACTGTCTAGCACATAACTTTTTCTCCATGACTTGAATAAAATTCTAAGTTTTTCAAATTTAGATTCATAACTACGATATCTAGTGCATGGAATTGGTTTCATAGCATTTCATTGTATATTTTTTTCTTAATTAGGTTTCAAAGTCAAACCAGTTACAATTTAGACATGATTTACTCGCTAAAGCATAACTTTTTTTGTAAGTATCAAAATTCTTTTTTTTTTGGATCAGGGACATCAATATCTAGTGAACTGATATTTTTCAATTTTCTTTTGATAATCTGCTATTTTTCCACATGCACTAAAAAAAGAGCTTGATTTTCGATGAAAAACCTATATTTAATCAAACTAAAAAAAATACATAATAAAACCAAAACATATTAAAATTATATTCAATGGATAGCTCATTCCGAGGACTACCATCATCTAGTTGGGTCTGAGAAGTCTCCTCCATTTTCATCCTCAACTCGAGCTTCGAAAGGCAAAATTTTGCAAAGATTTGGTAGAGGAGGGGAAGGGGGAAAAAGGGGGGTTCGTATGGACCCCCTTTTGCGTGAACCCCCCCCTTTTTTTGAATTTTTCTTTGTCTTCATTTTAAAAAATCTGCTAAAAGTGGGTCCCATCATTAAAGAGGGTTTGCTCGAAGGGGGGGTCCATACGAACCCCTTTTTGGGTCCATACAAACACTTTAGTTCGTGCGAACCCCTAAAAACCATTTTTTTTTTCATGGGAGCGTTTTTGCAAATTTCCTTCCTCAGCAAAATTGTAAACCAGTATTGTGGGATGACCCCATTACAAATAATATATGCAAATTACTAAGCCATAGACTAGTTTCAATTCTATCTAAAGATTGGATAGATGTCAATTGAATTTATGGGATCATCTAAATTTTGGATTATTTTATTTAGCAATTGAAATACAAGTTCTAATTTGTATGGGTCATAGAAAAGACTTATATACCAACACACCCCCTTCACAATAACTTGGGGAATACTAGGAAGGAGAAACTATAGACCATAATCCCTCAATAACTTCATTCATTTAAAAAAATAGATTAAAATAAAGGATCGAATGACAACACAAATATTGTAAAGGAGCACTTTATGGTAAATGTTGAAAAATAATTGGTCTCATGATGGTGAAAAAATGCCATGATAAATCAAACTTGAAAAATAGAAGATCACTCCCTAACACATGCTCAAGCTACATGCAAAAAAATACCAACCATTAGTCATTAATAAGGTGAGAGACAAGTGAGTACATGTTGAATATTCAAGGGAGGATACATGCAACATTGTCATCACATGTCTCATAACTTAGTTAAACAAACATCTCCAAGGAGATGAATTGCAACATTTTTAAAATCTACATAATCTTCCATCAAAAAATTGGTGTGCAACAATGCCCAAAGAACAATCTATGCCATTAACCAAGTGAAATTATCTACACAAAATATGCTTATATCGAAAGCAATGGGAAATATCATTGACAAAGAATATGCAAAACTACAATACAACCCAAATTAAACATGCTCTCAGTTTTAAAATAGAGTTTGTTAAAATTCATGGTGTAATTGACCAAGTGAAATTACCTACATAGAGCATGGTTATATCTAAAGCAATGGGGAAGATCATTGACAAAGAATATTTGGTGTTACAATACAACCCAAATCACAACAATTGGTGTCATTAACCAAATGAAATTACCTACACAAAACATCCTTACATCTAAAGGAATGGGCAATATCATTGACAAATAATATGCAGTGTTATAATACAATCCAAATTAAACAAACTCTCAAATTTATAATAGAAATTGTTACAATTCATGGTGTAACTAACCAAGTGAAATTACCTACATAAAACATGCTTATGTCTAAAGCAATGGGCAAGATCATTGACAAAGAATATGTGGTATTACAATACAACCCAAATTACAACAATTGGTCTCATTAACCAAATGAAATTACCTACACAAAACATCCTTACATCTAAAGGAATGGGCAATATCATTGACAAATAATATGCGGTGTTATAATACAATCCAAATTAAACAAAATCTCAAAATTATAATAGAAATTGTTACAATTCGTGGTGTAACTGACCAAGTGAAATTACCTACATAAAACATGCTTATGTCTAAAGCAATAAGCAAGATCATTAACAAAGAATATGCGGTGTTACAATAAAGCCCAAAGTAACCATACTTTCATCTTTAAAATATAACTTGTTACAATGTGTAGTAGAGAGCAAGGGTAGAGCCCTTCTTGTTTGGAACAAGAAGAAAAAGAATATGGGGCACATACATATTGATTTGAACCTTATTTTTCTCCTTAGCCTCTTTCAAACTTGTCATTTTCTCTTAACAATGTGATTCAAGGTCACCATAGTTTTCAAATAAAGGGGCATTGAATAGCAATCTTCTTGCTTTGATTTGAAATCTTAAGAGAAAAATAATAGTTATTGTTGTTAAGGCATTTTGAATATATGAAACATATCTTCCCTTCTTGGAGTGTTTCAATTGATGTGTTGTAAAAGTCTAACTTCTTTAACCCCTAAGATGATATTGCAGCAATGTGAATGAGCTTAGTTCTCTCCCTTGTAAGGCACTCATAAATTATCTCAATTAAGGGCATTTGGAATTTAGTATTATGAAGTAGAATGTGGACACAAACACTTGAGAAGTTCTTTTTAACTTTGACAAAATTTGTATACTTTATCCCCAATTCCATAATCTTGCAAATGAGAACATAAAAACTTCAATTTTGCTAAGGAAGCCATCAATGACAAGGAAACAAATTAGATTTAAGAAAAATAATTGATTTTATAGTTAAAGAACATTGATCTCAATTCCTTGTTCATGCTGCAAGATTCAACTTTGTGGTATTGAGACACCCTCTTCAAACACTTGATGGTGGACATTTTTGAAGATTTAGAATCTGAGGACGTTCTTAATGAGTCTCCCATGGTGGGGCACAATGTAGTCCTACCAGGGTTCGCTTCGAAGGCTTCGATGCCTCATATTGTTTTTAGGGTGGTACACCCTTAACCTTCCACGTCACCTAATCTTCCCATTCTAGTGATTGTTGAGGTTCCCACTAGGTGGTTGACTTCTCTAACCAAGCACTCCTCTAACGTGTTGTCCTTAGTTGAGGTGTCAAAGAGGAATTCCCTTTCTATCTCTCCTCATTGAGAGAATTTGGATAATGAGGTTTCCTAGACCATTATCCAAAAAGGAAAGAAAGTTCTTCCAATACATGTATCTTAGTCACACACCAATGTTAAGGGTGTGAGATTTTCTAGTCTACATTTGGTGTTGTTTAGTTGTTTTGTGTTTCCTCGTAGCTTCATTGCTATTGTATTTTTGCTAAATATTTTGGATGTAGAAGGCCCATGACCCTAGTTTCCCTATTGATCATATAGATATAAAAAATATTGATCTCATTTCTCTCACCAAATTTTACTACTAGTTTATCAATTGTAGCTTTGTGAGTTTCATATATTTGCAAAGAAAAATGAAAACTACTAAAACTCTTGTTTCCATGAGGACTTGTTCCTTACCACTTTACTTAAACCACTAAGCCTTCTCTCCCCTTAAGTTCTATTTCTATTCCTCAAGTCACTTCCCATAGATCCTTATTTCACAACAAATCAACCATGGATGCCTTGCATGTAAGATAGTTCTAAATGGATAACAAGATAGGAGGCTTTAATTTGATCATTTAAATAAAAAACAAACTACAAGAGTTTGCAACCAAATTTGCATTAAAAACTTGTAGGATTTTCTTGTCAATGAAAGAGAAACAATAATGAAGTGTTGAGACACTAGATATTTGTAGTCATCATTTTGATGCAACTAACAAATCCATAAAAATCCTTCATGTGACCAAGATATAGGAAAAATATAAAAGCATATCCAAAATACTGCTTAATGATGTGAAGGTGCCTTCACAACAAAAAAATCAAGTGAGCCTGATTTCCTATCAAATTAGACTCCATCCTCCAATCTTTAACTTGCACAAAATGACTGAGTGCAAAATAGTGCACATGGGCTTGAACTGAGGACCTCTTATTCACTACATCAATCCGTTCACAAGAGGTGTCATAAAAAAAAGTAACATAGAAACCTTTTTTACTAATTAGTCAAAATTTAAAAAATAAAATAAAATAAAATCCCAAGTTTGATTCAAGCCACACAATATAGAAACACGTCTTGGAGAACAAGTTCCAATCTAGAAAATGCACACATGGTGACATTATGGGAGTAGAAATTTTGTGAGGCCAACTCAACTTACAAGGCACTAGGCATCCATAATGTCAAGCAAAGAAGTTTGTGGAAGATGGGAGATAAAGGATCTTAAGACCAAGTGTTAAGAAGAGTCATGGGTGCAAAAGAACTAGACAAGAAAGAGACCCCCATGAATTCTAAACCATGCGCAAGTGAAGGATAGGTGACAAAGATTATATATAGCATAAGGTTGACTTGGGTGTCACACAAAAGAGAACAATATCATCAAAGAGGTTGAATGTCTTTAGAGTTAAGGTATAACACAAGTTAAAACAAGGCTATTGGAAGTGGGGTCAACTTCTATGCACATTATGGAATATAGGATGAGTACATTAGTGTTGGGAAAACACATTGAGACTACTCTTTGTTGAGAAGTGGGCAACAAGGAATGGTTGCCAAGAAAAGGTCGAGAACATAGAACCCACTTTGTCTTTGGTAGTAATGTAGCATGGATTGTGTTGGTCGTGCAATTATTGAAAGAAGCCAATGACACTTATAGTGCGGGCTTATAAATTTTTTATTTATTTTTCATAATAAACCTTAGATTTTTAAAAAATATATTTCCTACATTTTATAATTGTTTTTTGAAAAAAATTAAAAAGCTTTCAAGAATAAAAAAATGATATTGCTGACACTTAATCCATTAAAAAAATAAAAAAATAAAACAGATTTAAAAGGACACATCTTAAATCAGAATTAGTCTTAAGCATATGGTTTATTTGTCATTCATGCCCAATATCAGAAGTTGTTAGTCACTAGTGTCGCCTTGGCCAAACAAGTAACCTTCCATAATCACAGATTTTAGAGGATAAACCATATTGTTAAATAGCATGACTTATGTTACAATGTCAACATCAATTTAGAGGTGATACAAAGAGTAAAATAGAATTGAATATTCGGATTCCTAAATAAATAGATTCCCATAAATAAACTTCCCAATTTCAAAGTGCAACAATCAAAATAAATAATTAATTAAGATATACACTGAAGTCAACTAAAACAGACTCTACTCTATCTAAGGACCTCAAGCCTGAGAGAAAAATATGAATATTTATACAATTATCTATATTTTACTTTATTTATTGACATAATATTATTAAAAAAATATATTAACTTAAAAACAATGGCTTACATCCAACAACTATTATTGAGGCACCCTTTATTTTCCTTTGAAGTTAAAACATAATAATAATCCAATTTTGTGCTCAATGGTGGGCACACACAAAGTTTGTCAGTTCTTTACAATATATTAGATCCGAAGCCCTTCAGAGGGAACAGTTGAAAGAGATCGGCCTGGGATATATACTGAGGCTATAATCACTATTGATGAACTCTCAAATGTATTCCACTTCTTCATTCATGTGAATGCCTGATGCTGCTAAGATCTCAAGAGCTGCAACATAAAATTACAGAAGGAAAATCCTCCAGTTAATACTTAGAAATATACTTTATTTTCTCTTCAGTCAATGAGTTTAGAGGATGAGTATATTTAAGTTGAGTTTGAAGAACGAGTAAGTTGCAGTTCAGTTAGAAGAATTTTCTTAAAATACTGACTTTCTTTTACACATACTGCATAGTTTCATAGAATATTTCCATTTAATTAAACCATACCTGGCAAATAGATTTCTGGTTCCAACGGCCTTAAAACTCCAGTAGACTTGATTTTCCCCTTAAGTAAGAGCTACACAAGGGAGAACTTGAATTAGCAAGTTAAATAAATCAAATTAGCTAGCTAACTGGAACAAATTATAAAACATTCTTATAACACATTGTAAAAATATACTGTTCACTTTAGGTCTTCATACTATAGCAATAACACACAATTCTAACATTTTCTTGGAAGAAGAGTAGCTCATAATGCCATTCAATTTTAAGATGATGCCTATCTTCCAAAATGATTGAAAACTTTCATTCGAAGTGGTTATTAAAATAGTTAATCAATGAATCCTTCCAAAGAAGAATTGAAATGCATCAAGTTTGATTGATTTTTAGAGAAATGTTTTAACTTCACAAAAAGGGACATCAAGATGATCTTACAAAGGAAACCATGAACAAATGCATAATAGAAAGTATGATTTGTTCATCCCATCACTACTCCAAGTTTATGCTTGCAAGTCATACCATTGCTCCAGTTGCTGCTGGAACGCCTACTGTCCGAGCCATAGCAGTTTGCATTTTTCCATTTTCTGTTTTCCCAAACTCAAGTAGAGTTGCTGCATGACGTTCACTTGGCCTTCCGTCCTCATATACTACTTCCACTTCATGGTGTAAGAGCACCATATCCTGCTCAAGTTATTTCAAATGAGCTGTCAATATCCAGGTAGAACCACGGAAAACAAGAAAGAGAATGATTTAGACTAGTTAGACAATGATACAGCATATGATATTGCTTTCTTTTGATTATTGGACAATCTCAATCTTGAGCATTGAATAAAACTTAATCTACTCATAAAACACAATATTTAATACAAAGAAGAAGGTACCTGCTCAGTTGGAGAATAGTTTAGTCGCTCTTCCATGCGTGAACAGATAACATCAAATGCACTCTTACATGTGTCAGGGATTTCACTATCATCATCAAGTCCCAGAAACCTATTTTCATTATAGGAGTATTCAGCTAACAACTTGGTTGATATCGTTATTAATATGACAGCTTGGTTATTTTGTAGTTTTGAATTCAATATTTTTTTATTAGAAGCTCAAAATACTAGCACTGTTAACATAATCTAGACCCAATTCAAACTTGAAATTTATAAAGAAACATGAAACAATACTTGATGCACGAAGCTGTTTTGTTTGCGCTAACACTTCCTTTGCAGCAGCCAACTCTAATCAGCATCTCAACAATATCCATCTGCTTTGTGCTGCAGTCTTGTGTTTCCTTTAGATCTTTATGAGTTTGTCTGTCTTGTAAAGCACACTTTAAAAGCTCTTGAAGAAACATGTTGAAAGTTGGTTTTGAAGGAAGTTCTCCTTTGTCTTGTGACAGCATTGGATGAAATTCATTGTTGAAAAAGCCAAGTCTGGTAAGAGAGCTCATAATTTCACTGAAGCCTGGACATGGAAAATGACATCAATTTCCTGTATTTGCTAAAATTACTCTATAGGATACCATAAATGTGGAGTAAAATAAAATACAGAAATCATTTATCACCTTCATAACGAAGCGTTGCTCTGAAGATTGTAAAAGCTTCGTCAGTGATACCATACAAGTCACCATACACCAAAGAATCACGGTTGGGAAGCCTCTCTAAAGCAAAAGCTGGTAGATGAGGAAGGCGTAAGCTTGTTGCCGAATCATAAAGGTTCTCACCTGCAAAATGGATTTTTCTCTATCATGTAATTGTATTCCTTCTCTTTGACATGTGCTCGGTGTGTGCACACATAAATGGCTGACACAAGTTGCATGATAAATCAGGAGAAATAGGGCATGAAATTTTACAAACAATTTGTGCAGATACAAGATATGATACAAGCCTAATTTATGTGACCTGAAAGCTATCATAGAATTTGAAGGTTCTTAATTACTCTGGGAGTTAAAGCACAGAATTTTCTAGGAAAAAATCCCAATATTATATGTTTTATGGTTTTTTCATGGTTGTACTTCCTATTGCATGAAGAGCCGATCTGCTAGTCTAACAAGAAAAAATGCTAGAAAAAAGCCCCAAGATATGTTTTTTGATTTTCATGGTTGTACGCCCTATTGCATGAATATATAAACCTGTTAGTGTCAAAAAGGAAAAATGCTAGAAAACAAGAAAGGTGCTGAATCGCTGATAGTACAGTTCATGTGCCTTATAGAAAGATTCCACAATGCTCAAACCCTTTGATGCACTTTGTAATCTGTACTCAAGGGTAAGTAATACATTATTGCCTAAAACAATGCAACACATGGGAATTGGGAAGATGCCATTGGTGTCTTCATAATATGATTCACTATATTGCTCCCATCCTTACCTATACACCGAATAGTGAATTCCCATCTGTACCCCACCAAGCATTGTTGTAATGAAGTGGCCAATCACATACCCAATGAAGTATTGAGTAGAGACCATGATAACAACCAACTGTTCTAATACACAATTCTTGCCTAGGAATTGAATGTTACTGGCAATGGACACACGAATTATACAATAATCCACGAGGAACACCATTCCTATTTTTTCCCAGTATTCTCAAGGGGTGGGGTTTTCTGCCGTTTTCTGAATAGGGAGACATTTTGGGGACAGAACGTCCCTACCCTGTCCCCTTTTTCTGTGAAAATTTGGGGACATCCTAGAGATGCCCCTTTACCATGGGCCTAAAGGGGGACACTAGGATGTCCTAGGGGTGTCTTGATGTCCCTTGCAGGCTAGCACTTTTTAAACATGAATAATACTTTTATTGTTAAAGGTGCTTATTTTTGCCATTTTGCCATTTTAAATTTCTGCTACTACTCTGCAAATGCCCTTTCTCTACTCTTCAAATGCTTCTCTTGCTGATCTGCTGAGAAAGATACCTCTTTATGCATTTGGAAGACTGAAACAACTGCCTTTCTTCTGCTATTTGCCACTTTAACTGCATTTATACTTCTGTTACCTGCTGTAAAGGGCAGATCAATGCGAAATAACAGTGATTTTACCTTGCATATATAGCTTTTTGCTCATAACTTAATTAGGCCGGCCCTAATTCTGCCCTTGGCAGCTAGTCAGTCATCTAAAAAGATATATTTTCTTTTGAAAATTCACAGCTATATAGCAAGTTGGTAGGTAATGAACTCATTTTTTCATCTATGATGTGTACTAAATTTTAATTTTGATCTACATTGAAGGAAATCAGAAATATGTTCCTACAAATTAGTAAATTGTAATATGTGTTTTTGATGAATATTTTTACAAAATTATGTTGGTAGTTAACATGTTTTTTTCATCTATAATGTGCATTGAACTCTAATTTTGATCTATAAATAAATGAAATCAGTAACATATATACACAAACACACACATGTCCTACCATCCCCAAAATTTTGGAAAAAAAAATGCCATTTCTAGGACTGCGTATCCCAGTTCTGGAAACTTGGACAAACATTGTTTTTAACTAACACCCGTTTTCCTAAGCATACACACACACATACACACACCCCTCCCATTCCCAAAATTTTGGAAAAAAATGCCATCCCTAGAACTGCATCCCCCCACATTTTGGAAACTTGGACAAACATTGTATTTAACTAACACCCATTTTCCTAAGCATATACAAATAAATGGCTATTCTTCAACCAACCTAGAATGAACATGTGTCAGAAAATGTAATAACCCACCCTGATCTGGATTATTTGAATTTTGCCAACAATATAGATAATATAAAATTTTGCGAAAGAACAATTCCAAACAAATGCAAGAGACAAATAACCAGAATTTTTATTAATGATTCAAGGAATACATATAATTCATACCTGGAAACAACAACATAAATTGCAGATCTGAAAATGCTTGATCAACAACTATGAATATCAACGATCTTCGATCTTGTATTATTCCACCCTAAATGTCCATTCAAACTGAATATCAAATTGAATCCTGAAACTTTGTAAATTCCTGAATGAAGATCTTTAGGAAAATCAAATGAAGCTCTAGTAATGATCCCTGTATGTAATGTTCCCCTTTTGGCAGTAATCCTGTCAGTGGCTCATCAACCTATTCCAGAATCTTGTAGGCTCGTTGAGGTGTTTCAAAGGGTTCCAGTTTTGGAGGTTTTGTGATCTTTCCTCATTATTTACTATTTATAGTACATACTATTGTTGGCAGTTTGTTGTTGTCAGCCTTCAGTTCATCACATCTTTGGAAGCAGTATTCTGAACTAAGCCTTGGCCTTTTGGAAATATTATTTTAATGGTTTTCTTCATTAATTGAGAAAATTGTGCTAATTCGCAATTACCCCCTTGGCCTAAGGAACTAACTTCAAGTTGTTTTGAAAGGGGGGCTTTAAGGGTGGCGCCATATGAAGAAGTCAAAAGGTTTTCTTTTATTAATTCCTCATTATCTCAAGTGGGGCGTATTTTTGAAGAATGATATTTCTTTTTTGGAAATTGAAAAGGTGTGGCTTTTGGCGTACCTTCTTGGAGGACTTGAACAATCTCCTCTCTTCCTTTAAAAGTGAAGCTTGGCTCCAGCATTTGATCATCCATTATTTTGCTAAAGTTATGCTGTCAAAATGATTTATCATTTTCTACTTCGAGGAATGCTGACCTCCTAGTTCTTCCTTCAATTTCGTGTTTGCAAGACAACACCTAGTTGAATTATTGCTGCTTCTCATCCAGACTAGCAGATTGTGTTTCAAGGTGAAAATTTGATGTATTTTCCAATTTTACAGTTGCTGTTTGCATACAGCTGAAAGTTGTTTTTGCTCATGGTTGAATGTACGAATTTTGTATTGTTCTAGGCATTTGATAATAAGATTCCTAAGGTCTAGGCGACCATCTCCAAGCAATTTCGGATTTTAATTTGAAGTGTGCATTTTTATAATGAAAAATCGCTACTCTCAAGGGCCGTACCTTTCATCATTGCATTGGGAAGTGTGCCATTAATAATTGCAGGTGTTTGGAGCTGTTTTCCGTGTTTCAACAGGGGCGCCTATCTCCCAAATGATCTATGCTTTGATTTCACACACATCGGAGGTACTTTGATTGAGTTGTGAGCAATTTACGAATTTTCTGTAGTTGCTGATATACATTTTTAGAATTATAGTTCGCTGATCAGAATTAAAAACAATTGCTGTTTTCTATCTTTCATCTTCTTTTCTCGTTATATTCTGATAGAGAGATAATGTATAACAAGGTGCTTGAATATTGGTGAAATTGGCATTGTAAAATTGCAGCCTTCTCTTTGTACAAGCTGCTAACAGTAGTACTGTTTTCAGTTTCATTATTGCTGCTCTATTTAATTAATTTCACACTAAGCACCCTTGGATGGTTTACCGCCAGTGAGGACAATCTGTTTGTAACCCCATTCATACCCACTTCAAGTGGAGAATTCCCATGTTTCAGTGGATGCTTGCTGCAGCAGAAGAAGTTTTAAAGTTGTAATCTTTTCCCCCCACTGTTTGGTGGTAGAGTGGAAAGTTTATTGGCTGGTTATCCGCCTTGTTGTTATTTCAATTCAGCAGTAGTACTCCACCATATGTTAGCACCTCGCCTGCAAAGGGATCTTGAGTGCACATCCTTGGTGTCGAGTTTAATATTTCTCTTTCAATAGAATCTTGTACTTGTTGATTTAGTAGATCCTAGGGATCCTCTGACCATATGCTCGCCCCTCCTCCTTAAGTGGTTTTAGGGCGCATTCTTGGTTAGAGTTCTTTAATGTACGTTTTGGTTATGCTAACCTTAACGGGTGATTGATTCTATTGTAAATGTTTGGTTTAAAAATCAAAAAAATTGAGAGAGAATATTTCACTGTATGTGACCATTCAATCTAGAATCCTTGGGCGATCTCTCACACTTGTAGATCTTGTCTTATTTGAGGGTTTTCATCCTCAGAGTAGCTTGAAACCCTGTTGCTCAGCTCTCTTCAATTTGCAAATAAAAACCTGGATAATGAAAAGTGACTTCTCTTTGCTCTTTTATTTACTTCCAAACCCTACGCCCCTCTTGGCAATTAACTTATTAAAATAATAAAGTAATTCCTTTCCAAAAACCAATGCCTCATTTGGCCTCTTTAAATATTTTAATTAAATTAAGTTTTCAGAACATGTGCCATTTAATGAAATAATGATAAAGTAACTTAAAATATATCATTTTAATTAAAGTTACTTTATTCACCTTATAACGCCATATTATTAAGTACTTTATTAAAAGTAACTTTATAACATTAAATCTTAAAGTCACTTTAATGACTTTAGCAATGATCTAGCAATAACCTCCTGAGAGTGTCTTGACACAAATACCAACTGTAGGCGTGCCGCCACTGAACTTGATAGCACTTACTATAAATAGCAAGTGTGAACGAAGAACTCCTGAACTGTCTTTGTAAGGCCTACCAAGAAAAATACTCGATCACCGAGCTGAAGATGCCAGAATGAAAACATCAAGCCTGCTGAAGTCCCTGAATACCCTCCAAAGGGCCCCCTACACATCTTGCTAGCCTACGGGAACCAAATAGTAGGCTAATTACTGCTCTGATACAAATCTCGAAAAAAAGGGGACATTACAGTTCGCCCTCCCCAAGATTTCTTGTCCCCAAGCCCTCACCTAAACAACTAGGTCCATCCTGAATGCCAGGATCCCAAACCAACCAATACAATGCTCTACCCAAGCTCCATTGCAACCACAGGAAAAAAGTAGAACTAAACTTGACAGCCCTGTCAATCACTGTTTGAGGAAGTAGCATACTACCAAGCATAGAAGATCCCAAAGCCTGCAACCCAATTGGAAGCCTACCATACTCATCACCTGTTGACCTCCGTTGCGCGACTCTGATATAATCTTCACCAAACTGAAGTTGGTGAAGCAACACACTGTAATGAACACAATGTACTCCACCTGGATCCCATGGACAAATTTGGAATTTGTCCTTCCTGTCTCTTGATGGTTCCTTCTACACCATTCTAACTACACCGAGAATGCCAAACTGCTCAAAATTTTCACTTGTATCATGTATCCCAATAGCATAGTTACCCTGTAGAAGCAACTCCGAACACTTGTAAGATTTGTCCCCTTCATCCATAGAAGGAAACACCTCATACCAACCATCCAACTCACACTTGCATGTTTTCTGCATCACAGTCTAAGCAAATGTGGGTGGGCTGAAAGAAAAATGGTGAGCACACCTCACCATGCAATCAAGGTGAAACTCACCTACTTGCGTCAATGGAATACCAGTATAGTTACATGGCTTCCATACTTCACTGCCACCACCAGAAAATGACTCACAACTCAAATCGTGATGGACAAACCCTGCAATAGCTCTATAAACCCTCTCCGCAACCTTGATAACAAAGTTTTTGTCTAACAAAAAATGGAGGTAATATGATTTTATTACCTCTAAAGCTTGCTTGATAGTCCACAAGCTTCGGATAAAAGTTCCAATCAAAATCTCGTACCTTCTTTCCTCAAATTCAGCTGACCAAAGGAGGTATTTGACAAATTTATGCGTGCTATCAAGGTGTGATAAGGTTTGATTAACCTTATCTCTAGTGACTTTCAGTTGATCCTTCCATCCCTGTGACTCATAAGGGCGTTGATCACAATCAGCTACATAAAATGAATATTTTAGTTTGCTTTCAGATGGGGAAAACATATCAGCATGAAAACCAATTTCCCCACTAGATGACACCCTGCAATCCTCCTATAAGGTACATGGTGTTGGCTTTCAGTTGTTTATTGTGATTGTTTGTCCTTGATGACAAAACTGGCTTTGGTAATACATGATGGTTTTGGTGACACATTTACATGATCTTGGTGGCACATAATGATTATAGTTGATTCACATGGTTCATGGCATCCAATTACACGTTTCAGATTTTCATGCTTCAGTTCTTGATACATTGGTGAATGATATGCTGTAGTTACATGATATGTAGTTGCAAGATTTTGTTCAGGATTTATGCAGTTACAAGATTTCTTTCAGGATTTTGATGCTGACAGTGTTTATCATTTTGACTATGACATGATGTTTTTCAGTTTGATCCTTCAAGGTTACAAGTCAAAGGTATATTCAGTTGATTACTACCAGTTTGTCTTTGAATGATATATTAGTGCATTATTAACCTCATGTTATTGCACTACTGTATTGTTTTAAGGCATTCATGATATCGACATTTGATCTATTGTTGATTGTTATGGCATATTGACCTGACAATATGGTTGTGTCAATGTTTTTGAGAAGTTGGTTGATTTACATGGCTTTGTAAGGTAATCGTATTTGATATGATTATAAAAATCTTTGATTTATTATAAGGTTCATAGATGGCAAGCAATCACTTTGTAAAGTGATAAAGGTATCGAGCAACATTATTGAAATATACTCTCTCAATTTTTTCTTGATTTTCAGTGAACATTTACAATGTAACCAAGCAACCGTTAAGGTTAGCATAACCCAAAACGTGCATGAAAGAACTCTAACCAAGAATGTGCCCTAAAACCACTTAAGGAGGAGGGGCGGGCATATGGTCAGAGGATCCCTAGGATCTACTGAATCAACTATTATAAAGATTACACTAAATGAGAGATTAAACTCGACACCAAGAATGTGCACTCAAGATCCTTTGACAGGCGAGGTGCTAACATATGGCGGAGTAATAATGCTGAATTGAAATGTAACAAAGGCGAATAACCAACCAAAGGGACTTTTCACGCTACCACCAAACAGTGGGGGGAAAATATTACAATTTAAAATACTTCTGCTGCGGCAAGCATCCACTAAAGAGTGGGGATTCGCCACTTGAAAGTGGGTATGAAAGAGATTACAATTCAATTTATCCTCACTGGCGGTATACCATCCAGGGGTGCTTAGTGTGAAACTAATTAAATAATGCAGCGATGTTAAAAACTGAAATAGTACTACTGTTAATAGTTTGTACAAATAAGAAGGCTGCAAATTACAATGTTTTTCACCAATTTTCAAGCACTAAGTTATACATTGTTTCCATGTTAGAACATAATGAGAAAAAAAGAAGAAAAATGGAAACAACAAATGATTTAATTCTGTTTCAGCAAACTGTAATTCTGGAAATGTCAAATCAACAACTACAAAAAATTATCAAATGCTCATAACTCAATCGAATTACCTCCGAATTGCATGATTCCAAGTGCAATGATCAACTAGAAGATAGGCGCCCCTACTGAGATGAAGAAACAGCCTCAAAACACCACTATTTATTTATGGCACAAATCCCAATGCAAACTGAAAAATATGGCCCTCCTTGAGGGGTGATTTTAACATATAAAATCAAAAGCTCCAAACTAAAATCTGCAAATTGGTAGGAAGGGTCACCCCAAGCATAGAATTCCTTTGGTCAAATACCCATCACCAAAATAAAATCACTCTCAGAGCTGCAAGTGAAATCGGCTTTCAGCTGTGTGCAAACAGCAACTGCAAAACTATAAAAACTCTCCAAAAATTCATCTTTTATCTCTATCTGCTAGTCTGATTGAGAAGCAACAATAATTCAATTAGGTGTTATCTTGCAAACATGAAATTGAGAAAGGTACTAGGAAGTCAGCATTCCTCGAAGTGCAAAATGAGAATTCATTTCGATAGCATAAGTTTAGCATAACATGATATAACCAAATGCTAGAGCATGTAATGTCCCCTACCCGTGTAGACGATATTTCTTGATTACCTTTGCTAGTTTGGCAATGCTATTTGTAAAACCAATTGTGATGGTCTGATTTAACTTCTGTATATGCCAAAAATATATATATTAATCAAGTATTTGTCTCATTCGCCTTAATTCACATGTAAGACCAAGCATCTCCTAGCGATAAGATCTTTTATTTCATTCTATTCCAAGGAACTGCGATAACCACATTGAATAACATATGATGCTTGAGATATGTCCGACTTGGTATGAATATGCCCATCGATTACTGAAGACTCCCTTTGACTCTAGTCTATCTGTCAGTTGATGTCGGCTTCAAAGGATGAAGCGACTGGGTCTCATATTATCGAACCCCTGATTATTGTTCTCCAATATTTGCATGTGCCCAAGGCACTCAAAATATTTCAGCGCTAGAGTCCAATGAGGCTCGATTTCCCTTTATCATGGGTCATCCCTTTCACTCGACTCAGATATGAGTCTCCTTAGAGGAATCACAGCGCAATGGACATGCCAATATTTGTCTTTATTCGATTTGTCTTAATATTTCCCAAAATTTGTCCTCCTTTGAAATTCGTCCATCTGAATGGTTACATGCTCGGTAAATCCCTTCCGCCTTCCTAACTTGGTCCGTCTATCCCTTCTATTTATTATCGGCCCGGCTGGGAGAGTCACGTCTCTTAGAGACTGAATGCTTCCTTTGGCCTCAAGCGTTGCCTTCTTTGTTTCCATTCTAAGTGCTCGTTTCCTCTTGTGCGATTAAAGGTTTATGATATTATAAATAGTGATATTTATTTTCTTTAAGTATGGTGTATCGATAATTATTATGATTTAGACCTTTATTTAGTTTTATTTATATTTCCTTTATTATTCTATTCTATATTGATTTATTAAATATTTGATAGTAAAGTATTAATATTATAATGGTCATAATATCTATAACTTATATTCGGTGATTATATTATAATTATTTATATATTGTGTTTTATTTTAATATTTAATGTATTATCATTGAGATGGTTAATATTTATACATTTTAATATTTATAATATAATAATTATAATTACAATATTACCTTTGGTAATTATGATAGTATATAAATGAATTTCATTGTGTATTGACGATATTTATAATTACAATATTATCTTGCGATAATTGTAATTATAAAAGTATTAGATCGATAATTTTAAATGTATTTTGTTATTTACTTGTTTGAGGGTTCTCTAATTTCGAGGACATGACAGAGCAAGGCCACACTTTTAAAGAAAGAGGGATGACTGTTCAATTCCCTGAGATGGTACGCCAAAAGCCATCTCACATTTCTTTTTTCAAAAAAGATATAATTCTCTCAAAAAGGCGTCCCACTTGAGACAAAGGAGAATTAATTAAAACATTTTAATTTCCTTCATGAGGCACCACCCTTTAAGTCCCTCTTTTAACACAACTTAAAGTTAACACCTTAGGCCAAGGGGTCAACTGCAAATTAGAACAATTTGCTTTTTAATGAAGAATTTCATTAAAATAATATTTTGAAAGGCCAAAGCTTAATTCTGAATAACTGCTCCAGAGGATATGATGTATTGAAGATTGAAAACTACTAATTGCCAAAAATAGTATTTACTATAAATAGTAAATATTGAGGAAAGACCATAAAACCTCCAAAACTGGAACCCTTTGATTTACCTCAACGAGCCTACAGGACTCCGGAATAGGCTGATGAGCTGCTGACAGGATCACTGCCAAAAGGGGAACATTATAGTCCGCCCCCCTCGAAATTGCTTGTCCTCAAGCAACTGCAAAGCTGGATGCTGCAAAAATTTTTCACCTTCCCATGTAGCATCTTCAATAGGCAAGTTTTTCCATCTTACCAAATACTCCTTGATTGTTCACCTCTTCAAGGACCGCTCCCTACTGTCAAGGATCTCTTCTGGAAGCAACACCAACTGCCCTTCTTCATCTAAAGGAGGTAATTCTGAAGTAGCCACCACATTGTGCCTAAGTGCCTTCTTGAGGTGGGACACATGAAAGACATTGTGAACTTTGCTGTCCGCTGGAAGTTCTAACTCATACGCCACTTCACCAATCCTTTTGGTGACTTTAAACGGACCATAGAAACGTGGCTTCAATTTTTCCGCACTATTCTTTTTGAGGGAAGATTGCCTGTAGGGTTGAAGTCTCAGATAGACCATGTCTCCTACCTCAAAAGACTATTCAACATGCTACTGATCAGCGTATAACTTCTGCTGATTTTGAGCTTGTTGCAGATTTTCTTTTAGTGACTTCAAGATGTCTTGATTGTGCTGAAGCATATCTTTTGCCTAGGGAGCTCTACTATCATCAAACACCAAGTCTACAAAGTTAGGAGCATCATACCCATAGAGAGCCATAAAATGAGACATCTTAATTGACATGTGATAAGAAGAGTTGTAACAAAACTCCCCCAAATGAAACCACTTCACCCAAACCCTTTGCTACTCTGAAACATAATTTCTGAGGTAGCCTTCTAACCATTTGTTGACAATCTCGGATTGCCCATCCGTTTGCGGGTGATAACTAGTGCTTGGAGTGAGCACTGTACCACTCAACCTGAATATCTCTTGCCAAAACACACTTAGGAACTTGCTGTCTCTATCACTGACAATGGTCTTAGGCAAACCATGCAAACGGAAAACTTCTCTAAAGAACAATTCAACTACTTGAGCTGCTGTAAATGAAGTAGTGATAGCATAGAAATGAGCAATACTTAGTTAATCTATCCACCACAACATAAATACAATTGCGGCCTTGCACCTTGGGTAAACCGGTGATGAAGTCCATAGCAATACTTTCCCATTTCTGATTTGGAATTGGCAAGGGCTGCAATAAACCAGCTGGAAAAGAATGTTCATTTTTATTCCTTTGGCAAGTAGAACATTCCCTTATGTAGTTCATGACCTCTTCCTTCATCCCTTTCCAAGCAAACCTTTCTCTTATCTGCTTGTAAGTCATGAACATGCCTTGATGACCAGCAAGAGGAACATCATGGAATAACTGAAAATTTTTCCTCTTAAGCTTGGATTTGGGTACCAAAAAGATTCTACCCTTATACATAATCAAACCATCAACCAAATTATACCTTTCATCAACCAAATGACCTTCTATAATGTTGGTTGTGAACTAATTTTTTGCATAATCAGCAGCAATCAAATCTTTTCAATCTGTTGAAAGCTCACAAAATGACTGCAAATGAGGTCTTCTGGACAAGGCATCCACAACTACATTGTTCTTCCCCTTAACATACTCGATATCGAAGTCATAGGCCTGAAGTTTGCTTACCCATTTTTGTTGCCTTTCATTCAAATCTTTTTGGCGCATGAAATGTTTAAGACTATTATGATCAGTCTTAACCACAAATTTACTTCCCACCAAGTATTGTCGGAATTTGGACAAAGCATGCATAATGGCAGCATCTCTTTGTCATAAATTGAATATAACTTTTCTGCTCCTCTCAATTTTCTGCTCTCGAAGACAATAGGGTGTTTGTCTTGCATGAGAATAGCTCCAACCCCTTCACCTGAAGTGTCACATTGCAATTCAAAGGGCTTTTCGAAATCAGGCAAAGCCAATACTAGACATGAACTCATAATTTGTTTGAATTTATCAAACACTCCTTGTGCTTTATCTGTCCATAGGAAGGCTCCCTTTTTGGTGAGATCTGTGAGAGGGGCTGCCATGTGAGAATACCCCTTGACAAACCTTCTATAAAACCCACACAAGCCCAAAAATTCCCTTCAAGTGAGTCACATTTTTTGGAGGTGGCCAATCAACAATGGCTCTAATCTTCTCAGGATCAACTTTGACCCCCTTAGAACTGATAATGTGGCCGAGATAGAGAAACTCAGTCATTCCAAACTCACATTTGGATTCTTTAGCAAACATGCATTCAACCTCCAAAATTCTAAGCACTTCCTCCAAGTGCTGAAGGTGCTCCTCTCAAGACTTATTGAAAATGAGAATATCGTCAAAGAAGATAAGCACAAACTTCCTCAACTGCTGCCTGGAAGTCTTGTTCATACAAGATTGAAATGTTGTTGGAGCGTTAGTCAAACCGAATGGTATGACAAGGAACTCAAAGTGCCCATAGTGGCATCTAAAAGCTGTTTTATCAATATCCCCTTCTCTCATTCTGATTTGATGGTAACTGGATCGAAGATCAATCTTCGAGAAGAACATAGCCCCATGAAGCTCATGAATAAGCTCATCTATCCTAGGAATAGGATATCTATTCTTGATTGTCTTTTGATTCAATGCGCGATAATCAACACACATACGCATTGTACCATCTTTCTTTTTGACCAATACTACTGCTGAAGCAAATGGGCTTTTGCTTGGTCGAATGAACCCTACCTCCAAAAGTTCTTTGATAGTCTTTTCTATCTCATCTTTCTGCTTCTTTGGATAACAGTAAGGAGTAGTGATGACTGGCTTTGCACCCTCTTCTAGCTCAATCACATGCTCACACCCTCTTTCAGGTGGTCTTCTCGAAGGTAAGTCACCAAAAACCTTGCTTTTTTTAGAAAGTAGAGCTTGTATATCAAGCGGGTATTGTCTTTTCTCTACAACTAGATCAGCTAGTAAGATCATACACTCTGCTGCCCATTCAACTTGATCATGACGGATCAGCCTTTCCATTCTTTTCAAGGACACAATTCGAAGACCTAAATTGGACATCCCTCTCAAAACAACCTTCTTCCCATCAGCTTGGAATTTCGATTCCATGGTTTGCAAATTCAAGGTGATCTCTCCAAGAGATCGCAGCCATTGTATTTCCAAAACAGCATCGGTATCACCAATGCCAACAACATAGAAGTCATCCTTCACCTCATAATTTCCCAATTGCATGGAAAGATTAGGAATTTTCTTTGTGCAAGATATGGTAAAGCCATTTGCTACCATTACCTTGAATCCTTCAAAATCTTCGGTCTTCAATCCTCTTTTGGTAACTAGGCTTTCATCAATGAAATTATGAGTTGCTCCTGTGTCAATTAGAGCAACAATCCTTTGAGAACTAACCATTCCATGAACTCGAAAGGATTCATTCTTTTGGAAACTAGACAGTTGGACAAAAGTACTACCATCTCCAACTTCTGGTTCCTCTTTTGGAGCTTCTTCTCCTTCACTACTTGCTGTTTCATATTGCTGATCATACAGATCAAATTCTGATCCATAATTAGAATAGCCCTCCATTTGTTGAAATTTACCTTTCCCATAACAACGGTGATCTCTTGTCCAAGGTTCACGACAAGTATAGCAAACTCCTTTTCTAAGCTGATCACGGAGTTTATCAGATATCCTTTGTGGATACTTGTTGGGCTGACTTGGAGGGACCTTCTTCTTATCCTTTTTGAAAGGTTTGGACTGAAATTTTGGCCTTGGAGCAGCCACCTCCATGCTCCTTGCTTTCTTGATTGCTTCATCCAATGACGGTGGATCAAAGGCTTTGACCCATCCCTTCAAAGGCTTCATTAAACCTTCCGCAAATAATACCACAAGTCTTCTTTCAGTAATGTTAGGCACCATTACTGACAGCCTTTGAAAATCAGCAACATAAGTGTCTAAAGATCCGTGTTGTTTCAATTGTGCCAATTCTTTGAAACACAGCTCAGGATCTTTGGTATCAAATCTTTCAATCAATTTGTTGGTAAACTCTTCATAGGTATGGATGAGGTTATGGCCAAGAGTAACCAAACCGTGAGTCCACCATTCATGAGCCACTCTATCCAAGTGTAATGTGGCTAACTTAATTGCATCTTCCTCCAACATTGGTCTAAGTGAAAGATAGTTATCCAATCTCTGCACCCATGCCTTGGCTGCACACTTATTACTTCCATCAAAGTGGTCCAAGGTAATCTTACCCAATGCTTGTTGAAAATCATTTCTATGGTTCATTGGAGGACGATGTTCATTCCTTCCACCATTCCTTCTACTTCTTTGATTCATGAATTGATCAAAGGTCCATGCATCTCTCATATCAGGGGGTAAAGAAATGTACTCCATATATGCTTACCTAGCATCATCAGCAAAAGGTTCCCCAATTTCAGGTGGTTGTTCATCTCTCAGAGTGAATGTAGGAAGAAGAGGTCTAGATGAAGATCCTCTTGTGATTGTGACATGCTGTCCAACAGTTCTATCCCTTCCATTTACCGCTGAAACATTATGACCATTAGGAACATAAGTTCCATTAACACCACTATTACCACTGTTTTCTCCAACTTGATTCTGCTGGGGCTGACTAGTGTTCTGACTAGCTTGCTGATCCAATCTAGCTAGCAAATGTGCCATCATGTCTAAAATGTTGTCAAACTTCTTTTTTGTTTGGGCTTCTTTTTCTTCCATTGAAAGACGAGGTCCTTCTGCCATACTCTCAACTGTTTTACCCGTTTCTCTCAAGGCTTCTGACAAGGTATCCGTTTCTAGCACTAGCAGAAACTGTAATTGAGATCTGGCCTGGTTTCCGATGAAGTATCTGGTTGCTCTGTCACTCATCTGTCAACTGATAGACTGATAAACATAGGATGGCAGGAACTTCTGCTCTGATACCACTGAAATATACTCAATTTTTTCTTGATTTTTAGTGAACATTTACAATGTAACCAAGCACCCTTTAAGGTTAGCATAACCCAAAACGTGCATGAAAGAACTCTAACCAAGAATGCGCCCTAAAACCACTTAAGGAGGAGGGGCGGGCATATGGTCAGAGGATCCCTAGGATCTATCGAATCAACTATTATAAAGATTACACTGAATGAGAGAGATTAAACTCGACACCAAGAATGTGTAAGTGGCTAAATATCCTTAGCGTAGTCGGCCGTAGTCGGCCAAGTTATTATAATGCAATAAAACTATAGTCTTAGTGGGAATAATTGTTGGCATGTACTTTCGGGTAATTAAGTCCCGATTAGTTGTAGCGGGTTGTTGTGGAACGTCACGACGGTTGGTTGCTCAACCAACCGCCGAATGTTATATGTACTCAGTTTTGTAGTCGGGAGGACACAACCATTATCATTAGGATTATGATTCCATGATTGATAGCACAGATATACTTGTGATTGTACATGGTGATATTTACTGGATATGAATACAAACATCTTATGGTTCTAGCATATCGTACTGTTCTATTCTATATGTTACATATAGTTCCGTTTACTTCCTGTGTACGTAGTACGTTGATATAAACACTCCGCGAGGTAAACATTTGGCGCCGTTGCCTAAGCGGACCAGGGAAGCACTCGGCGTAATGGCAGCGTAATGGGCTGACTAGCGGACGAACCCATAGTAACAAATGAAAAAAGAGAGGACTTGACACGGGATTTGATAAATCTCTGGAACATATCCCTACGAGACCACGTACGGAGGCAAGCCCTCCGATGAGAAGTCCCTGAGGCAGTTATTTGGGATTGCCTCGAAGTAAACAACGAGGTTGATCAACTTCTCCACTGCATGCCAAAATTGTTGGTCCATCATTCCATCATCCTACAAGACCTTCGGGTGGAGGAGGAACAAGAACGCCGAAGGCAGCAAATCTTGCAACGGTACGAGGAACGAACCAAACGGGAAGAGGAAGAAAGGGATACTAGCCGGAGACATACCCCTGGCAACCAACAATGATCGCGTGAAAGACCTCTAAATGCCCATATGACTGAACAAGGACAAGAACCGAGTACCATTCGGGCACGAAGCGGAGGAGGAAAGAATTCGGCGATCATTAAGAATACAAGAGCAAGAAAACCGGCGGTTGAGATTTAGTAAAGCACATCAACACTCTGTGGAAGAGAGGGACGAAGAACCATTCGTCACCCCGTACGTAGAAAAACATAAAAACCAAGAAAATGAGGAAGACTTGAGTGGTGAACTTGAGAATAGTATCCAACGCTTTCGGGAGTTGTCCATATTGGACGACGACGAAGGACGGAGGACAAGGAGATCTGAGCCCAAGACCCCTTGGCAGAGGGAGCATTGAAGCAGAGCCTAGGAAAGCCAAGGTGTAGAGGACGCTGACAGGGGATGGAAGGGTGACTCATACGTGGCCGAGAGTGCAAGTGATGCACCGGAACGTACTGAAACCAGTCCAGTCAGGTGCAATACACAGGGAGGATAGCGGGGCAGGATGGTGACTCCAGAACGGCAAAAGTTGCCGAAGTTTATAGGGAATGGGTCAGAGGATCCAGTACGACATTGTAAAACGTGCGAGACAATTTGGATAGCGAGTGGAGAAGATGACCGAGATAACTGATTGAAAGCATTTCCGACGACACTTCGAGACAGTGCCATTGACTGGTACTCGGAGTTGGACCAAGTACAAAAAGCTTCATGGAGGGTGTTGAAGCAGGCATTTCAAGAAGAATTCAAACTGTTGAGAGACGACAGTGAAATTGTGGCCGAGATTTACAACACCAAACAAGGGAAGAACGAAAGCGTACGAACTTACAACCGGAAATTAAAAGACCTGCTGGGGAAACTAGAATCGCAGCCAGCAGATGGTTTAAAGAAGAGATGGTTTATCGAAGGGCTGCTTCCCTCGCTATGTAAGAACATGAAGGTAGTTCCTCCATCCTTGTACACTGAAGCATACAACCGTGCGATGGATATTGAAAGCGAGAACAAGACATCCTTAGAGGGAAGAAGCATGATGATGAAGAAAGCGCAGGGGAAAGCGGGGATGAATCAAAAATTGTACAAGCACTCTGTCGCAACATGCTAAGGATGATGAAGGAACTAAAAGTAGACAAGGAAGGATCTAAGGAACCAACCGAACTATGGTGTATGGAATGTAAAATGGAAGGCCATACAAAAGCAAACTGCCCAAAGAAGAAGTTCTGTGACATCTGCCAAGTTATGGGACACTCCGTCAAAGAATGCCCGTACAATTTGAAAACACGGAGTGCGCAAGTGTTCTTCACACAAGGGGAACAATCTACCCCTCCGACCACACCACCGAAGCATCAGAATAACAACGCATCCCTTGGTGGCTATCACAACAATCGGAGAAACACCACACCAAGAAGCAAAATCCAATATGACAGCAAAGGTCGGCCCATGATCCAATGCCGGAGATGTAGTGAATGGGGCCACTTTGCCAGGGAATGCTAGAGCGGCCAAGGCGCCGGAGGGAAGCTGTGCAAGTGGTGCGGTCCGAGCGATCACGAAGACACCGACTGTCCCAAGCAGAAAGGTATCAACATATTGGAGGTAGCCAACGAAGAAGTCCTGACACTTACAAGGGCACAGACGAAGAAGGTTAACTACCCGGACCCCCGTACGGAGAAAGAATGACTCCGAGAAGCCAGAGCGGAGGTAGAAGAAGCAATGGCAAATGAACGGAGAACTACCAAAGCGGCTAGTACGCTGTTGCAGTCAAAGTTGGAAAAGAACATTGTACGGCAAGTACTTCACACAACTATACCAGTCAAGGTAACAAACCTTCTGCAAACCATGCCGCAACTAAGAGTAGTACTCACAAATATCATGACAGACAATACTCAAATGGGTCCGAGCGAAGACACCACAAAACCAACAAGAGCAACCACGGATCCAACGCTACTTGCAATAAGTGGCGGGAGGAAACCGACCGTCGTACAGATGGAAATCCTGGGGATGAAACTCTCTAAGACCATCGTCGACGGAGGATCGGGAGTTAACATACTACCTGAGGATACATGGAAGAGCCTCGGGAAACCCACACTCTGGCCGTCGACATTCCAACTGGTGGGCGCCGATCAACATAATATCAAACCAATCGGTACGCTGATGGCACAAAAAGTGCTGATAGGTACGCAACAATTCCTATTGAATTTTGTTGTCATCCCCCTAGAGAGAAAAGCGTACGATGCACTACTGGGACGGGGATGGCTAATTGCCGCCAAGGCGAACCACAACTGGAAGAAGAATACCCTTTCGATCGAGAGCCATGGGAAGAAGTATATTATCGATTTGAAGAATCAGGCGGTTAGTGAAGACTTGGCGTCTTCAGACTCTGACGAAGGATCGGATGGCGATGAGGAAAGGAAAACAATGGAGCCAAACGAGGAAGGGGTACTGGAAATAGGAAGTTGTTTGGAAGATGAAACCAGTTCACTGAACGGGTTATTTCACTGGCAGATGGAGGATTATGAAGTCTTTCACCCAGATTGCAACATGCTGCAGATCAAGGAAGGAGAAGAAGGCGAAGATAAGGGCCTGACCAGTGAGACATTCCCGCCAGAGTACGGCGAATATAAGGAAGGTACAGCAGAATTAGACGAGACACCAGCCCACAAGCTGGAACAAGATAAACCCATCAAGTATGAGGAAACGACACTCAAAAGGGTGAATCTGGAGGAACAGGAGAAGCCTAGGGAGATCCTCGTCGGTGATGACTGGGACCCCGTACTGAAGGCGGCGGCATTTAAAATATTCATGGAGTACAAGGACACCTTCGCCTGGACATACAAGGATTTGAAAGGAGTACCACTGGAGCTATGCGTGCATAGGATCCCGCTCGTACCAGGAGCCCAACTTGTACAAAAGAGATCGTATAGGATGAATAAGAACTATGCCGCGAAGGTACAAGAGGAGATAGAGAAGATGTTGGAGGCGAGCATCATTTTCAAAGTGAATGTGAGCGAGTGGGTGTCACCAATTGTCATTTCCTTAAAGAAAGAATCGGAGCAAATCCGGATATGTGTCGACTTCCGGTGTTTGAATGCAGTAACAGTGAAGGACTCGTTTCCAATTCCCTTCACCGACACCATCTTGGAGGTCGCTGGGCATGAAAAGTACTCGTTCTTGGACGGGTTTTCCGGATATAACCAAATTTGTATTGCCGAAGAAGACAAGTTGAAAACAACTTTTGTGGTAAAGATGGAGTATACGCGTACCACCGGATGCCATTCGGGTTGTGTAACGCACCGGCCACGTTCCAAAGGATAATTTTACACATATTTGACAAGATGTCGGTGGGCAATTTCAGGGCATTCTTAGACGACTGGTCTATTTTCAGTGACAAGGAAAAACATCTCAAGGCTCTTGGAGAATGCATGGAAAGATGCCGAGCAGCACGTCTAGCATTGAACCCAAAGAAATGCAGGTTCATGGTACCACAGGGAAAGTTACTAGGCCATATTGTATGCAAAGCCGGGCTAAAGATTGATCGTGACAAAATAAGGGTCATTGTACATATGGAGGCTCCGGAAAATGTCACGGGAGTGAAGTCCTTTCTTGGCCATGTCGGGTACTACTGGAGGTTCATTAAGAATTTTGCACAAGTATCATATCTGCTTGACTTATTGACAAGGAAGGGACAACCTTTCCTATGGACGAAAGAACAAGAAAAAGCATTCAAGGAACTAAAGGACCGGCTAATTAGCTCACCCATCTTGGTGTACCCGGACTGGGACAAGGAATTCCATGTACATGTGGATGCCTCAAACTTTGTCATAGGAGCAACACTCGCACAAGTCAGAGCACACGGGCTGGACCAACCAGTATTCTTTGCTAGTCGGCTACTCTCGAAGGCAGAGAAGAACTATAGTACGACTGAGCGCGAAGCATTAGGGATGGTGTACTCCGTACATAAATTTAGGCACTATTTGTTAGCAACGCCATTCACCTTCTACGTAGACCATCAAGCCCTAATGTATCTGGTGAACAAGCCTATAATCCAAGGCAGAGTAAGTAGGTGGCTGCTATTACTTCAAGAATTCACATTCACTATCATAGTACGGCCGGGGAAGAGTCACGTGATCGTAGACCAGTTGTCAAGAATACGGTCGGGCGAACTTGCGGAAGGAGGCGTGAATGAAGATTTTCCCGATGCACACCTGTTTCAGATTGCAATACTTCCGTCATGGTACGAAAAGATCGGAGAATACTTGTCCACATCCACGTTCCCCAAGGAAATGGCACCGGCAGAGAGGAGAAAGCTCGTACCGAAAAGCAAAACATTTCAGCTAATTAATGGCTTGCTATAGAAGATGGGGTCCGACCAGATCCTCCGGAGATGTGTTATAGAAGAGGAAATACAAGGGGTACTGGAGGAAGCACATGAGGGTTTGGCTGGCGGGCATATGGGACTAGATGCCATGGCAAGAAAAATTCTTCTGGCAGGACTATGGTGGCCGACAATGCACACAGACGCACGGGAGTGGGTGATAGAATGTGATACCTGCCAGAGAGTGGGAAAACCTCTGAAGCGGGATTTTATGCCACTCTATCCATCCCAGCCTCAGGAGTTGTTTGAACGATGGGGATTGGACTTTATCGGACCACTGAAAGTGAGTCACCTACACCAGTGCCGATACATTGTGGTGGTGACAAAATATCTCACGAAGTGGGTTGAAGGGCAAGCATTGCCAGATAACACAACCAGATTCATCTACGAACAGATAGTGACACGGTACGGGATCCCAATCCAAATTACGAGTGATCGAGGAGGACACTTTGTGAATCACGTCATCTGACTGATGACAACGGAGTTTCGGATATTTCACGACCTATCTAGCCCGTACTACCCACGAGCCAATGGCCAAGCAGAGTCTATGAATAAGGTACTAGTGGCAATCATTCACAAGTCATGTGGTGTAGAGGAAGCGGATTGGGAAGAGCGGCTACCAGCCATCCTGTGGGCATACCGTACGACATACAAAGTAACAACAGGACACACACCTTTCCAGTTGATGTACGGCCAGGAAGTAGTAGTACCAATGGAATACATGGTACCCAGCCTATGGATAGCCATAGAGAACCGGTTAGGAGATACAAAGAGTTTGAAGGAACGGTTGTATGAACTCAGAAAACTGGACAAGCGGAGAGTGATGGCACAATGTGTCACGGAAAATATGCAACGGAGAAGGAAGCATTGGCACGACAAACACCTCCGGCAAATGAACTTCTGGCCAAGACAATTAGTTTTGAAGTATAATGGCCATAACGAGATCAAACCAGGGAAGTTCAAAATACGGTGGTTAGGACCGTTCAAGATCAAAGAAATATGCGACAATGGGTCCATAAAACTCGAGAATTTGGATGGATCACCCCTACCGAGTGCAATCAACGGATCTAAGCTAAAGATATATCAGGAGAGAAAAGAGAAGGAACACATTATAGCCATCAATATGCTCGGCTACGCCACCAAGGAAGATTGGCCTGTGTAGATAGAGGCACCGAGAGAGCAAGACTAGGGTTTGGGAGGCCCCAGATACGCATTAGAGGGAGTCTGGATGGAATCAGGTAGGAACCAGATAATGGAAGAGAGACTGGTGGAAAAGAAAGTGGAGGGAATTGCAGTACCACGGACAAACAAACACTTGACCAATGTAGTGTTCGGGACACCTGCACTATGGAAACGAATGGGCGGACACTAGAGTTATGTCGCACCATACGAAGGCATACATAAGGGGTATCTCGCAAAAGAAATAGATGAAGAGGCACAAAAGGAGAAGGAAGAACAAGTGGCAAGAGAATCCCAACCTGAAGATAATGACGAAGAGAAGGAAGAATGGGACGATGAACAATGGGAGGAATACTTTGAAAAGACGGCTCCTTGTCTAAAAACTGTGATCATGATAGAGGACAAGTTCCTATCACATGTGGACGGGTATACGGAGGAAATACTGCAGCTAATGAGAAGAGAGAGAAGGAAGGTGCCGAGGGTAAGAAAGATAGCAACAAAAGACGGACTCTGGAAAATAATACCCAATCCAGCCGGACCTCCCACAGTAGAAGGCAAAGATGTGACATGGTACCAACAGTACGGAGGAAGGTATGTCGACGACCGATATAAAGGTACTGGTCCTGCTCCTTTACTTGATAAATGGTTTGACGTAAAATTCATAGGGACTTGTTGTGAAGAAGAATGTTATAAAAGATTTCCGCATACGTGTAAATGGTATTATGCATCCAAATTAAAAGTTAGAGAAAATGATGGAGTACGAGGAAAGAAGAGAAAAAGAAATAAACAAGAAAGAGAAGAAGAGAGACGAAAAGAGTAAAGAAGAGAAAGATGAAGAGAGAAGATGGTGAAAATAGAAAAATATTAAAAATATCAAAAAGAGAAAAAAATAAATTAAAAGCGAGAAAATGGAAGAAAGAGAGGGAAAAAACAAAACAAGGTGGAAATAAAAGAAGTAGGATAGAATTATTAAAGGGAACTAGAAAAAAGAAGAAAATAATAAAAGTGATAACGCCAGCTAAAAGGAGAAGAATTAAAATAAAAATAAAAGTAGTAGCCAAAGAGGAGGCCGTACGGCCAAAGAGAAAAATTAAAAGTAAACTTTTTAAAGTGAAAAGAGAAATAAGTCCGGCCAAAGAGGAAGTCGTATGGCCACACAGGATATTAGGGCGGAGAAATAAAAGGGATCAACAACAGGAAAGGCGACTTCAAAAGCAGAATACAGGGATCCAAATCGTACGGCCTTCACCTAATCTCCACCATGGACGACGAATCCTTCAATCCGTACGACATCTAGAGCATTTCCAAGTCGTACGACACCTACAGTGTTTTCAAATCACACACAATTCTGAGAGTGTTCAAAGCGTACGACACTTACATCATCTCTAGATCGTACGACATCCCTTTTCACTGGCAGAGGTCCAGATCGTACAAAATTATCTTTCACTGGCAGAGGTCTAGATCGTACGAAATTATCTTTCACTGGCAGAGGTCCAGATCATACAAAATTATCCTTCATTGGCAGAGGTCTAGATCGTACGAAATTATCTCTCACTAGTAAAGGTCCAGATCATACAACACCATCTCTCACTAGCAAAGATTTTTCAAATCGTACGGCATCAACCTTCACTGGCAAAAGTTCTTCAAGTTGTACGGCATCAACCTTCACTAACAGAAGTTCTTCAAGTCGTATGGCATCAACCTTCACTAGCAAAAGTTCTTCAAGTCGTACGGCATCAACCTTCACTGGCAAAAGTTTTTCAAGTCGTATGGCAACACCCTTCACTGGCAGTGGTCTTCCAAATCGTACGGCAGCTTCAAAGCCTACATCAATTGTAGTCTTTTCAAAAAATTTGAAAGTCCCAGGTTTACTTGGTACGGCGGTTACTGAAGTCAGATAGTTTCGACAATCGTTTGAAAGTAAATAAAGTTGGCTGGGATTGCCAAATCGGCAATACAATGGACAAGGGAAAGAAAATTGTGCAGCCTAAGCCAAAGATAGCCTCGGTAGGAAAGAAAAAGAAAATGGATGCAGACGTTGAACCAATGTCTTGGGAGAATTTAACTGGTAACGAGTGCAAGTAGTGGTGGTGGAGCACAGCCGATGACCACACGTTGAAGATTGCACTACAACATGCTCGAGTGGATAAAGCCGTCTTGGTGCCATTTTTCAATTCACGAGAATTTGAACCTTGGTTGAGAGCTATGGTGGAAAACTATTGTAGGCACACCCACAAGTCGGTGATAGATTACAGAAGCTGTCTGGTTATAGTTTCATTCTAGTTGTAGGATTTTGAATGAGTTTTCGGCGTTTCAGCCACAAGGATCGGAGTTAATAAGCCAAAGAAGATGACACAACAACATAAGGAAGTCCTAATTAAGCAGGTGTGCCGAAGCAATTTAACACCAGAGGAGAAAGATACTATATGGAACGCCGGCAATAGGGGCCTTCGAAAACATTATTTGGCTACAACCGAATGGAAGTGCGTATTGGACTTGATGAAGTGCCGACTTACAGGTGCCAGCCGAGCCTCCGACATTGCCATATGGATGGTAGATTACATGGTGGGACTAAGAATCAGCCGAATATATAATTGGGCATGGTTACTTACAGAGCGGATGAGAGAGTTTCTGTCCCAGCGGCACAAAGCATTTTACATGACCCAACATGCCATTGCTCTGTTCTTGGATGCTGTACACACACAAATACTAGAGGGTAGGTGGGGCCGATTGCAACCACTCAAACATCTCGATCCAGGATTACCAACAGCATTCTACTGGACGACATTGGAGCTCAAGCAGGCTGGAGAGGGCTCCATGACAGGAAGAAAAAGGAAAAGCCGAGAAGCATCCACAGAAGAAGAAACATCGGCACAAAGTGGGGAGGAAGGAGAACAAATTGAGGTGTCTTCCTCAACCTCAGCAGGGAGCTCGTCGGAGGACGAAGAAGTGTCACTGGCCATAGGTGGGCGAAACATAATGGAGGTGGCAAAAGCAGTTCCGTTTCAACTAGTAGGGTTCACATTGCCAGCACCGCCAGCAGGCCAGGAAAGCGCACCGACGGTCACCTTCACACTCCAAGCATCCTCCATTGGTGGCAAACGCACATTGAGAGTGGCAGCCGCTATACCTGGCGCATTCCAGGATGGGCACCACTAGGAGACGTGACCACCATGTCTTTGAGTTCGGCAGCTTCCGGTGACACAGTACCACCACCAGGATTCACAACACTGACAGGGTCGACAGCCATACAGCCAGGGCCGACAGTTGTAGAAGAGACAACGCCAAGAGTGGCAATAGAGGGTCTGCCAGAGACATCACCAACAATTCCTATCGAGCCGCCAAAAATCTTAGGGACCTAGGGAACCATCACTCCCTAGGAGCAAGTCCCCTCCGCTACACCACCAGGAGCGCCGGGAGTGGCCCAGATTGATGATTGGCTAGGAGCATACGGCCTGAGAGTGGAGGTGGCTGAGACACCCGATGAGAATTTTCCAAAAGGGTTCGGGGGTGATACGGAGGTTGGAGGCTCAGCGATTCATAGGGGAGTGACACGGTGATGAACATAGCAGAGTAGCCAGTGGCAGAGGAGGTATACCAGCAGCCGCTAGTGGCCACAAAGGAGCTGGTTGTAGCCGGAGAGCCAGTAGAGGAACAGGGAGCGACGGAGAACCTTCCTCCAGACGAGGAGAATGCACCTGATGAAGAGGATGATGAGGATAGTGAGTCTGATGGGTATGTGGTAGAAATATCACAACCGGATCCATTAGATCCTTTGGGGACTGTACAGAGATATGTGGAGGAGCTCCACCACATGGGGCGTGTAATGATGCAGGTGGGGCACATCTCGAAGGACCTTAAGATTGGTCAATCCCCATTAGTGGCCTAGGAGGTACAATGCCTTAGAGGGTTCATACATATGGGATGAGAGGCAGAATTCACTCGCATTTTTACCAGCCAAGGTTGGCCGGCAAGTGAAACTGCAGCCATGCTCAGACATTGGCGAGGCAACCCACCAAGGATGGCAGGAAGGGATGCAAAATTTATAGAAAGCCTCTACCACATCGAGCTTGCATTCCGAGATGTTTTCTACAAAGTGAAGAGGCAAGTACTGTGTACCGAGTTGGCGGTAGCAGGAAAGGTGGAAGCCTATCACATGCTACAAAAAGTGGAGGAGGAATCGACCATGACCATAAAGAATCTCCAAACTCAGCTAGCAGACTAGACTTAGGTATCGGATGCACAGGCAAAACAAATAGCCACATTGGAAGCTAGAGTGATTAGTTTGGAGGAAGGGAACCGCCAGAGGGAGGAGGAGTTTAGACAGAAGGAGGAGGAGACTCAGAAGCAAAAACAGATGTGGAGCGAGAAAGTCAAAAAATTGGAGGAACAGTTGGCAACCACAAGCGTGGAGGCAAACAAAGTCAAGAGCCAGCTGATGGAGGCAGCCCACATGGTGAAAGCTGCGAGAGAACGAGAAATTATTGCCGATCGCCAGCTTCGAGTACGCACGGAGGAAGTCAAGCGATTGAAGGACCAACACTCTTTTGCTGCTACTTCCACGTCATCAGTTCATCCAAGGACGTCCTCACTTCCCCCTTCCTCTCAATAAATTTTGTACAGCATCATTTCCCATTTTTGTTATCTTGTCGCTTGGAAGGTGACCTATTTTGTGGGGGGGATGATGTAAGTGGCTAAATATCCTTAGCGTAGTCGGCCGTAGTCGGCCGTAGTCGGCCAAGTTATTATAATGCAATAAAACTATAGTCTTAGTGGGAATAATTGTTGGCATGTACTTTCGGGTAATTAAGTCCCGATTAGTTGTAGCGGGTTGTTGTGGAATGTCACGACGATTGGTTGCTCAACCAACCGCCGAACGTTATATGTACTCAGTTTTGTAGTCGGGAGGACACAACCATTATCATTAGGATTATGATTCCATGATTGATAGCACGGATATACTTGTGATTGTACATGGTGATATTTACTGGATATGAATACAAACATCTTATGGTTCTAGCATATCGTACTGTTCTATTCTGTATGTTACATATAGTTCCGTTTACTTCCTGTGTACGTAGTACGTTGATATAAACACTTCGCGAGGTAAATAGAATGTGCACTCAAGATCCTTTGACAGGCGAGGTGCTAACATATGGCGGAGTACTAATGCTGAATTGAAATGTAACAAAGGCGGATAACCAGCCAAAGGGACTTTCCATGCTACCACCAAACAGTGGGGGGAAAAGATTACAATTTAAAATACTTCTTCTGCTGCGGCAGGCATCCACTGAAGAGTGGGGATTCGCCACTTGAAAGTGGGTATGAAAGAGATTACAATTCAATTTATCCTCACTGGCGGTATACCATCCAGGGGTGCTTAGTGTGAAACTAATTAAATAATGCAGCAATGTTAAAAACTGAAACAGTACTACTGTTAACAGTTTGTACAAATAAGAAGGCTACAAATTACAATGTTTTTCACCAATTTTCAAGTACCAAGTTATACATTGTTTCCATCTCAGAACATAATGAGAAAAAAAGAAGAAAGATGGAAACAACAAATGATTTAATTTTGTTTCAGCAAACTGTAATTCTGGAAATGTCAAATCAATAACTACAAAAAATTATCAAATGCTCATAACTCAATCGAATTACCTCCGAATTGCATGATTCCAAGTGCAATGATCAACTAGAAGATAGGCGCCCCTGCTGAGATGAAGAAACAGACTCAAAACACCACTATTTATTTATGGCACAAATCCCAATGCAAACTGAAAAGTACGACCCTCCTTGAGGGGCGATTTTAACATATAAAATCAAAGGCTCCAAACTAAAATTTGTAAATTGGTAGGAAGTGTCGCCCCAAGCATAGAATTCCTTTGGTCAGATACCCATCACCAAAATAAAATCACTCTCAGAGCTGCAAGTGAAATTGGCTTTCAGCTGCAAACAACAACTGCAAAACTGTAAAAACTCTCCAAAAATTCATCTTTTATCTCTATTTGCTAGTTTGATTGAGAATCAACAATAATTCAATTAGGTGTTATCTTGCAAACACGAAATTGAGAAAGGTACTAGGAGGTTAGCATTCCTCGAAGTGCAAAATGAGAATTCATTTCGACAGCATAAGTTTAGCATAACATGAGATAACCAAATGCTGGAGCAAGGCCACACTTTTAAAGAAAGAGGGATGACTGTTCAATTCCCTGAGATGGTACGCTAAAAGCCATCTCACATTTCTTTTTTCAAAAAAGATATAATTCTTTGAAAAAGGCGTCCCACTTGAGACAAGGTTATTAATTAAAACATTTTAATTTCTTTCATGAGGCGCCACCCTTTAAGTCCCTCTTTTAACACAACTTAAAGTTAACACCTTAGGCCAAGGGGTCAACTGCAAATTAGAACAATTTGCCTTTTAATGAAGAATTTCATTAAAATAATATTTCAAAAGACCAAAGCTTAATTCTGAATAACTGGTCCAAAGGATATGATGTACTGAAGATTGACAACTGCTAACTGCCAAAAATAGTATTTACTATAAATAGTAAATATTGAGGAAAGACCATAAAACCTCCAAAATTGGAACCCTTTGATTTACCTCAACGAGCCTACAGGACTCCGGAATAGGCTGATGAGCTGCTAATAGGATCACTGCCAAAAGGGGAACATTACAATTATTATTGATTGGCATTTTTGTTTTATTGCTAAACTCAATCATATTGAACATATGCAATCGGGTCTCATTGCAATACTTATCAAAGGAAGTTGACTTTGTTGAAAAGTCTCATGGCAATGATAAGGTAATTGATATCTTGTGGCGTCGACAACTATGATTCCTTGTGTTTAATAATTAACAATGTTTTTATTGTCGACAATTTTGGCAGAGTTATCATTTGTGTTGACAAACATGTGGATTTCCAATGATTATGTTTATGTGAAAAGTCTTCGAAGAGACTTGAAGTTTTATTTGGCAAAAGGTTTTCATTATGTTGTGAATAGGGTTTGAAACCCTAGCTGCCGCCATGGGTATTTTGTGAATACAAATTTCTGGTAAAAACTTCTCAGTCGAATGCTGTAGATAACAAGAATAAGCTCACTGTTTGAGCTTGGTGAGTTAGTGAAAGGTTTCGAGCTAGATAAAGTTGTATTTGTGAAGGCAAAGACAAGGCAACAATAGTAGAAGCTAGCCTCACTCAGCTGGACGGTTATCAGGTTTTGAGACTTGTCTTTCAGTTTGGTTTTTCATCGAAAACAGGTATTATTTCTGTTGAAATTGTTTCTTGAAGCAAATGAGTAAAGGCAGTTAATGTTTTTTTTAAGGATCGGGCTATAACTGAAATAGTTTGTTAACTTTGTTAAAGGGTTTTGTTTAAGAAGGATTATCTAGGTTTTTCCATTGAAACCCTAACTCGAGTTGCTTGGACGGTTACATAAACTGTATACAAAGGATATCTTGCATCTTTAAAAGATGGGTTTTTGGCATTTCTCGGTGGATCTGGAAGAAGAATATGAGACTTCAGACTTATCTTTGTATAGAAGTTGTATTGCATTGAAAAACTTTTATAGTGATTCTCAGCTTGTTGTATTTGAGAAAGATGTTGTCATACAATATTCTTCAATGTGTTTATTGAAAATATATATGGTCTTCTATTGAGATTCTAGAACTGCAAATTGCACTTCTAGGGTTCTGATAGAATACTATTGCTGTTATGCTTTGTAAAGGAGTTGGTGCTCTAAGTGAATGAAGAGAGGGATTTTTCGAGTGTTTTTAATTCCCCAAGAGGGTTTTCCACTCAAGACATATTCTGTGTTATGTGATGATTTTAATGTGTCATCAAATGGTTTGAATGGTTGTTAATTATCAGTCTTACATATCTGCAAATGTTTATGTCAAATCTCATGCATGAAAGGTTCTGATTTAATGTGAGCTCTGATACATTTGAAAGTGTTAAGTTTCACCTCTGTTAATGTTATATGTTTAATTCATGGTTCATGCAAGTACAATATAGTTCATGCATAAGTCAAATTTGTTCTTTGAACTATCATTTGGTGTTTTGATTTAAAAGTTAAGTTTGCTTCATATACTGTCCTTTGTCCTCTTGGTTCAAAAGCAAACATTAAACTCTTGGTTTTGAAAAAGATTGTGACTTTCATAAATCATTGATTCATGCCCCCCCTCTCAGTGATTTCAGTCTTCCAACAATTGGTATTCGAGCATAGGGTCCTCATATAGGTCTAATCCACTTAGGATTGATTCTGGTTTTGGAAGTCTATCAAACATGTCACAAGCTCAAGAAAGTACTTCTGTTTGAATGGTACAGACTATGTGTTTTATGGAAACATATCTGGTTTCAATTGATGTTGGTGTATAGAGCTAGACCCTTTCATAAATCAAACCAACTTAAGGGATTCCTAGTTTTTGAAGTGTTGTGTTTGATATGGCAAAAAGAGGAAGGAATAAGGGAAAAATAAGTTCACAACAAAATGCTAATCATCATGTTCTTCCTGAATCTAATATGAGGAGTAATGAGGAAGAGATCATAAACAGTAACTCTGAAATAATAGAGTACCTGTTGACGGGTGTTTTATGACCACACCAACACAGAATAAAGTTTCCAATGGCTACTCTATTCTCTCTTGATCAAAATATCCTTCATGCTAAGATTGCGAAAGATCATGCATTCAACTCCAAGGTTCCTTCATGCAGTGGACGTAGACTCGGTTGGCTCGATGTGATTTGCTGGTATTTCAAGGGGACTTACGTGATTGCTTACTCAAAAATGACTCTCAAGACTCGGAAGATTTATCAATGAAGCTCGATTTTCCTAAACTAACCAGAAAATGCTGAATTTAAATGGATGTAGGGATCAAAAATGCTATGATCTAATCTAAGAGCGGAACATGGAGATCAACTCTTGCAAACTTAAACCAAGCTCTGCTTTGCCTCACCTTGGACAATTTCCACAGAACCGGTGCAATCTTCAAAGGAGTAACTTGAGGTATTCAGATCACAGCTTAACATGAAGATACCATCACAACGACGCATACCAACATATAAGTCATAATCGAAGTTAAGTACATAATATTCCAGTTAACCACGCAAGGCGAACCCACCATCAGTGAGTTGCTAGTGGTATGGACTAATGAAGCTTGCTCAATTTGATCACCACATTCCACAACTATCTACGTGCATGAAATAAAATCTATTCTACTTTAAGATTCTACGCAAATTGGAAGGACGAAGAAATCTTGCTAGCTACCCACAACAAAAGATGAAACCACAAGCAATGATAACTATTTTTATTATAGGAGTGTTCACAACAATCTCTTACAAATCATTCAACTTGAAAACTTTCCTTCCTCTTCCTACCAATCTATGCTATCAATCTCTCTATGCTCTACTTCTATGCTATTCTCTCTACTCTCTATCTATCTATTCTCTATCTATATTACAAATGAGGGGGGATGCACCTTTTATAGTTGGCCAAATCCAGTGGACGACTCAGATTGAATTACAATGAAAGGCTCAGATTGAGCCACATATGCCCTGATCAAGATTCTTTCCTAAAAACCGCCACAAAGAGGAGTGGGGTAATAAATGAGCAAAAGATCCTCCACTCTCTCCCGAAACCATGATGAGCAATTAATGTCCACCATCACCTTCCAGAAGGTCATCGTCCAACAAGGTGTTTCCACTCTCCTTCTCTTTGACTGCGAACTCAATGAATTGGGCCAACACTATCTCAACCTCTTGAACCGAAATAGGTGGAATATGGTTGAGCTGAAATTCAAGCACCATGACTGTTTGCTCATGCCGAGTACAAGATTTTCTCCAAGTGACTAAGGCATCCTGGGTGTTCTGAATAATACTGGAGAAGGCTGAAATGTTTTCAAAATCATCCTGAACAAAGGATCTCACACTAGAGAAGGGCTCCAACCTACTCCTCAAGCCATCTATAGTCATCTCCTCTGGAGTCAGTCTCCTAACAAATATGGCCTCAAGTGTGTTCAGGACTCCATCCAGAATATTTCCCATAGCTTTCCTGACTCTAGATTAATCTGCCTGAGCTGCATGAAAGAAACCTCGGCCCGTGACCACTAAAGAATACCAACTGGTGAAGTCATATCTGTCACCCTCCTGTATCACGCCTCCCTCTACTAGAATCTGCAAGGGTATGTGCATCAAGGCCTCTAAACGAAGAAGAGACTTAGTTTGATAGATATGGGTCTTACTCCAGGCCTGATCAATGATATCCATGCGTGCCAGAATGTCAGAGGCCTGCCGATAAGAATGAGCGAGATCTATCATGAACTTCTCTGTTTCAGTGCGGACATTGCCAATCCACTTATCTGCTTCTTGGGCCATCTTCCTGAAGTCCTCCAAACCACTAACTGATTCTCTCGGGAGTTCTGCTGGAAGTTCAACTGTAGGGTTCTCTTGCCCACATGGACGGGCCAAGTGCCGCACGTAACCAACCAATGTCCTATGCTCCTTCAATCGTTTGTACTTTCCTTCGGTTTGGAGCAACCTATCCTTGAGCGCCTGATAGGAGCTATCACACTCAATTATTTGGGCCCCTGTAGGGCGGCCTAACTCTAAAGTGGTGACCATATAATTTTTCGGAACAGCATCATCTCGATCACACTCAACCCTGGAAATGGCCAGATGCAGTGTGCGAGAACCATCCTCATCCGTAAAAATCTTTGAGGATTTTCTGGCCTTCTTCTTCTCTGGCAGTGCACTGATTCTACTGAGGAATTCCTCCATCTCAATCGTTAGGTCAGTCTCAGTAGGATCCCTTCTCATTCTATCCCTTAGCCAATCTGGCACTGCCTGCTGCAGGTTACTAACAACAAGTGGCTGTTCTTCTCTCGCTTCTTGTTCTCTATTAACATTTTGATGAGGCTCATCAATCTCTGTTTGTTGGGTACCTTCTCTTGAGACTTGAGCCTTCTGCCCTACAGTAGTATCATCCTCTAAAGCTACCTCAATTTCCCGCTGGAAGCAAGTATCCGTGGCTGTTTTCTCTTCTCCCTCCAGCTGGTTGTCTCTTCTAGGCACATTGACACTTTGACCAACTGACTCCCTACGAGGTGGCTGATTTGCAAACTATAACTCTTGTTCTTCATTCAATCTATTTCTTTGGTCTGCAAACAACGAGACCTCCTGTACACTTGGAGAACGAACCCGTGATGGTGTGGATGATGTTTCCTCAACTCTTTGAGGCACCTGTTCCTCTCTCCGTGGTTCTGGAGCTTGGGAGACCTGTTTCTTCTTTCTAACTGTTGGCGGCCTCTGGTCACCCAACAAGCTATAAGTGAGAGGAATTGACCTGCTCTTAAGCCAAGATTTGTGTCACTCAGCTCTCCCAAATTCGAAGTAAATTTTGACTCCAGAAGAAAAGGCTTGCTCAACTTCTTGATTACTGTCTGTCTAGATACACTGGCTTTGCTGGACTCAGCATTTGCAGCTTTACTTGCTCTTGCAGTCGCTCCTCTATTTACTTCAACCATTCTGCAGAAATAAAAGATATTCATTAGAAACTTAACTTAGAAAATTCATTAACCTTGTGATGCCCAACACATGGAGCGAACTTTGAAAAGTGAGGAACTCCAACACTAAAATTCTGACTTCAAACCTCAATACTTTGCAGCAATATCAATATCTCTTCTGACACTTGGAGATTTTCTTGCTCTTTCAGCAACTTCTCCGCTTCGATTTTCTTCACCCACAGTGTGTCTTCAAGTCGCACTTGCAACTGGTGAAGAGAAATGAAAATTTTCATAGCTCTTATAACTTAGCCTGAGAATATTTCGACTTCTAGAAGGAGGCTTATTTTAGCAGATGCATTTAATTTCTCCTCCACTATTCTACAGAAGTTCGAATTTTCCCTCCTCTGGCAATTTGCAACAATTGTCATTATATATTTTAATTTGAAAATTTCACCCCATTGATATTAAAATATAATCATCCCCTAGGCATAGGCGTACTTTATCATGAAGAATTTTAAAATCACCGCTTAGAAAATATTAAATCATGTGCCTTGAAAATTTTATTTTATTCTCCTACCTCAAGAATTTTTTTATTTGAGCCTTAGACAATTTTCTCTGCTTTAGAAATTTCATCAATTGTAAGCCAAGCGTTCATTTTAAAATCACAAGCCAATGCATTTAATTTCGTCAATCCATTTCCCCCTTAAAAAATATTCAAGACCCTCTTAGAAAATATTTTCCAAGTTTATTATTCAAGGCGCACATGAAGGGGTTCATTTAATTTATCACCCTTGAAAATATTTTCCTCTATCGTTTATTTCAACCTTTTCCACCTTGGGCGCACTTGAAGGGGTCTATTTCACTTTCAACGCCTTGGAGTATTTTTAACTCATCTTCTCAACTTGGGCGCATTTTACCCAGTGGCCTTTTATTTCATGCCATAGTCGTTTTCTAATCCTCTAGCCACCATGGGCGCATTTGAAAAGGGGTTCATTTAATTTTTTTCCTTAGAAAATTTCCAAATACTACTTTGGGCATGTTTTACCCCTTGAGCTTCCATTTCATGCCATAGGCGTTTTCTTATACCCATCTCCCTTGAGGGCACATTTGGAGGGTCAAGCTTCCATGTTCAACGCCTTGGAAGATTCCACACAACTTCTCTTTTAGGGTGCATTTGAGGTGGGGTCATGCCACTTTTCATGCCTTAGGCGTTTTCTTTCATGACACCTCTTATCAACTTGGGCGCATTCCAGGGGGTGTGCTTCCATTTTGAATTCATTACCTTAGAAAAATTTCTTTCTTGCCCTCAACCTTGGGCGCATTTCTCTAGTGATGCTTCCACTTTATGACTTAGAAATTTCTTATGCTTCTCTACTCCCTTCTTAACTTAGGCACATTTTGATGGGCATGCTTTTATTTTTGACTTAGAAACTTTTCAAACACTTTCACTTCATGTCAAGGGCGCATTTGACCCCTTGAGGTTCATGTTTTACATGCCTTAGAAACTTTTCAAGCTTCCATCACAAGGTGGGCGCATTCAAGGGGGCCTACCTCCATTTCCATACATCCTGTCTACCTTGGGTGCATATGAGGGGTTAAGCTTTTATTTTCAATGCCTTGGAAAATTTATTGCCACCCTGTCACCTTGGGCGCATATCCACCTCAGAGCTCTGAAAACTCATGCCTCAGAAAATTTGCTCTTTCTTGTCTTCCATCTTGGCATATCTGGACACTTAGCTTATTTTCAACCTGCTTGCCCTCATTTTCTATTTTTAGTAATCCCCTGATCCTCGAACTTCTACAACTCCTATTGACTTGAAATTTTCCCAACATGATCCTTGTGAGTTAACTGCCTTGTTCATACTTGCCTTTTGCATGCGCCTGCTATTTTTAGCTCCGTTCTGGAAGTGACTTACTATAAATAGTAAGTATGTAGATTTTGCTAGTGGACTCCTTGAAAGATGCTGATCTCGATAGGATACATCAGTTTCTCATTTTCTCGAGTTTTGCCCTTCATTTTAGGCATCAAAGTTGGAAACCCTAATTTCACTTGCATGTGCCTCAATTGACCTCTGTTTCTGTTTTGAATTGCTTTGCTCTTGAAACTGAAGATCTGGGGCTGCTGGAGTGAACCTACTAAAAATAGTAAGTGCCTGAAAAAGTGATCAATTGATTGCCGGACTTGGTTGCAAGTCATATTGCCCGAGAGATCTTAAGAAACCCAGAAAACTGGTCTGCATGCGAGTACCTGCTAAAAATAGTAAGTCATCAATTTGACTTGCATGTTATATCATCGCGAAGCTCTCGAAAAACCCAGAAAGACTATCCTGACATGCATTGAAAAATCCTACATTCAAACCCTAAAAACCGCTCCGAAAGTTAGAACTGCTAAAAATAGAAAGTTGTCAGAATTTGCTCAAATTTTGCGTGCAAGCACCTTGGAGTGTTATAAACGTGGTGAAGCAATCAAAATTCCAAAATCTTGAGGAAAAGATCCCAAATTTTGTCAGAATTCAGTGAAATTTAAATGGGATCTTGCCTGAAGCCTCCAAAATGCAAAGCCAAGCTCAAAATTCAATTTGCCAACTTGATTTGACCTCAAACAAGCCTGAAGAATGAAAACCCTAATTCATCAAAATGCACTTCAGACTCAACCAAAATTTCCAATTAGGTCAAAGATAGGGACATCCCCGAAAAGACCGCGAGGAACAGAGAGAGAGATGCAAAACAAAGCCAAAAGACTAGAATGGAGCAAAAATTAGGGGGTACCTATTGTGACCTTTTCACACATCACCCCATTCAAAATGAGGACCCCCTAATTTTTGCTCCATTTTGGTCTTTTGGCTTTGGGTTTGGGTTGTTTTGTGTCTCTCTCTCTATTCCTCGCGATCTTTTCGGGGATGTCCCTATCTTTTGACCTAAGTTGAAATTTTGGCTAAGTCAGTGAAATTAGGGTTTTCATTCTTCAGGCTTGTTTGAGGTCAAATCAAGTTGGCAAATTGAAATCTGAGCTTGGCACTGCAATTAGAAGATTCCAGGTAGGATCCTATTAAATTTTCACTGAATTCTGACAACTTACTATTTTTAGTAAGTACTTAATTTGAGGTCTTTTCCTCAGGATTTTGGGAATTATGGTTGCCTCACCACATTCAAGACACTTCAAAATGCTTGCACGCAAAATTTGAGCAGATTCAAACAACATTCTATTTTTAGAAGTTCTGGCTTCAAAGGCAATTTTCAGGGTTTGCATGTCTGATTTCTTAGTGCATGTCAGGATATTCTTTCTGGGTTTTTCAAGAGCTTCGCGATGGTATAACATGCAATTCAAAATGATGACTTGCTATTTTTAGCAGGTGCTCACATGCAGACCAATTTTTTTGGTTTTTTTAGATCTCTTGGGCAGTATGACATGCAAATACATCTGGCAAACAGTTGATCACTTTTCAGGCACAACTACTTTTAGCAGGTTCACTCCAGCAGCCCTAGACCTTCAGTTTTGAGAACAAATCAGTGCAGAATAGAAACAGAGTGAAGTGGAGGTCAAATGGGGCACATGCAAACGAGATTAGGGTTTCCTACTTTTATGCCTAAAAAGAAGGGCAAAACTTGGGAAAAATGAAAAACTGATGTATCCCATCACGATCAACATCCTTCAAGCAGTCTATTGGTAAAATTTGAGCACAATCCGAGTACTTACTATTTATAGTAAGTCGCCTCCAGAATAGAGCTAAAAATAGCAGGTTAGCACGAGGGGGTAGGTGTGAACAGGTCAAACAAGTCATGAGGGTCATGCTTGGCAAATTTTAAGTCAATAGGAGTTGCAGAGGTCTGAGAATCAAAAGGTTACTAAAAATAGAAAATGAGGGCAAGCAGGCTAAAAATTGGCTAAGGATTCAAGAGCCACCCCCAAAAGTTTCCTTGACACTCCAAATGCAAAAACGCATCTAAGGCATGCAGTTGAAAATGGAAGCTAGACCTTGCAAATGCGCCCTTGACTTAAGGTGAAGGAGTTTGACAGTTGCTAAGTCAAGAATGGAAGTCCACCCCTCCATATGCGCCCTCAAGAGAGAAGGAAATGTTGAAAAAATTTCTAAGTGTCAAAATGGAAGTTCCCCCCTCAAAATGCGCCCAAGGTTGAAAGGACAAGACTTAGAAATTTTCTATGTCATGCAAAGTGGAGGCACCACTAGGGAAATGTGCCCAAGTGGAGAAGTGATGTGAAATTATTCTAAGGCATTGAGAATATAAAAGCTTGACCCCCTAAATGCGCCCAAGTTGAGAAGAGGAGCAAGGAAATTTCTTAAGTAAGAAAACATGAAGTCCACCCCCCCAAATGCGCCCTTGGGATGAAGTAAAAGTGTTTGAAAAAGATTCTAAGTATGAAATGGAAGCTCACCCTCTAGAATGCGCCCTCAAGAAGATAGAGGCTTGAGAAAATTTCTAAGTTAGAAAATGGAAGTAGAAGACCTCAAATGCGCCCAAGGAAGAAGGTGGTTGAAGAATATTTTCTAAGGCTGAAAATCTGAAGAACATGGGTCTAAATGCGCCCAAGAAAGAGAATGTGTGGGATAGAAAAGTTTCTAAGGAAAAAGTAAAACTACAACTCCTCTAATACACCCATGAAGAGGGAATGAAGGATGCTCAAGTGGAGATTATCTAAGTGGTGAAACAAAAGCACAAGAGGTGATGTGCGCCTAAAGGAGGTAGATGAATTGAAAAATTTCTAAGTATAAAAAATGAAAGTAGACCCTCTCAAATGAGCCAAGATAAGTAAGAGGAGGTGTTGAAAATTGGCCAAGGCAGAAAATCTAAAGCCAAGGGGCCAAATGTGCCCAAGGTGATATGAGGTTGAAGAATATTTTCTAAGGCTTGGAAACTTGAAGTGAGCCCTCCCAAATGTGCCCAAGGTAGGTAAGAAGGGGAAAAGATAGTGAAAATTCTCTAAGGTATTAAACATGATGCTAGAAGGGTTAAATGCGCCCTAGGACAAGAGGTGAAATATGTTCGCAAGAGATGAAATTTGTCTAAGGCACGAAGGATTTGAAGATGAAGTAGAACTCAAACCTCAAGCTCCCATATGCGCCCTAGGTAAAGAGGGATAGGATGGATGGAATTTTCTAAGGCACTAAAACATCAGGCAATACTCCTTGAATGCGCCCCAAAGAAGAGCAAGACAGTTGAAAAGATTCTAAGGCAAGAAACAGGCGAGAGGAGTCAAATATTTTCTAAGGCAGGAATGTGAAGTGCCAAGAGGAGAAATGCGCCCTATAGGAATGTGAAAGCCAAAAGGAGGTTAAGTGAAATAAGTGGAAAAGGGATTCTAAGGCATTGCAAAATCAAAGAGGACCCCCTTCAGGTATGCCCTCAGGGAGGAGAAATTTCTAAAGAAAACTTAAGGTGGTGAAATGCGCCCAAGGGGGTAAGTTGTGAAATATTTCCAAAGGGTTGATATGAACGTTAATGATATTTTCAATGGGTAAAGTGAGAAATTAAATCGACCCCTTTAAAGTGCGCCCCATGAACAAATGAAGTTAGGAATTATTTTTCTAAGGGAATTTTAATATTTTTCTAAAGGGAAATATTTTCTAAGATTGTCTTGAATATTTTCTGAGGAAATAAGTTTTTAATGTATTGTGCTTTGCCTTGGCTTGTGATTTTAAATGGACGCCTGACTTGTGATTGATAAAAATTTCTAAGCGGAGATGAAATTGCTAAGGCAAGAAGATCAAAACATCAAGATGGTATGCGCCCTAGCACACAAATGTTGAAAAGTTATGAAGAAAGCAAGATTTGCTAGAGAAAAGTGATGAGTTTTATCAGATCTAGAGGTCAAGCAGACCTTGGAAATCAGAACTTGGAAATTAGGTAGGTGAAATGGATTTATACTATAAGTGTTCTGATGCTCTTTGTCTGTTTTTGTAGGATGAACACCGGGGCCAAGGCATGATGAATTGAGGTGATGGAGCAGGACAACGTTATAACCTTGGAAGGGGAAGAAGGCAGGCAGGTGGCAAGGAAGAAAGGGTCGAATCCAAGACAAGAAAAGCCTTCAAGATCAGGATGGAGGAAATGATGAAGGCCCAAGCATGAAAGATCATCCTCAAGCACTAAAATGTCCTCAAGGCTAAGGAGGATGAATGAGCAAAAATATCAATGTTAAAAAGTGACAGCAGGATGGATCGAAGAACAAAGTAGAGGAATTCTTCTTAAGTGTGAAGTCCCTCTCCGGCAATGTTAGAAGCTGTGATGATCAAATTGATCGAGTTTGCAGTCAAGGAGAAGAACAGTGGGAACACGTTTCTGGACGTGAATCTTCTGGATGATAGTGGGCATTAATTGCTCATAGTGGAGAATATTTTGTTCATTTATTACCCTACTCCTCTCGGTGGCGGTTTTTAGGGCAGAATCTTGATCAGGGCTTAAGTGGCTCAATCTGAGCCCTTTATTGTAATTGAATATGAGCTGTCCATTGGACTTGGCCAACTATAAAAGGGGCATCCCCCCTCATTTGTAATGGATTAGAATTAGAGATTAGACATTTAGAGAGGAGAGAATAGCATAGAAGTTAGCATAGATTGATAGCTTAGATTGAAGAAGAAGGAAAGTTTTTCCATTGAATGCTTTGTAAGAAGTTGTTGTAAACACTCTCATAATAAAAAGAGTTATCATTGCTTGTGGTTCCATCTTTTATTGTGGGTAGCTAGCGAGGCTTCTTCGTCCTTCTAATTCGCATAGAATCTTAAAGTAGAGTGTAAAGTAAAGTAGATTTCATTTCATGCAAGTAGTTGGTAGTTGTGGAATGTGGTGTTTAATTTGAGCAAGCTTCGCTTATCCATACCACTAGTAGGCTTATTGACGGTGGGTTCACCTTGCGTGGTCAACTGGAACATTGTGAACTTAACTTCAATTGCGGTTTATATGTTGGTATGCGTCGTTGTGATGGTATCTGCATGTTGGGTCGTGGTCTGAATATCTCTCGTTACTCCTTTGAAGATTGCACCGGTTCTGAGGAAGCTGCTCGAAGTGAGGCGAAGCAGAACTTGGTTGAAGTTTGCAAGAATTGATCTCTGTGTCCTATATTTAGAGTAGACAGTAGCATCTCTAATCCCTGCATCCTTTTAAATTCAGCATTTTCCTGGTTAGTTTAGAAAATTCGAGCATCATTGATAAATCCTTCGAGTCCTGCAAGTTCTTCTCTTCGATCGAACAATTGTGTAAGTCCCCTTGGAATAACCAGCAAATCACATCAAGCCAATTGAGACTATCCACTGCATGAAGGAACCTTGGAGTTGAATGCATGATCTTTCTAGCAATCTTAGCATGCAGAATACTTTGTTCAAGAGAGGATAGAGTAACCGTTGGGAGACTTTATTCTGTGTTGGTGTAGTCATAAAACACCCGTCAACAGAATTGGCGCTAGAAGGAGGGCTGAGCATTAGGTTGTTTACTTTCACAAGTAGGGAAATTCAGCTGGACAGAACTGGTATGAACTTTGAAATGCCAAATCAGAGATATATTAGATCTCTCTTATATCAAAAAATCCAAAAAAAGTGAAAAGTTTAAAAATAAAAAAAAATAAAAATCAGAGGGATTCCTCAATGGATGGGCAGTTGTCTCCAAGAAGTTTATCTGACTTTGCAACGAGAGATGGATGCAGAATTCACGGTACCACTTGGCACAATGAATTAAATTGTGTGACATTCTTGTCAAGGGTACATCTGGTTTTGCAACGAAATTTTTTCTTTCAGGATATTTTCAAACCAGTGGTGCCAGCAAACCCTGAATTAGAAAATCCAAATCTCAGTGAATTCTTCGAGAGATACAAAGAAATGAGCAAGAAACAGTTGAGTATTGAAAATTTGCCCGCGAAACACATCTAATTGGCTAGCTGGTGTAGAATTCACAATGCAAGGCATTCGGAATTCACTTGTGAATTATGCAAGGAGGCCATTAGCCAAGTACAACATTAGTTAGGATTGTTGGAACAACCGGGTATATGCAGTGCAAAATTTTCAAAGGATTGTAAAGAAGCACACATTCGGCCAGCATACCCTGCACCAAAGAAGGAATGCCTAGAAGATAAAATGTAGAGGATGCATCTCACAGTTGTGATGGGCGAAACTTATCCGAAGAAGCATAGCACCACATCATGTGACAATCAAAGGAGTGAATTTCAAGAAGATAGCATGATTGAGCCAAAAGAAATTGCAGTTGAAAATGAAGTTCCGAACATTGCGCCGAAGGAAGAAGGCATTGAAATGAAGGAAACAATGGAAGACGTTCAAGAGAATGAAGAAATTGTGGGCAATGATCAAGGTTCGGAAAACTATCACGAAGACCTATCGTTTGATGCTTCGTCAATCCAAGAAAAAGAGGAAATCCTTGCTGAGCATTCATCCGCACCACAAAGAGAAGATCCAAATGAGGAGCTGCAAGCCGTTATAAGAAAAGAAATTTCAAGTACCCTTGGAGTAAATCATCAAAAAGATGGGCAAACTAGTGAGCAAGTTGTGACATTAAAAGAAGTTTATGAAGAACAATCATCATATTTCAAATGCCCCGCCTCCCTCCCACAAACAAAACAATCCGAAGGGGCGCTACCCTTTATATTTGAAAACCAGCTTATTAAGGAATCCTTAATTTTTAAGGACATGCTTACAGATGTGTACAAGGATGCTTGGTTTATTCAACATGAGGATACAGACATAAAAGAGTTGTTCCAGGGTTTCAAGGTTGAGTCAGAACTTCACGAGCATGATGCTGGTACAAGCGGAGTACTGTATCACCAACTGCGACCTCCTAAAGATGAATGGATAAAAGAAGAATGTCAACTTGAAGGCCAAGTACCACCTGATGAAGCAAAGAGCGATGAACAATTCGAAGGGGCGCTGAGTCTACTTCCAAGAAGGTCTCAAGATGAATTAGCAAGTAAAATTTCGCATGTCATAGATGCAAATGGAACCACACATCACCAATGGCGACCTCTAGAGGATGTTTGGAATCTCTCTTCACGCGGTAGGTCGGTGCACAACAATCAAGAGTCTCCATTCAAGCATGAAGAACACTAGGTTGTCTCTTTCCTTGCTCTTGATTTTGAAAGTTATGAATTTGATTATGGAGGTCTAGGAAAGACAACTTGCCTGTGGATTAATCATGGTCTAAATGAGTTGCCTCAATTACTAATCTTTCCTGAAGTTTTGCTTGAGTTTGAGATTGGTATTGTAAATGGTTACTTTTTTGAGTTCAAAGACAAATTTGCTAGGCTCCGCACTATCACTATTGTTGTGTTGCCACTGAATGTCCTAAGAAATCAAGCTAGGAGTTGTATATATTTTTGTCCTCTGAGTCTTGTTCGTTCAAAATTTTTTTCCTGTTAGAGTAGGTTTTCCTTTTCGTTTTTGCTTAGCTTGGTCCGCTTTGCTTTCTTTAGTTTAGTTGTTCCTTAGTTTAGTTGAGAATAAAGGGATCCCATTTGTGAGGGGGGTGTTGTGCTGTTTTGGATAATCATTCAAGAAGCGCTTTAGAATCCGAGGTTGTTCTTTCGAGTTTTATCATTTGGTTAGGATTTGTACTTGACTCGGAAGGGAATCATCTATTGTGTCTTGATACCAAATCTCACGATTACTATATTTTACACACATAATTGATTGCCCTAAGTCATTGAGGTTTCTTGGGAGAAGTCATGGCAGGTGAAAAATCTTAAATCCTACTTAATCACCCCTGTAATTCTCAAACCCAAAAGAGCTTCACTGCTTATGAGCCAATTGAAAAGAAAAGAGAGGATAAAATGTGCTAAAAAGAAATATCTGAAAAAGAGCTATGAAAGAAATATCAAAGTATTTGGCTTTGGGAATTTGCGAATAACTCCATCGGGGCTATGGACGCCCGGCTGGCAATGGAACAATATTCCTGAGAATTACAGGAAGCTTTTAAAGTTAGGATCATTATGTAGCTCGTCACGACGGATTCTAGGAACTTCAATGGTCTTTTGAGTTGGAATAAACACATATGCACACACTTGTAATCAAAAGATGAGGTGCCTTGATCCAATTTAGGATTCCTCTTCCCTTTTAAGTATGTCCCCTAGTCAATTGATAAAATGGAAAGAATTATCCAAAGGGTTCTGAGTATGAAAGGGGTTTTGTCTTTGAAATGTTCAGGAACATTTATTCGAAGTGGCGCTAATGTTGTGACCTTTTCACACCACCCCATTCAAAATGGGGACCCCCTAATTTTTGCTCCATTATGGTCTTTTGGCTTTGGTTTTGGGTTGTTTTGCGTCTCTCTCTGTTCCTCGCGGTTTTTTCGGGGATGTCCCTATCTTTTGACCTAAGTTAAAATTTTGGCTAAGTTTGTGAAATTAAGGTTTTCATTCTTTAGGCTTGTTTGAGGTCAAATCAAGTTGGCAAATTGAAATCTGAGCTTGGCACTGCAATCAGGAGACTCCAAGCAGGATCCTATTAAATTTTCACTGAATTCTGACAGCTTACTATTTTTAGTAAGTGCTTAATTTAAAGTCTTTTCCTCAGGATTTTGGGAATTCTGACCGCCTCACCACATTCAGGACACATCAAAATGGTTGCACACAAAATTTGAGCAAATTCGAACAACATTCTATTTTTAGCAATTCTGGCTTCGAAGGTAGTTTTCAGGGTTTGCATGTCTTATTTCTCAGTGCATGTCAGGATATTCTTTTTGGGTTTTTCAAGAGCTTCGCGATGGTATAACATGCAAGTCAAAATGATGACTTGCTATTTTTAGCAGGTGCTCGCATGCAGACCAGTTTTCTGGGTTTTTCTGGGTTTTTTGAGATCTCTCGGGCAATACGACATGCAAATACATCTGGCAGACAGTTGATCACTTTTCAGACACTTACTATTTTTAGCAGGTTCACTCCAGCAGCCCTAAACCTTCAGTTTCAAGAACAGATTAGTGCAGAACAAAAACGGAGTCAAGCGGAGGTCAAATGGGGCACATGCAAACGAGATTAGGGTTTCCTACTTTTATGCCAAAAAAGAAGGGCAAAACTTGGGAAAAATGAAAAACTGATGTATGCCATCACGATCAGCATCCTTCAAGCAGTCTATTGGCAAAATTTGAGCGCAATCCGAGTACTTACTATTTATAGTAAGTCGCCTCCAGAAACATGGCTAAAAATAGCAGGGCAGCACGAGGGTGCAGGTGTGAACAAGTCAAACAAGTCATGAGGGTCATGCTTGGAAAATTTCAAGTCAAAAGTATAGATAGAGGGGGTCAACCTTTGTTTCATTATCCAAGATATTTGATACTTGACTTGTTATGCTTTGTTGTGGAGAAGCCTAGGGTTTCTGCAGAATATTCCATTGGTCATTGGGAACAATCACCCCCATTCATTAGCATAACTGAGGTGGTGAAATATTCCTCCGAAGGGTTGCAGCTGAGAGGAAGATACTTCAGTCTTTCTATTGTGCTTCAAAGACAATTTTAGTGGCCTCTGGCCAAAATTTTGTGGTCTCATCATAAGCAATTTGGAGATATTTTTGGTGGAGATTTTGGTGACATTCCTAGCTTGATTATTACAGCGATTTTACTCATTCAAGGGCATTGTGGAGATTACAATAGTCTGATGTAATTTTCAGACTTCATATCAGCTGGTCTAGGAACCATGATTTTACTCATGGAGGCTACAAAGGGCAACGATTTCACCTCCTAACCTGAGCGCTGCATTCCTGGGAGTTAGATGATTATTCTAAGGGCAATTTGGGAGCATAGGCGAATTATTTTCAAAGGCTGCAAATCTGAACAGGGGCGTCTAGGGTTTAGAGGGCGATTTCATGTTGGAAATTCAGAAAAAAAAATCAGAATTATTCTCTCTCAATCTACCACGAATTCTCCAGGTTTTCCTATGTCTTTTGCATTCATATTTGAGCATATAGAAAAGTATTCATTACTACTGTAGGTGATCATCTATATCAGATTGGCATTGTATTTGAGTTTCATTGTAAGGCCAGGAGTCTTGGCTATTCACATTAGTATTGTACTTGAGATTGCATTTAATTAAGGAGGGGTAAGTTGCATGCCAATTGTTTGATGTAATGCTTGTTTTGATTGAGCTCTAGATTATCATATGAGTATGCATGCCAAGTGTTTGTAAAAATTTCATTTGGCTGTAGGAGTACATTTCTTATGTAGAGTTCATGTATATGCAATTAAAAAGACAAAAGAATTGCATTATCATCTTAGATCATTGCTTAGTCATTGTAGTGTTAATTTGCAAACCTATAAACTTCATTTAAAACCAATCCAAGTAAGCAAGCAAACTGAAAACACAGAATCAGCAAGAAAAGAGATTGTATGAGAATTGTTTAACAATATTCCTTGAGGCCTAAATCAGCAAACTTAGGTCAGATATTGCAAGGAATACTATTGTGGTATTGGGACATTTTAAGTGTGAACATTGCCATTTTAGTCTATCTTTCTTCCTTTAGGGTGAAAAACCCTAGATGTGTTAGAGGGCTCATAGTTACTAAAATCTTTGTTCTCATTTTGGTGAACCTGGCCATATTCCTTGAGTTTAGATTCAGCAAGTTAAGGCCAAAGTATGCAAGGGATATTACAAAGGATGTAGAACATTTCAAGCAAATGAAACGTGCAAGTGTAAAGCTGAATTCTGCACCTCCTTGCCCATGCCAAAATGAGAGCTTTGGTAGAAGCATAGAGGATAGGAAATTCTATCAGATGTTGTAGTTTCAATTGACCTTGTAAGCATGCATGCAAAATGTGGAAGCAAAGATAAAGCGTGAGATATGTTTGACATGATGCCTTAGAGATCTCATCTCTCGGAATGAAAAACTGCAGAATATGCATTGATAGATCTAATAAAAGACTCTAAAGAGCCCACGCCATTGTGATTGCAGAGAGGTAAAGCAACCTGCGCCATACCTGCATGATAGAGTGGTTTGTTCAAGAAGTCTTTAAGTGTTTTCAAATAGTCCGACTGAATACTTTAGGAAATTTCAAGCAACTATATTTTCTAAACAGGCATGCAATTTGTGGAGGCATAAACCAGACATGTGAAACATTTGATAGAGACTAGAATAAAGGATGTCACCTCATAGCATGCAATGACTACATTATATTCTTAAATGGATTGTTTTAAAAGCTACTAGCTATGAAAGGGCACTCACAACTCAAGCCGCACCATTCAAGCCTGTGCCACACATGCATGATAAAGGATTCATTGAAGTCTCAAACACCCACACCTCTATCCTCAACTTGCGAATTTAAAATCTTTGATATGCAGTGCAAAATGTGAATCGAGTAGACACCTCAAATAATATACTCTCGTGGGATGCCATAATCATTTTAAAAGCTTTATTTAAGCTTGGTGCCATGCAGGAGATAAGATGTTAGTTTTTAAAGTCTTTAGAAACTTTCAAACCGATGCAATTTACATATGCAAAGACTCTATATTCTGCTCATTCCATGCAGAGACACATGCTGAGTAGCTACAGAGGAAATGCATAAAATGGGCCTGTTGAACAAACGCTCCCACGCCTCTCAAGAATGATTGAATGGGACTGTTGAAGGGACTTTAGAAACTTCAAGCAAATACAATTAGCAAGATTAAGGCACCATATTGTTTGATTTTATCTCATGCATGCATATTGTGAATGCATGAAACCGAGCCATGCAGCTACGGAGAAATGCTTAGAATGGTTTATGGAAAATGCCTTAGAAACCTCAAGCAAATGCAATTAGGACAAGAAAGATATGTATTAAAATGGTTTTAAAAGGACATGGAATCTTTCAAGCAAGATGCAATTAGCACATGTATGGTCAAAGTTCACAATTTTCACCGGTATCTTTCTTGCCTACGCCAAAATGGGAGCCTAGAGATTTATCAAAGCATAATGGGAAGTGGATTTTTGTCAAATTTTGAAGTTGCAGAGATGCTTTGGTAGACATGCTGTCATGTCCCCAAAATAGCAACACAAACATAAATAAATAAACAAATGACCTCAAACATTTAAATGCAATTTGCATAAGAAGATGCAAATAAATAACAAAATATATAAAAAGAAAGAAATTATTAATTATAATTATCACAAGATAGTATTACAATTGTAATCATCAAATACAATATTGAAATACAAACATTAGCAATTTAAATATTATTATTAGAATATAAAAAAAAAAATATAACAATATTAATATTATATATAAAATACATGTGTAATATATCAATATGAAAATATATAAATATGAAATAACAAATATAATAATAATATATAGGCAAATTATTGTTATTACATTCTAGTATTAAATAACTTAATCTCAAAAATAATAATAATAAATAAATATTATGATCATTACACATCAAAGATTTTTTAATAATAAGATATTAGCAAATTAGTTTTATTATTATACTTTAATATGTTCAATCAAACATCAAAATAATATAATAAAATAAGTATATAATCTGAAATATCATAATTAGTAATAATAATATATTATTTTCAAAGATAGATATTATTGTGATAATAAGCCTTCTAAGGCAGCAATTAAATCTAACAAAGAGGTATATTTTATGAAAAGTCACCTCTTTTACCAAACAATACATTCCCCCATGAGTCACCTACCTTGAATGGTATAAATAGAAGGAAGGAAAATAAGGAAGGGAGAGAAAAACATTGAGAAATACAATCTGCAATTCAGAACTGCAGCAACAATGATTGGTATGCATTAGAATATAGAGCCATTAAATATGTATATATTATTTAATGAACATATAGGTATATGTGCATGAATGTGGATAAATTTTATAATGAATAATATGAAATGAATAAAATTTATATAAATATTAATATAAGGAGAGAATAATAATTGAATAAGTAATAATATATGAATAAACATATATATGAATAATCAATAATCAATACTAATATAATTGAACAATGAATAATATATAAATAAGAAATATATATATATATATGATTATGCAATAACGATACTTATAATTAATGATGACTCTTTAATATAAACATAAGTAGATTATGTATTTTTATGAACTGTCCTCATCCTATGATTAAATGTAAGGTTGAAGGAAGACGATTAAGGAACAAGGAGACATGGGAAGACACAACTGATTAGGTGATGTACTCACTTAGCAATAATATTTAGCATATTTTGAATATAAGAAATAGATATTGTTAATCTGATTATTGATATAATGCTTTCTTTAATCTTATCATAATGAGAATCATTCTAGGAAATAATGAACTTAAAAAATCATTGATACATGAAAATGTATTTGATTATAGGTATGAAATAGATGAATGCAAATATATCTGATTATGTAAAGATTGTCTTCTTCGTGATTGGTACCCTCTTAGGCAGGTGAAGTAGAGTCCAAGTGGAGAGCCTAAAAACCCTCTTCTCATGTTCGTAGGCCAAGGAACGGGTTAGACATAGAGAGGTGGGGGTCCCACCGTAGGAAACTAAACCATTATAGGGGTGGTAGGTCGTAGGCCCTTGGATCGTAGGACTTCACCTTGTCCTAATAGGGCAAGTGTCTTTGAGGTACTGACTTGTATGGGGATAGGCAGGGACTAAGCCGTTGGGAAAGGATGATTGTGAGAGGCAACCTCCCCTGCCCAACACAAAGGCTTCAGGGCAAGATCCATACAAGGCACTCCTCTTGCTTGTTAAAATTGTATTTATGATTATGCTTATATTTTGGATATCTAGATATTAATGCTAATAGATATATGTGTTTTTGGAAATTTGGTTAATATGGTGAATGCAGGTTTCAGACCAAGATTACTTCATTAAAAAGAACATTCATTTGGAAGGAAGAAACCCTAAACCTAATCAACAAAGGGATTTTAGGGCAAGTCCGGTTAAGGGACATTACACATGCATGCAAAACAAAAGCATAGACAAAGCACATGAACGTTTTGGAAGAACATCTTGGAGAGTATCATCTCATGCAATGAATGATAATATGATATACACAAAATGAATTGGTGAAAGTGTTTTAGAAACTTTCAAACGACTACATTGAGCATAGTTGAAGGTGAAACATGCATTGTTCACGCCCATGCCATGATAAGAGCTTTTGAAATCGCGTGTAATCATTTTCCAGAGTGAAATATGCAGAATTTTTTTTGTCGAGGGTTGTAGATGCAAACAATTTGCAAGTGCATGTGATTTGGGAGCACAGACAAAACACATGAATTCTTACAAAAAGCATCAAAATAAGGTATGAGCATCCATCTGAATATTGTTTGATGAACGATTAGAAATTCTATGTTAAGAGGATCCAATCATACTTGCATGTGAATTATGAAAATGCATGCGAAATAACACAAAATTGCCCTACTGCATGTCAAGGGAGAGGTCCATTCATGAAATGTTTTGATTGCAAATTGACATATGTTAGCTCTTTTCTTAGATTTAAGAGTTCTCAAGAAGCTACCATTGACATACTTGAAGCTAGGTGTTTGTCAATTGTTTCAGTAATCTGTGTTGCTTATGCCCTAAAAAGCAATATTTTGCTCATATTCATGACGTACGTCATGAAATTCAGATGGTGGATGAAATAGTTGCATAGTGTTTGCAGAGATAAAGTTTTTTATAGGTGAATTGATCAAGCAACATCATCATAGTCCATAATTATGAAGTACAACTATCAAGGGTACTAGTTCGGATCAGTCTTGGAAAGCACTCTTCTTGAAATCATAGACATTAAACTAGGCCATACTAACTTGTAGATTTGTAGAAAACCATGGAAGAGGGAAAGAGATTGCCTATGTCTCAAAGAGTCTTTGAAAGTGGACTAGCTCATGCCACCGGCTTCCCAATATCAGCTCAATTCCTGGACTTGGTTTTAGAATGCATGAAGGGCTACAATCCAAAAACAAGGGAGATTTAAGACTGTTGATGATAAGCTTGTGGCTAAGCTAGATAGTGTTTCGATTAAGATTATTCTCAAGCTACCTCTCAAGGACCAGTTTGCCAATATAGACAAAGAGATTGTAGAAGCACACCTCGCCAAGAGGAATGATGAATGTCTCAATACTGTAGCGAGGAATTGGTTACAAGTTCTAAAAGGTGGAAATTACCAATTATGTAAGGTTCTGCAAAGATAGATCTTCATCGACGAAGTTTCAAATATCATTGTTTTGCTTCATAGGTTGATAGGGAATGAAGACTCAAAAGATTTTGAAAAATGGATGTTCTTGTTCATAATCATCATATGTGTAGGAAATTAGTTTATTGATTGGGGAGGGATTATTAGTGATAATCTTCATAATGAATTGACTTGCTTTGAAGAGAATCAATATTTTTATATGACATCTTATCTCTTCTATGCAATCTCCCACATGGCATGGCCAAGTCTCGACAACAAACAAGTATTTGACAACACCACTCAGATTTATGATTATTATACATAGCTCTAGTTGGATCAAAGTCATAAAAAATTTAAGAGAGTGAATTGTGCATTTACTATGCTGGTAGTCAAGATGCTTCAGGGAAATACAAGATTCAAGATCTCACTAGAAGCAACCATTCTCCTCAAGAAATATGGTAGCTATTTCATCAAGTTCCCAAAGTTCACTTAAATCCGAGTAGGAGGATTTGATGGATTTTCCTACAAAATGCCAAGATATGTGGATGATAAGCTCATCTTGATTGAGCTATGCAAGCAAATTGGAGTAGTCGACAAAAGATGCAAGGAGATGAGGAAGTCAGGAATTCCATTCCCTATTGGTCTTGGGCATTATCGGTGTAAATCTTCTTTTGATGTTGGTAGTCAGGACGCTTCAAGGAAATACAAGATTCGAGATCTCACTAGAAGCAACCATTCTCCTCAAGAAATATGGTAGCTATTTCATCCAGTTCCCAAAGTTCACTTAAATCCGAGTAGGAGGATTTAATGGATTTTCCTACAAAATGCCAAGATATGTGGATGATAAGCTCGTCCTGATTGAGCTATGCAAGCAAATTGGAGCAGTCGACAAAAGATGCAAGGAGATGAGGAAGTCACGAATTCCATTCCCTATTGGTCTCGGGCATTATCGATGTCGATCTTCTTTTGATGCTCAAAACATTGAGCGATCAACAACAAAGCTAAACATGTACTTTTACACTACGAGAATCTCATTTGATAGCAAAATCTATGTCAGAGACAACTTGGATTTTGGCCCAAGTGGTTATCATTTTCCTAAAATTGAGGATTTTTGATAAGACTGAGGATGATTATGAAGTTCGCAAAAGCGATTGGATGAGATTCACTTTGAAGCAGATCAAGGATTTCAGGTTTGATTGGAGTGTGGAAGGGATTGAAGACGATGAAACAAATTTGGTTTATCACATATACTTTGAAAAGATTCAGGTGCAACCTCTACCACCTATTGCTTGGGCAAAAGAAGAAGTCAAATACATTGAAGACATAACTACTCATATCCTCAGAAGATTGGTTTAGGCAAAAAGTCATCAAAGCCACAACTACGATGCCTTTAGGAAAAGATGATTAGTCAAGGAGAAAAAGTGACAAACAAGAAGCATCTTCTTTTTTTTCTTCTTCTTCTCTTTACCAACCTTCCACTATGATCTCTAACTCTCAAAAAAATGTGCAAGGAGGTGGTGATGATGAAGATCCTTCTAAAAAGATCAATTTGAAAAGCATATGTGGGGATGATCCAAAGATTAGAAAGAAAAGGTAAAAGCCAGAGGAAAGGACATTGAATCCTATACAGGAAGAAACTGAAGAGAAAGAGCCTATGGATCCTCAAGCTTATCTTGGTGGCGAAAACCAAAACACAACTATTTCTCCTTCTGTTCTCATCATTTCCCCACACTGGGGTGAATCTAATTCTCCTCCTATTACAAAATCTTCAGCCTTGCAGACTATCAATGTGATTCTAGGAGATACTTCTTTTTCAATTATCTCCAATCTACCTGCATCTTTTGATCCATTGGTTTCAAATATCCCAAGTTCTTCACAGGGTCCTATTGCTTCATGGTTGCAAAAAAGCTTAGCAAGAAAGAGAAGTGCTACTCAGTTAGTAATTCTAGAGTTTGATAATGTTTCCAATTTAATTTAGAGGTCTACCAAAGCAAGGACTAAAGTCATGTCAAGATTGGCAGTCGATTCTTCTTCAGGAAATATGTGCGTTGAAGTGGCTCACCCAATTTCAGATAAAAATGTGGATGAAGTTGATGAGAGTGATTTTAATATCACTAACACAAATCTTGGCCCTTCGACACATGTAGACAATATTCACAATTTTCAAGTGTCTACGGCCAAATTGGTCCAAAGGATGGAAAAGGAGAAGCATACTAAAGATCAACTCAAGCAGTAGGTGCAAATTTTGACCTCATATCTCAAGTCTATTGTGGACACATCTGCCTTGCCCATAGATTCGGCTCCCGCCTTTGCAATTCTTGTTTCTGAAGGAATCATTGAGAAAGGAATCATAGAGGATGCAAAAATATCAATCATATGGGAAGGTAATCGAAAGGTGGGTAGATCAGATGAAAGTGGATTCTTTGAACTTTATCGAGAAAACTAAAGAGGTTGTTGATAAAGTGAGTGTTTAGGAGGAAGAGGTCACCAAGGAGATAAAAAGGATGAGAGAAGAAGAGGCAATATGGCAAGGTATTCTGAAAGATCTCCAGGAGATGAATAAGAAGAATGTTGATGACTTGATCGCTGAAAGGATTTTCTCAAATATTGAGGAGAATAGATCTGACATGTGTTTTCAGAGCATGGAATGGAAGCTTGTAACAATTAGTCAAATTCTGACAAAGTAAGAGAACCTTTTAGTGACTTGTGAACAGATAAAGATAAAGTCTCAAAATGACCTCCTATCACTCGACATTGATACAATGGAAGAAGGTGGAATCGGGATCCAGAGATTCAGGTGATCAAGGATAAATTTGAAGATATGATCAATGCTGAATTGTTTAACAGGCAAGCTCTTAGTGTGGAGGCGGTGAAAAAATTAAGTAGCATTTTTGCCACTCTCAGTATGTGTGATGGTCGCCCACCTGATTATTGTCAGAGTTTGGAGGAAGTTCAGAAAAATCATGAAAATTGGAAATTGAGAATGAGCAATGTGATCATTCCTAGGAACAAGCTCCTAACTCAAGCTGTCAAAGTTTTCAGAATTTTTAGAGAAAAGTCTTCTCATCAAAAGCAACTTGCAGCCCATAGGACTTCTATAGAAGGTGTCAAAGCTAAAGCAGATGGAGGAGATGGAGTTTCTCAATAACTCGAATTGCACATGTGCCTATTAGTTTTCTAAATGTTAAGTCACTTATTATGTTTTGATGTTATCTTTTTGTAAAAGTGACTTTTGTATCTCATAATTATGAAAGGTTAAAAAATAAGCCTTTTTTGCACGAAAATTGAGAGATTTCTAACTTAATAAAGTTATTTTTATTTTCTTTGAAATATTGTAAAATGGTAGTTACATGGGTAGTTATAAGTTGGTTATGAGTTAGTTACCGGGAAGAAGCCTATATATACGAGGCTTATGCTATTGTAAAAGGACTTTTTGACATTTTCACAAGTTTGTATAAGGGGATTTTTGTAATTGTGCAATTCTACAAAGAAATAGAAAGCATCCTTGAAGGTGCATTCATGGTGTTTTCTATGCGTTATCATTAATATTTGTGTATGTTAAGTTGGTGATAGCCTTTGTGATCTCAAATCTTATTTGTGAATGCAAATGGTCAATCTTTCATTAATCACATTTGGAAAATTTTCATTTCTTGGTATCTTGATTTGAACGTGTTACCGTTTTGAAAATCTAGAAATCATTATGAAGCTAGTATTTGTAGTCTATGATCTTGGTAATGAAATTGTTTAAGTTTCTTTTCATTTCTATTTAAAAATCCAAACAAGATTATATGAGGGAGCTGCCCCTCTCAAACACAAAGGAAGATTGCTGTTTCACAAACAATCTCTCCAATTGTTGGAGTGTTATTGCCACTTTCCATTGGGCGAGTTAAGTATCATTTCAAGTACCAATCCACTTAGCAACACATCATCATGCCATTTCTTGGTCCTTACAGGTGATTGGAGAGCAAGTTGTTGGTCCCTGTGCTTTCAATGTTCATACATGTTAGAGCCAACATTGAAACAATCCTTAATCTCCAACTTTGGTCTCATTTAGGGACATTTCACATGGTCATTTTTATTTCTTCTTGTACCATATAGTATATATTTTGAAAGCTACATAGAATTTACCCATTTTGAGTCCTTACATTCTAGTTAGGATTTTGGAGTTCATTACCTTTTCATCTCTTGGAGTTCAACATTCTGACTTGCTAAACAACTAATTGTAGCTTGACATCTGTTAACCTACCTTGGTCACTAATGTCTATTTTACTTGCAATCATTTTTCCATTAGCATTGATCCTATTGTTAGCACTTTTAAAACATGATCTTTATGCATAGTGCCAATATTAATAGTTGTAAATCTTGTTTCTTGTTATGTTTTCTAGAGCCAATCATGGGTCTTACTTGCTCAGAGTGTCTATATTGGCTTCTATCATATTATTGACACAACTAATTCTAGCTAGGTTAATGTATCGATGGAGGATGGATGGATGGATATTAAACAATGCCCACTTATCAACATCATAGTTTCATACATTGATGGGCCTTATTTCTTGTGGGCAATTGATTGCTTAGGAAAGTACAAGGATGCTACGTTTAGTATTAGATCTCAAAACAAGCAATTGATGAGGTAGGTTGTAAAAATGTAGCATAGGTGATTATAGATGCAACATATGTGTGTAGGGCAGAAGACAAAATAATTCAATCCACAGGCAAGCACTATTGGATCCTTGTTGTGTGCATGCTATGAACAATGAACTTAAAAGGCACTGAAAAAAAGAGCGAGTCAAAAAGGTGGTGGTAGATGCAAGGAAGGTATAGATGTTCATTTGTAACCACCACACCTCATTGGCATTATTTCGGACCTTTGTGAGGAAGGAATTCTTTAAACCAAGACCCAGTTTGCTTCCTACTTTATTCTAATATAGAGAATGCTTGAGTTGCAAGAGCCTTTGCAACTTATGACTATGACATAGAAATGGAATAGGTTAAGGGAGTTGAAGGTAGAGTAGGAGAAGATTGTGAAGGAGGCTCTGGTTAGTGATACTTTTTTGTCAAATGTGAAGTATATCACATCTCTTGTATCCCTTGTTTTTACTATCCTTGAATTTGGGAATTCTCATAGTTCTTGTCTTAAAGAGATCTACAGATGCATTGATAGAAAGCCTAGCCAGATTAAGACTGCCATTTGTGAGAGAGAGCCCACCCTGGAGTTTTGAAATGAGCATAACCATCCCATCATCAGAAAATGTTGAAAAAGTTAAACATGCCTCTACACATGGCTGCATATGTGTTGAATCCTAAGTGGTTTGTGGGTAGAAATAGTAAAATTCTTCCAATTGATGACTTCAAGGTGAGCAATCCTCATGAAGGCCTTTAAGAAAATGTAATCCAAAGGATGCTTCATTGGTCAAAGTTCAGTGAATAAAGTTTATCGAACTAGATGGCCAGAAGACTTTAGCATGGAATGACAGGCACACTTTGGCATAAGCCAAGTTAGTTGGTGGTGAATCCATGGACCTCTAGGATTTCTATGCACACTTGCCATTTGTCTTCTTTCACATTTTTCTAGTTCCTTTGCTACTGAGAGGAACTGGTCTACATAGGGTTTTTTGAATTTTCTAAAGAGGAACAAACTTACCTTTTTGAGAGTGAAAAAAACTTGTTTTTGTTCATAATGCCTTGTGTTTCAGATCACAGGACACCTACATATAGGCAAAGCCCAGTGACAAGGTGGAATGTAAAGACTGAAGGGTCATTAGAAACTGATGAGAAGCATGAGGTACAGACTGTCTTGGATGGGTTCACATTGAAAGATGGGGATACCATTCATTCCAACAGTTCCAGTGATGAGAAGTTTCTGACATATCCAGTCAATGATGATTGACACTGATTTTTGAACTTGTTCCTTAAACAAAAAATCATCTATGGAAATCTTTTTGGCAATCCCATTATGCCATTTTGATGTTTGTCACTAGAAGACTCTAGTTGGGATGCTTAGCTCATTTGTTCATTGAACTTTGAAACTTTATAATACTAACAGCTACTATGATATTCACATAAACCATATTTTATTTATTACTTTATGATAATCAAATGATAACATTTATGTTTTGACAATTGACATTGTTATCAATTATCAGCTGTGTAGTGTGTTCACAGTTCTACATTTATTACTTTATATATAACCATATCCTTGCCATCCCCAAAGTTTAGAAAATAAAATTGCCATCCCTACATCCTGTTATCTTGGAAACTCAGAGATACACTGCATATCACTCTAAACATTTCAGAAATGCTTGGATATAACATTTGAAATTGTACATTATAATATACTAAATTTGCTGCACAATTTGCTTTATAGCATGCATCATAACTTGTGTATTTCCTTGTTTACAACCATGAGACCATAGCATTGATGAAATTTAAAAAATCACATTGTATTGTGAAAATAGCCTAAAGACTAAACATGACAACATTGTATCTATGTGGTGAATTCTTATATGGATAAATTCTCGAGACAAAGTTTTAAGAACCTCTATAATAAAATACACACCGAGATTTTCAAGTATATAAGAAGATAGACATGTGCATACATACTAGTATCTTTACATGTATATATACCATGACACAACAGGCCTCTAATGAATTTCAAAGTAAAGCCTTGAGTACTCTTAAATAAATTTGATTAATTCAATAGATAACTTACCATTAACACTTATAGTTTGTCCTTTGTAATTGTAAACAGCTGGATTCCGACCCGCCTTTAAAGCTCCCGCAGGACTCCAACTTAATTTCCAAAAGAAATAAAAGAGAGGAGCCAATTAGAAATATGTTCTGTAAAGATCATGCTACATAATAATGTGCTATATTGAGAGAATGATTGATGGTGATGCTCATGAAATGTCGATTACGTATTTCTTTATGGAAAAGTGTTATCGAAAGTTTCAGAAAATTGGACAAACAGAAAATATTGTTTGGCTTAATCTTCTATTCATCGTTGACTTTTATTTTGTCAACACAATCCCTTGTGCCTCTAGATTTCCAGGTCATGTCGTCAATTTCCTGTTGTCTTTATATCCTTGGTTTCATTAATTTTCCATTGTGTTGCGTAACAATATAAATAATAAAACAAATCATGTGTTTGTTCGACATCATCTTTATGGTGATGCAGGGAAGTAATCTGTAGGCGTTTATGTTTAACACTTGCCACAAGGAGTTATCTAGGTCAAATATAAATTTCAGGATGAGTTATCAAAAGAGCAAAATGCAAAAATACAGTGGAGGAGAGGTGCAGGTTGCATAAGAAAGAAGTTTACACACATAATTGATAATATACAATTTTCAATACTTTTCCTGAGATTAATATAAAAATTATAATTGTATTCAAAGAAAAAGTGAACCATGTTAGTAATTTTCATTGTTTAGGAGTTAAGTTCAACATCTGTCATTGGCAATACAGGTTCAAAAAGGTACAATAGTGAAAATCGATGAAATAATATGAAGTTGAAGTTGAACTATACCTGTAATTATATAGTGTATGTTATATGACCAGAGAAAGGGGCTCTAGTATGTCTTCTAATAGTCTATATTTGTTTGACCTCTACAACTAGCATAAAATAAGCCTCAACCAAAGGCTTTGTAAAGGCCAACTTTGACAGTGTGCCAAAGAACAATCTTGTTGAGCTAGACCTGAGGGTGTAGCCAGATGTTTATTACATTAAATGCTAGGAGAAGCAAAGAAAATGATGCCAGATTAAAGGCAGTAACTAGGGATTTATGCATGCTAAGCTGAATGACAACCATGTGATCCCAGAGGAAGACTAGCAGATCACAATTAATTTTTTAAAAGGGAGGATCAAAATCTAAAATGTATTTTAGCGGTTTTTTTTTCTTTTGAAAACATTCAAAGTATATATTAAAGAGGAAGGAAATTGTTTACAAAACCCAAACCCAAGGTTGTGCCTAAGGTTTGGAAAAGTACATTTTTGGGAAAAAGCCAGCAGTGAATGAAATCGTATCTGGGAGACAGAATTAAATGGTGGAATAAAGAAGAATGTATGCTTCCTTTCTCAATGGTAGATTCTCAAACATACTAAACGATTTAATTGGGTCCTGAATATTCTCAGTAACATGGACTTTAATAAACCGATACAAGATATTGCTTATCATACATATTTAGAAATTACTGCCTAGAATCTGATCAAAACGAAACTAAGCATGGTAATGATGTGAAATGAACATTCATACTTTTTGACCTGATGGATATAATTCTAGCTTTGCCTTAAGATAATATTCAACCAATTATAACTGAAAGGCCACTTTGGATGTATCAAAGAAGATTGAGCAGCATCATTTATGAAATCTAGTGCTATATGACCCTAAATCTGTAATGTCCCTTTTATTCTGACCTTAGAAAATAATTAAATAATTAAAATTAAGTTGTCAATAAGGAACTCTAAGTTATATTTTAAGAGACGATTATTTTAATTATTTAAAAAGGCCACTAAAAAATGTTTTTAAAGATGACTTAAGTTGTGCCACTAGGCACTGAGGCAAAGGAAATTAAAAGGGTCACTTTTAGGGTTTGTGGGAAATAAAAGGAAAAGAAAAGAAATTAAATATCTTCCCTCAAAAAAGTTATAAAAAGAGGGTTAGAGAAGGAAAAGCTCATTATGAACATTTTTATGAAACTCTTGTTATTTGGGAGATTAAACCAAGTTTATTCTTTAGCTGAAGGATGAAAAAATCTTTTGGCAATCAATTTTCTGAACGAAAACCCACCTAGTTGATTGAGTGTTTTGGGTTTTGCAAAGTATTTTTTTTTGGGTTTCTCCAATTGAAAAATTCATATATATATATATATATATATGATAATCACAGGAGAAAATTATGTGATATTTATAATGCAAAAGTGGGCGTAGAATTGCCAAAAACTTTAGCCCGCCACTTCTTAAAAGTTTTGTACAAATATATGGGTCATCTCCACTACAATATAAATTGTTAGCTTGAGTAAGCTCAAACATAAGCTGGAGAGTTTACAATGTCAAAATGGTTAATACTATCATCCTAGAGGACATCATGCTTTAGGATATTGGAGTTCTATGTCTTTATTGATTTTTGGTTATATGATCCTTTTACTGTATTTTTACATGTTGTCATTTTGGTTATAGGGCCTATACTTTGTATAATTTTTCCATCATTGATTATCCCTAATTTTGATCACTAAAAAATATATTTTCTTTTTGGTCTAGATGATCTTATTGTTATCAAATTGAAGCAATATTGTTCCATAGATCTAAATGTAATGTCCCCAATTTAGCCCTACACTCTTCTTTTGGATTTAGCCTATTTCCGAAAACTTGTAGGCTAAACAATATTGGAAATTAGGGTTTCCACTTTAATAGGAAATTTCAAATGCAATTTAGAAGGTTTGCATGTGAGAGTTTTCAATGCATGTCTAGTGGAGTTTTCTGGGTTTTTGGAGAGCTTCAGGATGAGGTAACATGCATGTTAAGATAATGACATGCAATTTTGATTGATACCTTGCATGCAGGAAATGTTTCTGGGTTTTTCTGGGTGTTTAGAGACCTTCAAGGTGGTGTGACATGCATCTAAATTTGACAACCTTTCCGGGCACTTACTATTTATAGTAAGTCATGATGGCTTCTTCGTTTGCACTCAAAAGATATTTGGAAACACTTACTATTTATAGTAAGTCATGATACTGCTCAGTTGGTGTTTAGAGGAAGTTTTGCAAACTTATTATTTATAGCAGTTTGCTATTTTTGGTAAGTCTATTTTTAGTAGTATCATTCTAGCAGCAACTCAATCATCTACAGTTCAGTGTGGCTGATCAATTTGGCTTTCTGTTGAGTTTGAAGTGAACTTACTATTTTTGGCATTGGCTATTTTTAGTAAGTCTATTTTTGGCAGTGGCATCATCAACAGTTCAACTTTGGTCATCATGCTAATTTTTGGCAGTCTATCAGTTTTAGTTTTGGCGTTGGTCTTGGCTACCTCCTTGGACTGAGTTCCATACTTAGTTAAATTTTATGTTTTGTAGTGGTACCCCACGCCTAGGCTTAATGACTTCAAGTCATTTTAAAGATGGGGACATAAAGGGGTCGACCATTGAGTACTAAATGTTTATTGATGCAATTTTAAAGTGGACGCCTAGAGGAAGTTAATTAATGTTTTATTAATTCAAATAAAGTGAAGGATTGAGAGGTGGAGTCCCTTGGAGGAAATTGAAGAGTTTCTTGCTGGGAGTTACAGGTTGCTTCATTTGCCCAACTGAAGCTTATTTATTGATGCTGTGAACCTTCATTCTTATGCTTGAATATTTTGGTAAAGTTATGCTGTTGGATTGAATCCAGAACCTGGCTAAGGGGAAACTTAGCAAACACTTCTTTCTTCGGGCCTGAAACTATGGCTTCCTAGAAATTTTTTGAAGACCATGCTTCATTCAGGAGTCTAGATAGTGCTCAATTTCAGATTTTAATTACAGGCAAATTGCTGGTTTATAATCTGTTTGTACTGTTGATGCCAATGGCTGAAGCAAATTTTTGCTGATAGCTTCGCCTATGAAATTTATTTCATTCTGGGTATTAGCCCAAGCCGTTTCTCTGTGGAGGGTGCCCATTTGTGCAAGGAATCAAATTTTTATACTGAGTATTTGATTTTATAAGTGAGGTTGACTTCTCTAGGGGGCCTGTTGAAAATGGTAGCTTCGGTTAGATATAGAAATGATGATCATATGTGTGTATATATATTAATTGTATAAATATTTATATCATCATTTATATACATATCGAAACTCATTTCCTGATTGGATATTATTTATTTGTGCAAGATAAACTCAGATTGAACTTAGTAAGCATTTATTAAGTAAACTAACCCCGATTAGTGATCGGGTGGTTAGTTGGACGAAAAGGAATAGATTCATGGGACGTGTCTCCCCATTTGATATTTAATATAGATCCGATCCACAATTGAAGACATTGAAAATTATAAATGTTTTGCTCTTGTAGATCAAATCTGAAAGTAACTTAGTAACACAACATGGTATCAGAGCATAGGTTGATATGAAGATCCGATCAGATTTGTTAAGCTGTCCTTATTGTGGCCATGAAAGTTGTATCCCCTGAGATGCCTATGCAGTAGCTTGAATCATTGTTTTTGTCAGGCAATGGAGAACAACTATGTGCATGTTTTCATCAAAACTCGTGGGAGCATGGAGGCAGTATATTCTCAAAGACGTTCCGTATCTTGTTCATCACTTCCGACATTGTTTTGATCGCTCTAGTCAGGAGGGCGATTTTTAGCCAGTTTCACAGGCCCGCAAGTGGGATCTCCAGTTCTTAATGTTTGGTGTGTGCATACCATGAACCATCTTCAAGCGAGTGCGAGTACATCTGGAGTTTATTCATTTCTAATTCTTGGAGAGCTCTCGGGCTTGATGGTTCGGGAGCTTTAGTGGCGAGACAAATCCACCCTAGCCTGTGATATTTGTCCAAATTCGTGGGTCTCCTTTGGAGACAAATTTGGGTGGTCATCAATTATATATGAATATCTATCATTGGATGCCTGGTCGATTCAATGCAGTGAATCCTTCAAATGAAAGATACCACTGCATTATATTCTTAAGTCGGCATCATGGCGGGCTTGTCATTTTTTTTAAGGATCTGATATATATATATCACCGCCTTTACAAGCTTGTTGGAGTTGTAGTATTTGAGGCCGTTGTATATTCAAAATCGTGGATGTTAGGGGATCTACATCAATCAAACAGAGGCCCGATTCACTTCTATACGCCTCCACCATCATACGAAATGCCCAGACGACTATATGCGATCATGATCTCAAGAGAATTAATACGCCGATGTTATAAAAGAGCTTGCTTCATATTATGGCTCTTATTGGGAGGTCGCATATTTCCATTGCTAGTTTGCACGACATTCAATACAATGATGGCATATACTGATTGATTGGAGGATATACCAAAGAACTGAAGCGGCCGGCTAGTAATTGTCATGAATTCAACTCACTGTTCCTTTTAAAGTCTTTGTGGCATGCGTATTATATTCACGGAAATATTGCCTTGTGAAGCAAAATCGGGTTGAGGAGTTCTCGGGCATGTTCGCTCTTAACAATAACCAATGCTATTAATCTGTGAATTATCAAACATGAGATTGGTAATGAGGAAGTAATATTGTCGGGTACTGGAGGCCCATGCCGTATGGAAGATCTTTGAATCAACAGGTGACTTATGAGGCTGTTCCTATTGTAATTCACTGGCTGGAGCCGTGATATATATATTTGCTATTGCTATTGATGTATTATTATGTAGATCTCCAAAAGTTGTTATCCAAGATCTCTGGTTCAGCAGTAATCTAGTCAGGTCTTATCATTAAAATATTACAGTTAGTATTTTATGTGAAGAAAATTCAGGCTTCTCTCTCTATATATTTAAGAAGCTATTTGAGGCCCTTGTTGTCAAAGATTAGTTGAACATCTTGACAGAGAAGTCACCATCAATACTTAGAGCAGAAGTATTGACACATATATATGGTGAGGACTGGGTAAAGAATGCCTAAGTCGATAAAGACCTTCTTTGACATTTAGTTGCAATCGAAGTCAAGAGTATGCATTGAGAGCAACAACGATCGACGCCACTACAAAGGGCAGAGAGCAAATATTGTTATCGTTGATATCGATTCTTCATTTTTATGCATATAGGATTCTGATTTCAATGAGATAAGTACTGCATGGTTGAATAATGTTCTTGAATTGTATATACTTATTAATTCATGCTATAACATTGAAATAATAAATCATGTATGTTTCTAGCTTTGGTATTTCTCTTCGAAATAGTTGAGTTATATGAACTATTAAGTAATCTCTTCTTAATGTGCATTAGGATGGACCAAGAGATTGCTTTCAAGAGAAAAAGAGAATGAAGTCACAACTCGCAGCCATGGGACTGAGTTGGTGGCTGAAGACATATCTTGAAAAACCTATTAAGGTAGCCCTTGTGATCAGTTTATTCAAAGAGGAGAATTTAACCTTCAGAGGGAGTTCTATGATTCGCCGAGATTAAGTAAGGGTTGCAGTGTTGATGCTAAATCCTTGAAGTACCTATTCATAATAGAGTGATATGGGATGAGGTTGAAGAGGACAGCCCTGAATCTCTACAGAGGTGTGCGTTGGAAACCATTTCTCTAAAGCAAGTGTTGCAGGCAATCTTGGACGATGAAGTCAGGAGGTTGATGCAAGTGCTTGAAGATTCAGAGGGAGCCTACTGAACCTAAAGAAGATGATCGAAAGAGTACCTCTGGATGTTGTTTCAGGTTGAGGTCTACGATGATATCCTGGTGTAGCAGGAAGCAATCTTCTGTGGCATTGAGTACAACAGAAGCCGAATATATTGCAGCCTCTATGGGAGCAAGAGAAGCAGTATGGCTTCGGAAATTGCTTGTGGGATTATTTGATCAAAGCATATAGAGATTCCTTACCACTATGTGAAAGACATGGTAGAAAGGAATGTGATCCAGTTGGAGTATATTAGTACAAGCGATCAAACAACAGACATTCTCACCAAAACTCTCTCCAGAGTTAAAGTTGAACACTTCAGGAAGAAAATTGGTATGATTGAAATGTAAGTTATTGTTGAGATTGAGACTCAAATTGTTTATTTTGTACTAATATATTTAAAAGATGTTTAATGTGTAAACTCTTTTGTCATGTGTGTGACTCCATGACTTTATGTCCTCTTCCCCCCACCCCCTCCTCCCCGTGTACATTATTGAAAGGTGACGATCTTTCTGATAATGAACACTTGTACTTGACATTGTAAGGTGACGACTTTACAATGATTAGTTTCACTATCATGATTGATATCATGTGATTTGATATCCGTGGATATGTCATGATAGTATCTCTTGGACATTTTGATAGATATCGTGAGACTTGATATCAGTTGAAGATCATTATGATCCTTATGAGATAATCATGGTGGATAAATGTATCCTTGGATATGCCATGATTTATTATGGTAGACATCATGAGACTTGATGTCAGTGCACATACCATAATGAAGATGTGTTATGAAGAATGTCATGTGACTTGACACTCTTAGAAGCATACCATATCTTCTGATATCACAAGTAAGGTGATATCACTATTTTACAATGATTAGTTTCACTATCATGATGGATATCATGTGACTTGATATCCGTGGATATGTCATGATAGTATCTCTTGGACATTTTGATAGATATTATGAGACTTGATATTAGTTGAAGATCATTATGATCCTTATGAGATAATCATGGTGGATAAATGTATCCTTGGATATGCCATGATTTATTATGGTAGACATCATGAGACTTGATGTCAGTGCACATACCATAATAAAGATGTGTTATGAAGAATGTCATGTGACTTGACACTCTTAGAAGCATACCATATCTTCTGATATCACGAGTAAGGTGATATCACTATATACTTGGTTAGTGTTATCTTCCCTAGCTAAGAGGGAGTGTTGAAAATGGTAGCTTCGGTCAGATATAGAAATGATGATCATATGTGTGTATATATATTAATTGTATAAATATTTATATCATCATTTATATACATATCGAAACTCATTTCCAAATTGGATATTATTTATTTGTGCAAGATAAACTCAGATCGAACTTAGTAAGCATTTATTAAGTAAACTAACCCCGATTAGTGATCGGGTGGTTAGTTGGACGAAAAGGCATAGATTCATGGGACGTGTCTCCCCATTTGATATTTAATATAGATCCGATCCACAATTGAAGACATTGAAAATTATAAATGTTCTGCTCTTAAAGATCAAATCTGAAAGTAACTTAGTAAAACAACAGGGCTGTACCATTCACTGTGATTGCATTGCGATTCGTGCCAAGTCTCTACTGCTGTTTTGGCATAGTTTGCTGATTGAGGATTGGACGCATTGGCTATTGGCTTCATTTGTTTTCTGTTTGGAGTCCATTGGAGTTGAAACGAAGAAGTTGTATCCATTTTGGTGAATTTCTATCTTGCTGGTCTGATTTTTTGTATTTACTGTTTTTGATCAGATTGGTTAGATTTCGGTATAATGCTGTTCTGAGCTTCATTTCTATATCATTTTGCATTGTAAATTGTTAGAGGTTTATTACTCTAACTTTATGAGGATTTTGGAAGCATATCTTTGTTGATTGCAGTTGTAACTCAATTGTTTGTAATGCTGGTTTAGTAGTACTAACAACTTATTTTATTATTGCTGCAAGTTTATGTTTGTATACACTCCCACGAAGAAGTGGTTGAGTTTAAATAATTACTCTTTCATCTATGTTGATTTTCCCCCACGAAATAAGTGGTAGAGTGGAAAAATATCCCCCCCGCTGAATAAGTGGAAATGAGGATTCATGGCTGGCTTGCCACCTTATAGTTTGTAATAATCTCTCCCATTGAATAAGTGGAGTATCCCCATTGCTTTGTGGATGCCTGCGGCTAGCAAATGAAAGTGCTTTCAGTTCAATTGTTGCTAACGATCCCCAAACCATATGCTATCACCTCGTCCAAACTGGGATCTTGGTCAACATTCTTGGTGAGGGTTATTTACAAGTTAGTTTGGTTTTGGTGCTAACACTGATCAATGGTTTGATGTTGGTTTCATTGTGTTTAAAAAGCAAAAAATTAAGGGGGAATCTTACACTGAAGTTGTTGCAAATGTTGATTATCACATAAAATTTGGAGGGCACTTACCTCATTATCAACACAATATTATCTTTTACCAACAAAAGAAAATTATGTTTCTCAGTGTTGGAATTAATTGTCATTGCTTCTAAAATTGCTGTTATCAAAGAAACTATATGCCTTGATTAATGGGAATTTTCCTTGGTCAAGTTAAATCATATATCATTAGGAATGAAGCCGACCTCATATAGAAGAAATAATATTACATTTATGCTGGCCGAACTTCTAGATTATGGCGTCTAAAATTGAAATTAAATTTTATAATAAAATGAGGCCAACCCTACCTTGATCAGTGCCACCTTGGGAGGATTAAAAATAAATTAATTGTGTTTTAATAAGGCTGACCCTTGTGAAGGATTGCCTCTTTTGGTGAAGAGGCATATAAGATGATATAAAATGAAGGTGAGATAGGAGTTATTTAAGACGTAGAAAACATGATAAACCAGTCCAATGAAGAGCAGATCTCTGAGTATAGCAGCAGATATATGAATATGTTATAAGCAGATTTGAAAGGGGAGTACATGCAGATTTGAAAAGGGGAATACATGCAGATTTGAGAAGGAAAGTATATGAAAACGATTGCATCAAATTTGTGAAAAGCATATCATCTACAAGATCTTTATAAAGGAAAATCAATTAATCATCATTCATTGAAGAAGTTTATTTGGAAGTTGGTGCTTTGCAAAAGAAGAGATTGGTGTCTCTTGCTGAGTTGGCACTTAGCAATGGGGATTGGTGTCTCTAGTAGGTTGGTGCTTACAAATTGTTTAGCGATGGGGATTGGTGTCTATAGTGGGTTGGTGCCTACAAATCTATCATAAGAACATTTATTTTTCATGACTAGATTTGGATGGCAGATCCAAGCAGCCTTTTCATTGTGGTTTTCTCCCAAAAGGGTTTACATGTAAATCTTGTGTTGCATAATTGTTAGATCTTGTGTGTTTTCTATTATTGTGGTTGTTAAGTTTTAATAAAGTAAAAGATCATCTTATATTGATTCACCCCCACTCTCAATATAAGTGTGTGTTCATCACTCAAAGTAGGACCAGTAGTCATTCTCTTAAATGTTCCTTTAAATTATAAATTATATTTAACCATTAAACTATTGATTCATACAGATTTCACCTAAGTGAAACCCTTTGCAAGCACCTAATGATGAATGGATTAAATATTTTAATATTTTTGGATTAAGATAGCTATCTACTAACTAGGATCTCCAAGGGCCCCCAATGCTTGTCAATCATTGAGACACATGGGGTGTCTCGATGATGCCTCCATTGCTCTTCATTTCACACCATTGGTAAGTGGCATCTTTATTTAGCATCATAAGGCCCCTCAATTAAGGGCAGAATTTATCAACATCTACACATCAGAATTGAAACAACTGAACAACTACTTGCAGACTAAAAGACCAAAAGACATATTGTAGAGCTGATGCAACAAAAAACCCAATAGTGACGCCTCAAAAGACAGCTGCTTGCTCCAATCTAGTGCTTGTGTGAATTGATGCAACCAAATGATGATATTAGACTTAGAACCCACACAAAGCAATTATGGTTGGAATCCCTACCACTTAGAATCCTCTTTCTTAGCCAACTAATGAAGCAAGAGGCAAAAATAAGGCCTATTACTAGGTAGCCACCATCTCTGACATAGTTGGAAGACTAGTCGAGTAATCGGCGAGTTATAAAAAACTCACGATTTTTTTTTTCCAAACTAGTTCTTTTAGTGTTAACTCGTCGAGTTTTTGCAAAAACTCGATGAGTTTTTCAACAAGTACTTGCCGAAAACTCGCGAGTCCGCACAAAAAGCTTGGCTGCGTCAGGAATGAATTCAAAATCTAATGTTTTAGATTGTTTTTTAATTTTTTTTGTATTAAAAATCTAATATGTTGTACATTTTTTTTGTATGTGTAGGTTGAATACGCACTATAATGGCTTCTGGCTTTGCTTCAGGTTCAGCCTCAGGCTCTGCCCTATCGGTGCCCACACCATCATGGGTTCCAAGCATTCATCCTCTAGGAGCTAGAGACCTTGCATGGAAGTATGTTGTGAGAGGGCCGGTACCTGGATCGGTTGTTTGCAGTGAATGTAAGAATGTATATCATGGAGGCATAAATCACCTCAAATACCATCTTGTAGGCATTCCTCAGCGTGATGCCAAGCCTTGTGAAAAGGGAAAAGAAGAGATTAGAAGAGAGATGCTTGCCCTACTTGCAGCTGCCGAGGGAAAAAAATTGCAAAGGGAGAGGACAAAAGCAGCCATAGCAACAACCATAGATGGTGGACATGGTCAAGAGCCTGAGCAAGTGGAGATAGAGTCAGATGAGGAGGTAGATATTGGCATTGTGGGCTCTTTTCGTGGTCCGTGGATTCACACTCATGGCACACCGTCCTCTAGGCCCCCCCTTTCCTTTGCTTCGAGTAGATTGCCACCACCACTGTCTACATCTTCACGCACACCACATAGTTTTTTTGTGCTGTGAAACACACCGGGAGAACAAATGTCATTGGAGGCTACATGGTGGAATAAGGAGACGCATCAACATGCCAACATGGCATGTGTAGACTTTTGGTATTTCAATAACATTCCATTCAATGTGGTGAGTAGTCCCTATTGGCACAATTTGGTTACTGCATTGACAGCTGCGGGAAAAGGCTACAAGCCACCTTCTCGCAAAGACTTGAGGGGGAGGTTAGTCAACTTATCTTTTGCTGGAAATATATATAGCCTGTGCAATGAAAATGGGTTCAACTCTTCACGGATTGAAGAACAACTTGAACCTCTAATAAGCTTCACCCCAATAAGGATTAGAAGAAAAGAGAGGGAACATACCTAGTTCCTGATGGTAATCCAATCCTGCTACATGATGATTGAAATTTCACCCATCATCTCTCCCTTGATTTTATGTTGGTCAACATAGATGAAAAAGACTTATACTTGGTCAAGAATTCATGCCAATGGTCCACCAATGGGTAGAAGGGGGCGAGAAAGGGATAAAAGGGGCCATAAGAGAATGTTTGTGACAAACAAAAGGGAGCCATTTGCAATGTCATAATTGGTTTTGGAAACTCACATTTTGAAGATAAAAGTAATGTTTGTTTTCTAAAAAATCATTCATGCCCCTGCAGATACATGCTAGGTGCACCTTACCGCTCCCCTTAGAACATCTCAGGCATAACTGAAACATACCTAGAGTTCCCGGGACATGACTGGGTGTGCCCAGTGCATACCCAAGTCTGGATATATAATTGGACCCATTCGGGATGGGTATGGACCTGGGTATACGTGAACCTAGTAACATAGTATTTATCAGCTCTCCACTATAAAATTGTCTTCTGCATACATAAAGTTAGCTAAGTATCTCTCAAAATTCAAGATTTACTTCAGTTAAAGTTCAAAATATTTCTGTGCATGACTAATGCCTAAAGTCTTTCCTGTTTCTAAGGGGATCAATTTAGAGAAGAACACATTTTCATTGGGAAACAGTTTTAAGTACAATATATTAATTTCAACTAAATATGGTATTTTGAGATGTCAAGTTCAGCACGTGATAATTTGTATCAAAGGCTTGGCATTCCTGAAATCAAAAGAAATCCACTTCACACGCAAAATTCATTGCTTTGTAAAACCTATTGACTACAATTCCATGAATTCTAGGTCCAGCAAAGAAAGAGATTTTCATTCTGCACATTCAAAGAGTTAAAAAACCACAAGAATGAATGGTTGAGCCATACCTGAACTTATAACCTAATGGATTGTTTGCTGCAGCCGGTGAAGGAAGGCCTCCACAATATGAGACAAATGATGTTATTTTCCCTCCTCTTAGATGCGCATGATTGATCATCTTCATTGCCATCATATGATCTAGAAAAAGTTAAAGATCAGGACCAATTCCATTTCCTTAAAAAAAGATACTGTTTCAGTGCAACTTTACTTTAGTTATGTTAATTTATGAAACAAATTTATTGTTCCATTTAAGAATTTTGATTGTTACTAGCCCTATTTTTTCATCCTTTCCTTACTTTCTTTTCTAGTTCTGCCACATAACATAGTGTTGATTGTAATACCGTTTATTATTGTTATTAGATATATAATTGTTCTTTTTAATTCTAGACAGTACTTTATTGCATGATTTAGGGGTCTAGCATAATATTTTTATTTGAAAATGTGTTCTGTCAATTGGTGGTTAATAAGGTACAAAAGTCATGTGACACATTTGAGAAGTGTCGGTTTGTTTTGTCAAACAACCACCTCTATTCAGTGAAGGATTGTTTTTAAGGTGTTAAAAATCTCAATCAATCTCACCACAGATATTTTGCACCTTCAGCTAGTCAGGGTTGTTTATGTACTTTGATAAGTCAATAAGCATGCTCCTTGTCTATCTTGATTCTTCATCCTATCTTTTAATAGTTGTCTGTTTTATTCACACTCTTGTCCTTTGTTGTATCTGATGGATTATTATGCGACATGTTACCATTTGACTAAAGATTTGAGGAATGGAAAATTTAGCCAAAATTTGGCATCAATTGCTGGGAAGGAAATATATCTTGTCAATAGGGCCTGTGTTTCAAAATCTTTGAACCCATCGTCAAGTGATAGGAATGACAAGCTTCAAAGCTTAAAAATGTGATTGATTCATGCACTCAATGTATCTTCCAGTAGATGCACATGTAAAGAACTTCAAATTTAATAAATGAGTGATGCCAAGAATACTAGTGAAGTTATCAACAGTCTATATATTCTATCAATAATGGAAATTAAATACATACAGTTTTGCAATAGATGCATAATTTCAAATAATGGTTGGTTGAGAGGCACATGGGCTACACAATAACAGAATGCATTTCAGTTTGACTGTATATTTGAATGGTTTTCCAGTTACTGTAGCTACTGAATTTGAATATACTGATTTCATTTGAATTCATGTATGCATAGCATAGTTGGAAAACTTGCCCCCAAAAAAAACTCGCCAAGCCAAAAATTGGAGTTTTTTAAAACTCGGCAAAAACTCGGAAACTTAAAAAATTAATTAAATTTCATTAGAAACATATTTTTTTGCAATCGGCAAAAACTCGCGAGTTTTTTCAAACTTGTCCTCACGAGTTAAACTCAGAAAAACTCGTTTTAAAAAAAAACTCGCGAATTTTTGAAAACTTGGCAAGTTTTTTGCGAGTCTGCCAACTATGATGCATAGGAAGAAAGTAGTGAAAATTTCAATGGAATAAAATTTTCATCATGTTATGAATTTGGTGCATTGGTTCCAATGTTCCATTTCAGTGTGATGATGTCACAGAAAATAGGAAAGGCATCTGCAGAATCCCAAGGCTAACAGAGTAATTTCTTGTTGCAGTACGTGACTGAGTAATTTTTGTCTTGAAATTTTCAAGATTGTTTAATAAGTTGGAATTTTTTGAGGCTAAATTAGGTTACATGTGAAAATGAGAATAAAATGCATATCATGACATATAAAAAACAACCACCTATTAATAAGAACTTATATGTTGTGCTTCGTAGCTAAGTTACTGGTTCACCCAGGAGAACCCCTGGGTCTCTATCTGGTCCAACCTAGGTTCAAGGTTTGGGTTTGGACAAGGCCTGGCCTAGTTTACTCCTTAATGGTACTTGACCGATTAATGTAGAATAAACAAAAACATATAACAGCAGTAATAAAACATATTAATAACTCAGATAAAGCACAAAATATATGTCGTATTCTTCATTCATCGGATAGGCAATAAGTACAAAATCTAGAATGTGTGCGTGTGTGGTCCCCGACTACAAATGCAAACATACAATATATAGCCAACCGACGTTGGTTGAGGACACCAACCGTCGGCAACTACCAAGTACAACCACCCAACAGTTGGGGACTTAATTACATATTAACATAATTATTTATTTCTATCTTGCCGACTACATCAGCCCCATGAAAAAGAAAGTCGTCTTCCAGATGAAAACAACAAAATTGGGAGATGACAACCCAAAACCTCAATTACAATTACTAAGGAGGGTGAGAGGACAGCCCTAGATGAATAAACGATGTAGGGGTGGACATCAATGAAAGTAACTCCCACAGCTTGTGAACCTCCTCCGAATGCATCCTCAGCTAGTGCTCGACCATTATCTCCAATTCTTTTGCCGCCTTCACCATTTGTGTAGCTTCCATCAACTGGCGTTTTTCTTAACATACAATATATAGCCAACCGACGTAACTGTCGGCAACTACCAAGTACAACCACCCAACGATTGGGGACTTAATTACATATTAAAATAATTATTTATTTCTATCTTGCTGACTACATCAGCCCCCCAAAAAGAAAGTCATCTTCCAGACGACAACAACAAAATTGGGAACTGACAACCCAAAACCCCAATTACAATTACAGAGGGTGAGAGCATGTCCTTGGATGAATGGATGATGTAGGGGTGGACATCGGAGAACGTAACTCCCGCATCTTGCAAACCTCCTCCATGCGCATCCTCAGCTGGTGCTCGGCCATTATCTCCCATTCTCTTGCTGCCTTCACCATCTGCGCAACTTCCATCAACTGGCATTTTTATGGTCAATTTCTTTGTCCTTCTTTGCCAGCTTGGCCTCCACAATCGTCACTCTCTACTCTGTCTCCATCTTTGCCATCTTGGCCTCCACAATCGTCACTCTCTACTCTGTCTCCATCTTTGCCATCTTGGCCTCCACGGTCGATGCTCTTGCTCCTCATTGGTGGTGAGCTATGTCTACTGAGCTAATTGCTCTTGAAATTTTTGTGTATGCTCAACTAACTCCTCTAGTACCTTCTACACCATTTGCAGAGCCTCATTCTTCTCCTGTATGACATCATGTGGATGTCATCTAACACTTCAACCTATAAAATATGTCCCTGAAGGAAGCCTCTATATTGAACAAGGTTTAGATTACCTTAGCATCCCTCCCCCCTAGTGAAGGGTTGGTAGGGTGCCGAGCTGTCATCATTGTCGAAGTCTCAACTCTCGACCATCCTTTGAAAGTGAAACATCGAGAAAATTCTCCTTTGCACTCTGTCTGCATGAATGCCAATACTCGTTGCACCTCCTTTGCCACCAACAAAAACTGCCCTATGTCTAGTTGTTTGGATATGTCACCCACTTCCCACATCATTGCTGCCATCGTTTGGAGGTCCTGTATGTACCGTTGGATCATACCCAGTGGGTTTGTCTCATTGGGCTTCACTATCTCAATGATCAACCCTTTAAAACCAGTCGACTCATACTCCTCATCCTTTCTCGATGGGTTGGGTGATCATTCCCATTCAGCTGAAGGTGGCTAAGGCATCTAAGGGAGTCCCCCACTCTCTTGAGTGTGCATGCCCTTCGATGGTTGTTCCTATGAACATCCTGGCTCTGTACCCTCAATCACCATGACTGATAGATCCTACTCGAGTCCCTCAGCCATAACTCCTAAAGGACTCGGTGAGGGAATGCACTGGTAGTCCAACTATAAATCCTAAGAAAGTGTTTGGCAATCTTGGTGGTGCCACTAGCAGTCTTGGCAATGTGCTTGGTGGTCATGGCGGTGGGTCTAGTGGTCTTGGCAGTGCACCTAGCAATCTTGGCAGTGGGCTTGGCGGTCCTGGAAATGCACTTGGTAGTCTTGGCGTTGGCATTGGCAGTGGTGGCGTTACCACTAGTGGTGTTGATAGTGCAACTAGCAATGCAACTGATGGTGCTAGTAGTGTGCCTAACAGTATGGGTATTGTTGGTAGAGTGGTTGGCTATGGTGGTGGCACTCCTAAAGTCGTCTTGCCCACTGGTACGGCATCATCTATGTCCATCTCTGACAATGACTACGAATTGACTGTCAATGATACCCCTTCCTCCGTCGATGTAGTGGCTGGTGTGGAGGACAACTCTATTGGCACATGCTCTTTTGTACTATCGTTTGATGCCTCTCTCTGTTTCCTCTTCTTTCTCATTGGCTAAGTTGTCTCTTCTACCCCTATTGCTTGTATGTCTAGAGTGGACTAGTAGAATGTTGTTGGAAGTGATGGGTCTATATGGGTTATTGGTTGGAACTTCCCCCACTTGTCGATAGGAACTTGCATGTGGATAGCATCTAGTAGAAGGGAAATGGCATGTTGTGTCATGTAAAAATCCTTGTACTTCTGTGCCAAGAATTCTTTGGTCCTCTCCGACAATAATCTAGACTACTTGTACACTTTCCCTATGCTCAGCCCAATCATGTAGTTGATCATCCATATTGCCACATCTGAAGCCTTGTTCACCCCTGTCAATTTGCACTTAATTAAATCCATTATATACTTCAATTTGGGTGTGGCAAAAAAATATTCTTTCTCAAATCTCGATTACCTGCACTCCATATGATGTACTCCTGCTAGGTTAAGTCAGGTTGGTAAATTCTCTCAGCTCATGCTTCCTTGTGTTGTTGGGTAAATTTTCCGGTTAGCTTGCACACAGTGGTACATGTGGCCAGTATGTGGAACTCTATGAAATTCTGTTGGCCACAAGGAGATAGTTATTGGGCATCCTCTGTAGTCAATGACCGATTTGTTGGAATGCCTACAATAATTTGTCACCATTGCCTTTAGGCACATTTAAACAGATTTGGCACAATAATTAAACAGATTGTCTTATATTAGTAAAGCTTTTGACATGACCAATTTAGGCCTCCTACATTGATGTCTAGGCATATAAGTTTGGCAAACAAGTCACAATATTTTTCTCAATCCAAATATGCCAAAAGTTTTCTTGAAAAATTCAAAATGAGAGTTTGCAAAATTTCGTCAACATCTATGTATAAAGGGTTGAAACTTTCAGCCACAATTGACTCAAAGGTAGTTAATGAGTCAACTTACAAGAAATTAGTGGGTAGCCTTATATATCTTACAACCACCAGAACTAATTTGAGCTTCGTTGTGAGTTTCGTTTCCAGATTCATGACAACACCAAACATAGGACATTGGATTTCAGTGAAAAGAGTGTTGAGATACGTGAAAGGGACACTTGACTTTGGCATTTTGTATAGTAGAACCAAAGATCCTAGGCTGTTGGATTCACATAGTCAAATTGGGTAGGTTCTATTGATGACAGAAAATCCACTTGTGGATATCTTTTTAGCCTTGGCATGGGTGGAGTTACATGGACTAGTAAGAAGCAACAAGTAGTAGCTATCTCCTCGACTAAAGCAAAATATTGAGAATTGATGAAAGCAACATGTGAGGTAGTATGGATGAAAAGGATGCTTTCAAACATGAAGATGCCTCAAGCAGAGCCTTCACCCTTGTTTTGTGAAAATCAAGTGGTGTTCAAACATTCCATGAATCTGGTCTTCCACAAATGTACCAAACATGTGGATCTACATTGTCACTTCATCAAACACCTTGTAGAAGATGGATCGGTTATGTTGCAATTTTGTCCTTCTGAAGATCAAATCGTAGATATTTTTACCAAGCCTTTGGGTCCTGAAAAATTTGTAAAATTTTAGGATAAGCTTGGTGTAGTTAGTAGATTGACCATTAAGGGAGGGTATTAAAGTAATGGTTTATATTGTAATGGTCAATTAACTTTTAGGATAGACTTCAGGAATCCTCTTTAATAAATTCTTATTGACTTTAGGTAATTACTTTTTGCTTTATGAGCTGTCAATCTTATCCTTTGAGTTGTCAACCTTATCCTCTTTGGATAAGATGTTTGTAATCTTATATAAGGATGCTTTTGCTCCTTTTTTCATAATTGATTAGTTATACAATCTTGGTAATCTTTTCGTGTGTTATTTTTGTACTAGAAAGAACCATATTTGTAAATGTCAATCAAATCTTATCAAATTGTATCCTAAAAGGACCTACAGAAATTCTAAGTCTGAAATTCTGTGTAAGAATTCTAAGTCAGATTTTGTTTCTTGTATTTCAAATGTGTTGATTGTAGAACATTTATCAATTTCGATATTTGCCAATAGAAGTTTGAGTGTCCATTTATATTTGTGAGGGAGACACACCTCAAGGAGAGACGCGTCTCATGAGAGGACGTGTCCCTTGAGTATGCAGACTCCCTTAACACACCGAAATATTCGGTATTTAATATAAGCAAATTTCGCATGCTACACAAACAACGATCATATAACATGAAGTTCAATTATTTATTTATTTGCAAATTTCGATCATCATCAAAAATTTGAATAACTTATTTGTAGACATTATATTTTAAGAGCAGTTCGATTAAATATAAATGATGAAAATGCATGAAAGAAATCATCATTTATATCTGACCGAAGCTATCTTAAATCAACACTCCCTCTTAGCTAGGGAAGATAACTCTAAACAAATAAGTAGAGATATCACCTTACACGTGATATCGAAGGTATGATATGATTCTTCAATTTTGTCAAGTCACGTGACATTCTTCATAACACGTATTCATTATGGTATGTGCACTGACATCAAGTCTCATGATGTCTACCATAATAGTTCATGGCATATCCACAGATATATATTTATCCACCATGATTATCTCATAAGGATCACAATGATCTTCAAATGACATCAAGTCCCATGATATCCATCAAAGTGTCCAAGAGATACTATCATGACATGTCCACAGATATCAAGTCACATGATATCTATCATGATAGTTCAACTCATCATTGTAGAGTCGTCACTTTACAATGTCACATACAAGTGTTCATTATTAGAAAGATTGTCACCATTCAATAATGTACACAAGGGGAGAGGGCCCATAAAGTCATGGAGTCACACACATGACACAAGAGTTTACACATTAAACATCTTTAAATGTATTAGTACAACTTTTAAATAATTTGAATTTCAAACATAGTATTAAATTACATTTCAACCATACCAAATTTCTTCCTGAAGTGTTCAACCTTGACTCTGGAGAGAAGTTTGGTGAGAATGTCTATTGTTTGATCATTTGTACTAATATACTCCAACTGGATTGCATTCCTTTCTACCATGTCTCTTACATAATGGTAGGGGATTTCAATATGCTTAGATCTATCATGGAATACTGGATTTACAAAGAGCTTAATGCAACTCTAATTATCACAATGAATGATAGTAGGATTCAAGGGTTCACCAAAGAGTCCCACAAGCAATTTTCGGAGCCAAACTGCTTCTCTTGCCCCCATAGAGGCTGCAATGTATTCAGCTTCTGTCGAGCTTTGTGCTACTTAAGACTGTTTTCTGCAGATCCAAGAGATCATAACCGATCCTAAACTGAAACAACATCCTGATGTGCTTTTCCAATCGGTTACACTTCCAGCCCAATCTGAATCAGAGTATCCATGTAGATCTAGTTGGTCATTTATGTAAAGAAGACCATATCCAATAGTACCTTGAAGATATCTCAATATATGTTTCACAACCATAAGGTGAATTTCTTTTGGCTCACACATGAACTGGCTTAGAGCATTCACTACATAGCAAATATCAGGTCTAGTGTTAACCGGGTACATCAATGATCCAATCATTTGTCTATATAGAGTGGAATCTGCACACTTAGATTCTGCCGCTACTTCTTTTAGTTTGTGAAGGTTGGTTTCCATAGGTGTAGACATGGGTCTACAATCCAACATTCCAAATCTTTTCAGAATATCAATAGTATACTTTCCTTGATTTAGTATGATGCCATCTGATTTTTGCCAGACTTCTAAACCTAGGAAGTAGTGTAAAATGCCCAAGTCTTTCATATCAAATTCTGAAGTTAGATCCTTCTTTCCTTGAGCAATGAGGTGATCTCCTGTTATCAGCAGGTCATCAACATATAAAATAATTATTAACATATCACCTTTAATTACCTTAAAGTAAAGATTTGGGTTTGGATCATTCTTGGAAAATTCTAGTCCCAAGAGGTAGCTGTCAATTCTTTCATACCAGGCCCTGGGAGCCTGTTTAAGTCCATACAGTGCTTTCTTTAGTCTGCATACATGTGAGTCAAGTTTATGTATTATAAAACCTTCAGGCTGTTCTAGATAGACTTCCTCTTCAATGGTCCCATTTAGGAAGGCAATTTTCACATCCATTTGATGAATCTTCCAGCCTTTAGCTGCTACAATGGCTATCACTGCTCTCATAGACATGTAACGGGCAACAGGTGCAAATGTTTCTTCATAATCAATGCCTTCCTTTTGTGAAAAACCTCTGGCCACAAAACGTGCCTTATGTTTTTCTATACTGCCATCAGCAACATGTTTGATTTTGAAGAGCCATTTAGAAGAGACAACAGATTTCTCTTTTGGTCTAGGCACTATATCCCATACATCATTTTTTAGAATGGATTGATACTCTTCAGTCATAGTGTCCTTCCATACTTGATGTCTGAAGGCTTCTGTAACACTAGCAGGTTCTGAATTTATGATGTCATTCATTAGAGCAACATAGCTTGAGAACCGTTTGGGTCTTTTACTTTCCCTAAAGGTTCGTGCTGCATGATTCTTAGCTTCTTTGATCATCTTTCTAGCCCAAAGTGGCCTCTTCTTGCCGTTGTCATTTGTATTCTCATCTGAAGTAGATAGAAGTTCATTTGGTATTTCCTCAGGATACTCCCTCTGAATTTTAGGAGTAGGTTCCACTTCTAAGACTCTAGGTGAATAAGTTTCTATTTCACTAGAACTTCTTGCCCTTTTGAATGCAATGTCTTCTTCAAAGATGACATCTCTGCTCAATTAAATTTGTTTTTGCCCGGGTATGAATATCCTGTAGGCTTTGGAGGTTTCACTATATCCCACAAATACCCTTTTCTTTCCGGAAGGTTCTAGTTTGAATCTCTTCTCTTTGGGCACATGAATATAGACTGGGCAACCAAAAATCGTAAAGTGACTAATATCAGGTTTTATGCTAGTAAATGCTTCTAAAGGAGTTTTGTTATCTAGATGAGAATGTGGACATCTATTTTGGATGTAGACAACAGTTCTAGAGGCTTCTGCCCAGAAGGAGGTTTCTATGTTCTGGTCAAGTATCATTGCTTTTGCAGCTTCTACAATGGTTCTATTTTTCCTTTCAGCAACCCCATTTTGTTGAGGGTTGTAGGCTACTGTAAACTCCCTCTTAATCCCAGCATTCCTGCAGAATTCCTTAAAGATTTCAGAGGTGTATTCTTTCCCATTGTCTGTCCTTAGAATTTTGATTTTCTTTCTAGAGAAGTTTTCAATAATAGCTTTGAACTCCTTGAACCTTTTAAGGATTTCTATTGACTCTTTACACTGAAGAAAATAAATCCAGGTCTTCCTAGAGAAATCATCTATAAATATGACATAGTATAGGAAGCCTGCCATGGAGGGTATAGACATGGGTCCACATAAATAAGAGTGAACCAGTTCTAACACACTTTTGGTTTTACTCAAGCTATTGTGAAAGGATCCCTTTGTATTCTTTCCTAGGGCACATCTTTTACAAGCTCCTTCATGAGTTGGTTTTAACTTAGGTAATCCTGTTACTAGTTTTTCCACAGAGGGTAGGGCACGGAAATGAAGGTGTCCTAATCTTCTATGCCATATTTCATTTGAATCAAAAGTATCAAGGGTAAGGGCTTGCTTGACTTCAGTGCATAGTTTATAAAGATAACTTTGTCTTATACCTATGGTTTGAGCTTTCTTTATAGTTGAGTTCTTAGGCCATGCTAGACCTTTCCCATCCATAAAGGTAACCCTATATCCATTGTCTTCAAGAGTAGAGATGGATATTAGATTCCTCTTTATTCCAAGTACGAATAAAACTCCAGTGAGTTGAAGGGAGAGACCAGATTTCAATTTGATGGAGCAAGTTCCAACCCCTTTAACAAGGTGTGCAGAATCATCCCCAATGGTTACTTCTTCATCAGTCTCTTCAGTCATAGTGTCTAAGTGTTCTCTGAACCCTGTGATGTGCCTTGAAGAACCACTATCAATTACCCAGTTGTTGGTATTGTTAGATACTTGACTTGATAAGGCTGAATAGAATACAAATTTCTCAGATTCATGGTCTGAATTTGACTTTCCTACTTTAGCAAAGGATGCTTGTTGTTTTGATCTGTCAGGGCACTTCATTGCATAGTGCCCATATTGATCACATCTAAAACATTGTACTTGAGAGATGTCTTTCCTCTTCTTGGATGATCATTTTCCATAGGAATTTCTCTTTCTCTTAAATGATCCTTTCCCGTAAGAGTTTTTCTTACCCCTTTTATTAGATGTTGCGTTGAGCACATGAATGTCTTCATCTATGGATTTTTGTTTGTTTTCTTTTGTTGAGTCTTGTTTCCTCTTGTAGGCAGTCTGTTCTTAGCCTATAAAACTTGGGGAGTTTAGATCTTGCACTTATTCCTTGAACAAATGACTCCCATGACTTTGGTAGGCCTCCTAGTGCAATTAGTGTTAACTCTTTGCTATCGATTTGATTCAAATTGTAGATAATTGATCCCTTAGTTCAATGATCCTCATGAAGTATGCATTAATAGTTTCTCCTTTGTTTATTTGGACATTGTTGATTTGCCTCTTTAATGCAAGAGTCCTACTGGGGTTATTTATTTCATAGGTGCTCTCAAGGGATTTGAACATTAGATATGCAGTTTCATGTTTTGCTAGAATGGGTACTATATGGTCCCTAACTGCATCTACTAAGATTTTCATGGCTTTTTCATTGTTCTCAGTCCATTGAGTTTTCTCTAGATCATCCTCTGGTTCCCTCTTGTTTTCTCTCACAAATGAGTCTAACTTATTTTCTTTAAGAAGCATCATGATTCTGAATTTCCATGATGTGAAGTTGTTTGCTCCTTCAAGACGATCTTCAAATCTGATCACATTTGACATTATGAAGAATGTGATGTGAAGTTCGATTTCTTAAAAAATACTATTTTTTCTAAGTAATCTGATATCTAGATTTGATTTTGATTCACTCAACTTGGCTCTGATACCATGTAAATGTCAATCAAATCTTATCAAATTGTATCCTAAAAGGACCTATCGAAATTCTAAGTCTGAAATTCTGTGCAAGAATTCTAAGTTAGATTTTGTTTCTTGTATTTCAAATGTGCTGATTGCAGAACATTTATCAATTTCAATATTTGCAAATAGAATTTTGAGTGTCCATTTATATTTGTGAGGGAGACACGCCTCAAGGAGAGACGCGTCTCATGAGAGGACGTGTCCCTTGAGCGTGCAGACTCCCTTAACACACTGAAATATTCGGTATTTAATATAAGCAAATTTCGCATGCTATACAAACAGCAATCATATAACATGAAGTTCGATTATTTATTTATTTGCAAATTTCGATCATCATCAGAAATTTGAATAACTTATTTGTAGACATTATATTTTAAGAGAAGTTCGATTAAATATAAATGATGATGATGCATGAAAGCAATCATCATTTATATCTGACCGAAGCTATCTTAAATCAACAATATTGTCCATATATAGGTAACAAAAAAAGAGTGCCTAACAAACTAGGTTGTGTAGGATAAAGCGAGGAATAATAGAAAAAAACAAAATATTAGACATTAATAAAAAGCTCATTATACAACCACAACTCAAACACAACCAAACACTCTTGACCTCAACTTTGAAAACCTCCATCAAGAAACATCCACACCCCTTGACTTTGTCGTCCATTTGTCATATGCCCTATTTGGGACTCCATTGCTACATAGGAACCACCTTGACCATAGCCAAGCATGCAATAACAAAATTCTCCAAATCAACAAGATGGATGCCCTTAATGAGTTCACTGTGCTTCATAGGATTAGACAAAATCATTCTCTTAGTGGGCATACTATATATGCTTACAACTTCTAGAACACCTTTTTGATGAGACTACCATATGCTTTATAACCATTTTGAAATCTTGACAAGAATCCATTAACATACCCACATCCCAGCTCGATACCTAAATTTCCTCCTATAAATACAAGCCTGTAGATTCCTCTTGTACACCCTTTCCTTGCACTGATCCCTACATCGCGCTACCCATAAGCTCAATTTCATCAACCTCATTCAAACTTATAAGCTCAATTTTGTGGAGAGTTTATTCATTTGGATAGCTTATTTCGATCTAGAAGTAATTTCAGAATTTTTGGGCAGACGATTAAGGAGCAAATATTATTTAAATAAGTCGCTGTCTGTGGAGGCATCTTCTATAGCATTTTGGATGCAAATTGTGGTTTCAGTCCAGGGGCGAAAATTTACAGAGCTAAGCTGATTGTCCCAAAAATAATTTATTCAAATTTGAGATCTCCTCTTACAAGGCATCAGACTTTAGATGCAGATCTAAAGTGAATGTTTGAGCAAATTGAAGGAGAATTAATGCATTTCATATGAGCAGATCTAAAGGAGAGATAAGAGCAGACCTGAAGAGGATTAAGGTTCTGAGATCAGACAATGGAGAGGAGTTCACTTCTAGAGGATTTTTGTAATGTCCCCTTTTTAAGCCTGATGTTGTTTGAGGTTGGATTAGCCTATCAGTGACTCTCGTAGGCTAATAGGGCATGATTAGAGCGCCCTTGTGGCAGTTACCGAAGTTGTGGTTGGCTTATTTTGTGGATTCAGTGGTTATATGGAGGTTTTCCCCATGATTATTATAAATGTTTCTATTTCGGGAAACCTTATGTTATGATATGACATTATGTTTGCACTTCATGTTATAAGTTGTATTTTAATATTATGGTAAAGTGCAAATATAAAAATAAAATATATCTTTTATCTCACATTGACAAGAAAAGTGTGTGAGCTCTCCCAGGAAAAGTATAAAAAGATCTTAAGGGCTCATTTTTGGACATCCAGTTATTTGTCATTTGCAATTGATGAGCACTTGTGGAGCCAAGGGTTTCTGCAAAGTATCAACTTGGTCTTTGGGAACGAAAACTCCCATAGATTAGCATAACTGAGGTGGTGAAATATCTACCGAAGGGTTGCAGATTGGAAGGGATATTTCAGTCCTTTCATTGGTGCCAAAATTTGTGGCCAAGGGCCAATTTTACTGAGTTAGATTGGAGACATTTTGTGTTGAAGTCTTCATTCATTTTGCCATCAGAGGAGGTCGATTTGCATTATACATATTCAGATTTTTATATGAGTCATTTCCAGACTTCATAGCAGCTAGTAGAGACCATCAATTTCATTCATGGAGGCTCTTATATGCAACGATTTTCTTCTCTAATTGGAGCGCTCTATTTGTGGAGGCCTTGTAATGGTTTTTGGAGCTTGAGAAGTGACTTGGAGGCAGCACATGATTTATAATATTATTTCTGGTTACAGTGACAGGGCGGCCAGTTAGGAGGTTCAATTTTAAGTTAGGAGGAGAAATAAATTCAAATAAAAATTAGGATGTATGGTTAGATGATAAGAAGGCTGGGTGCTGCAATTTTGAAGGCAAATCTTTAAGAGCAAGGAGAATCGAATATTTTGTCCAGGCAGCCATCAATTTCCAGGTTCTTTGTTAATCACTGTATTGCATTCAGTTTAGGCACTTCATCAGCAATAAAGCATTGTAATTTTCAGTTTAATATAGCACAATTGGCATGGTCATTAGTTGCAGCTGTAGGTGCTCATTTTCAATCAGTTTTGACATTGTTATATATCACATTGTAAGCCAAGAGTCTTGGCAAATACATAGCATCATTGTACTTTGGCATTGCACTCAATAAAGGAGATATATGTTGCATACTATATGTTTGATGAAATGTCTATGTCATAGCATACATAATCAGAATAGTAGTTTGCATGCCAATTGTTTGACAAAATGTCAATTGGTTGTAGGTGTTGATTTACACTTACATAGGTCATCTATTGCATTTGAAAAACATAAAAACTATTGCATTTCATGCTTTTCTTATAGTTTAGTCATCTAGTATTTCAATTCAAGGCATTTGCATCATCTTATGTTCAAAAATCACACAAGCAAGCAAACCGAAACATCATAACAGCAAACTGCCACTTTGCACATCAAGTGTTTAACAATATTCCTTGAGGGTTTTATCATCAATTGAAGGCCAAAAATTGCAAGGGATATTACAGTGGTATCAAAGCCACGATTCTGCCATCCTGTGATTATCAGAATTCAGTTGACAGATGTGTGATAGAGAAAATAGACCATACACTAGAAGTCAAGCAAGAAATCAGCATTTTCATTTTCCACCAACTCCAGAGGCAGATACTCTCTTAGAGGCTTTGAGGCAAATGGGTAAAGCAGTTGAGGGTATTGGAGAAACACTTGAAAACATGGCAGACAGTAATAGGCAGAACATGGATGAACGGGAAGAAAGAATAGAGAAGAAGTTTGATGGAATGATTGATATGATGTCAAGCTTGCTAGCAAGAATGGATCAGCAAGCAGCTCAGAATCAGAATCAGCCCCAAAATCAAATCAATCATACAGGAGAAAACAGTGGTGTCCATGGGAATAATGGTAACAATACGGAGATCAATGGAAGAGATAGAACAACAAACACTGGAGGATCAGCCTCTAGAACTCTCTTTCCTACTTTCACTCCAAGGGAGGAACAACCATAGGTAGAGGTCATAGTACCATTTGGGGATGATGTTAGGCAAGCTTACATGGAATATAATACTTTACCTCTTGATCTTAGAGACCAATAGACTTTCGACCAGTTCATGAATCACAGGAATAGGAGTAATGGTGGAAGAAATGAACGCCGTGCTTCAGTAAGAATGGATTATCAACAAGCTCTTGGAAAGGTGACTTTGGCCCTTTTTGATGGAAGTGATAAGTGTACAACAAGGTCATGGGTGCAGAAGCTAGATAACTATCTTTCCTTGAGACCAATGCTCGAAGAAGATTCCATCAAATTTGCTACACTTCACTTGGAGGGAGCTGCTCATGAATGGTGGTACCATGGTTTGGTTACTCTTGGCCATAACCTTATCAATACTTATGAGGAGTTCACTAATAGATTGATAGAAAGATTTGATGTTAAAGATCCTGAGGTGAGATTCCGTGAATTGGCACAATTGAAGCAATATGGAACTCTTCAAGCATATGTTGTTGATTTTCAAAGACTGTCAATAATGGTGCTTAACATATCAGAAAGGAGATTGGTAGTCTTGTTTACTGAAGGATTGATGGAGCCATTGAAAGGTTGGTTAAAAGCCTTTGATCCAACAACACTGCAGGAGGCAACGAAGAAGGCTAGGAGTATGGAGTTCGCAGCCCCAAAAAGTAAGAGTTCACATAAGGATGTTCCTTCTACCAACAATGAGAGTCCTCAACAATTTGCTAATAAGAAAAAGAAATCAGTAACCATGATAGATGAGGAGACACGAGAAGAGTTGAGGAAGAAGAAATTGTGCTATTGGTGTAAGGAACCTTATAACAGGGATCATGACTGCCCTTTGAGACCTAAGGGCAAGGCGAATCGTATTATGTGGGCATATTATGAGGACTCCAATTCTGATGATGTGGATCAACAAGTTGTTTCAGGAGTTGATCAGGATGAGAAGGCATCTGCGGATGGGAATTTGGCTCCTTTGGCATTTCTTGCTAATGTACAGGATGAGACTACATTCAGATTGAGAGGGATAGTTGATGGACAACGTTGCATTGCCATGCTTGACATAGGTGCAACACATAACTTTATTGATGAGGGTTTTGTGGCTAGATGTAGACTTCAGGCCGAGGATTTTGATGGATTCAGAGTCCGAGTTGCTGATGGATATACTCTCACATGCACTAGGCAGTTTACTAATCTCACTTTGTTGTTGAATGGTTATGAGTTACCTTCTGATTTCTATGTGGTCAACATGGGTGAGATGAACATAGTTTTGGACTGAAGTGGCTCCAGGACTTGGGAGAATTTACCCTCAACGTACCTAAGATGGAGATGAAATTTGAGGTTGATGGTAGGAAATATGTGTTGAGGGGAATTACAGATGGGAGCTTGCGTTCTATCTCTCTTTGTGGGAGCATGGACAGGATGAGGAAGGAGGTGATTCAGGAGGTGTGTGAGATGATCGACAACCCCTTGTTCGAGACAGCTGCTACATGGTTATATGATAATCCACTCTATGATTTAGATTTTGATCACTCTCTTGATCCTAGTCCTGAGTTGAGTAGTGATAGTGTCGTTTGGGATCCTTCCAGTGCATCGGGATTTCAAACAGGACTCATAGAGGAGATTTCAGAGGTGTACATAGTGAGGAGTGCGTACAACTTTACAATTGATCCTCATGTGCATGACTTATTTCAGATGCATAGTTCAGTGGCACATGTGATGGACAGTTCGTATGATAGTGTACCTTGCGCAAAGATTGGAAGCAAGTATGGTCAGTCTCTTGACTTGCTTCCTTTTGAGGCTTATACTCCGATGACACTTGATGATGAGATTGAGTTGATTGCGCTAGTGTTGGTGTTACAGGAGATGTTTGGTGATGACAAAGACATTACATAGATCTTCCCTTGGGATCTAGGTGGGGGAGAGTTGTGTTTGCTGCCGAGATTGCTTGGGGACAAGCAATTTCAGGGAGGGCAGACTGTAATGTCCCCTTTTTAAGCCTGATGTTGTTTGGGGTTGGATTAGCTTATTAGTTGCTCTCGTAGGCTAATAAGGCATGATTAGAGGGCCCTTGTGGCAGTTACCCAGGTTGTGGTTGGCTCATTTCATGGATTCAGTGGTTATATGGAGGTTTTCCCCATGATTATTTTAAATGTTTCTATTTCGGGAAACCTTATGTTATGATATGACATTATGTTTCCACTTTATTTTATAAGTTGTATTTTAATATTATGGTAAAGTGCAAATATAAAAATAAAATATATCTTTTATCCCACATTAACAAGAAAAGTGTGTGAGCTCTCCCAGGAAAAGTATAAAAGGATCTTAAGGGCTCATTTTTGGACATCCAGTTATTTGTCATTTGCAATTGATGAGCACTTGTGGAGCCAAGGGTTTCCGCAGAGTATCAACTTGGTCTTTGGGAACGAAAACTCCCATAGATTAGCATAACTGAGGTGGTGAAATATCTACCGAAGGGTTGCAGATTGGAAGGGATATTTTAGTCCTTTCATTGGTGCCAAAATTTGTGGCCAAGGGCCAATTTTGCTGAGTTAGATTGAAGATTCATTGGAGACATTTTGTGTTGAAGTCTTCATTCATTTTCAGTGTTCCACGGAGTTTCCTGAAGGGGACGCGTACCCTGTCGGGGACGCGTCTCAGGGACGGGGGGACAAGGGGTCTAAGTTTGGGGACGATAGGGGGACGGCGACAAGGGGGCGGCGGGGGGGTGGTGCTGATATACATATGGTACTTGAATAACTAGTTATAAAAAGATGTTTAAGAATAACATTTCAAATTAATTTTTGGCAAATTAGTAAAATTGCAAATACTAACATTTTGAATACTTGAATACTATTACTAAAAGACTAAAAGTAAATAAATATTGAAATTTGACAAATGAAATAGTCGAATTTGAGATTTCTATATGAATATCGAAAATATGACATGTCACATCAAAATATCATATCATAAAAATGATTACAATGAGTAGCATGATACATTGATATGAATCATAATCAAAATAAGTACAAAATGCAAAAATGTAGTGAAGGGAGGCCCCTAATCATCTCCAAACTCCTCATCACTCGAACTAATGGAATCCTCATGCTCAAGCTTTGCCAAACTAACACCAACCAGCCCTGCATCTAAAGCCGAAACTGAAGCATCATCATCAATCTGTTCTAGCTCCTCTGGCTCTACATCCCACCGTGCTGCTGGACTCTCTTTGTACAAAAGTGTTTTGCGATCAATGAGACGCAAAGCACTATGTACAGCCACAAGCTTCTCTGCTCTCCTAGAGGTAAGTCTTTTCCTCTTAAGAGAGTGGATGAAGCTATATGTAGACTAGTTCCTCTCAGCAGCTGAAGAACTAGAAACCTGAGATAACAATCGGATGGTGTTGACGTGCTTTTTATGACAGCGCCAGCACAGAATAAAGTTGCCCAACGGTCACTCTATTCTCTCTTGATCAAAGTGTCCCACATGCTAAGATTGCTTGAAAGTTCATGTGTTCGACTCCAAGGTTCCTTTTATCGCGAATAGACTCAGTTGGTTGATGTGTTTTGCTGGTTATTTCAAGGGGACTTACGTAGTTGTTCGACTCTGTGAAGCAATTAGGACATGAATGATTTGGCAATATGTTCTGGTATCTAGACTGACTCGAAAATGCAGAATTTAAAGGGGATAGGGATAGGGATTCTACAAATCTATTTCTAAAGGGTGGAGGACGAAGATCGACTTAAACAATCTTCAAACCAAACTTTGCTTTGTCTCCTTTCGAACAACTCCGACAAAGTTGGTGCAATCTTCAAAGGATGAGAAAAGTGTTCAAACTATGACGCAACACGTTCATACCGTCAATACGACGCATACAAACATATGAACCATAATCGAAGTTAAGTGCTGATACTCCAGTTGACCACGCAAGGAAAACTTACCATCAGTAAGCCCGCTAGTGGTATGGATGAAGAAGATATGCTCAAATCACAACGCCACACTCCACAATTAACAACTACTTGCATGAAATAAAATTTATTTTACTCTATCTACCTTGAATTGGAAAGACGAAATGGCCTTGCTAGCTACTCATAACAAAGAAGAAATCACCAAGCAATGAAACTCTTTGTATTATGAAAAGTGTTCACAACAACCTTTTACAAAACTTTCAAAGGAAAGTTTTCTTCCCTCCTCAATCTAAAGCTAACTTCTAAGCTAAATGCCTTCTACTCTCTAGCTCTGATCCAATTCCAATTCTAATCTCTATCTCTGAATTCTAATAGATTACAAATGAGGGGGGATGCCCCTTTTATAATAAGTCCAATTCAGTGGACGGTTCAGATCAAATTACAATGAAGGGCTCAGATCGAGCCACCTATGCCCTGATTAGGGTTTCTGCCCTAAAAACCGCCACAGAGAGGAGTGGGCAATGAATGCACAGAATATTCTCCACTCCCCTGCAGGAATCATAATGAGCAATTAATGCCCACTACCATCATCAAGAAGATCCTCATCAAGCAGCGCGTTCCCACTGGCCTTCTCCCGGATAGCAAACTCGATCAACCGGGCCAATACTGCTTCAACCTCCTGTGTAGAGATCGGTGGAATATGGTTGAGCTGGAACTCCAAGACTGCTACCGTCTGTCCGTATCTGGTGTAAGATTTTCTCCATGTCACTAAGGCGTCCTGGGTATGCTGAATTATACTAGAGAACGTGGAGACATTCTCAAAGTCATCCAGGACAAGTGACCTCGCAGCTGAGAAGAATGGAGGCAGTCTACTTTTCAAGCCATCAGCAGTTATCTCCTCTGGGACCAACTTTCTAGCAAATATGGCTTCTAATGTATTGAGGACTCCCCCCAAGATGTTGCCCATTGCTTTCCTCACTTTAGCTGAATCTGCCCTTGCTGCGTCGTGAAATCCACGGCCTGTGACCACCGAGGAGTACCAACTGGTGAAATCATACCTATCACCTCTCTGAATTACACCTCCATCCATCAAGGTTTCTAGAGGTATATGCATCAAAGCACCCAAACGAAGTACAGTCTTCGTTTGATAGATGCGAGTATCACCCCAGGCCTGATCTACTATATCCATCCGTGCCAAAATATTTGAGGCCTGTCGATGAGCATCGGCGAGGTCCTCCATGAATTTCCCTGTCTCAGTATGAACACGGCTAACCCACTTGTCCGCCTCCGTTTCCATTTTCTTCAAATCCTCTAAGGCAACAACTGACTCCTTCGGAAGCTCCGATGGACGTTCTACTGCTGGGTTTGCTGGTTCACCTGGATGTGCTAGATTTTGTACGTATCCTATCAAAGTTTTGTGCTCCTTCTTCAATTTCTTATACTTCCTCTCCGTGCGGAGCAACTGATCCTTCAATGCCTGATAGGAGTTATCGAACTCCTCGATAACTTGGGCTCCCGTAGGATGACCCAACTCTACTGTGGTGATCACGTAATTTTCAGGCCTCTCCTTGGTTCGATCACAATCCTCCCTCGGAATAGCCACCTGAAGCGTGCGAGAGCCTGACTCGTCAGTCGAGATCTTTGAAAACTTTCGGGCCCTTTTCTTCTCTGGTGGCGCACTGATCGTCCTGAGGAACTCTTCCATCTCAATGGCTGGATCTGTATCATCCTCGGGTTCTCTCCTCATTTTGTCGGAAAGCCAATCAGGCACTGTCTGCTGTGGATTACAAATGACAAGGGGCTGCTCTTCTGTTGCCTCCATCTCGTGCACTTCCTCTCTTCTTGCACTGGTTTGCTCGGGCTCATCCTCCTCTATAAGCTGGGTATCTCCCGACCCTTGGGTCCCCTGTTCTGTGTTTTCTTCTTCTTCCAAAGCCGTGTCCAACATCTGCTGAAAATGGGTGTCGGCCATTGTTTCCTCTTCCTCCTCCTGTTGGCCGCCCCTGGATAGACTGACACTAGCTGATTCCCGGGCGTTGGGCTGATCTACCTCCTCAAGTCCCCGCTCTTCCTCTAATCCTGCCCTCTGATCGGCAAATAATGAAACCACTCTCAAACTCGAAGACTGAGTTTGTGAGTGCACGGGTGATGCTTGTTCTATCCTCAACGGTATCGGTTGGGTTGGCACTTCCACTTGTGCCCTCGATGTCTGAGCAATTTGTTTCCCTCTTTTTACCGATAACGGCCTTGGGTCACCCATCAAGCTATAAGTAAGGGCGATCGACTTGCTCTTGAGTCTGCATACATGTCTGTCGACCCAAGTCCTGGTAAAAGTCATCACCGGGATAGAAAGAGTGTCCAAGTCCATGATCTCTGGCTCGGACCAATCAGGTGGTGGGACAGGAGTATCCCTAACTGAACCATAGTCGGGTTGCATGACGTTGACATCCTCCTCCACCTGGTCGGGAACTGGAATAATCTCACATTCTCTAATCAACTTGAGAGGAAGTCTGGAAAACATCCTTCTTCTTATCTCAGCCTCATCCACTGCATTTGCCCAAAAGTCCTCCAGATGAGCTCTGTGCCGGTATTCAACGTTCTGTATCATCCGGATGTTCCTGTAAGGATCGAAATCCTGCCTGCCTGTGTGATATGACAAATGATAAGATTGCAGCTCGTCCTCTGCCTCTCGGGCTGCCTGCAAAGAGGGACACACCTCAATGGAATTTCCCATGGTGATAGGGAAATCAAGTCCACCCTTCTTTTTCCTTTTCTGAATCTTATCGTAGGCAATCAATTGCCTAGATACCTCAAGCATTACTATGTGATCAGTGGGGTATCGTGGTAACCGATACGGATACGAAGTGAACCCCTGCAGCCTAATATATGTGAATTTCGGGAATTGGATGAGCCAATACCCATATTCCTCAATCAATGTCTGTGCTTCTTTAGATATTCTCTGCTGCGTCCTCTGCTGAAGTGTCCTCGCAATGTGCATTGTGAATGCATCATTTGCCCGTTTATAGTTGGCAATGTTAGCTAAATGTAGCTGTGTGCAGGCTTCATGGATTTTGAATTGACCAGGGGCACAGCCGATTGGCTCCTTGTACGAAATCCCTCTGTACTTAGTCATTCTGGCCAACATGTAAATTACATATGAGCTCATATAGAAAGTCTTCGTCACCTTCAAGCTCCTGAATTGCTCATCGATGTGGTTGCTAATCATCCTAGCCCAATCGACACACTCTTTTCCTTCCAAGATGATCTCGATGAAGTAGAACATCCAAGGCTCGAAAATGTAAGCCTGTGCACTCCCATTTACCCGGCTCAACATCATTATCAAATCACAGTATTCTTGTTTCACGTCCTCGGCAATTATCTGCTTTGGGAGCTTAGTGCGGGGTGGCCTCGGCTTCTGCATCCAAACTCTGTTGATGACTGCAGTGACTCTTTCGAAAGAGGAAGAGTACATCTTATCTGCCCTTTTATTTGTTCTGTATAACATCTCCTCAGCAGTTGGAATCCCAAATGCCTCTCCGATGGCATCCGACGTGAAGTTGGCGAGCAGTTTACCATCCGGAGAGACAATCGTCCTACGTTCTGGCTTGTAGTGATTGGCGCACTCCATAATTAGCTCCGGACACTGAATTGCTGGCGGAAAACTAGCAGCCGCGTAGATTCCACTCTTCATTATATTATGTGCCGTGACGGATGGTTGATGGCCCCCTAGCCCGAACATCCTCGATTTGAGTGCATTTAGATTAAATGAACCAAGGTTGGTGTCATTTAATCCTGCCAACTTTGAAACTATTGCCTGACTTTGGGAGAAATGGCTTAGCGAGCCTTTTAATCATTGCCTGCCGGGATGAGCCAGCCTTGCCTGCTTCAGTGTTTGCAGCTCTGCCTGCGGCTCTGCTTGTTCCTGCAACATCCTTTGCTCCGGCCATCTGCAAAATAAAATAGAATAGCAATAAGTTAGGCTGCAGATTTTTAATAAAATAAAACAATTCCCGAGATGGCTGCGAATACGGAGTTAGCTTTGAAAATAAAATTCCTCAGCATAAATTTCTAACTCCAAACCTCAAACTATATAAAAATCTCTGAGTTTAGAGACAACTCTCAGCAACTGCACTTCTGACTGGTGAAGAAAAAACGCAGCAAGCTAATAACTTTCAGCAATGTAGCTAATTTCTCCAGCACAAATAGTTCGAACCTTGACTTCACTTTGTCAACTTCAGCAGTTAGAGGAATAAAGAGTTGCCAGCAATATGAAATTTCAACTTCCTCAACTTCTCAACGTTTAAACTTCTTCAACACTTCGACTTTCAGTAGCTTGAAAATAAAGATCTCCAGAGAAAAGAAATCTTCTACAAGTTCGCAAATCTGCAGCGACTTCAACAAATAAATCTTCCAGCAACTCCGGAAAACAACTTCGAACTTTGCAGCAACTCCACTTTCAGCTTTTCGAAAGAAAGAGTCTCGGCAAATGAAAATTTCTCCAGCACTTCGCACTTTCAGCAACTCAACACTCCGAAATAAGATAAACTCTCAAAGAATTTCTCTCCTCAACCACTTGGAAAATATTTCAATCTCTCAAGAACTTCTTCAGCAACTTCAACTTCGAAACAATGTGAGGAGAAATGAGAGAAGAGATTGTTTAAATAACTCTTCTCGGAGAATCCTGCTAAGTAGTGCTGGGGCTATTTTTAGCACCTTCATCAATTTTCCACTCTCTTCGTTCGGAATCTTCTAATTCAAGCGCAGTAGTGGGCTAGTCGTCAGCCGGTCATTATGGCAGTTGCCATTAATAATGATTCCTTCTTTGTAAAAATTCGAATTTTCCTCTTAGTCTGCCAGTTAACTCTTGGCGATTTAAACAACTCGCGAGAAAAACAATCACTTGACTTGATTTAAAATTCCATTTTAAAATCTCGCAGTGTTTAAATAAATTCAACTCGAAAAATTTCGTGGGAGTTGTAAATATATTTCCAACTTTTAAAATGTCTGTCATTTAAATCCTCGATTTCATAAAATTTGCCTTAGACATTTTAAATTCTCTCATTAAAATGTTCAACTCCGGGTGATTAAAAATTATTTGCATGCTCGAAATAATTCATCCTCTGAGATTTAACTTCCGTCAGGAAAATAATCTAGGCAAAACGAATTTCCTCTGAAAATATTAAAATTTCCCTTAGGAAATTAATTTTCAAACTCTGTTAACTCATGGTGTATTTTAAACGGGTTCATTTGATTTTCACTTGACCCATGGAAAATATTCATCGATATCAAATCTTCCCCTTGAAAAATATTCAACTTTCAACTGCCTTTGTAAAATTTTAAAACTCATCAAATCATCCTTCCATGCCAAGGGTGTATTTTTCCCTAGTGAAGTGCTATCTCACTTAGAAAAATTTTCTAACATTTTCTCTCTTGGCGTATTTCCCTTGGTATAATTTTTCTCTGAAAAAAAAATCTCCATGCCTTATGAATTAAAATTTAAATCCCTCTTCAAGGGCGTATTTCTTTCAAATTTAAATTTTAATTCCCACGCCTTAGGAATTCTTCACTTGTTTTCTTCTTGGGCGCATTTTACCTAGTGAAATTTTATTTCACTTAGGAAAATTTTTTTAGTTTACACCTCAGGCGCATTTGAGGGGGGAAGCTTTCTTTAACACTTAGGAAATTTCCTCAACATTCTTACTCCAAGGTGGGCGCATTTACATATGCAAGCTTTTACTTTCACACGCCTTAGAGAATTCTCCCATCTTTACTCACCTTCAGCTCATGGGCGCATTTGCTAGGCCAAGCTTTCACTTTACACTTAAAATTTTTTCAAACACTTAGAATATCCTTTCAAGGTGAGGGCGCATTTCATAGGTTCCACTTTCATTTCGTTGCCCTAGGAAATTTTCTCCAGCAACCTTGGGCGCATATGGGGTCTTGAGCTTTCATTTTCTTGACTTAGAAATTTCTCCAAGTCATGTATCTTCTTGAGGGCGCATTTTGACCTCTCTACTTTCATTTTATGCCTTAGAAGAATTTCGGCCTCCATTATCCTTCTCAAGGTGAGGGCGCATTTCACTAGGTCTTCTTCTATTTTCATGCCTTAGACGTTTTGAGAGAGTCATCAAGGTGGGCGCATTTCACATAGTGAGGTGGGCGCATTTTGAAGGGGATACTTTCATTTTCCCACACTTAGAATATTTTCCATGCCTCTGCCTGTCTTTGTTTACGCATTCTATTTTTAGCAAGTTGTGCTATTTTTAGCAAGTCCCTTGATTTTCAACCTCTAAGGCTCCGTTTTGCCTGAAAATTTCATCATATGATCTTCTTCACCTTGTGAACCTGTTTTGCCAGTCCTCTGCCCTGACCTGCTATTTATAGCCACCTGCTATTTATAGTAAGTTTTGACTTTCTGACTTCAGTAGCTCCGTTTTGCCTGAAAGTTGCAACGCTTGATCTTGATAGCTTGAGTGTCACTCTGATGCCAACCTCGGGTGCAGACCTGCTATTTATAGCCGTGCCCTGACTTACTAAAAATAGTAAGTTCTCCGATTTCGCTCAAATTTTGCCAGCAGGTACCTTGAAGTGTGCTGACAGGGGTGGGGTACTTCGTTTCGGCTATTTTTGGATTTTACCCCCTATAAAAGTGGAAACCCTAATTTGACTTGCATGTATCCCGAACGGTCTCCGTTTGTCCTCGTTCCTTCTGCATGTCGTTCTGTCTGCTGAACTGGAGTGTTGGGGGCGGCTGCCAGAGTGTACCTGCTAAAAATAGAAACTGCCTGAAAAGTGACTCATCCACTGCCGGATGGTTTTGCATGTCATATTGCCCGTGGGATCTCAAAAAACCCAGAAAAACCCAGAAAACTGGTCTGCATGCATGCACTGGCTAAAAATAGTAAGTCCTTAAACTTTGATCTTCTCCGCTTGCATGTCACCTTGTTGCGAAGCTCTCGAAAAACCCATAAAGAAAAACCCGACATGCATTGAAAAACACTGCATGCGAACCCTAAAAATAGCCTCCGAAGGCTGAACTCTGAAAGTGGTTGTCTCGGTTTGCATGTTACATCACTGCGAAGGTTTTGGAAAACCTAGAAGGATTCTCCAGACATGCATCTGAAAAGCTCATGTGGAAACCTTGAAAATGGCTCTTGAAGCCTGAACTGCCAAAAATAGCAAGTCGTCTGATCTGGCTCAAAATTTACGTGTAGGCAGCTTGACGTTACTCGGATGCAATGGAACTGACGGAATTCCAAAATCTCAATAAAATAGTCCCAAATTGAATACTTACTAAAAATAGTAAGTTGCCGGAATACAGTGAAAATTTAGGGGGACTCTGCTGGAAGTCTTCTGACTGCTGTACTAAGCTTAGATTTCAATTTCGTGACTCGGTTTGACCTTAAATAAGCCTGAAGGATGAAAACCCTAATTACACAGACTTAACCAATACTTCAACCTGGGTCAAACGACAGGACATCCCCGGAAGGACCAGAGACCAGAGAGAGAGCGAACCAAAGCCAAAAGACCAGAATGGAGCAAAATTTAGGGGGTCCCCATCTTGATGGGGTGATGTGTGAAAAAGGTCACAACAGGTCCCACAAGGCTTTAGGGTTCGACCCTAGGCACACAAACCAACAAAAATAAAAGAATTTAAAAAAAAAACCACTTTACATGACATCCCAGTGTGGGGGACGCCTGGGCGTCCCTGAGACGTCTTAGAGACGCCCAGGCGTCCCCCGTGTCTCCCTGACATTTCTCACGTCCCGGTGGCGGTGGCGGGACGGCGGAGGGACGTCTCCCTGCCGTCTCCATTCCCCGAAATGTCCGAGACGGGGGGACGCCCAAAATTTTGGGGGGGGGACGCATCCCCGTGGAACACTAATCATTTTGCCATCAAAGGAGATCGATTTGCATTATACATATTCAGATTTTTATATCAGTCATTTCCAGACTTCATAGCAGCTTGTAGAGACCATCGATTTCATTCATGGAGGCTCTTATATGCAGTGATTTTATTCTCTAATTGGAGCACTCTATTTGTGGAGGCCTTGTAATGGTTTTTGGAGCTTGAGAAGTGACTTGGAGGCAGCATACAATTTATAATATTATTTCTGGTTACAGTGACAGGGGTGGCCAGTTAGGAGGTTCGATTTTAAATTAGGAGGAGAAATAAATTCAAATAAAAATTAGGAGGTATGGTTAGATGATAAGTAGGCTGGGTGCTGCAATTTTGAAGGCAAATCTACCAAGAGCAAGGAGAATCGAATATTTTGTCCAGGCAGCCATCAATTTCCAGGTTCTTTGTTAATCACTGTATTGCATTCAGTTTAGGCACTTCATCAGCAATAAAGCATTGTAATTTTCAGTTTAATATAGCGCAATTGGCATGGTCATTAGTTGCAGCTGTAGGTGCTCATTTTCAATCAGTTTTGACATTGTTGTATATCACATTGTAAGCCAAGAGTCTTGGCAAATACATAGTATCATTGTACTTTGGCATTGCACTCAATAAAAGAGATATATGTTGCATAATATATGTTTGACGAAATGTCTATGTCATAGCATACATAATCAGCATGGTAGTTTGCATGCCAATTGTTTGACAAAATGTTAATTGGCTGTAGTTGTTGATTTACACTTACATAGGTCATCTATTGCATTTGAAAAACATAAAAACTATTGCATTTCATGCTTTTCTTATTGTTGATTTAAGGTAGCTTCGGCCAGATATAAATGATGATTGCATTATGCATTATCATCATTTATAATTGATCGAAATCTACTGTATTATCTACAAGTAAGATATTCGGAATTCCGAAGTAAATTCGAAATAAAAAGATGATCGAACTTGTTTATTCTAATCGCTGCTTGCTAAATGCATGCGAATGTTTAAATGATTACCACCGATAATTATCGGTTGTGTGAAAGGAGCCCGCGTACTCAAGGGACACATCCCACGAGCGGACGTGTCTCCACTTTATGGAGACACGTCCTCTCATAGGACGCGTCTCTCCTTGAGGCGCGTCACCCCTTATGGATATAAAAACATGATTTCGACTTCTATTGTAGATATGGAAATCGATAGATATTCTGCAATTAGAAGATCTGAAACAAAGACTTTAGAAATCTGACTTAGAATTCATATAAGTAAATTGAGATCTAGGATTTACTTATTCTCCCTTAGAATATAATTTGATTAGATTTGATTAAATTTAACATGGTATCAGAGCCACGTTGAGAAAATCCGAATCAAATTAAATAATCAGATTATTTAGGAAAATCGTATTTTTTAAAGAAATCAAATTCACATCACATTCTTCATAATGTCAAGTGTGATCAGATTTGAAGACCGTCTTGAAGGTGCAAACAACTTCACATCATGGAAATTCAGAATCATGATGATTCTAAAAGAAAATAAGTTACTCATTTGTGAAAGAAAACAAGAGAGAACCAGAGGATGATCCAGAGAAAACTCAATAGATTGAGAACAATGAGAAAGCCATGAAAATCTTAGATGCAGTTAGGGACCATATAGTACCTATTTTGTCAAAACATGAGACTGCATATCTAATGTTCAAATCCCTTGAGAGCACCTTTGAAATAAACAACACCAGTAGGACTCTTGCATTAAAAAGACAACTCAAAAATGTTCAAATAAACAAAGGAGAAACTATTAATGCATACTTCATGAGAATCACTGAACTAAGGAATCAATTATCAACAATTGGATACCAAATTGATAGCAAGCTGATAGCTCTAGGTGGCCTACCAAACTCATGGGAGTCATTTGTTCAAGGAATAAGTGCGAGATCTAAACTCCCTAAATTTGATAGGCTAAGAACTGACTGCTTACAAGAAGAAACAAGACTCTCAACAAAAGAAAACAAACAGAAACCCATAGATGAGGATATTCATGTGCTCAACACAACATCTAATAAAAGAGGTAAGAATAATTCTTACTAAAAGGATCATTCAAGAGAAAGAGAAATTCCTACGGAAAAGGATCATTCAAGAAGAGGAAAAACATCTCTCAAATACAATGTTTCAGATGTGATCAATATGGGCACTATGCAATGAAGTGCCCTGATAGAACAAAACAACAAACATCTTTTGCTTAAGTACGAAAATCAAATACAGACCATGACTCTGAAAAATTTGTATTCTATTCAGCCTTATCAAGTCAAGTATCTAACAATATCAACAACTGGGTAATTGATAGTGGTTCTTCAAGGCACATCACAAGGTTCAGAGAACACCTAGACACTATGACTGAAGAGACTGATGAAGAAGTAACTATTGAGGATGATTCTACACATCCTGTAAAAGGGGTTGGAACTTGCTCCATCAAATTGAAATTTAATCTCTCCCTACAACTCACTGGAGTTTTATTCGTACCTGGAATAAAGAGGAATCTAATATCCATCTCTGCTCTTGATGACAATGGATATAGGGTTACCTTTATGGATGAGAAAGTTCTGGCATGGCCTAAGAACTCAACTATAAAGAAAGCTCAAACCATAGGTATAAGACAAGGTTACCTTTACAAACTGTCCACTGAAGTCAAGCAAGCCCTTACCCTTGATACTTCTGATTCAAATGAAATTTGGCATCGAAGATTAGGACACCTTCATTTCCGTGCCCTACCCTCTGTGGAAAAACTACTAACAGGATTGCCTAAATTAAAACAAACTCATGAAGGAGCTTGTAAAGGGTGTGCCCTAGGAAATAATATAAAGGGATCCTTCCATAATAGTTTGAGTAAAACCAAAGAAGTGTTAGAACTAGTTCGCTCTGATTTATGTGGAACTATGTATGTACCCTCCATGGCAGGCTTCCTATATTATGTAATATTTATAGATGACTACTCTAGGAAGACCTGAATTTATTTTCTTAAGTGTAAAGAGTCAATAGAAATCCTTAAAAGTTTTAAGGAGTTCAAAGCTCTCACTGAAAACTTCTCCAAGAAGAAAATCAAAATTCTTAGGACAGACAATGGGAAAGAATACACCTCTGAAATCTTTAAGGAATTTTGCATAAATGTTGGGATTAAGAGCGAGTTTGCAGTAGCCTACAACCCTCAACAAAATGGTGTTGCTGAAAGAAAAAATAGAACTATTGTAGAAGCTGCAAAAACAATGTTATTTGACCAGAATATAGAAACCTCATTCTGGGCAGAAGCCTCTAGAACTGCTGTTTACATCCAAAATAGATGTCCACATTCCCATCTAGACAACAAGACTCTTGAAGAAGCTTTCATGGGTATAAAACCTGACATTAGTCACTTAAGGATCTTTGGTTGCCCAGTCTACATTCATGTACCTAAAGAAAAGAAATTCAAACTAGAACCTTCTGGAAAGAAAGGGGTATTTGTGGGATATAGTGAAACCTCCAAATCCTATAGGATATTCATACCCAGGCAGAAACAAATTGAACTAAGCAGAAATGTCATCTTTGAAGAAAACCTTGCATTCAAAAGGGCAAAGAGTTCAAGTGAGATAGAAATTCATAATTCCCCTAGAGCCTTAGAAGTGGAACCTACTCCTGAGATTCAAAGGGAGTATCTTGAAGAAACAATAAGTGAATTTCAATCTGCTTCAGAAGAGAATCCAAATGACAATAGCAAGAAGAGACCACTTTGGGTTAGGAAAATGATTAAAGAAGCTGAGAATCATGTAGCACCGAAGGGAACCTTTAGGGAAAGTAAGAGACCCAAAAGGTTCTCAAGCTATGTTGCCCTAATGAATGAAATCATCAATTCAGAACTCACCAGTGTTACAAAAGCCTTCAAACATCAAGTATGGAAGGATGCAATGACAGAAGAGTATCGGTCCATTTTGAAAAATGATGTATGGGATATAGTGCCTAGACCAAAAGAGAAATCTGTTGTTTCTTCCAAATGGCTCTTCAAAATCAAACATGCTGTTGATGGAAGGATAAAAAAACACAAGGCACGCTTTGTGGGTAGAGGTTTTTCACAAAATGAAGGCATTGATTATGAAGAGACATTTGCACCTATTGCCCGGTACACATCTGTGAGAGCAGTGATAGCTATTGCAGTAGCTAAAGGCTGGAAGATCCATCAAATAAATGTGAAAACTGCCCTCTTGAATGGGACCATTGAAGAGGAAGTCTATCTAGAGCAGCTTGAAGGTTTTGTGATACATAAACCTCAATTACATGTATGCAGATTAAAGAAAGCTCTATATGGACTTAAACAGGCTCCCAGGGCCTGGTATGAAAGAATTGACAGCTATCTCTTGGGACTAGGATTTTCCAAGAATGATGTAGACCCAAATCTTTATTTTAAGGTAATTAAAGGTGATATGCTAATAATTATTTTATATGTTGATGACCTGCTGATAATAGGAGATCAACTCATTGCTCAAGGAAAGAAGGATCTAACTTGGGAATTTGACATGAAAGACTTGGGCATTTTACATTACTTCCTGGGTTTAGAAGTTTGGCAGAAATCAGATGGCATCATACTAAATCAAGGAAAGTATACTATTGATATTCTGAAGAGATTTGGAATGTTGGATTGTAGACCCATGTCTACACCTATGGAAACCAACCTTCACAAACTAAAAGAAGCAGCAACAGAATCTAAGTTTGCAGATTCCACTCTATATAGACAAATGATTGGATCATTGATGTACCTGGTTAACACCAGACCTGATATTTGCTATGTAGTGAATGCTCTAAGCCAGTTCATGTGTGAGCCAAAGGAAATTCACTTTATGGCTGTGAAACACATATTGAGATATCTTCAAGGCACTATTGGATATGGTCTTCTTTACAGAAATGACCATCTAGATCTACATGGATACTCTGATTCAGATTGGGCTGAAAGTGTAACTGATCCGAAGAGCACATCAGAATGTTGCTTCAGTTTAGGATCGGCTATGATCTCTTAGATCAGCAAAAAACAGTCTTCAGTAGCACAAAGCTTGACAGAAGCTGAATATATTGCCGCCTCTATGGGGGCACGAGAAGCAGTATGGCTCCGGAAACTGCTTGTGGGACTATTTGGTGAGCCCTTGAATCCTACTGTTATCCATTGTGATAATCAGAGTTGCATCAAGCTTTCAGTAAATCCAATATTCCATGATAGATCTAAGCATATTGAGATCCCTTACCACTATGTAAGAGACATGGTAGAAAGGAATGTGATCCAGTTGGAGTATATTAGTACAAATGATCAAACAACAAACATTCTCACCAAGCCTCTCTCCAGAGTTAAAGTTGAACACTTCAGGAAGAAACTTGGTATGGTTGAAATGTAATTTGATATTGTGATTGAGATTCAAATTGCTTAGTTGTACTAATATATTTAAAGATGTTTAATGTGTAAACTCTTTTGTCATGTGTGTGACTCCATGACTTTATGGGCCTTCTATCCCCTTGTGTACATTATTGAAAGGTGACGATCTTTCTAATAATGAACACTTGTATTTGACATTGTAAAGTGACGACTCTACAATGATGTGTTGAACTCTCATGATAGATATCATGTGACTTGATATCTGTGGACATATCATGATAGTATCTCGTGGACATTTTGATAGATATCATGTGACTTGATATGAAAATTGAAGATCATTATGATCCTTATGAGATAATCATGGTGGATATATATATATATATCTGTGGACATGCCATGAACGATTATGGTAGACATGATATGATTTGATGTCAGTGCACATACCATAATGAAGATGTGTTATGAAGAATGTCATGTGACTTGACGATTTTGGAAACATATCATATCTTCGATATCACGTGTAAGGTGATATCTCTACTTACTTGTTTTGAGTTATCTTCCCTAGCTAAGAGGGAGTGTTGATTTAACGTAGCTTTGGTCAGATATAAATGATGATTGCATTATGCATTATCATCATTTATAAATGATCGAAATCTATTGTATTATCTACAAGTAAGATATTCGGAATTCTGAAGTAAATTCAAAATACAAAGATGATCGAACTTGTTTATTCTAATCGCTGCTTGCTAAATGCATGCGAATGTTTAAATGATTACCACCGATAATTATCAGTTCTGTGAAGGGAGCCCGCATACTCAAGGGACACGTCCTCCCATAGGACGCGTCTCTCCTTGAGGCACGTCACCCCTTATGGATATAAAAACATGATTTCGACTTCTATTGTAGATATGGAAATCAATAGATATTCTGCAATCAGAAGATCTGAAACAAAGACTTTACAAATCTGACTTAGAATTCATATAAGTAAATTGAGATCTAGGATTTACTTATTCTCCCTTAGAATATAATTTGATTAGATTTGATTAAATTTAACACTTATAGTTTAGTCATCTAGTATTTCAATTCAAAGCATTTGCATCATCTTATGTTCAAAAATCACACAAGCAAGCAAACTGAAACATCATAACAGCAAACTGCCACTTTGCACATCAAGTGTTTGACAATATTCCTTGAGGGTTTCATCATCAATCGAAGGTCAGAAATTGCAAGGGATATTACAAATTTTATAATCTCTATATTGAGGCAGGGATCAAGAGGGAGTTATGTGTTCAGCAAGATGGAGTCGTATGTCACGAGGAACTAGTGTGACTCACTGAGAAGAAGTGAAGGTGTCAGCTAAGTGGGTTGTAATGTAGCAAGGCCAGGTGCTAAGCCTTTGGAAGGTCTCTTCAGCTGTTGAGAACGGAATTGCACAAGGCAGTCAACCTTATTTTGACATTGGTAGCACCGCAAGCCTATTCAGAATAAGGTGATCTAGGATGAGGTCCAGGAGGACTAAGTCTTGGACTCTCACTAGTCAATTAAAGGTGTTGCTAGGAGTAGTGCCGGAAGTGTGTGTTGGAAACCGTTCCTCTAAGGCAAACATTACAGGAAATCTTGGACGAGGAGGTCAGGAGGTTGATGCGGGTACTTGGAGCTCCAGAGAGAGTCACAACATCATTAAGGTTTGTTGTAATGTATATTTCTCTGAGACAGAGAAATATGAGGTGAAAGCCCTTGTAATGTATACTTATCTGAGACGGAGAAATATGAGTTGAAAGCCCTTGTAATGTATATTTCTCAGAGACTGAAAATATAAGGTGAAAGCCCTTGTAGAGTATATTTCTCGGAGACGGAGAATATAAGGTGAAAGCCCTTGTAGTGTATATTTCTCTGAGACTTGGAAATATGTGGTGAAATCCCTTGTAGTGTATATTTCTTTGAGACTGAGAAATATGAGGTGAAAGTCCTTGTAGTGTATATTTCTCTGAGACTGAGAAATATGAGGTGAAAGCCCTTGTACAGATCACATCTCTGACACTGAGCTGTGTTTTTCCACAATTGGGTGTAGCCATTGTGGACGTCATGTTGAGAGAATCCATGACCAGACATTTGAAAATATCTCCCTAGCTAAGAGGGAATGTTAGTGTTTTTATAGTTGCGGGAGGTATTTCCCAAAGAACAATTTACTCAAGGCAAGTCGGCCTTTCAATTATAAAACAAATATTACATTTCCTAGGTGGGCTCAAGAAGAGAGCTCACCTAGTCTTGCATATAATGGAGATAGAGTCTCCACGTTATTCAATAAATTCATTCCATTCCAATTTCAATTTTCTTCAGCAGCAGATACACATTCAAGAGGAGCAGATTCGCTTCAAGGAGAAGAGTTGTTATTTTGTGTTTCTAAGTAATTTGCACTATCTTTAAGTGCTGATCTATTGTAAGAAATTCGGCCTCTCTAGGGCTTGATTCTGAGTGCTATTTCTGCACTTCTATTTCTAAGTTATAAGTGAATCAATTGCTGGGTTTTTCTCCCTTGAGTAGGAGGGTTTTCCCAGGATAAAATTCTGTGTTCATTGTTCTATGTTTACTTTTCTGCTTTCTGTTAAATCTGATCTAAAACTAACATTATGCACTAATATTAAAGGTTACAAGTAATATTGTAAATGTTTCTGAGATCTCAAAATTGATATTACCTTATTGCTCTACCATCACTTTCTGATGTGAATAAATTGTTGATTCAAGTGATTTCACATTGGCAAACATGATGTCGATAATTTTAGCTTAATCTTCTTTAGCTTTCCTAATAACATTTACCATTTATTGCTTTGTATTGTGCTTTGGGAGAGGCCACTTATGTCTAAAGTAGTAATGCATTGTGGATAGCTTGTCATTTGAGTTGAAAGTGCCTAAAGTAAGGATCCTTATGTCTCTCATGCTCAATATAGGGGGGATAAGTGCCTGGAGTCTCATAATACAGAAATTATGTATGTTTATCACTAATAAAATCTAAAGAATTATTACTATGTTCCTTTTTCTTGAATAGGTGATTGAAGGTTCCAATGAGGCCCTCAACAAAAGATAAAATTGAAAATATACAAAATTCGACCATGGATGGATATACATACTAGAGCAAATTACACCACTTCACCCAAGAAGCCTGACAAAAAAAATGAATCAATGATACACATCCATTCAACACAAAAAAGTGTTAAAGTTCTATCAGGTATATGATGATTGCCTTATCAATGCTATCATATGAAATTTTAAATTTTCTATATTTTTATAGTTTTCCCTATTTTTTTAATAGCTGTCCCTTGCCGTCTCCTAAAAAATGGCTTCTCTGCTGCCTCCATCCCTGAAACGCGTCCCCTTGTCCCTTGCTGTCCCCGTTTTGGAAACTTGGGGTGACATGGATTAGCACAGACTCATTTTTTTTTTGTCAAAAAAGAGCTTGTCGTCTAATAGAGTATGAAGTTGCCAATTGAGGCAATATTTACATTTTAAAGCATTAGTTACAATTTGGGAACCCCCTTCCACTAGAATGGTATCAAAACTGGCATTATAGATAATACTGCAAGAAGAACTTACGTCAGATTTGATCCCTATATAATGAGATCCACCTACCAAAATTACCCCATACACATCTAAAAACATAATCTGCTCTTGCCAATCTAAGGTTACCATAGGAGGTGGTGTCAAAATTCAGCTTAGTATCCTTTTTTGGCACTTTCCAACTATCTTGTCTTCCAACATTACTATGATCTACTAACCCTTGAATGGGTGATTTGAACTCATGTTATTTTTGTTATGGAATTGTTATTTTATTTTTGCTCCCAGTATTAATGGTCCACTTTACTTGTCTTTATATGCATCATCACATCTTTGAATTCATTTTCACTTCCACTTTAAAATCATCTCTTCCTCAAACCACTCTTCTATTAGAAATCTATTCACCAAGTCCTTAGGAAACTAAACCACTCATACTCAATGGATAAGGCTGAATCTAGGCCGTTTATTCCCATCCAACAAACACTATACAAGTCACAGCAACTTGCACGCTGAATTACACACTTGATATCCCAAAATGGGAGGATTCTAAACCCCTTGCTGTTGGGTATGTAAAAAGACCTGTCAACATTACCCTCAAATGACAGATGCAGATTTTAAAAATGACATACAGACACATCTTAACTTCCATGGGCAACCCCCCAATCTTGGTAGTTATATAGACAAGGTTTAAAATGAGAAAACAACTAAGGTGATGACCTTGGATAGGTAATAGTAACAAGGATGAGGATGCTTGACCATTTAATTTCAGATTGTTATTGTCTGACAAAATTGTATAAGAAACTACACATTTAACAGAGATGAGCAGGTTGACGATAAAATGGTATTATACAATGTGCCAAGGCTCAATAAGCTTAGGTATGCATGTATTTTAAAATAATTTTTTAAATACACCAAATGTGTGTATAAGACATCCCTTATATATTGTTTCCTAATGTGCACAACCTAACCCTACCGTAGATACGAAAATGCAACTTCCACTTTGGAGTGCACATACATTCACCAACAGGCCCACTTAAGTTGTAATGAGATTTGCATAGAATCAATTTTTTTTTAAAATATTGTCTTTAACAGATTTTCTTTTTAAAAAAAATAAAAATTGTTCACCTGAATTTATTTCTTGCAGTCTGCCTGTTGGGAGTCACAAGCCTAAAAAGCTTGCAAACTTCTGCAGACTCAGCCAGAATTGATTGAGTCTGACAGTCAAGTCTGCAGATTTGCAAAAACTGATTCTGACTGAGAATCGCTGAGTCTGACTATGATGATATGCACATCATGTGATATGATATGATTAACCACTAACCAGAAGGTTGTAAATGCATATTATAAGATCATGGCTATAACAAAGACTATGGGATTAAAAATGCATCCGTACCTATTCCAGGGTCCAATCCCATTTCACACAGAATTGTTACTCCAGCACTTTTAGCTCTTTCATTTATATCAGACATGTTTTTATCGACATAGCTTGCAGTGACAAGGTGCTTTCTTAGCTGCAAAAAAATTTTAAAAAATCAAAATTTCTAATTAATGCTCACTAAGAATAGCAATCATTTTACAAGGCTAATTTACATAAAGCACACATAGAACATGATAACTTTCCAGAACCAGTGCCAAAGGTCAAGGAAGAGCAATGAAAACTACTTTATTTTTTTACAATGACTAAGCTACTTAATATATGTATAGTCCTTGTAGATGGAAAAAGGAATCATTTATCTCAAATTCGTCTATACTCTATCATGATATGCATTTGCTTATGCAACTACAAGATTTAAAGTCAGAATGAAAACATTTGCACACTAAGCAAGTTCACATGCTCGTTTAAAGCTACAGCTTGTGTACTAACTACTAACAGTCTCCAGGTAACTTCTGTTGAAACACACCATTATGCTAATAATGCAAAAGTTGCTGAGTTGATATTTAGCAAGAAAAAATGGCTTTGGGGTGCTCTGATTAGTCATTATTTTCATAAAGCACAAGAAAGAAATCTATTGTACAAGGCTTATAATTCTATATTGTGCAAAGTTCATTTAACTGTAGGAAAGACGAAATCAAATGAAATAATTTTAATAACCTCCATCTTGCAGAAAGGTCCATGGGGCCACTGCTAAGGAAAATAAACAGATGAAAACCCAGGATAACTACTAAATATTAGATCTTCACAATGGTAGTTGAAAATAATTTTATTATGAAGATCTAAAGTAATGCCTTTAGTTACTCATTGTGGCTATGGTCTATATATTCCATGTTTCCACTATCTTGTAAGGAAAGTGCTGTGTGTGCACGTGTTATATTTACAAGAAACAAACCTAAATATTCAATGAGATTACAAGAAAAAAATTGTACATAGCCTCTATATTTCTCTCTAAAGTATCCCCTGAATAGTCAAATATAAAAGAGGAAGCTCTAAATAATCTTCAACAAAATGGCTTGCCTCATTTGTGCTTTAGGTTTAATCCTGCTCTATGTTACCAGCTATTAGATCCTTACCTTATTGTACCGGCCACAGCCCAACAAAAGATAGTATAACTAAGAAAATCTTAGACACTCTGTTGAGCACATTTATCTGACAAAATAATTTAAATGGCATGTTGTGGCCCATCAAGCATCTGTTGGACATCGTGATACTACAGTCAATTTATTCAAATAGAAAATGTATAAATTTGTTGGAGAACTTGAGATGGCTACGAGTGTCAAGTACGCATTATCGCTCAGTGCATGATTTTCAAACCAATATTTGCAATAAAACTTGACAGCTAATGAAAATTTGTGGAAATGGATACAGTATTGGATAAGGATACAGTGAATTTCTAGATCCCCTAAGGCTGATGTAGATATAGCTGGATATGGCAATTAAAAAAAGATATACTCAATTGTTTATACACTTAAAAGGCATAGATATTGGTTTGATTATTTTTAGTTTATAATATTTTTTTGTTATATTATGTCTCTAGTGATTTAAAATCTCAAAGAAGCAAAAATCGCCAAAACAATAAAAAAATGTGAAGCAAAGCATGCATCTTGGTTAAACAAAAAAAATAAAAACATTTCAAAAATCAAACTATAGAGCTGAAGGGAAAGTTCAGTTATCCACTTTAATTTGTGTAGTCCACTACTAGTCTCTTCTATTGGTGGAAATAGTTACTTCACGTTGTTTGTTGATAACTATCAAAATAACATGGATCTATTTTTGAAACAAAAATCAAAAGCTTTTGAAACTTCTAAAAAATGAAGCTTAATCTCATATTGGCACACTAAGGACTAATCATGGTGGTGAATTCACATCAAATGTGTTTGAGGACCGTCTCAAGAAAAATGGGATCAAGCATCATCTCACAGTCCCTCCCACTCCTCAACAAAATATAGTTAAGGATGAACAAAATTATGATGAATATGGTTTGTGAAATGTTCTATTTTGAAGGAGTAAAACTGCATTTATGGGCAGAAGTGGCTCGAACAACAGTCTATCTCTGCAACTAGTCAACTTCAACAACTCTTCAAATGAAGACCCTATATGAAAATCAGTGTCATCATCTTCCTTTAGTATGGCATCTTTGGATTTTTGGATCCACATGCTTGATTCCCAAATAGGAACAAGTTTGACCACAATAGTAAAAAATGCATCCTTTTGGAATATTTAGAATCCTCAAGCCTGACAAATGATGGATGTAATCCTTGATTATTTTAGCTACAAAATCTCCTCGACAAGCTTTAAAGAAATATATTTTTTGATTTAGTTTAAGCAATTCTTTGACCAAATATCTCTTTTTCTAGTTTCTTGAATAATAATACCTTTTGTCTATTATAAAACCATGAACATAAAGCCTCTAATCATTACATATATTAAATAAGAAAAACTTGAGCACTTAATGTAGTGATAACAGTATATGATACATAAAAAGATAGCATGTTAAGAAACATAAATTTATCAAGTAGTTCATTGCTAGGAATGCAATTAAATGTATATTGCATGAAGATAAACACGTGAAATCTAAAGCCCAATGCAATGGAATACCTCAATACATGCATTTGCAACTGTTGTGTGACAATTTGCAGGTAGCAAGCTTATTACAACTTCAACCTGAAAAATAGATAATCATGATTAATAACAAAACTATTGATGCATGGATGAAAGAAGACATATGAATTTAAATGAAACTTTTATGTTCAGAAAAAATGTATAGATATTATAAACACTTTTTGAAGGCCATTAGCATTGAGTATTGTGACTCAAAAGATTTGCTATACTTAAAAGGAATTCCTTGATTCTTAAACTCTAACTTAACATGGTGGTTACAAGCTAACTTACTGGTTATGGTTTGGGTTTTGGTAAGGGTTTGGGGTTTGGACAGTTTGCTGATCTTTCTACCCAGGCTAGGTACCGTTGGGTGTAAGAAGAAAAAAAATATTACCTGTTCTGCCACAAAGAATGAAAAAGAAGGTTAGCCCTCCCTCCCAACAACTGTAAAGAGAGTGTGGGGGTTTGGATATGACAGTTTGCTGATTTTCTACCCAGGTTAGGTACCATTGGCTGTAAGAAGAAAAAAATTGAAATTAAAATATACAAAATAGCCATAATATAAAAAGTTAAATATAGAACCCAGCTGGTCCTCAGACTTAGACTAGATGTTTGTGACATTAAAAGACACGGACAATGGTCATAGGGTCAAAACCTGATTAAAATGCTGTGCTGTAGTATTGGGCCACTATAGGTGTAACCATGTAGGGATGGAGTTATTGGGGCTTGCCCCAACCCTCAGCTACACCTTGGTTGTTGGTGAGGTGTCTTTTGGTCGCTAGGCTGCAGATTCTCCGTGTATCATAATTAAGAAATAAATATTATATTAATAAATGAAAAAAGTAGTTAAATAAACAAACAAACAAACAAACAGTAAGACAAATGATAATTGATAATTTATTAAATCTATTAGCTGTTGTCATAATCTTTGGATGGAAATTCAGCAACAGCAATATGAATAAAAAGAGATTATGCTGATTGAACCTTTAAACTCACACAGCAAAATGTGAGGATGATTCATCTACATCTGGATAGTTAATGCACCATATCCCCAAGTAAAATCCTGAGTCACCCAATTGCTGTCTATAGAGTGAGCTTTAGAATGACCATCATAAGCTTGTCCATGAACATCCTTATTACTAACTATATTTAGAAACAAGTTGAATGCATTGCTTACAAAGAAATATGCCACTTGAATTTGTAGCTTTTGCAACTCAAAACTTGTACAAATGCAGCCCCCAAAGTCACCCATCTAACCATCGTAGGAAATATTAAAATAATGCATGGTTTTGGAAATGAGTGCTTCCATGTTTAGCTTCATGAAGGAGCAAGCAAGTCGAGTTAGGGCATATGGACCACTCACTATATCTATAGTGGTCCCCAATTTTTGAATGAAGGTATGTCCAAATATGTCCTAGGATTGTAGATCATTTTTGACTATAGACTAGGATTGAATTGGTAGCCTTTGCAACTCCAAACTTGTATATATACAGCACTATAACTTCACAAGTCACTCATCTAATTATTGTAGAGAAGATTATAATAGTGTGTGGATCTAGAAAAAAGTATTGCTATGTTTAGCTTTATGAAAGAGAAAAAAGCTCAAGACAAAGGAGATAGACGACTCACCATAACTACAAAGGTTCCCAATTGCTAAATGAGGACAAGCCGTCAAAGAACTAAGAATGCTTTGCAACGTTAAGAAAATTGTTGCAAACCTTGTGACACCTGACCTCACCAATTCTTTCCCCTGGGTGTGCTCCCTCATCAAGCGAAGAACCCAAGGGTGATTGTAGATATATTTAGTGATCCTCCTCGCGTCCTCTACAATTGGTGTGACCCAATCTAGTTTTCCTATGTCCTCCAAAAGAAGGTCAAGGACATGGGCTATGTTGTGATCTTTTGACACATCACCCCATTCAAAATGGGTACCCCCCTAATTTTTGCTCCATTTTAGTCTTTTGGCTTTGGTTTTGCGTCTCTCTCTCTCTCTCTCTCTGATCTTTCTGTCCTTTCGGGGATGTCCCTATCCTTGACCTAATTGAAAATTTGGCTAAGTCTGAAATGCAGTCTGTGAAATTAAGGTTTTCATTCTCCAAGCTTGTTTAGGGTCAAATTGAGTTGGCAAATTGAAATCTGAGCTTGGCACTGCAATCAGGAGGCTTCAGGCAAGCTCCCATCAAATTTTCACTGAATTCTGACAACTTACTATTTTTAGTAAATACTCAATTTGAGGTCTTTTCCTCAGAATTTTGGAATTCCGACTGCTTCACCACATTCAGGATACTTCAAAGTACTTGCTTGCAAAATTTGAGCAGATTTGGACAACTTTTTATTTTTGGCAGTTCTGGCTTCAGAAGCAGTTTTCAGGGTTTGCATGTAAGATTTTTTAGTGCATGTCAGGATAATCTTTCTGGGTTTCTTGAGAGCTTCGCGATGATGTGGCATGCAAGTCAAAATGATGACTTGCTATTTTTAGCAGGTGCTCGCATGTGGACCAATTTTCTGGGTTTTTTGAGATCTCTCGGGCAGTATGACATGCAAATACATCAAACAAACAGTTGATCACTTTTTCAGGCACTTACTATTTTTAGCAGGTTCACTCCAAGTAGTCCTAACACTTCAGTTTCATGAACAGAGCAGCATGCAACAGAAACGGAGTCAAATGGAGATCGATTGCAACACATGCAAACAGGATTAGGGTTTCCTACTTTCATGCCTAAAATGGGGGGTGAAATTCAAGCAAATATCAAGTTGACATATCCCATCATGATCAACATCTTTCAGAAAATCCACTGGTGAAATTTGTGCAAAATCCGCATACTTACTATTTTTAGTAAGTCATTTCAGGGCTAAAAATAGCAGGTGAACGCGAAGGGCAGGTCAAACAAGTCATCAGAAGCACATGGAGAAAATTTCAAGTCAAGAGGAGCTGCAGAAATCAAGAAATCAAGGGTTTACTAAAAATAGCAGGTGGGCAAAAAATAGCAGGCAAGCATGGACGACAGGTATAAACAAGTTAATCAAGCCACGAGGGCCACATCGAGCTAGCTTCAGGTTCAAAACAGGTTCAAAACCCTTAAAAAATCACACATCTCCAGAAATTACTAAAAATAGAAGGCTCATGTAAGTCAGCTGAGGGCATCAAAATCTTCTAAGGCATTGGAAAATGGAAGCTCACACCTCTAGATGTGCCCTTGATGAGGGAGGTGTTAGAAAAAATTCTAAATAAAAAATGAGAGCTCATACCCTCAAATGCGCCCTCAAGCAAGGAGGCTGGAGATAGGAAAACACCATAGTTGCCTCAAGATTGGTACTGGTATTGGTACGACATTTTTTTGAAAATAGGAGATGGAGTACTTGGAGACGCCATTTTTTTTTTAATATAAAAATTTATAATATATAGAAAATCTGAAAATATAATGACATTGAACTTTCAAAATAATAGTAGTAGTAAAGTTTAAGAATGAACATTAACTTTAAATACACAAAATGTCAAAATTCAAATCCAAATGTCATTGACATTACATATTCGATTACATATTGAAATAAAAAATATTGATAGTTCGATTGGCTGATATGCAAACAAAAAACAAAAATCAGAAATCTATCTGATATCTCATATCATCTACACCATATCAATATCATCCATGTCAAGGTCCTCAATTATGAGGCTCTCCAAATACTCATCACTCTCTAACTCAAGTTCCTCTGCTGGTAGTAGAACTGGGGATAAATCAATAAGGCCATGTGGTTCAACCACTTCATCCACTATGGCTGCAACATCTTCATCAAGTGAAATTTGGTCTCATTTTGCTGAAGGACCCTCATTGTATGCATGATCTACACGAGAGAGATGGCGAAGTGAGCTATGAATGTACACCAAGTTCTCTGCTTTCTTTGACCCCAATCAGTTCCTTTTTAGTGAATGAATAAAACCATAAGTACTCCAATTCTCTCACAAGATGAAGAGCTAGCTACTTGTGAGAGTAATCTTATAGCAAATGATTGCAATTCAGGTGTTTCACCTCCATGGTTCCACCACCACTCTATAGGGTCTTTCTGTGCTCGCATATCGTATAAAGCTTCCACGGAAGAAAAAAGTCACCATGCCCACGTGAAAACTTATTCCATTGACTCCTCATAACTGATGCTTCCTCACTTCGGCCATATATCTTTTTTATTGCAGCCCAAAACCCCTTCATTACCTCTCTATCCTCATATGGAGCCCTCTTATTGGTCTCTTGTATATTATGCCATTTAGGATTTAAGGCATAGGCAGCACAATGAAGAGGTGTGTTAATTTTGTTCTATCTTCCATGTAACTTTTCTTCTATCAAAGGATATAGTGAAGGATCTTTTGCATCTGTTATCTTCTTAATTATTTCACACATGGAATCTATTACTTCATAAATTTCCCCCAAACATGACTTGTTTGAATCTGCAAATTTGATCACCTCACATATGGGCTGAATAAAGTCCACAACAAATCTAACATCAGCCCAAAAACGGTCATCAAGGATCATACCTCTCACCTCAACTGCATCATTTGATGTAGATTGCCTCCAAGCTGCCCATGCATCACTAACAACCGTGGAACACAAAGCACCTTTCACTTCACAAAGACGGTGAAGAAGAATAAAATAAGAAGCAAACCTTGTATCAGCTGGTTTGAGAAGCTCCACCTTGGCAAATTTTCGATAAATAGCTTGTGTTTGGTGATGGTTGCATATAAATATTTGAATTTTTCTGCCCTTTTCTATGAGTGTTGAAACCCACTCAAACTTGCCAATATCTTTGAGTGCACTATTCAACGAATGCACACAACATGGTGTCCAAAATATATGCTTGTATTTCTTTTGCACCAACATGCCTGCTGCTTTACAAACAGGGGCAGCATCTGTAACAATTTGGACTACATGTGATGCCCCTACCTCCTCAATGCCATCACATAGCTGTTTAAAAAGATACTCTGCATTTTTTTCTTGGCTCGAACAATCTAATGCCTTCAAAAAATAAGGCCCTTTGCTGCATGTTACCACGATATTAAGTAGTGGACGGTTTCTAGTATTTGTCCACCCATCCATCACAATGCTGCATCCTTCTGAAGCCCACACTTTTTTCAATGGTGCAGTTTGTTGCTCTAATCGAATTTTTTCTTTATCAATTAAAGTAGTGCGAAGCTTTTCATACATAGGTGGTCTATATCCAGCTGGTGCATTGCTGATTGCTTGGACCATCTCTGTATAGAAAGGTGATTGAGCAACATTAAACGGTATTCCATTGGCATAAAAGAAGCATGCAATTGCTGCATCAACTGCTTCTCGGCCTTGCACATCAAATAATCTGCCAATGGGGTTTGAGCTACCAATGAGTGGCCTCTTGTGAGACTAAAAACTTTCTCCTGCTACATCTCTTGAAGACACATCCACCTCTACCTCTCTAATTTGAGTTTGATTTGCAGCAGTTGCCCCTGTTGTTGAAGCGTGAGAGCTCATATTAGAAACTTTACCATCAGCCCTTTCTTGATCTCTCACAGCCTTGTATCGTTCCACCTCATTTATATAAGGATCAACACCTTTTCCAAGTATGTGAAGGAAATGAACCCCCACCCTCGTGTAAGTACCTTGCCACGACATTGGGCATAATTTGCATGAGATCGTGGCTGTTCCACCTAAACCCTTCGGCCCCTTAACACGATCAACATACTTCCACAACAGATACAAGGCTTGTTTGTTTCCCCCACTCAACATTCTTGATTCAAATTCAGAAATTCTACACCAAAAGACATCATGATTAGAGTTTAGACACAACAAATATAGAAAGAAAAATTTATAAAATTCACAATGCACACAGCATAGTGCACACTCAACTGAAAATTTATTGGGCCTTGCCTATTGCACATTGTTTAAAGTTGTTAACATTTACATAACTACACATTTCATTCTTACATGGATAACATTTCCCATGTTTTAGACATCATTTTCAGCAACAATTTCTGTTCTCTTCAAGTTCAGTTGTATTAGACTATTAGTTCAACTTCAGTCTTAGACTCTTAACATCATTTCAAAATTAATGGATGGACTATTTGGACCATAGTTTGCAAACTTGGACTCGCTACGGACTCGGCAGCCCAAAAATATGACTCGGACTCGAGATTCGGGACGGACTCGGGAAAAGACTTGGCTAGGACTCGGCAAAAAACAAAACCGTAGTTTAAAAAAAAAACAAGAACAAATTAATGCATTTAGAGAACATAAGAGCCTAATTTGATTATCAAACACTCATAATTCAAAGATTACACGTCATATGATCATCAAACACTCAATAATTGAAATTTAATCATTCATAGTCATCAAATACTCATAGAGTCATAGTTTCAATGTATAATAGCATCATAAGTTTATATATGTTTACATATAATCATGTCAAAAGAGGAAAACATTAACAACCACCTGTAATCTACATCCTTTTAGCTCATTCTCCTGGCTTCTTTCAACCTAAAATCAATTTGCAGACCTGAAATTCGCAAAGTTGAATGTTAAAATGAAAGAAAAAGTGAAAAAAAACATGGGTTTTTAACCCATTTTAACTCCCAGCCGCACAGGAGAGTCCTAGGTCGGGACTCTCGAGTCTCGACCCAAGACTCTCTTGGACTCGACTCTCGAGTCCGTGGCGAGCCGACTCGGCTGGTCAACGGACTCCCGAGTCCGCCGAGTCTGCGGTGAGTCCGCAAGAGTCCGCAAACTATGATTTGGACTTGTTGTGACCTTTTCACACATCGCCCCATTCAAATGGGGACCCCCCTAATTTTGCTCCATTTTGGTCTTTTGGCTTTGGTTTTGGGTAGTTTTGCGTCTCTCTAATCTTTTGATCTTTTGTCCTTCCGGGGATGTCCTATCATTTGACCTAATTTGAAATTTTGGCTGAGTCTGAAGTGAATCTATGAAATTAGGGTTTTGTTCTTCAGGCTGGATTGAGATTAAATCAAGTTGGTAAATTGACAGCTGAGCTTAACATTGCTTTCAGAAGGCTTCCAGCAGGTTCCCACTGAGTTTTCATTGAAATCTGACAACTTACTATTTTTAGTAAGTGCTCATTACAAGGTCTTTTCCTCAAGATTTCGGGATTCTGGTTACTTCAGCACGTTCAGGCAGCTTCCGAGTGCCTACACATGAAATTTGAGCAGATTCAGACAACTGGCTATTTTTAGCAGTTCAGGCTTCAGGGGCCATTTTCAAGGTTTAAACATATGATTTTCCAATGCATGATTGGAGAATGTATCTGGGTTTTTCAAGACCTCCACGATGGTATAACATGCAAATCGAGATGGTGACTTCCATCGGTACAGCCTTTCGAGGCTATTTTTAGGGTTTGCATGCAGAGTTCTTCAATGCATGTCCGGATATTCCATGTGGGTTTTGCGAGAGCTTTGCAACGGTATGACATGCAAGCAGAATGGAGCAGTTTTCAGGGACTTACTATTTTTAGCCAGTGCCCCGCATGTTGACCAGTTTTCTGGGTTTTTCTGGGTTTCTTGAGATCCCACGGGCACTGTGACATGCAAACTCATCCGACATCAGATTGGCCACTTTTTGGGCACTTACTATAAATAGCAGTTTCACTCCGGTAGCCACCCGACACTTCAGTTCAATGAGCAGAGCAGCATACAACGGAAATCAAGTCAAACAGAAATCATTCGGGGCACATGCAAGTCATATTAGGGTTTCCAACTTCGATGCCTAAAAAGAGGGGTAAAAGGCCAGAATTTCGAAAAACGAAGGTATCCCACTGCAATCAGCATCCTTCTGGCAATCTACTGGTGAAATTTGGGCATAATTCGGGCACTTACTATTTATAGTAAGTCGCCTCCAGAACACGGCTATAAATAGCATGTCTGTGCCAGAGGCAGGTGTGAACAGGACACTTAGGTCAGCAAGATCCGGTGGAACAAATTTCAGGTCAAACGGAGTTGCAGAAGTCAACCAATTCTAGAGTTTGCTAAAAATAGCAGGAATACTAAAAATAGCATGTCAGCATGGGCAACAAGTATAGACAAGGTGGCGAGGTCTCAGAGGGCATAATCGCGCCAGCTCCAGTTTCAGAACATGTGAAAAGGCATGGGAAGGCACACTTCTCCAAAAAATTACTAAAAATAGATGGCAAAGGTAGCTGAGGCGTTGAAAGAAATTTCTAAATCCACAAATGGAAATTGGCAGGAGAAGAGAAGAAATGCGCCCAAGGGGTGATGAGGTTTAAAAAAAAAAATTCTCTAAGTGTGGAAAATGGAAGTACCACCCTTGAAATGCGCCCACCAAGGGAGTTTGCTGATAAAATTTCTAAGGCAATCAAATTTCCTTCACCTCATAGGAAATGCGCCCATCAAGGAGGTTTGCTGATTTGAAAAGTTTCTAAGGCATTTGAAATTCCTTCACACCACTCATATGCGCCCAAGGCTCCAGCAAATTCCTTCTCCACATGCCAAATGCGCCCACATGTGGAAGTCAACTAGGCTAAATGCACCCAAGGTTTGAGGAAATTCCCTCTCCCATGCTATTTGCGCCCTCAAGGGTTGGAAATGGATGTTGCACACATGAAATGCGCCCTCACTTGTAGATGTTCCCTCACATACATGAAAATGCGCCCAGCTTATGGAAGGCCTCAAAATAAAGTTTCTAAGGCATCAAAATGGAAGCAACAAGGGTGAAATGCGCCTTCAGCATGGAGAATGTTTAAAAAAGTTTCTAAGTGTTTGCCAATTCCTCCTCACCCCCTCAAATGCGCCAAAGTCATAGAGGAAAGTCTTAAAAAAATTCTAAGCTTGAGAAAGTTCCTCCTCCCTACCTCATATGCGCCCACAAGGCTACAAAGTGAGAAAGGAAAAACGTGAGAAGGCAAGGGCGAAATTTCCTAAGGCAAGGAAGTTCCTACACACTAGGTGAAATGCGCCCATGAGTTCCTTGTCCACATGCTAAATGCGCCCAAGAATGGAAGTCTACATGGTGAAATGCGCCCTCAAGCCCACATGTGGAAGAAGCATAGATAAAACGCGCCAAGGTGGAGAAGGCAAGAAGAAAAATGCGCCTAAGGCAAGGAGTTCCCCCTCATGGGCACAAATGTGCCTTCAAATGGAAGTGGTATAGGTAAAATGTGCCTAAGGTATGAGCAAAATGTTGAAAATATTCTAAGTGTGGAATTCCTCCTCCACCTAGGAAATGCACCCAAGATGAAAGGATGTTAAAAATATTTCTAAGGCATTGAAATTTCTTGAGGACCCCTCAAATGCGCCCATTATAAGGAGGTTAGGCTGGAGATATCCTAAGGCGTGGAAAGTGAGAGCCTACCATGGAAAATGCACCCTAACAGAGAGGATATCCAAGAATATTTCTAAAGCTTGGCGAAAAAGGAAGTAAAAGCTCCCTAGGTAAAATACGCCCAAGCCTAGAAGAGATGATGCCAAGAAGAGAAAAATGCTAAGGCATGAAGAGTTGAAGTAGGCACATGAATATGCGCCCAAGGGAGATATAAGACAAAGAAGCCTAGGTGTGGAAGAATGAAGTGAAAATAAATGCATGGGGTGAAATGCCCTTCGTGGGTGATTTGAAATTAAAGTTTGTCTAAGGCATTTTGCAAGGTAAAATAAAAATTCTCTAAGGCAGAGATGAAGTTGGAAATTCCCTCATGACACATGAAATGCGCCGGGGACAACGAGGAAATTTCTCAGGAATATCAAGGGCAACGACAGGGCAAGAAATTGAAGACTGCAAATGTGGAAGACGTCCAAAACAAAAAATGGAATCAACCTTAGCAATTTTTTATTATTTTTCTCAAAATAATAAAATTAAACTTACCCCCTTCGTCTGGATACACATGAAAATGATGATTTCTGAAGGGAATTTTCTTCTGGGTATTAAACATTTTCCACTGGGAGATGATTTAAAATTGTTCCACACCTTGCTCGCGTTGTTTTGACAGAGATTTTAGCCTGGCGCCTGTTGATGAATCTCCTAGGCGAAAATAAATTCTCTAAGGCAAAAATAAAAGAAATGTTTTTACAGATACCTCGGCCGGTGATGTCAAAATAAGCGCCTGGATTACAGTGAATGAAATTTATAAAGCAGACAAGATTGTCTAAGGGAAAATGAAACTACAAGAGGTCAAACACACTCATAGAGATGAAATTTGTCTAAGGCATGGAGGGATTTGAAGATGAAATGAAGCTCAAAATATCAGGCATTCAAGTACGTCCTCAAGATGAAGTATTTTCTAAGACAAACTCCAAGCACAAGGTGGTGGATGCGCCCTTGAAAAGGGACCTCATGAAATGAACATCGTGCACCTAGTTGCTGAGAAGTTATGAAAATCTTCTGGAAGTGATGAATTCTATGAGATCCAAGGATCAATCAATCAGAACGTGAACACTGGGTAAGTGAAGAGATTTTATCTTATAAACGTTCTGATGTTCTTCTTTTGTTTTGTAGGATAAATGTCGAGGCCGAGGCATGAGGACTTGAGGTGACGAAGCTGGACAACGTTACAACTCTGAAAAAAGAGAAACGACAGTGGAGATTGGCCTAAGGCATTGGGAACGTGGTGCAAAAGGGGCTAAATACGCCCAATGCAGTGAGCTGAAGAAATGTGAAAGTTGCAAGAGGAGGAAGTGCGTCCAGGAGTCAAAGCAACAGGAGGGTTGAATGTCAAAACCTTTCAAATTTTATTATCTGCGGAGACGATCTTAGAGACTCTTTTAGCACAACAGAATTGGGAGGCAGAACAATGGGAATACGTTTCTGGATGAGAATCTTTTGGAGGATTGTGGGCATTAATTGCTCGTAGTGGTTTCTGCAGAGGAGTAAAGAATCTTTTGTTCATTTATTACCCCACTCCTCTTTGTGGCGGTTTTTAGGGCAAAAACCCTAATTAGGGCATATGTGGCTCAATCTGAGCCCTTCATTGTAATGCAATCTAAACCGTCCGTTGGACTGGGCCAACTATAAAAGGGGCATCCCCCCTCATTTGTAAACGTTAGAAGATATCAGAGTTAGACAGAAATCAGAGATAGAGTTGAGCTCGATAGAAGTTAAAGTAGAGCTAGGAGTTAGCTTAGTTGGAAAGGAAAGAAAGACTTTCCCTTCGAAAGTTTTTGCAAAAGATTGTTGTGTAAGACTCTCATGATATAAGGATTTCATTGATTGGTGACTTCATTTTGTGTTGTGGGTAGTTGACGAGATCTTTTCGTCTTTCCAATTCGAATAGAGTAGAGTAAAGTAGATTTTGTTTTCATGCAAGTAGCGTTAATTGTGGAATGTGACATTGGTTTGAGCATATCTTCCCGTATCCATACCACTGGAGGACTTGCTGACGGTAAGTCTGCCCCCTGCATGGTCAACTGGAATCTCAGCGCTTAACTTCGATTGTGATTAGTGTGCCCACTTGCTTCGTTGTGAAGGGGTGCGCATGGTGAATCTCAATTTGAACATCTTATCCATCCTTTGAAGATTGCACCAGCTTTGTCAGAGTTGTCCGAAGGGGAGACGAAACAAAGTTCGGTTTGAAGGTTGTTAAAGCTAGTCCTTGCATTCCACCCTTAGAAATAGATAGTAAAATCCCTACCCCTACCTCCTTTAAATTCAGTATTTCCCGGTCCGTTCAAATACCAGAGCATCATAGCCAAAACCTTTCATTTGCTTGAGCCAATAAAATCGAACAATTACGTAAGTCCCCTTGGAATACCCAGCATATTCACATCGACCAACTGAGTCTATTCGCATTAAAGGAACCTTGGAGTTGAACGCATGAACTTTCACGCAATCTTAGCATGCGGAATACTTTGATCAAGAGAGAATAGAGGGACCGTTGGACATTTTATTCTGTGCTGGCGTTGTCATAAAACACACGTCAACAAGACTATGCTATATCTGTATCAAAGTTTATAACTTTATTCTTTATTGTTTTATAATAATAATTTATAATTTAAAAATTTATTTAGCTGCTTGCACCAGTAATGACTCATGAGTCATGAGTAATCTCCACAAGAGCATCGCCCCTGTTAAAAATCGTGGACTCTGTAGATTCCACGATTTTAAATAGAGGTGATGCTCTTGTGGAGATTACTGGTGTGGCATCTCCGTCCAGTGTATGAGCCTCAACCTATGAAATGAAAATTTTAAAAATTAAAAACAAATAAAAAATATGACTTACCAGTTACCAAAGCCCAGTCGCTGTCTTCTCCAGTCGCGCAATGAAACAATGAGGTCTGAGACTTCAAAAAAATCGCGTTGTTAGGTATTTGCACGTTGTTTTCCATGTTTGACCCTTTGACCGGCGGGAGAATTTGCGGGAGACGACAAGAGACGTCGATTTTATTTTTGGAGATGCGAGAGATGGCCGAAAAGTTTCCTCACTGGAATGTGGCGTTTCTGGAGACAGGTACAATGCCGGAGACGCATCTCCGTCTCCGAGACACGTCTCAGGGGGCAGGAGACGCGTCTCCTGGCTACTATGGAAAACGCCTAAGCCTTGAAAGCAAAAGCTCACCCTACAAAATGCGCCCTCAAGAAGGCAGAGGCTTGAAAATTTTACTAAGGCATAAAGAAATGAGAGCTTATACCCTCATATGCGCCCATGAGCATGAAACATCTTGAAAAGTTTCTAAGTCCTTCAAAATAAAAGCACACCCCCTTGAATGCGCCCTTGTGGTGAGGAGGCCTTGAAAATTTTCTAAGTTGGTGAAACTTGAAGCTCCACCTATCAAATGCGCCCTTGTAAAAGAATGAGGAGAATGAGAAATTCTCTAAGTCATCAAATGGAAGGAGGCACCCTCAAGATGCGCCCAAGTCAAGTGAGTTTGAAATTTGCCTAAGGCAATGAAAATGGAGACACCACCCCCGATATGCACCCTTGACCTGAAGTAGAGGCGTTTGAAAAATGCTAAGTCAGAATGGAAGTGGAGGACCTCAAATGCGCTCAAGGAAGTGGAGAAGCATGAAATTCTCCAGAGGCGTTGAAAATAAAAAAAGGAAGCACCCTCAAAATGCGCCCAAGCTCATGTATTGACATCAAAAGTTCTAAGGCATTGAAAAGAAAAGCTCACCCCTTCATATGCGCCCTCAAGGTGAATTGAGGTGTGAAAATTCTCTAAGGCAGAAAACATGAAAGCACAACATGCCAAATGCGCCCATCATGAAGAGGCCACCTAAAAAGTTTCTAAGGCATAGAAATGAAAGTACAAGGGGTCATATGCGCCCATCACAAGCAAAGAGGAGGTTTAAAACGCCTACGGCATGGAAACAAAAGTTGACCCCCTAGAATGCGCCCTTGATAAGGTGATGACATGAAAATTGGCTAAGTAAAGGAAAATAGAAGCTCAAGGGTAAAAAGGCGCCCAAGCAAGGAGTATGAGGTGAAAAGTTTTCTATGTAAAGAAAAATGAAAGTGGCACCCTCTAGACGTGCCCTTGAAGAAAGTGAAGTTGGAAAACTTTCTAGGCGTTGGAAATAAAACTAGACACCCTCATATGCGCCCTAGGGAAAGTGAGATGAGTTTGACATTTTTAAAGGCGTTGAAACTTGAAGTTGGACGCCTTGAATATGCCCACCTTGTGATGGAGGCTAGGGAAGAATTTCTAAAAGCACAAGGTGATGAATGTGCCTAGGAAGAAAATAAGTTGGGAAAATTTCTAAGCGTGGGAATTAAAATTTAAAGGGGTCAAATATGCCCTTGACATGGAGAATTTCATCAAAATATTCTAAGGCAAAAAAAATAAAAAGAGCCACCTAGTGAATGCGCCCAAGGTGGAGAGGTTGAAGTAAACATTAATGATGAAATATTTTCAAAGGGGTACAATAAAAAGAAAAATTAAATCAACCCCTTTCAAGTGTGCCCCATGAGTAAATGAAGTTAGGAATTATTTCTCTAAGGGAATTTTAATATTTTTCCAGAGGGAAATATTTTCTGAGATTGCCTTGATTATTTTCTAAGGGGAAATAAATTTCGAAGATGGAATAATTTGGCTTGTGATTTTAATCGACATGGTGAAACATTTTTTTTTGAAGCAAATTAAAATTTTCTAAGGCCTATGTCATGGAGATGAAATTTTGAATGTTGGAGATTTTAATGGGTCGATTATTTTGCTTTCCCCATGAATGTTGAATTTACCTGAATGTTACAAGGAGTCTAAATGGAAATTTCAAAATAAATTAGAGTGATTCCCTTGCGAGCAATTAAAATAATGAAATGTTAACTGGTAGTTAGGAGGGAAAAAATCAAATTTTGCATGGGAAGGAATCTCTAATCAAGGAAATTTCTATGACGACTGGCTGACAACTCGCCCATCACTTCGCCAAAGTTGGAAAATTTCTAAGTAGTGGGAGCAGAAATTTAATGAAGTTGCTAAAATAAACTCCCGCACAAATTAGCAAGATTCTTTGGCACAATTATTTAAGCAACGAAGTTGTTCATTTCTTCTCACCATTTGCACGTGCGAATTTCTGCTGAGTGAGAAGAAAATTCTTGAGGTTGTTGAAGTGAGAGGAAAAATATTGAGAAGTTTTTTTATGCTGAGTGAAAGAAAATTCTTGAGAAGTCGAAGTTGCTAAAGTGAGTGAGTTGTGCGAATTTTTTTTCTAAGTGCTGAAAGCTACGTTGCTGAAAGTATCAAGTTGGTGCGATTTTTTTCTAAGTGCCGAAAGTCAGAGTGCTGAAGTATCAAGCTTGAGTGAAATTTTCTAAGTGCCGAAGGTTACATTGCTGAAAGTATCAAGCTGGTGTGAAATTTTCTAAGTGTCGAAGGTTACATTGCTGAAAGTATCAAGCTTCAGAGTTTAAAAGTTTTGGAGTTAGAAGTTTTTTATGCTGAAGGCTCTTATTTTCGAATCTAACTCCATATTGTGGCCATCTCAAGGTGATTTATTTTTCTAAGTTTGAATTCTAACGTCTATATTTTATTTTGCAGGATGGCTGAAGCAAGAAGAGAAGATGCTGCAAGAACAAGCAAGGCTGCAAACAAGGCTGCAAATGTTGAAGCAAGCAAGGCTAGTGCGTCCAGGTAAGCAGTAATAAAGAAACTCGGCAAGCCATTTCTTCCGGAGTCAAAGTTTACTTCGAAGCTAGCGGGGTTGAGTGATACCAACCTTGGTTCGTTCAACTTAGGAGCACTCAAAGGAAGAATGTATGGGCTGAGAGGCCATCCTCCATCAATCACTGCACACCAGATAATGAAGAGTGGAATTTATGCAACTGCTGGTTTTCCACCAGCAATTTAGTGTCTGGAGTTGATCATGGAGTGCGCAAACTGTTACAAGCCGGAGCGAAGGACAATCGTCTCTCCTGATGGCAAGTTGTTTGCCAACTTCACGCCCAACGCCATTGGAGAGGCATTTGGGATTCCCATTTCTAAGAGGATGGTGTACAAAACAAAGGATAAAGATGACAAAATATACGCCTCCACTTTTGAGAGATGTGTTGGTATTATAAACTCAGTTTGGATGCAGAAGTCTAGACCTCCTCGCACCAAGCTTCCTAAACAGATTCTTTCAGATGACGTGAAGCAAGAATATTGTGATCTGATAATGATGCTTAGCCGGGTGAACGGAAGTCCTCAAGCATTCATCTTCGAGCCTTGGATGTTTTATTACATCGAGATTGTGATGGAAGGGAAAGAGTGTGTTGATTGGGCGAGAATGATAAGTGACAATATAGATGAGAAGTTCAGGAGCCTGAGAAGAACAAAGACATTCTACATGAGCTCGTACGTTGTATACATGTTGGCTCGAATGACTAAGTACAGAGGAATAACCTACAAGGAGCCAATTGGGTGTGGTCCTGAACAGTTCAAAATCTACGAGGCTTGTCCATAGTTGCACTTGACCAGCACCTCCAACTACAAACGGGTGAATGATACCTTCACCATGCACATAGTGAGGACTCTTCAGCGAAGAACTCAACAAGGAATATCCAAGGAGGCACATAAATTAATTGAAGAACATGGATATTGGCTCATCCAATTTCCGAAGTTCACATATATTAGGCTGCAAGGGTTCACCTCATATCCATACAGATTGCTGAGGTACCCCACTGACAGGATGGTGATGTTAGAAGTGTCTAGGCAGCTCATCGCCTATGATAAAATTCAGAAGAAAAAGAAGAAAGGAGAATTGGACTTCCCAATCATTATGGGGAATTCAAGTGAAGTTTGTCCTTCCTTATAGGCAACCAGAGAAGCTGAGGATGAGCTGCAGTTCTTTCACCTTACATACCACACTGACAGGCAAGATTTCAATCCTTACAATAATATCCGGATGATACAAGGTGTGGAGTATAGGCATAGGGCTCATATCGAGGACTTCTGGGCTAATGCAGTTGATGATGCCGAAGTCAGGAGGAGAATGTTCACCAGGCTACCCTTGAAGTTAATTAGAGAATGTGAAGTCATTCCAGTTCCGGATCAAGTGGACGAAGACATCAATGCCATACAACTTGACTATGAGTCAGTAAGGAACACACTGGTCCCACCACCAGATTGGTTTGAGCCGGAAATCACGGACTTGGACACGCTATGCATACCGGTGTTGACATTCACGAGGAGCTGGGTTGAGAGGCATGTGAGTCGGCTCAAAAGTAAGTCGATTGCTCTCACTTATAATCTCATGGGCGACTAGTGGCCGCTGTTAGCAAAGAAAAGAAAGCAGATTGCCCAAGTTGCTGAGCCACAAAGAGAAGTACCAGTTCAGCCAATGCCTCAGAGGGTAGAACAGGCATCGCCCGCACGATCACAGACTCAATCTTCGAGTATAAGGGAGCTTCCACTATTTGGAAGCCAAATAAGTAAATCTAATGAAGAGCGAGAATTTGAGGAGGTAAACCAACCGCCACTCAGGGAATCAGATAGCTTAAGTGTCAACACACCCAGAAGGGAGAGCCAGCAGGAAGAGGAAGAGGAAATGACAACAGATAATCGTTTCCAACAGATGATTGAAACGACACTAGAAGAAGAAAATACTACGGGTCAAGAGGCTTGAGGTTCAGGAGAAGGTATTCAACAAATGGAGATTGACGAGCCTCAGCAAAGTGTTGTTCGAGAGGAAGTGCGCGAAGAAGAAGCAACTGAGGAGCAGCCCCTCATTGTTTGCAATCCGCGGTAGGCAGTGCCTGATTGGCTCACAAAGAGAATGAGGAAGGATCCTGAGGATGATACTGACCCAACGATTGAAATGGAGGAATTCCTCAGTAGAATCAGTGCACCACCAGAGAAGAAGAGGGCTAGGAAGTTCTCAAAGATTTCAACAGATAAGTCAGGCTCTCACATGCTTCAAGTAGTTGTTCCAAGGGAAGAGTGTGATCGAGATGAGGAGAGGATGGAGAACTATGTGATTACTACTGTTGAACTGGGCTGCCTCACGAGAGCCTAGATAATTGAGTGTGATAACTCCTACCAAGCTTTGATGGACAAATTGCTCCATACAAAAGGAAAGTACAAAAGATTGAAGGAGGAGCATAGAACATTGATCGGATATGTGCAGAACCTTGTGCGTCCGTGTGAGCAGGAGAATCCGATAGTTGATCTTCCGACTGAGCTTCCCACGGAATCAGTCAGCAGCTTGGAGGATTTGAGGAAGATGGCGTTGGAGGTAGATAAATGGGTTGGTGGTATTCTTGTGGAGGCAGAAAAGTTCATTGATGATCTCGCCTACTCTTTCCAGCAGGCCTCCAGCATTCTTTCTCGCATGGAAAATATTGACCAAGCTTGGAGTGAAACGCACATGTATCGAGATTAAACTATCCCACGTTTGGTCGCTTTGATGCAAGTACCCATGCAAACGCTGGTTGGAGGAGGAGTAATCCAGGATGGTGACAGATATGATTTCCCAAGTTGGTACTCTTCAGCGTTCACTGGTCGAGGCTTCTATGATGCAGCATAGACGAAATCAGTTAAGGTTAGAAAAGCCATGGGAAACCTGCAAGAGGGAATCCTCAACACGCTTGAAGCCTTATTTGCTAAAAGGCTAGCCCCATAGGAGGTGATTGCAGATGGCCTAAGAAGCAGGTTGGAACCCTTCTTCTCGGATGTGAGATCTTTTGTGCAGTTGGACTTCAGAAACATATCAACTTTCTCCAACATCATACAAAGTACTCAAGATGCCTTAGAGACTTGGAGAAAATCTTGCATCCAGCAGGCGCAGGCAGTCACAGTGCTCGAATTCCAGCTCAACCACGTTCCACCCATTTCAATTCAGGAGGTTGAAGTTGTGTTGGCCAGATTCATTGAATTCACAGTGCGTAAGAAGAGCAGTGGGAACACGTTTCTGGACGAGAATTTTTTGGATGATAGTGGGCATTAATGGCTCATAGTGGTTTCTGCAGAGTAGTGGAGAATCTCTTGTATATTTATTACCCCACTCCTCTCTGTGGCGGTTTTTAGGGCAGAACCTTGACTAGGACTTAAGTGGCTCAATCTGAGCCCTTCATTGTAATTGAATCTGAGCCATCTGTTGGACTTGGCCAACTATAAAAGGGGCATCCCCCCTCATTTGTAAATCATTAGAACTAGATTAGGCATTAGAGATTAGAATAGAGGAGAGAATAGCATAAGGAGTAGAGCATAGAAGTTAGCATTGATTGAGGAGGAAGGAAATTTTTCCATTTGAATACTTTGTAAGAAGTTATTGTGAACACTATCATAATATAAAGAGTTATCATTGCTTGATGGTTCCATCTTTTGCTGTGGGTAGCTAGCGAGGCTTCTTCGTCTTTCCAATTCACTTAGAATCGTAAAGTAGCTTAAAGTAAAGTAGATTTCATTTCATGCAAGTAGTTGGTAGTTGTAGAATGTGGTGTTTGATTTAAGCAAGCTTCGTTTATCCATACCACTAGCTGATGGTGGGTTCGCCTTGCGTGGTCAACTGGAACATTGTAAACTTAACTTCAATTATAGTTCATATGTTGGTATGCGTCGTTGTGATGGTATTTGCATGTTGAGTCGTGGTTTGAATATCTCTCGTTATTCCTTTGAAGATTGCACTGGCTCTGTGGAAGCTGTCCGGAGCGAGGCGAAGCAGAACTTGGTTTAAGCTTGCAAGAATTGGTCTTTGCATCCCGCATTTAGAGTAGGCAATAGAATCTCTAACCCCTATCCTTTTAATTTTAGTATTTTCCCGGTTAGTTTAGAAAACCCGAGCATCATTGATAAATCCTTCGAGTCCTGCAAGTTCTTCTCTTTGATCGAACAATTGTGTAAGTCCCCTTGGAATAACCAACAAATCACATCAAGCCAACTGAGACTATCCGCTACATAAGGAACCTTGGAATTGAATGCATGATCTTTCTAGCAATCTTAGCATGCAAAATACTTTGTTCAAGAGAGGATAGAGTAACCGTTGGGAAACTTTATTCTATGTTGGTGTGGTCATAAAACACTTGTCAACGGGCTGCACATGGTGTCCAAAAAATTGAGGGGTGTCTATCTTGGAGGAGTCTTCTTGCTGCCACATATGCTGCTGCGTTATCAATTATGATTTGCACAATATTTGCAATCCCCACCTCCATGCAAACTTCCTCCAACATCTTAGCCAAATTTTCTGCAGTTTTTACAATGTAGGATGCATCAACTGATTTTAAGACCACCTCTTCTTTGCATGCAACCAAGAAATTAATGATGGTACGGTTTTTTCCATCCATCCATCCATCTGAAAGAATAGAGCAGCCATATTTTTTCCATTTTTCTTTTTGCTCCTCTACTACTGCCCTTGCCCTTTTAGTTGCATTAGTAAGCAACCTACAAATACAAAGTGAAATTAAGTACACAGTTTTAATTTGTAAACAAAAAAATAGCTTAAATTCATCATAAATTAAACTTAAAAAACATAAATTAAAGAACATAAACTAACCTCCCACTCAAGTCCGTGCGAGAAGGCGCCTTGTAGCCTTTTCCTACAACTGTCAATGCGGTGACCAAATTGTGCCAATAAGGAGAACTTGCCACATTGAATGGGATATTGTTAAAATACCAAAAATCTACACAAGCAATGTCTGCTTGCTCATGCACCTCCCTATTCCATCCAGTCGCCTCTAAGGAAGGTTGTGCACCAGGTGTGTTTCTAGGCACGAAATAATTATCCAACCGTGTAGGTCCTGCAGCTGCCCCTGCCCCTGGTGCTCTACTAGTGGTAGATGAAGCTGAGATGGAGGTGTTAATGGGTTGCCTTGATCTTCGCATACGTGGGCCACGAAGAGAGCCCACTATCTCCTCAGTAAAATCATAATCATCATCTGACTCAATTGGAGCACCTTGAGAAGAGGCAATGGTTGCTTGCATTGCTAGTCTTGCCTTCTCTCTTTGCACTTTTTTTTTCTTCTGCAGCTGAAAGTATGGCATTCATATGTCTTTTTATTTCTTCTGTGGTTTTAGGACATTCCTTAGCATCACGTTGAGGGATGCCTACAAGGTGGTACTTGAGGCGATTGATGCCTCCACGATATACTTTTTTACATTGAATGCAATATACCGTGCCAGGTATGGGTCCTAGATAAGCATATTTCCAGGCAGGATCTCTAGCTCCTGGAGGACGAGTGCCTACAAACCCCGCAGGCACGGATGGGATAGAGCTTGAGGTGGAAGCAGGTTCAGTAGCCATTATCAATTAATTATTAACCTACACAAAGTGAAAGTCAAAGCACAACTTGTTAGTTTTTTATAGAAAATTTAAAAACAAGCTAAATTAGATTAAATCAAAAGAGATTACTTTAAGTTTAAATTACTAAAAATCTATCACTAGATTCTAAACATTTTCATAACAAAAAATTGGATTTAAAAAAAAAAAAAACTAGGGTTTCAAAAAAATGTGAAAAAATGTAAAAATCTGAAAATTACTTCAAACTAGTAAAAAATTAAGCTAATCTAAGATTGTAAACATGTTATTCAACAAAAAAGAGGATTCAAAACAAAAAAAATAACTGGGGTTTAAAGAAAATTTCAAAAAAATGAAAAAATCAGCAAAATATGTAAAAAAATCAGAAAAATTCATAAAAAATCTTGTTTTGATGAATATAAATGCATTTAAATCATTTTCACACTACATTCAGATGATTTTTAAACATAGAACCAATAAGAATGAAGATTTTTTTTTTAAAAGAAAGAATAAGAAAAATAAGAAAACCTATCTGGAAATCCAATTTGCCTTCTAAATTCGATGTAAATGCCCTTCAAATCTTGTCTTTTGGATGAAAAATCGCCGCAAATGAGTGCACAATGCCTTGGAGAGGTTTTTTGCTGAGTGTGAGAAGAGAATGAATGAAAAAAACAAGTTAAAATTGCTTTTTAGTGGCTGCCTGGGCGTGTGGATAGTCGCACGGGTTTTTCCAGAACACTCGTACTTTCTGGAAAAACTCGCCAAAAGTACAGCGAGTTTTTCTAGAAAGTACAGTGAGTTTTTTTGGCGTACAATTGCCTCAGAACTCGCCGTCCAAAAAAACTCGCGAGTTTTCCTTGACTCGCCGAGTGTTGCAACTATGATCTCAAGTCCTTGCAGTTTAGAATTGCATGAAAAACTAAAAATTAGGTGATGTGCTCAAATCTCATTGTGAGGAAGCTGCACACGAAAGAGGCTCAAGAGAAAATAAGAAATGATTTGAGAAACAGTGCAGAAAATACATAAGGTAAATGCTTATTCAACCATAGATGTAATGTCCCCTTCTCAAGAATAATTAGTTTGTGAACAATTAGAATATTTTCCGAGTTTTCCCATAGATTAATCAGTAGGCAAGGGAAAACTCCAACTTTCTTGGAGAGCACAAGATTGATCAAGCAACAACTTAGTTCATAACAGTGAGTTTAGGTGATCTTGGTAAGCCTCATGATGCTTTCACAACACAAATTTGTCCTTATGGGAGCTCTCCAAACTTCTTGGAGAAGCAAGCTATTTTTAGAGTGATGTCAAGTTGCTTAGTTCATGATTCTAAGTCCTCAAAAACACTATGGGATGGTCATAATTTCATATTTATCTCATTTTGATGCTTTCCGCAAGTTGGGTAATTTATTGATTTATTAATTAATTATACCTTAGTTGCTTTTTTAATTAATAAATCACCCAAGTTGCAGAAAGCATCAAAATGAGATAAATATGAACTTTTGACCATACTATAGTGTTTATGAGGACTTAGGATGATTAACTAAAGCGACTTGACATTAATCTAAAAATAGCTTGCTTTACCAAGATATTTGGAGAGCTCCCAAAAGTATAAAATTGCACTTTGAATGCATTATGAAGCTTACCAAGATCGCTTGAACTCACTGTTATGAACAAAACTATTGCTTGATCAATCTTGTGCTCTCCAAGAAAGTTGGATTTCTTCCTTGCCTACCAACTAGCCTACGAGAAAACTTGGAAAATAGGCTAATTGTTCACAAACTAATTATGCTTGAGAAGGAGACATTACAGTCCTCTTTTCCCATAATTGCTCATCCTCAAGCAATTGCAGCTTTGGATGTTTCAAAATTTCTCTCTCCCAAGTAGCATGCTCAATAAGAAGATTCTTCCACCTAACTAGATTCTTTTTGTAATCCTCTCCCTCAACGTATGCTACTTGAAATCAATCACTACTTTAGGAATCAGGATGAGCTTCCTTTCATCCAAAGGAGGTAACTTTGAAGAGGCAACCACATTGTGTCCAAGTGCCTTCTTGAGGTGAGATATATGGAAGATATTATGTACTTTGTTGTCTTCACGAAATTCCAACTCATAGGCCACTTCTCCAATCCTCTTTTTGATTTTGAATGGACCATAAAACCGCGGCTTAAGAATTTCTGATCCACTCTTTTTGAGAGTAGATTGCTTGTAGGGCTGCAACCTTAGGTACACCATATCTTTACCTCAAATGTGTGCTCTATACGGTATTGATCAGCATACAGTTTTTGCTTGTTTTGTGCATGTTGAAGGTTGTTTTTCAAGCATTTCAAGATATCTTGACTTTGTTGCAATAAATCCTTAGCTTGGGGAACTCTACTATCACCAAACAAGAGATTAATGAGGCTAGGAGCTTTATATCCATAGAGCCATAAATGGGGACTTTTTTATTGACATGGGATAGGTAGAGTTGTAACAATACTCTCCTAAATGAAGCCATCTTACCCAAGATTTTTGATGTCTTGAAACATAGCTTCTTAAATAAACTTCCATCCACTTGTTTACAATCTTTGTTTGTGGCAAAAATTGGTGCTAGGAGTGAGTTCAATCCCACTCAAACTGAAGAGTTCTTGCCAAAATAGACTTAGGAACTTGCTGTCATTGTCACTAAAAATGTTTTTTGGCATGCCATGTAGTGTGAACACTTCTCTAGGAAATAAATCAGCCACCTAAGTTGTTCTAAAGTCTCAAGAAATAGCAAAGAAGTGCAAATTTGGTCAATCAATTAACAATAACATAGATACAATCCTCCCCTTGCACCCTTGGTAAACCAATGATGAAATCCATTGAAATTATTTCCACTTTTGGTTGAAATAGGTAAGGGCTGCAACAAACTAGTAGAGAAAATGTGTTCATTTTTGTTTTGTTGACATGCTTTGCATTCTCTTAAATACTTAAGAACATCCTTAAGTCTTCTAGAAAAATATTTCATAGATCTACTTGTAAATCTTGAAAAAACCTTGGTGACCAGCCAAGGGAGCATAATGGAAAGTCCTCAAAACCTTCTCTTTGAGTTCATATTCTAGCACTAGAAGGGTTCTTTCTTTGTAAAGAATCAACTCATTCACTACTTTGTACTTCTCATATTGCAATGAACCTTCCAAGATACTAGTGGCAAATGGATTCTTTGAGTTTGCATACTTGACAAGACTTTTCTCCTTCCAATCAACAATTATCTCCATCATGGAACTCAAATGTAGGAACCAAAGAAAGAGGCGTTTCAGCCTCTAGTTCACACAACCTTCAACTAGAACTGTACGGCCTGCTGAGATTGAATGGTATGGCCTGATTCAGGAGAAGTACGGCCCAGCTAGTGGTATCTGGCAGCAATTCTTAACAGCAATTGTATTGTCCTTGATCGATGATTAAAATCTCTTCAAACCTTGGTAAAAACTCCCCAATAAGCACAAATTTTGACTACTGGTTGTAGCCAATCTGTAATACAACCTTCAGAAGCTATTTCACAACCTCAGGATGCTGGAGCAATGAAGCAGCAACGCTCTCCATAGCCAAAAAGTTCAGAAACCCTGGTTTCTCACGTCTCCCAAAGCATAGGCTCATAAATGACAAGTGTAGAAGAAGACAAAAGAATGAATTTAAAAAAATATATATATGCCCTTCCTCAAAAGCATGACTCCTAAGATGAATTTAATTCATTAAAATATATCATATGATGTGCTTTTGTCGTGCTTTTACTTTTTCATTAAATGAGGCGCCCAAAACAATACTTTATAATTGACTTTTTAATATCATAATGACCCCCTTTATAATATAAAGTCAATAAGTCCTTATATCATGTACTTTAAATAATTAATTATTATTAAAGATTAACTTTAATAATAATTAAAATATCATATCTCCCTTAATAAACATCAATTTTCCATCCCGTTCGAACCAGGAGGTCAACCACTATGTCAACTGCCCAACCAGGTGCTTTTTCCCAAAATAGTAATACTAGACCCAAACCTCCGAGTGACTTACTATACATAGTAAGTGTGTACATAATGAGTCCAAATCCACTTCTGAAGACAAATCCACAATATCATCTGATTCCGGAGAAGCAACACCACTTTGGGGACTCTCTAAACAACTCCATTAGCCTACGAGAGTTTAATAATAGGCGAATCGAAGAGAAATTGATGCGAGCTAAGAAGGGGACATTACATTCTACGACCTCCTTTCAAGCAATAGAATCCCCACACATCCACGTAGACTCTCAAAGAGAGCTCACATTTGATAGTAGCAACAAGAATGGCGCTTGGATTCTCACACAATGCACAATTCCAGATATATATGTTATAACCTCAAGAGAGATAGCCGTAATGATTGAAGACGACGCCTGGTTATGAAGTTATCACACAGAGACAAGGAAGACAATGCAACCAGTAGCTCCAAGGTCATGATTAGCTCTTAGTAAGCAGCTACAAAACTCACAACCCCCCGAAACCTCCTTTCCACAAGCCCACGTCTAGGTATTAGTCTCATGTACAAACAAGGAGAGTCGACTAGCTGTTTAGACCCTCCAAATGCTAGCGCCTAGCACACTAGACTCACATCCAGGCCTCACAATGTTTCGTTCAAACCCACATGCAATCAGAAATAATGAACTTTGAATATAAGCAAGAGTATAGCAACCCAAATGGAGTACAACTGTTCTTAAACCCGATCACCAATCTCAACTTCAAGAAATAGAAATAGATATATTGTTTCCTTCAATTTTTTCTCTGCAAGAGAGTCACAGAATTGCAGTTATTGCCCACCTAGAAAACTTGTGTGATTTCGCCTTCGAACCAGCTAGGGTGGGAATCGTTTCACCACCAAAACCGAATGCCCTAGGGTTTCTCTTCCCCAAGGCCAAGAACTCCAAAAAGCTCTCCAAAAGTGAAAGTGAGAAATGAATCAAACATAATGCAAATGAGCTTCAAAATCCACTTTTATATCCCTTCACTTTATTTCCCGCTCAAAATAATAATAAAGTGACTTTATTAGGTTACTTTTTAATTTATCTCCAAAAGTCACTTTATAACATATTTAAGTAATTATTTAACATTACCTTTTTTTATAAGTACTTTTCTTGCGAGGTAATATTAAAAAATTAAATAAATTAATTCCCTTTTCCTGACTATAGCTTACAGGAATTAAATAGGCTAAAATGTCCACCTAGGTGATCACTGAGAAGGGGACATTATAGTGTGTCCAAAGCATTCAAAGTTGCAGGCTCCAGCTAGGGTTTCATGAAGAAAACTAATATTAGAGTTTTTGAGTTTCAAACACCTTTAGAGGCTTTTTCATGATTAGAATGAAATGTTTCATTAGAATCATCATTCAGGGCTGCCTATTAGAAGTCTACTTTGTAATGGACACCCCTGAATGCCCAAAAGACTAAACCAACTGCTGAAAGGAATTTTGAAAAATAGTTTGCATCCAACTTCTTATTTCTCCGTTTAATGTTTAATTCCCTTATGACTTCCGGAAATGAGACATTTGTTTGTTGTTTTATGTTTTGGCATAAACTTGAAAACACACAACATGAACAAGAAGGAAACTACAATAATATGCAATCTGGAAATTGACTACTGCTGGTAAAATATTATTTCAATAAGAAGCAAATACATGGCAAGTTATCAACTCACGAATTTCTACAGCATTATAATGTTTCATCAAATGTTTACAAAATCTGCTGCTATAGTGGTATGAATAGTACCCATGAATAGTGCCGTGAATAGTGTCGCACTACAGTAGCATGAATAGTGCCATGCTACAGTAACATGAATAGTGCTGCGCTACAGTACTGTTATAATCTGCCCTCAAACAGTTCAATATCTTCTTGAAATCATTCCCTCAAAGTGACATAAGCATCGGACAAGTAGAAAGGAAGATAAGAATGAAACCCCAATCTGCCTGTAGCTGAAAATGCACCCAATCTGCCTGTTAATGGAGCTGATAGCAATAGATTCCAAAGGCCAAACCCCAAGGGAATGACGTCTAGAATGTCACAAGAGAGGATAGACGTCCTCTAATGCCAAGAACGGACCTGCAACTCACACACCAATTTCTTCTCATATTCAACATATGTAATGAAGCCACAAACGCTTCCTTTTATTCTATTTCCAAGGGTCGACTCAACTCTCATGGGCAATGTGGGATAAAAGATGTGCAATATAAAACATATATTAAAATATCCCCTTATGTCTCCCTTGGGTACACATCCCCATAAAATAAATATTAAAGTAACTCTTTAATATTTTACAATTAAATTAAATGTTACTTTAATAAAACTTCAGGCATTAAAATGTATTAGCAATCGAACTCCGAATAATGCGAGTGAAAGCTCGTCGGAAAGCTCTCACCGAGGAGTATCAAATCCAATCACCAAAACTAGTCTCCACTGTGTCCTGCTGACTTACTAAAATAGTAAGTATGCCTGAAACTGAGTAAATCAACTTCGTTTTGGCCCAAACTGGAAATGACTAGGCCAAAACACTCTAGGATCCCCTTAAACCCTTCGTTAGCCCTCGGGACCATGTAGAACAAGGCTAACACACACACACTTGGTCAACTGGTAAAGTGGGGACATTACATACTTTTAGCTAGCACTATTAATAGGTTTAATCAAAGTTGGAGATTGTAGTTTTGTACCAATGCCTTAATTCAATCCACTAAAGGGTTTGTGTCCTTGTGTTTAAACCTATTCAAATCCTTATGTATATTTGCACTACTCAGTCTATGCTACAGACCCCCACAATTTCCTACATGGACAATAATGATGGTACGATGCCTTTAATAACAATTGTGATTCCTCTTTAGATATGTATGGCTTGGTTTGAGGCTACACTTGGTATGGCATAGAAAAATAGAGCCATAATAGATTGGCCAAGTAATAATTCTGCGAATGTATTACGATGGAAGAAATGGTACAGCTGATAAAAACCAGCTATTAATGTTTGTAGCTAATCCCCTATAAACATTACCTTAATTCTCATTCTACAAATAACCCCATATAAATCTTTGAAATTTGTCTTTAACAAAGACTTCAAAATTTCACCCTTAATCGTACTTGCAAAATATTTTAACACAAATACAAACCCTGTCTAGATCCACCTCTAAATCTAAAATGAGGGTTTCCGACCCCGCTTAAAAAATCTTCAACACATTGTCGATCCCTGATAGAAATCACACTACCTTTCGGATTTCGTCTGTCAAGAAAACCGTTGGGATTTTTGTCCCTCCAGTGAGAAATCTAGCCATAAGAACGAATCTCCAAATCTCCAAAAGAGAAGTAAACAATACCTCGAATAATGCAAATGAACTCACAAAACTCCTTTTATATCATTTCCAAAAGCTTTTATGAAAATATGATATAAAATCACTTTATAAATTAAATAAGTCTTATTACTTCAAATAGTGATTTATATTATTATTTAAACATTGATACTGATGATGAATAATGAGAATTGGACTTGATCGGGTGACTTACTACAAATAGATGCTCTGTCCAAAAATATTGGAGAACACACCAAAAACTAGAAATAACTTTGAAAAGTGCCATCTTAGTCCTCTAGACCATCCGAGCTCACTGGTAACATCAAATAATCCCTCTAATAAGATTGACACACACCGAGAAGGTTAGAGCCAACTGCAATGCAAGAGAACCCAAAAATGGAGACATTACAAAATACCTGATCACAACCTTTTAAAAACACAATCAACAACGAAGCGATTTAAAGATAGCACCTATCTTTGATGCAATTAATTTAATAATAAAGTGGCACTAGAAATAGACAGCAGCGCTAGCAAATTAGCTTCTTTATGACTATTGCAAAGTCAATAAAGGTGAAGAGGTGTGACTGCCCCAAACTTGAGATATGAAAGGGAGAACATTTCATTTGAGAATGACATCCATAACTATTGCAAAGGCAATAGAGGTGAAGAGGTGTTGAAGAAGATTGTGTAAATTAATGTCAAATTTCGACTATTTTCTATAAAGTATGCACAAAAGCTTGTCTAGGAGAGGTAATGATGATTGTGACATTGACTTTATTGTATTTCTTCTTTCCATTTTCTTCACAATACTTCAAATTATGTGTGTTGGTATTTCACATGATGAAACTGTTAGTCTTTTGTAGCTTCGGGAGCTATTTTCTTAAATAAAATGTAATCAAGGTAGGTCGGCCTCTTGTTTCATAAACAAAATTATATTTATTTCTAGGTCGGCCCTAGAAAGGAGGGTGCCTAGCTTGGTATATAAAGAGGATAGAGTCCTCTCATTTATTCAATCAATTTCACTCCAATTCGAATATCTTCAGCAGCAGGTTGAACTTTGAAGCAACAAATTTCATTCAAGATGAAGTGTTATCATTAGTGCAGTTAAGGTTCGTTTCAAGGAGAAGTGCTATTTCTCATTGTATGAGACTCGGCCTTTCTAGGGCCTGATTTTGTATGCAGTTTTTTGCACTTATTCATCTGATTTATAAGAGAATATTATTTGTTGGGTTTTTCTCCCTCGAGTAGGAGGGTTTTCCCAAGGTAAAATGTTGTGTTCATTGTTTTTGAGTTGTGTTTTCTGCTTATTGCATTTCTGATCCAAAAAAACTAACAGAAACACCCTTACTCATCTTATTGCAATGCTACAATTAACTCTACCACATAACAGCAAAAGCTGAGAATAAAAAAAAATATTTTTTGGGCATAAAACAGAAAGCTTTTTACCTTAGATATATATTCTAGCAGACGATCATAATTGCTTATATCAAGCTCAACTGCTGTTGTATTGGGTATCCCTTCAGTTACCTGTTCCAAAGTATTCAATGTCAGATTAAGACAGTTCAATAGAATTTTATTTAATATACAAAAGGATAATGCTATTCGATTGCACTCTCTTTTCTATGCTCTTTAATTTTATTTTTTAATTATTTTTTTTTTGTAAATAACCAGCTTTGTTTCTAACTCAATTGTTACATTACATGGGTCATAAATTCCATTCTAAAATGCACTAAAATGGGAACTGAATATGAACATAAATGAAGAGGCCTTAAGAAAAATTGAGTTAGAAACAAAGCTGGTTATTTACAACTTTTTTTAGAACCTAAGGTGAAAAAATGAAGAAGCAAAGCAACGAAAGAAATACCATTCCAAAAATTGAAGCAAATTCTTTTCCATTATATGACATACAATATCACGAGATATAAATGCATATCCAATCACGAGATATAATATGCAATAGAATCAACGGATATTTGATGTTCACTTAGATTTCCTTCTTTTCAGATCTTAGGGCAGACTATGATGCACACTACAGATTTTTAGAATTTTGCTAACCATTTTGTCTCTATCAGCTTTCTCTATTTAGAATGAGGTGGAGACAATGAAGCACTTTATTTAGAGGAGTTTCATTTATTATGAGATTTATAGGAGAAGCTATTACTTGTACATAGATTCAAGTGGATCACTACCTACCGTTTTGTGCTATCCCAATCAAAGATGCTTAATTCGTTACACTTGGGAAACAATCAACTTTAAGTTTCAGGATTTGCAGGAGTTCACAAGGACTATTGGATTAATCACCTCCCTCATCCATCCTAAATCAATAGTAGGTGTTAAAATGTCTCTTAGATGCTACCGTTTCCTACAAATATAGTGATGCGTCAACTGCAGCTACTGGATTACCTTCATCCTCATCCTTCTCTCATTCTAGACATGATGGATGCAAGGTTTTCGTGTCTAGAGGGTCATCTACCATTCCCTCTACCATCTAAGAGATCCAACCAAACATGCATTACCATTTTCCTTTCTAATATGGAGGATTATGAGGCATGGCTGTTAAGAGAAATTCCAAATGATGTCCTTGTGGTCCCCAAGATCACCCAGTTAGGCCCACTTATTCTCGGCCATTCTCCTATGATAATAACCAGACTTGTATTGATTCTTTCATAATGATAGATTATGAGGGGGCTGGTTGGGCCAGCCTTAGCCTTCCACCCTATTGGCATTTCAAATCACACCTCTGGAATGCATTTTGGAAACAGACAGCTATGTGTAGTAAACTGCTCTTCAAATTCGAAGGGGAAGCTCCCTCTTTTGCTGGGTTTGCTAAAAGAAAGTAAACTACAGCTAATTTGCCTATCTTTTTGTTTCAGCTGTGAGAACATAAGATTATAGAACTCTTAACGTTGTAGCTGAGGTTTTCTTTTTAATAAAACTATCAACTACAACTAACCTACGCTAATGAGGTTTCTAGCCTCTCAGGTAAACGCGGAGCAAGAGAGTTAGAAATGAACAAGATTGATTCTCTAACACAGATACTTAGATAAAAAAATTCCAACATACATCTACTGAATTTCAATGCAAGCTGAAAAAGAGATCATATAAGCATAACACAATAAACGGAAATCTGAGACTTTATATCGAGGCAGCAAAACAAGCACAAGACTTTATTTCCTCAAACTTCGGGCACAAGAGATTACATTTCTGGGACAACAAGTTGTACAAAATACATGCAACATGCGATCAAACCAGATTAACACTTGACACAAGACACATGCACTGAACAAAGATTTGCAGCCAAAAGAGAAATACAAACTTGCTCTTAACACAAAGTGAACTGAAACTAATCAATAACAAACTTGAAGGCATAGGCTCAACAATTTGTTATCACAAACACGGTTAAAGAAAAATGAGCAAAGACTGCACTTATTTATAACTAAGCAGAGGAGTAGGGAACCCTAAAATCTCTTTGCTTTTACAACTAATACTTGCCAACATGCAAGCTTTATTTCTAAACCTAAAGAAGATAAGCATCTACAACTAAGAAAGCATCAAAAATAGAAAATGCCAACTATTACAATTGTTTTCTTTCTCTTCTCAAAAGAATGGATAAGAATTAAGATGAGAATAGAAAGAAAGTTGGAAAGAAAGCTTCTAGATGAGAGCTGATTTTATATCTCAAGCACATCCGCTAAAAAGCGAGAAACTGTATCTCGATCAGGTGCATCAATACTATCAATAGAAAAGTTTCACTTTTCTAAGATTTCTTCACCATCTGCAATAGATCTCAAGAAATCTTCATTCTCCTTAGCCGCTTTCTCGAACTTTGCTGACATCATCGAAAACTGACTCATTCTTCTGTCACTGTCATTGCTGCTATGAACAACACTCTGAAACTGTGTTTGGACTTCATCAAGCCCAACATAGGAACCATCATCCTGACAATACCGGCAAGGAATTCCTGTGACAAACTCCCTTATGAATTTGAGAGCATCGACAACCCTTTGCTTGTACATAATAAACTCCTTAGATATCCCTTCGTAAATTTTCACTTTGAAGAAGTGATATTCCTTCCATGCAAGAATTTGTCTTTTATGTTCTCTAGCAGCGGTTGACCATATGCTGTGTCTAAATCTGCAATAATGATTTCATGCATAGGCTTGACTTCTGCAATCAACTGCTCAAATCCTTGGATGCCTTGACGTAAATCATGGCCTTATATCTCAACTAAAATATTTGTACTAGAATTTTTGTGCCCTTAGTGATGATTTCCTCAATCCACTCTTGTGTCTGTTTCCCACAAATTACCAACTGTCACAACTGTTGCTGATCAGCTGGTGTCTCTAAAACATGGGGCAGCAACTGTGTTGTTTGTGAAGTGCCATGAATGAGGTTTGAGATGTACAAACGGAGTTGACGGTTTTCAGCCTTGAGGGCTGCCTTGTCTTCTCCATCTTTTAGCACTCTTTCTTGAAGATTTTCCGATACCATTTTGAACAAACTCGTGTCAGCATGCCTAGTGCTCTTGCCAAGATTGGCTTTTACCATCACAAAATCATCAACATCCACCTCGTCTCTGTTTCTATCTTCAAGAGGTGTAGCCGTCTCCATGACCATCTCACCATCAGGATTTCTCTCAAAGTGGATTTTTTTCTTTGCCTTCTTTTTGGGTGCTTCCTGATAGACATCATCAAAATTCAACTGATAAGAAGGTCTTCGTTTTGTCCTTCCCAAGGAGCTCTCAAGCCAAGATGTGTTATCTCTACTAACATCCATGGGAGGTACAACTGCAACATCTTCTTCTACCTCCTCGTCTTCCAAATCAATGTGAATTGGTGAAGACCTTGGAGATGGCAAAGGATCATATGTCAAGGGCACATCTTCTGTTTCCTCTTGAGGTATGGGCTCATGTGGAGGGGCTTCTATTTCAACTGATGGCTGCTCCTGTATGACTATACCTGAGAAGTCCAACCTCTTCTTTGCACTCTTCATTGATCTACTACCCTTTACAACCTCTTGAACCTGAATTTTTCCTTTCATCTTCGGTTGAGCTCTGGAAGAAGAAGGAAGAGATGGTTGTACTCTTGGCAGCTCTGCTACCGAAATGGATTCCTTTCTTTTAAGGACCAAGAAAGTCTTACTGTATTCAACAACTTGGCGAGTCCTTTCTTCCACTGAGATGCATTCTTTGTTGCCCCAATTAACCTGTGGAAGAGGTTGTTGCTCAATTTGCTTTCAAGTGTAAGCTGGGAGAAGCACGTCTCTGTCATCATCTGATAACCCCTCAATATCCTCAGACAAGCAATCCTTCATCTGATGAAGAGTGAGTCTACTATTGCTACGCCTTCGGACCTCAAACTCAACTCTACAGTTAGCCCAAAAATCCTCGAGTGTGGGCACATGAGCATAGTTCTAATCAAGTCTGGCTGCATAGACACCATGGGGATCATAAGATCGTCTCTCGCTGAAAGGCTTGAGACCAAGCTTAGCTAGCTTGTTACCCATTATCTTGGCATCTGCTAATGACCTGCACCTGTAGATTCCTAATTCAAAAGGAAAGCTAAAGGCTGATTTCTTTTTGTTCCGCAAGCAAGTGTGAACATCTGATACTTGCCTAAGAAACTCCATACACACAACTTCATTCGAGGGATACCTCGATAACATGAGAGGAGCACCCGAATAGCCATAAACCCTTAAGTAAGTGAAAGTAGCAAACTGAATAAAACAATCCGCCCATTCAGACATTGCTGCCTTGGTAGTAGATGAAATGCGTATGTGTAGCTCATTATCCAGGTCTCGCACTGTATACATCAAGAATGCTTCATTCACTCCTTTGTAGTGATGTGATGATGCAATGAACTCTAGCTGAGTGTAGTATTTGTAGATATGTTGTAAATTTAAGGACCCCTCAGTGTTCAACCCTCTGAATTTTCCTTGGAAGGCAACTAAGTAGACTAGGTAGGAGATCATGTGGAATTCATGCCTATTGAAGTACTCAGTTATTTGGTGATGAAGACAGCCACTAATCAATGTAGGCCAGTTATAGAACTCTGTTTTCTTCATGATATGAGGTATCACATAAAACATCTAGGGCTGAAACTTCGTTGCATTTGCTTGGCCAGTAATTCGGTTGAGCAAGGTGATTATTATGGCAATTTCATCCTTAAACTCTCCTCTCCCGATGTTCTTTGGCAATGTCTTGTGTTTTTCTTTCATCCACTTCTGTGCAATCTTCTTGTTGTACTTCTCTTTATGCATCTCCCATATCCTTTCACATTCCTCTACAAAGATGGTAACACTTCCAGGCCAAGGCGGAATTGATAAGCATTTCTCGATCATATCTGGCTTTAGGCTGCAAATTGTTCTTCCATCCACTTACTGAATCTCCTTCGCTGCGGGATTGTATTGCTTGATGCAAGCAATTACAAATTCTAAGCTCTGTACTGAAAAGGGAATGGATGCTGCTGCAAGAAGACCTGAATGGCCAAGGTGCCTGATGGTGACATTGCCTGCATCTTCCAAAGCACGCATATTGAATACTGGCTTAATGTGGTGTAAGTCAGTTTCAGCTATTTCGATGAAGTCATGATACAGTGCTGATTTGGTCTTAAACTTAGTGGGAATGTACTCCATTCTGCAAAACTCGAAGATTGACTGTAAACTCGCCTATGTTCCGACAAGTTTTTTCACACTTTCTATTTTTAGCTTGCTGATTTTCTTCATCAAACGGATGAATTTTTAAAAATTATTTTGAGATATAGGTTTTGTTCATAATTTCGTTACAAGCAAACCCAGATCGTCCATTCTTGAAAATTCTGAATGTAGACTGAAAAAGAAGCAAACCCTAATTTTCTCCGAAAAAGCAGAAAAAAGCTGGCATCTGGGTATTGTTCAGAGGCACATTCTAGATGAACCCATTTGATCAGATTTTGAAAACCTTTAAGTCTAACTGAAAAAACAGCCACTTGACATTTCTCTAAAAAAGCTATGATATGGGTTTTATCCAGAAGAATGTTTAAGATGGACCCAAAAAATTAGAAGTTGTAAATTTTGAAGTTTTCTCTGACATGTGAAGAAAAAACGGCTGTTGCAACTTGAGAAAATTCTTCAAAAATGTGATGTCCCCATCCTACAAGATCCCAATAAAGATAAGTATATATTTAATATATTTATATTTTAATGGATATACTTATTCAAATAGAATAATCATTATAGAACTTTCTCATTTAAAAATGTGACTAACTTGTGTGCCGTTAATGACAAATGAGAGGAAGAGATCCTAGGGGAAACTAAAGTGTTTTTTTGCTTGAGGACAAGCAAAGTCAAGCGGGGGAGACTTGTGATGTCCCCATCACAAAGGGGCATCTGAGATAAGTATATGCTTAATATATTTATATTTTTAGATATACAATAACATGTTAGTAATATGCACATTAGATAGAATATTGATTAGAAGAAGGCAATTTAATATCATTATAATTATAATTATCATTGATAACATTACAATTATAATAGTCAGAGATGAATATAATATTATTATTATTATAATAATATATATAAGTCAATTAATCAAATAATAATAATATATTAGCTGTAATGTCCCTGCTTGGGAACACCCCAAATTTCCCTGAAATCTTTAAGTTCCAATTGATAAATGAGTTAGCGAGTACTTTTCAACTAATTGAAAACCTTGATTGAAGTCCTTCATTCCCAATCAATCTGGTCTTCACACTTAGAAGATACTATATAAACCCATGATAGATACTTCTCTTTATTTTATTTATCTTCATTTTTAGATTTATTTATACAACGTATATACTCAGCTGGTGAATTCTTTTCCTAAAAAGCTTCCCCTTGTAATTCCAATAGTTCTTCATCCATGCCTTCCTTCTTTCCATAGAATCTGATTTTATATCCCCCCCACTTGGAGAGGGTTGCGATTTCTTAGGAAAGGTCATATTCTTTTGTTAAGTAGCATCTATACCTTTTCATAGGCATCGCTTCACTTTGGATTAGTTATGTTTATTTCCTAATGAATGGCTACTCCTTACTTAAATTAATCGTTGCTGCTTTTCCTAACATGAATTATCTTATGTTCATATATTTCTATTAATATATTATATATTTGTTATTTACCCATTATATTTATAAATTTAATTTGTGAGGATATTTATTTTTATATTATTTATTTCTATTTTGAAAATGATACTCAACAATTATAATTAGAATAATAATATTTCAGTTTGTCTTTTAATTATAATTATTTTATTTATTATTATTATTTTTATTTTTATTCATAAGATTGAGTATATATTAATTAGAAAAAATTGGTAACAATCGTCTGCAACTCATAGAGAGAGTTTGGAATAACACCTCAAAACTGGCCCTCCAAGGCCACCATAACTGAACCAAGAGTTTTAACAAGTACTGAAAAAACCAGAACCCGACAACCAAAACCCTGCTAATTATCAAAACAAGCCACTATAATGGCGAAAATATTCAACTGCAAACTAGTCCAACCCAACCTAAACTACCCTATTCTGGTAAAACAAAACCCCCATCTTACATAAATTTGCTCAATACTGCGAAATCTTCAAACTCCTCCTTCCAGTCCTCATGGTCCACCTGCATCATCCCAAAAAGCTTCTTCAAGAAGATGATGGCCATTGCCGCTATGGCTCTGTGCCGCATAAGACCTGGACCTTGCAAGTCCAGAAGGAATGCATAGATTCTGATCGTGTCCTCCTCCCAAATGTGTTCCACATCACAAGGCCGAGGGAACCCTTTACCTATTATCGCCACTCGCAGCACCTCGTCTATGACTTCAACCAACTCCTTCTTGAAAAGCTTCAATACCAGCTGCTTGGCCTTGGCCTTCAGTACCAAATTGTCTAGTAGAGAGGCGAGGAACTTGGACGAGATGTGGAGATTATCTCTCCCATACTCCTAAGCCTCCACATTGTAATGTTCCCGTTTTTAGCACTCCACATTTCAGTGATTGGTAGCCTATTCCTAGTGTGTTGTCGACTAGTCAGTGGCAGAATTAGGGTTTCCGGCTGCTTGGTGGGTTCTCTTGATGATTCAGGGTTTTGCTTGTTGGAGTTTGGTTGTTTGGATTCTGGATTCCTTCTGAGTTTTCAGAGAGCTTCGCAGAGGTATGACTTGCAACTGCGTCGGGCAACCTTTCTGGACTTACTATTTTTAGTAAGTTACGATGGCCACATCCTGGAGTTTGGGATTTTGGATTGCGGATTCTTTCTGGGTTTTCAGAAAGCTTCGCATTGGTATCGCATGCACTTTGATCCGGGCAACTTTCTGGAATTTACTATTTTTAGTAAATTCTATTTCTGGCAGTGGTCCTGTTGGTTTCGGCACGGATGGCTCTCATTTTCAGTCAACTCAGTTGGTTTGATCAATTTTGGCCTTGGGATGCATTTTGGAGAGATAAGTTCATTTTATTTAAATAATGTTATGTTAATGTTATATTTTAATGTTGACTCCCCCCCTTGGCCTAGCTACATCACTTCAAGTTGTTCTTAAAAGGTGTTCTTCAAGGGTGGGCGCTTCATTGAAGGAAATTTATTATTATTCAAAGGTCTATTTCATGCTTGAGTTGGACGCCTTCTTTGAGGAGGGGATTAATTTAAAATTAAAGTCAAATATTGCTTGGAAAATGGGACGCCATCTTTGGAGGGAAAGGAGTTATTTCAAAATTGAAAAGTTAGGGTTTCTAGAAGCTTCTGGAGAGTCTTCACAAAGTTATAAAAGGAGGTCTTGGGTCCTCATTTGGATTATCTTATGTTTGGAATATTGTTATGCTGCCGAAATGGTGCTGGATTGCTTCGAGGAATGAATGCCTCCTAGCCTTGGCTCGACTTCTTGCTTGAAAGACAGCAACTAGTGGAGAGTTAGATTGTAGTTGAGTGAGATTTGTAGTGAGATTTTGCATTTGTAGTTCGGTTTCTTGCATTTTAATCAAATATGGAGTTGCTGATTTTTGTATTGTAGATTGAAGTTTATACTCATAAGTCTTTGGGCGAATTTATTTTGGTTCTGGGTAGTTTACCCCTGCATTTGCTAGCCTTGGGCGCCCCTCTATGCCAAGTTGCAGATTTTTTAGAGGTGTCTTGGATTTTATCTTGTTGGTAGAACATTTCTTGAGGCTGTACCATTATGTTTTGCCTGGCAAGTGTTTAGAAAAAAAAATACTTCAATTTTTCAGCTGTTTCTTTGTCTAGTCTTCATTGTCATCAACCTAGCTTTCGTTTGCATCAAGTCTCATGTCATTCTGGCAAGTATTGAGTGAGTTGGGAGCATTTTAGTGGATTCTAGGGTTGCTGGTTATGCATATTAAGTTGTTGTTCTGTCATATCAGCTTGCGTAAAGTCTATCTTTTGAGTTGGGTTTGGGTTGAAAGTCTTTGTGATCATTGAGGAGACATTATACTATATTGCAGCATGGTTAGACTTTCTTATTCTATGTATTTGGCAGGCAAATCTCTAATTATTGTAAGCTGAACAGTAGTACTGTCAGCAATCTTACTTCTTCTCTGTTATTTCATTGTAATACCCGCTGGATAAGTGGAAGAGGCTGGCTTGCCGCCTATTTACTTTGATTTGCATTGTAATATCTTACATCTCTGCCCTATGGTAGCTCCATTCCCACTCCGGATTTGAAAGCACATTCTGGGTGTTGAGTTTACTTTCAGCATAATAGAAGATAGGGATCCTCTGACCATATGCTCGTCGTCATCCGGCGCATTCTTGGTTAGAGTTATTTATTCAACATTGCTTTGAGATCCTCTGACCATATGCCCGTCGTCATCCGGCGCATTCTTGGTTAGAGTTGAATTCCGCATCGTTTTGGTTTAAGTGCTAACCCTAACGGATGTGTGTTGCATTGCTTACTGTTATTGAAAATTTGAAAAAATTTGGCTCGAAATATTTCACACATGTCCCATCCCCAACACCATCTTCACCGCCGCAATCACCAAAGGGTCATACTTCAACAGAATCCTCTTCAAGCGTTGGTCTGTGATTTTCCTAAATGAATTCTTCCCCTCTGACGAGCCTAAGGAAATTGGTGTATCCGCTCCAAAACGAGCTAGACCCGCAACAAATACCTCCACAACAAACTTGGTACTTTTCGCCATCCCCCTCCTTCTATCTGTTGCACTTGATAGAAGGGATGACCAAAACACCGTTCTCTCACATTCGTTTCCAAGAGCAATCTAGTCGAAAACTCTAGTTAACAATACCAATGCAAAAAAAGCTTGCCGAAAATTAATGCTCCAATTCCGAACACACCGCCACCCTTCACATCGTACCTTTTGCTTGAGGCAAGATGTCAATCTAGAGAAAAGAGCACGAAAATCATAAAGAACCGTCATGAGGGAGAGTTGCCGCCAGCCAAAGGGATGTCAGACCTGTATTGTTGCCTTTAGGTTGAGTCTGCGTTGGCCACCTGAACAGCCAAACAATCGTCGATCTCCTTACTTCCGCTTTACCGCGTCCAACGTGGCTTACATGCCACCTTCCTCCGCCAACTTGGAGGGACGCTCGCCCTGCCACCCACTTATTATTATTTTTATGTTATTTGTATTGTAATATTTAGAATATAATAAAAATAATTTACCAATATATTATTATTATTTGATTAATTGACTTATATATTATTATAATAATAAAATTATATTCAACTTTGACTATTATAATTGTAATGTTATCAATGATAATTATAATTATAATGATATTAAATTGCCTTCTTCTAAATCAGTATTCTATCTAATGTGCATATTACTAACATGTTATTGTATATCTAAAAATATGAATATATTAAGCGTATACTTATCTCAAATGCCCCTTTGTGATGGGGACATCACAAAAAATAATCTAGAATCATAAATTGAGATGACCCAGATCAATAGAAATTGAAAAATTCGACCTCCTTCAAAGATTTGATGTTTTGGATGAAAAAAGCATGAAAAAGCAAGCCTTTTTGTGTGCTGATCTAAAATTTCATAAAAAACTTTTAAAAACCAGCAAGTTTAAGCTCTTGAATCATGGAAAAAAGAGTTTGAAGTTGCTGTTCTATTTCTCCTTGGACGCCACCAGCAAGAAAATATGAAAAATGAAACACAAAGGTGCCTTAAGTAAGCTTTGTCTTCAGAAAAACAACTTTCTTTTGCCCTAACTTCTCAAAACCCTAATTTGAGTTTGTGCAATGAACTTGGACATTTTCTCTTCATTCAAAATTTTGAAATTCTCAAAAATTTGACTAAGGCATGAGAGTTTGGGTGCCCTTCTTGGCTAGAGGCGCCTAACTCTTTTAGACTTAGCCATTTTTCAATCATTTTCAACTTTTACTCAATTTTCATCTCCAGTTTGATCTTGATTTCCGGCCTCCAGATTGATTTGACGAATGAGCTGAATGATTCATCGTCGAGCTTGATTGAATCTTACGAAATTTGTTTGGAGGCAACTTCTAATGAAAACTTCATTTGACCCTTCAAAATGTCGGGTGCCTATCTCCTCCAAGGGCGCCCATCTTTACCAGTGTTAGCCATTTTTATGAGCTTCAAGTTCTTGCTTGTCTTCTGACCTTCAGATGAATTCATGATTCTTGGAGTTATACTGATCAGATCGACTGGCTGTCAGGTTCACTGGATAGCTGAGAAGATTTTGGAAGGGGTCTCCTGGATATTGCATTTCTGGAAACTGCCATCTGAGGCCTCAAAACCCTAGGTGCCTATCTCCTTCAGGGGTGCCCATCTCCTCCAGACTTAACCATTTCTCATCTGTTTTCACCTTCAGAGTTGAAAACCTCTTGTCATGGCCCCTGTTTGATCTGAGTTTGCCAGCAGCTGAGTGATTTGATGAGCTGACGAAGACATCCACTGCGAAGCTGACAGGAAACTGAAGAGATTGAGCTTATCTGCAAACCCTAACTACTAGATTAGGTCCTCCAAAAGGCTGGGCCACCCTGGCCACCTAGGGCACCCAGAGTTCCCAGACTTAGAATACTTTTCGTCATTTTCATGGTTTGCATTCTACCTTTCAGTTGAAACTCCTCCATTCGATCTTCGATTTCGGATGACTGAGTGATTGGATGATTGCGCTGCTGGGCTCATTGCACTGCTGGGCTCACTGCGGAGTTGAGAAGAATCTGAACAACAATGCCTGGGAACACAAATATTAATTTCATCATCTGATGTCTTGAAAAGCTAGGTGCCTATCTCTCTAGGGGCGCCCATGGCTGGCAGAGTTAGAAACTTTTTTGAAATTTTCAATTTTCTTCCTCGTTTGACGTGCTTCCCTTTGCCTGGTTGTCGAAAATGAAATTTTTTTTAAGGAATGAATGTATGGGCGCCTATTCTTGACAAGGGCGCCTGAAGTCTCCAGACTTAGCCAAAATTTCTCATTTTTCAACTTTTTTCAACTTCTTGTCTCCGTTTTCCATTCTTCATGCATGTTCATCATTGATAGCTTTTGTTTAGTGTTTGTATGTCAGACTCTGGCATCTGGCAGCTGACTGACCTCCATTGATGACCTTGGATCTTCAAAAAAAGCTTTTGAAAAAGCAGAATAGACCCACTAGGGCAAAACTGATCTTTTCGTGATTCTGACTGCACCAGCCTGGTGAGGAAGTATTTTGAGCCAATCAAAATCAGTCCTAACCTAGAAGCCAAATTTTCTATTTTTAGAAAATTTTGCCAATATTCGTTTCAAAAGAAACCCAGAAAAACCTAGAAAAAGTCTATTTTTAGAAAACTGCTAAAAATAGAAATTTTCCTAAATTTAGGGTTGAAAAACTAAAATCTGGGTTTTGTTGATTTGGTTGTTCTAAAATGACCCAAATTGTCAGATTTTGAAAATTTCAAGTTTTTGACCCCCATGCAAAACATGCAAAACCCCAATTTTGACCTTTTTGACAAATTTTGACAAGACTTTGACTCATTTCTTCAAAATGCCTAAGTGTAGCAAATTTTTTAATTTGGGGTACAACACACCCTAAGTTCATCAACCCTATCTTCTTTGGGAGCCTATTTTCCTTTTGCATGGCTATTGTAATAATTTAAATACATGTCATTGTTTTCATGGCATGCTTAGAGCATACTTACATTGGCTTAATCTCTTCCCTTATTAGGTAGGACCTTTTATTTTTGTTCTTTTAGTTTAGTGTTTACTTGTTGCCTCTTTTTGGAGCTTCTTCTCACCCTCTCATGTTGTTACCACAGCTTATAATTTATCCCATTGAGCTATTTTGGTCATCTATCTATATTAATAGAATTTCTTTCATTTTTTCACAGCAATGTTTCATAAGGCATGAATTTGTATATAGTTTTCATGGCTTAATCATTTAAGTTTACCCCTCCAATAAGGTCTTTTTTCTTTCTACATATATAGAGATAAGTTTTGAGCTCTCTCCCTCTCTCTCTTTTTTCTGGCATGCTTGTTTGCCTAATGTAGAAACAAATGAAGTTACCTACGCAAGAGGGGCAAAGCTGAAAGAATCTTGAATGTATTAAAAAGAAAATAATGGCACACTACAAAAATAACAAGATTATTTGTTTTGAGAGACCCTTTCTGAAAAAAACTATGTCCCCGATTCTAGTCCGGATCCAATTTTGAGATTGTAGATTCAGTTCATGGATCCAGCAAAAATATTTTGGGCCCTGGATTTGTTTTGGGTTCGTCTGTACAAAAAACATGTAAAATCATTAATATATATAGTAGAAACAACATACATATTTCTTAATATTTTTATTTTTAAAGACAAAAAAAATATAAACCTTATAAAATATTACAAAAATCAATGTATTACATAATATTCATTATAAAATATATTTATATAATAATATATAAATATTACAATATAATTATTAATTATTAATAATTTAATATAAATATAATAATAATATTAATTATAATATATAATAGAAATATTAATATAAAATAAAAATATATAGACTATGGACCACCTTGAAAATCCATTTTCCTAATTTGCATTCAAAAAGAACAATGGAATAGCACCGAGAAGCAATAATGATACCATTTGTCCTTTAACAATGTTCAAAACTTTTAATACCTATTCCTTATTTGTTTTAGTAGAAAGGTGAAGGCACAAAAATATGTAACTTCATTTGAGCTTCCTCACATAATGTTGAATTCCTAAAATAAGCATTTAAAGAAAGGATGCTGGCTCATAATAGGTTCAAGATAAAAGCTATTATCTCTCCTCACCTTTGTGCGGAGAAGCATCCTGAAGGTGGCAGATATATGTAGTTCTTTGGTATCATATAAAGTTATATAAGATGCAGAGTTTCAACCCAAACTTACCATGGCTAAGGAGATACTGAAATTAATAACACAATTTAAATAAATCCAGTAGCTATTTTTATGATGAGATGTAACTTCTGTTTTTTAATGAAGTCAAATAAGCTGCACAGTTCCAAAACAAGAACTTTTTCCCTCAAGTTAAAATGCAGTTTGTAACGTTATATGTTTTGTTTTCCTAATTCATAAAGTCTGTTGTATTGTAATTTGGTTTAAGCATATCAAAACTTATGTATAACTGCTGTTTAAATTTTATAGGACCCAGCCAAATTGAGAATAGCTGTGGCTTTATGTCTATAGCGATAAATTTCCACTTTCAAAGTGTAAGTTATTATCAGATACAGTTAAGGATAAGACTGTACAAATATTATCTCCATGCTAAAAATCAAAGACAGAGTCGCTAAAATGGCATAGGCATACTAAACCTATATAATGAGGAGCTGACATGCTGCAGATTCATAGATTATTCATAGCACTCTATAAGGACCAACATGGATAGCTTTGAATTATCTATAAGATATAATTAGAAAATATCTATTTAGTGGATCACACTAGATAAGCCTAGAAATGTTACACAAGTTGATATTGCACAACACAAAACAAATGTTCTCTTCTAGCTACTATATTACACTAGATTTGTTTTGAAGAAAACTACCTTCCCATTCTTGTAGATTTTTCGGTATAGATGCTAGTAGCAAAGTCACCAATCCTTTCCTCTATATAATGTGCTCCTTTCTACCAAAAAAGCTATGTTTCCCAACTTTTATAAGTTACTACGAAATTAGTAGTCTATATGTAACTCTTAATATATGCAGTAAATCATACCTTTTGTGCATCTTGTAGATATAATGATGCCACAATAACTTGAACACCCGTGACTGCTTCAGTACCAGTTTTTGAACTATTTCTTGTCGGAAAATCAAGCAAATTGCATCCATTCAAGGCTAAGAACTCAACTGCAGGTTCACATACACGCCCAGCACCGATGACAAGAACTGATGCTCTATCATCAAAATTTTCTTCCATTTGCAGATTTTCTCTCAATTCTCTAATTCTTGAAGAAGGCCGCTTTAATTCCTTTTCAATTATTTTTTTTCGACGCTTATCATCTGCGTTAGCTATAGCAGCTAATGTATCCACAATATAAGCCAAGACATCCTTGTCATTGGCACTGACCTGTAAGAATTATAGTTTTAGAATGCAAGTACTGAAATTCATCACAAACAGGAATACAATATGTGGCTCTATGTGCAGCACTAAAAGTTTAGATGCCATAACCCAAGATAAATTTCGATTCAAAAACACCAGCTGTCACAATTAAACTATCCACGATCAAATTTAATTTAAAAAAATCAACTTTCATGATAAAATATGAAAGCATAATTTATCATTGTTATTTGCTAAAAGAGAATTCTAATCCTACAGCACAGTCGCTAGGCTATGAAATATGTTTGGGGACAGTTGCCCATGTCAAATCTTCCATTATCGTGTTAGAATTATTAGCATATAAGTAGATAGTATTCATTTATCTTGCTTCAGGTTCCTCCTTTCCTTAACTACAGTACAGAGCTACTGGTCAAATTTTAACTAACAGGAAAAATTGCTTTCTTCATAAAGAAAAATATCTGTCAAAGTGATTTATAAATGCCTTCCTTTTCTCAACTACAGTATAAAGGAATTAGTAGACCTTTAACCAAAATGGAAAATTGTTTTATGGCTAACAAAAATTAAGTCAACATGTATAGTGACTAACATTTAATAAGTAATGCATTTTCATGTTTTCCACTATTGTAGCCGAAAATATATAAAAGGAAAAACAAAACAGATAAAAACTAATCCTATATAAACCTCGCTACATGTATTTAAGCATCTCTAGCTCCACATATGTATGAAATTATACTCACATATATATCGTATTAAATCCTTTTATCATGAAACTGCTCTTTACATGAGCAATAAATTATACATGAATAATCAATATAAGGAAGACATGGTTTATAAGGCATCACCAGCACCAGAAGGCTTTGTCCATTCAGAAGCAGGCTTTAGGTAATCATGTGTTTAACATCCTCCCTCTCTCCAGTATTAATATTGTTATTGTGGTTGGCTTCATTGTAATACTTGTAAACCCTCTAGCATATAGTTTTTATTTATGTGATGTCAATTTAGAATATTTCATACGATAGTATATCTCTATAATGGAATATGATTACACATTAATAATCTCCTTTAATTATTAAATAATATTGCAAATTACTCCTCTCAAAGGTCAATATATTATAGAAAAATACCAGTCAAATTTGTAAGTACTTTAAGGTTAATGTAACCCTTCTCTTTAGCAATTATCCTTCTAAATTTATAAGCTAAGCCCACTAATGTTCTGTAGTAATACCATCTTTTCGAAAGCAAATAAGCAAAGCAGCATTTTCCTCTTTCATAGAAATGCAGTCGACTTATGCTATAAGCTTTAGGCTTTCAATCTGACACGTTAGGAAACAGAAGGTATTGAAAATGCAATTTGAAGTGTAGTATGGCAGTCAGAAAATAACCCTACTATTATCCTGGAAAGTAAGATAGAGGCTTTTCTAGCTTGTTTTCATGATTTCCAGATATTTCTCAGAACTTTTGCAGCCATTTCTTGTCATACAGAAACTATTCATTAAATAATTTTAATATCTGTTTTAAAATGGCAACATCATGCTACTAAGTGCCGTTGTCTAATGAAGCCTTGATGATAAGAGGGACGACAAGTTGGTGGTGAAGACCTGAATTTGACATTCAACCCGTCCTGTCATGTCATTCTTTTGTATTTTTCTTTTTCATGAAAACTCTTTGGGAGTATGGTCGAGTGCAGAATTAGTGGTTGGGCAGGAAAAGAAGAAAAGAGGGTGAAAGTGTAGGTAGGTTTCAGGTCAAAACACTTAACAGTTGATCATCATATTACTCCTAGACAATGATCAATAAAATATGGGTTAAGCAAGGGGAAGAATTTTTAGATTGCTTTGATGACTTCAAGAAGGCATTTGACACTGTTTAGAAGCAAACTCTGAAGCAGAATGAAAGAGCTTGGAATTCAAGATTTAAAAAGAAGCTGGTCACAGGCTGTATAATCGGGTTCAATTAAAAATTAGAATAGGGAAAAAAGTATCAAAATGTTTTGGAAGTGATATTGAGGTCAAGCAAGGACGTCCGTTATCTCCTATTATATTAAGCCGATACATAAACAAATTAGAAGAGTGGATAACAAGCTTGGGGGTGGAGGTTTCCACTTGGCCAACTACATAATAAATTTGTTCCTATATGCAGATGACCTAATCTTAATGGCAAAAACAGCACATAGATTGAGAAAACGCTTGAAAGCTCAGGAATTCTTTTGTCAAGAGGCAGAAATGCAAGCAAATATTAGCAAAATGAAGGTCATGATCTTTACCTTAAGAAGAAAAAAGAAACAAAATACACTTTGTATTTAAAGGAAGTCCTTTGCAAGAGGTGGATGAATATAAGTGTCTTGGTCTTGACTTTCACAACAAATTCAAATGGGAGACTTGAAGGACAAAAGGGATACAAGGGGAATTAAACTTTATACCTACTACAAAATAGATGTAGAAATGCAAAATCATGGGATTAGAAAACTAAGAGGACCCTATTTGGATTGCTTGTAACACTAGTGTGCTCTATGACTCTGAAGATTGGGACAGCAACATGTCAGCACTAAAATGGAGACAAATAAAGAGGTGCAACTTTTTTTAACCTATAATGTCCCCTTCTCGCACATGAGCAATTGTTTAGCCATTAGTTTATTTTCCAAAAATTTCCTGTAAGCTAATTGACATTGAAAAAGGGAAAATAATTTAAATAATTAAGTTATCAAAATGTTACTTTTCAATGTTTTATTTGACAACTTACATTTTATTTTATTTTAAATTGTGTTTTAAAGTGTGCACATAAAGTGTCATTAGGCTCAAGGTGATGAAAAGTGGTCATAAGGACATGCTTTACATTGTTTTATTAAGGAAAAATGTTTTTTCAAAAAAACAATAAAAAACAAAAAAAATCGAAAAAGAAAAGCAACAAAAAAAAATCAAAAATCAAAAAAGCAGTGAAAAAGAAAAAAATGTTTCCCCCCTAAAAAGGGCTCTAAAAAGGTTATAAAAGGAGGTTGGATCTTGAAAAGAAGGGTTACTAAGTTATTTTTCATTTTCATTTGCTTTGTGCAAGAACTTGAGTTGATATCTCTTGAGAACAAAAACCTTCTTGAAATACCAATTTTGTGGATGAAAACCCTAGTAGTTGGATATGATGAATTTTCCCTAAGATCACATTGGTGCTACAAACTGAGTTCTCTCCACATGTTTGGTAAAATGGAAATATTTTAAGTATTTTGAGTAAGTTTTGATTGCTAAATGTTATAAATGCAATTTTGTTGAAGATTATAACATGTTCTAAGAGGATGTTTGAGGTTCTTGTGGGGTCTACCTTCTATACCAGCAACATTTAATCTTTGTTTCAGACCTACAGCAGTATATTATGTCTTATTAGTCCGATCTACACCAATTCTAAGGAGAAATAAGAATGTTTTCACTATTATTTCAGTTTGGTTGTGTTGGTGTGCATCTGGATAGTGGCTACAATTGTGGATGGTGTTTCTTGTGTGTTATCAGTAGTGTATCAGCCTGATTTTTGTTGAAACAGTGTTCTGATCAGCATACATTCATTGTTGTTCAACATTGCAGAGTTTTATGACCATTGTGAGCTTATAGTACCTTGTTATATGGTTTTACGAACTAATTCATTGTGTTGCAGCATTGTTTATTTATGATCAGACCTGATAGTACAGTTGATTACAACAGTTTCTTATCTTTGTCCTATTGTAATGCATTTCCTAACTACTTTGTAAACTTCAGATGGTAGTACCGCTGAAGGGTTATCATTTGCATGCATTTCATATTGTAGGATTGGTTGGTTTATTGCCTTTTGTTATAGCATTATTATATAGCCCGTTTTGGCATCGAACAAGCTAGCATTATCAACCATTTTGGTCCAAGTCAAACTTAGGCATTCTACCAATGGCTTGCATTGCATTCACACAATATAACAAAGAGGTGTTGATTAGGTCGGCTCAACTTCCTGCATATTTTGGTCAGCTTACCGCCATTCATCTTCTTGCATACATCGTAGATAGTGTGTACTGTGCGGTTGAAGCACTGTATTCTCTCACCTTGCCCACTCCAAGACCTAGGTGATTAGAAAGTGTGGAGGCATTGCATATGCATTTCTATTTTGCAATTTTTTTTAATAAAAGTACGGTGGATTGTTACATAACTACAAACATTTTTGAAACGAAAACATTGGTTCCATAGGAGATCATATTGGTTGAGGCGAACACATTTCCATTGGAGGCATTGGCTTTGATATGGATGTAAGTTAACTCAAGAGAATAGAGAGCATGGAGTCACACTGCCACTCCGAAATAATAGTGGGGGAAAAGTTAAGTAGAAGATAGAGCACGTGGATAAAACAAAATACCAAGTTGACAAGTAAATGAAATGTTAGCATGCAAGAGTGTCCAAACACCAATATGGAAATCAAAAGATTTGAGAAAGAAGGTCAAGACATATGTGGACAATGTAACATAGACCTAAAAAACGATATGTCAAACAATTCAATCCTACATGTGATCATGAGCGAAAAGAATATATAGAAGCAAAAATAAAATAGAAACCAAAAATGTTAATGACTTAGCGAAGCACTAGCTCACATCATCTTAGATGCAAGATTAGAAGATGGACATGTCTAAAGAAGATTGGGCAAATAGAATATATTGTTTTTTCATTATGAATTAGTGGAAATGGAATGGCATTTATATCATGGAATGTCCGGTTTACAAAGTTATCTAGATCAAATACACCAATACATTGAATGTTGACTCCTTGATTGTCTTGTTTGAAGAGGAGAGAGGAAAAAAATAATAGACTACTTGATCAAGATTCATACTAAAAGATCCCAAATAAAAAAGGAAATGGGTTCTAATCAGGCATAATCTGGACAGCCCCCATAGGTGGTGCTTGTGCACAAAGTAACATTATTTCTATCTTAAAGTTTCATAGATTGTTTGATTTCATGGACGCTCTTAAAAACTTTGGGATATGTATATATATTATATATAAAAAAATTCACAATCTATCTAAAATCTCCCCTTTCATGTGATACAATCTTCCTAATATTGAAAAAAACACATAATACAGCCATACGGTCATCAAATTTATTCCTTCCATGGTCACTGGTGGATCAAAGAAACGCCTAGTTTATATTGTTACCTGTCCTAACTTCAACTGCTGACAATACAACTAACAGACGAGCCGCAATGCGACGGCTAGTGTATGCAGGATTATCAAAAAGGGGAAATCAACCTGTTTCAGTCCAGACGGAAGCCAGACGCGTTAACACTCTCCAACAGCCCACACGTGTAGAAACGGAGAGTGCAGGCTAAAACACCAGGATTAATAAGCGTTTCCGAGGATTTTTCAGGTGCAAAAGATAACAATCACGAAAACATTCTCACTTCTTTGCATATCTCGATGAATTCGTCTATCTTATGTCAGCTTGCATACTGCAGATCTCCAGGTTGTAAAAGTTATTTCTAAAGAAGGTTGCGATATATACATAATTTCAAATTATCGTTTTGGATTTAAGATTTCGTTGACCAATTTTGGTGAGTTACAGAGTGGCAAGCTAAATGGTAGTGTTTCGCCGTCTAATTTGTATGTATTGTATCTGCATCCGTGTCACATGGTATATTCGCATTTCCAAGGGAGTATCCGCTAACACCCAGACAGTCAAAGGTCACCCATGTAATTTGGAAAGTAGTGAAGATATTCTAAAGGGATCAATATGAATATTATATATTATTATAAATTATCTAGTATAGTTATATTAAATATAGTTATATTAAATATAGTTATTAAAAAATTGAAATATCAAATTAAAAAAAATATTTAGTAAAAATTATTAATTATTAATTATTAATTTAGATGTAAATCATTTTTATTTTTATTATTAATTATTTACTATGGTAAATAATTATAATTAATATTTAAATTATATTAATAATATTTAAATTATATTAATTAAATAAACTTATTTAATATATTTAAAACTTTTTGGTTAGATGAAATGGTCTTGGAGACCATGCTCATATATAGATCTTGGGGACTATACTCATATATAGTAAAAAAAAAATTAAAATAGTTATGGCCCCTGTTTAAAGGAGGGGTTGTAAACAAAATGTGAAATCCTCGCTTGGTTTTGTCTGATATGATTTTCATAGTTTGGTCAATGAGTTTGAGAATTGCAAATCACATATAACAACATTAACAAATAGATATTCTTTTTATGGCAATATTTCAATTCATGAGATTATCAATTACAATTGAATGAGGCATAGAGCCTTCCATATTATTATTTTTGAGTAATGAAATTGCAACAATACACATACACAAAAATGCAAACTCAGTTATACACTAAAAGATCCATTGCAGCAAGAATCCAAGGAATGGCGGCTTTGTAGAGGCTCCACGCCTTGTGGTTGATAGATAGAAGAATGAAAAAGGTTGACGCCTAGTATATAAAGTCGACCTTTGCAAAAATACACGCCTAACAATCCCTGTTATGCTCAGATGCCCTGAAATGTACCCCCTTAATTTTTTCGGATTTATCAACACAATAAACAAACATTCAAACATTGATTAGTGTTAGCTCCAAATCCAAATTAGCTCATAAAGTAACACTAACCAAGAATGTTCACCAAGATCCCAGGATGGGCGAGGTGATAGCATATGGTTTGGGGATCGTTAGAAAAATCAGAACTGAAAGTACAATTCATCTGCTAAGTAGGCATCCACAAGCGGTGGGAATACTCCACTTATTCAGTGGGTGAGATTATTACAACTTATTAAGGCGGCAAACCAACCATGTAACCACACTTCCACTTGAACAATGGGGGGTATACAATCCTCACAACCACTTATTTCGTGGGGAGAATACAACATTAATGAAAGATTATTTATTATTCGACCACTCAATCATGGGAGTGTAAAATAAACTAAATTGCAACAATGTAAACAACAGCTGTTAGTACTACTAATTAGCTTACAAACAAATGACATTCAGTTGCAACATATCAAAAATAAGCTTCCAAAAACAATTGATGGTTAGAGTAACATTTCCTCTAACTCTTACAATGTTACAATGATATAGAATTGAGGCATGAACCAGCAGTATGATGAAAATATGCAAATCTGATCAGAAACAACATTAACAGAAAATCAGACCAGCAACATGAATACTCACATAAATGGACGAAACTCCTCCAAATCAGCTAGGAATGCCTCCAAACCACAATTGATCAACAACTAGAAGCAAGGCGCCCAATTCCCAATGAAGATTCGAGCCAAAAACATAAGATAACAGAAGGCACGAATTTCAATGCTAACTCCAAATGGTACGACCCCTCAAGGAGGTCGACTTTCTCTTAAAAATCAGAAACTTAATGATAAAATCTGCAAACTTGCAGAAAGGGTCGCCCTTCATAGAGAAACAATATGAGTGAATACCAAGAATGAAAAGAAATTCGCTGACGAAGCTATGAACAAAAACTTGCTTCAACCATGGTGAACCAACAACTTAGAAAATGGGCTATACATCAGCAATCTGTTTGATAACATCAAATTTGAAGCTCCATCTGCACTCCAAACTGAAGTACAGTCTCATAGAACCACCTAGAAAGCCATAGTTTCAGGCCCGAAGGATGGATTGCAAAATGCTAAGCTTCCCCTTAGCCAGGTTCTGGATTTCAAACCAGCAACATAACTTTATTTTTCAAAATTCAAGCATACAAAACAATGAGCAAGACACCAATATATAATCTTCAATTGGCAAGTGAAACAATCTGTAACTCCCAGAAATTGAATCACTTCATCTCCCAAAGGGACGCCACCTTCTAGCATTTACTTTATTCAAAATATCAAAACATTCTCTTTTAGGCGTCCATTTAGATTTGCAACAATAATCATTTAAAATAAACATTAATTGCATATGAAGTTCAACCCCCTTTAAGTCCCCTTCATTAAAACAACTTGAAGTCATCAAGCCTAGGCATGGGGTACAACTTCAAGACATAAAATTGACTAAGTCTGGAACTCAGCCCAAGGAGGGATAGAAGCCAAAACCAACGTTCAAACTGATTCTACCAGAAATAGAATGATGACCTGAGCAAAACTATTGATGATGCCACAGCTAAAATTAGACTTACTAAAAATAGTCAATACCATAAATAGTAAGTTAATTTCAAACTCTTCAAAAAGCCAAACTGGACAGCTACACTACCAAAACTAGAAAAATTCTCTGGGAAGAGAATGAAAATCCTAAGAACAGATAATGGGAAGGAATACACCTCAAAAATCTTTAAGGAATTTTGTGTAAATGCTGGGATTAAGAGGGAGTTTACTGTAGCCTACAACCCCCAACAAAATGGTGTTGCTGAGAGGAAAAATAGAACTATTGTAGAAGCTGCTAGAGCAATGTTGTTTGACCAAAACATTGAAACCTCATTTTGGGCAGAAGCCTCTCAGACAATTGTCTACATCCAAAATAGATGTCCCCACTCACATCTAGATAACAAGACTCCTGAAGAAGCATTTACTGGTATAAAACCTGACATAAGCCACCTAAGGATCTTTGGTTGCCCTGTCTACATTCATGTACCTAAAGAAAAGAGATCCAAACTAGAACCTTTTGGAAAGAAAGGGGTATTTGTGGGATATAGTGAAACCTCAAAAGCCTACAAAATATACATATCCGGGTAGAAACAAGTTGAACTAAGTAGAGATGTCATATTTGAGGAAGACATTGCCTTCAAAAGGGCAAAGAGTTCAAGTGAGATAGAAATTCAAGATTCCCCTAAAGTCTTAGAAGAGGAACCTGCTCTTGAGATTCAGAGGGAGTATCCTGAAGAAATCATAAGTGAAAATCAAACTGGTCCAGAAGAGAATCCCAATGACAACAGAAAGAAGAGACCACTTTGGGCTAGGAAGATGATTAAAGAAGCTGAGAATCATTCAGCACCCAAAGGAACCTTTAGAGAAAGTAAGAGACCCAAAAGATTCTCAAGCTATGTTGCCCTAATAAATGAGATCATTAGTTCAGAACCTACTTGTGTTACATAAGCTTTCAAACATCAAGTGTGGAAGGAAGCAATGACGGAAGAGTATCAGTCCATTTTGAAAAATGATGTATGGGATATAGGACCTGACCAAAAGAGAAATATGTTGTCTCTTCCAAATGGCTCTTCAAAATCAAACATGCTGCTGATGGCAGTATAGAAAAACACAAGGCACGTTTTGTGGCCAGAGGTTTCTCACAAAAGGAAGGTATTGATTATGAAGAAACATTTGCACCTATTGCTCGGTACACCTCTGTGAGAGCCGTAATAGCTATTGCAACAGCTAAAGGCTAGAATATCCATCAAATGGATGTGAAAACTGCCTTCCTGAATGGGACCATTGAAGAAGAAGTCTATCTAGAGAAACCTGAAGCTTTTGTGATACATAAAATTGACTCACATGTATGCAGATTGAATAAAGCTCTATATGGACTTAAACAGGCTCCCAGAGCCTGGTATGAAAGAATTGACAGCTATCTCTTGGGACTAGGATTTTCCAAGAATGATGCAGATCCAAATCTCTATTTTAAGGTAATTAAAGGTGATGTACTAATAATAATTTTATATGTTGATGACCTGCTGATAACAGGAGAAGATCACCTTATTGCTCAAGGTAAACAGGACCTGACTTCATAATTTGACATGAAAGACTTGGGCATTTTACATTACTTCCCAAGGTTAGAAGTCTGGCAAAAATCAGATGGCATCATCCTAAATCAAGGAAGGTATACCATTGATATTTTGAAAAGATTTGGGATGTTGGACTGTAGACCCATGTCTACACCTATGGAAACCAACTTACACAAATTGAAAGAAGTAGCAGCATAATCAAAATTTGCAGATCCTACTCTCTATATACAGATAATTGGATCATTAATATACTTGGTTAACACCATACCTGATATCTGTTATGTAGTGAATGCCCTAAGCCAGTTCATGTGTGAGCCAAAGGAAATTCACCTTGTTGTTGTGAAACACATATTGAGATACCTTCAAGGTACTATTGGATATGGTCTTAAATACATAAATGTCCAACTAGATTTACATGGATACTCTGATTCAGATTGGGCTGGAAGTGTAACCAATCGGAAAAGCACATCAGGATGTTGCTTCAGTTTAGGATCGGCTATGATCTCTTGGATCAGCAGAAAACAGTCTTCAGTGGCACAAAGCTCGACAAAAGCTAAATATATTGCAGCCTCTATGGGGGCAAGAGAAGCAGTATGGCTCCGGAAATTGCTTGTGGGATTATTTGGTGAGCCCCTGAATCCTACCATTATCCATTGTGATAATCAAAGTTGCATCAAGCTTTCAGTAAATCCAGTATTCCATGATAGATCTAAGCATATAGAGATCCCTTACCACTATGTGAGAGACATGGTAGAAAGGAATGTGATCCAGTTGGAGTACATTAGTACAAATGATCAAGCAAAAGACATTCTCACCAAGCCTTTCTCCAGAGTTAAAGTTGAACACTTCAGGAAGAAACTTGGTATTGTTGAAATGTAATTTGTTATTGAGATTGAGATTCAAATTGTTTATGTTGTACTAATGTATATAAAAGATGTTTAATGTGTAAACTCTTTTGTCATGTGCGTGACTCTATGACTTTATGGGCCCTCTCTCCCCCTGTGTACATTATTGAAAGGTGACAATCTTTCTAATAATGAACACTTGTATTTGACATTGTAAAGTGACGACTCTACAATGATTAGTTGAACTATCATGATAGATATCATGTGACTTGATATCTGTGGATATGTCATGATAGTATCTCGTGGACATTTTGATAGATATCATGAGACTTGATATCAGTTGAAGATCATTATGATCCTTATGAGATAATCATGGTGGATAAATGTATCTGTGGATATGCCATGAATTATTATGGTAGACATCATGAGACTTGATGTCAGTGCACATACCATAATGAACATGTGTTATGAAGAATGTCACATGTGACTTGAATCTTTTAGAAGCATTTCCATATCTTCTGATATCACGAGTAAAGGTGATATCACTATATACTTGGTTGGAGTTATCTTCCCTAGCTAGGAGGGAGTGTTGAAGATAGGTAGCTTCGGTCAGATATAAATGATGATTGCATTTATGCATCATCATCATTTATATCAAATCGCTTCATCCAAGCATAACTTCGATCTATATTTTTAGAGGATATAAATTATTTATAAAACAGATCGAATTCTAGTTTGATTTCATATAGATTGCCCTTAATCGATTAAGTTCGGTTGTTATAAAGTTGGGGGACACTAACTAAGACACGTACCATGTGAGGACGTCTCTCCACTTCACAAGAGACATATCTCCCCCTCTCTATACTTATGGGTGTTCAAATCCTCAAAGCAGAATATCAAAATTAATAAATGTTCTACAATTGAGCATTGACAGTAAGAGAAGGATTTTCAGACTTATATTTCCTAATACAGAAAATTAAGATATAGTTTTCACATCTACTTCACAATCACAGTTCATCATCTTGAATCTGATCTGATTGATTTGATTATTTAACAGAGATGAAACACATAATAACCTACCTTATCTATCCATGATGTAGTGTGTGTAAGAACTTACTCCACCAAAGGACAACCCTAACTTTGCATGCATGGTTAGACATTTTGTTGGGCGCTAGGGTGTTTGGGGATGGTCTTTCAATCTTTTGTTCCTTGCCCTAGTTTGTCTATCACAAAGGTTTTCGATTCCAAACCATCCACTAGGTTGCAACCGATAGGGTATTTTTGTATTTGTTCCGCTTACTCTGTGACTCTCATTTTGTCCTAAGAATTTTTAACCAAAGATTTGGGTTTTCCTTCAAATTTATTTGTTGTGTGTTACACCCCGATTGTATAGCTACTATTTTCATAGGGCAATTGTCTATAATGAGTGAATTTTGGAGAATGAATAAAACATGATTTTTCTTGTTAGCAATATGAGTGTGCTTCCATTTAATGAATGTCTCATTTTATGCTACTTCTATCGATGTTATCCTTGATGAATGTTGCATGCATAGTTATTGAGTCGTGAATATTCTAACTTAAGATGTTTTGTATACTATTAATGTTGTGAACAAGTAACTGCCGAGATTGTATGTCTATGGGTGTAGGTATATGAACCATTCCTCCAAGCGGAGTGGAAATATCACTCGGGAGAGGAGCTTGGTCGATTAACCGGTAATGTGAACTATCTGAGCATACACACACATCACCTAGGACTAAGTGAACTGAGTCAGCCTATGCGGGTTATTAGGTAAGTCATCCTTGGCTAAGTAGTTGCATTTATGAGGTTTAGGTGCATTAGCATAAGGTGTTTATCTTGTGAGTCTTGTGAACAAGTTGTGTTATTACAATCATAAGGATATGAAGGTAACGTAAATGCTATAAGTAAATGGAAGACATATATAAATGTATCCATAAATAAATACATATCGATACGAGCATACGTTGGCAAATGGATATGCTCATATGGTCGCATCAATATGGTATACTTACGTATATGTACACATAGAGGAGTATACTAGTATATACGTGTATATATGCCCATGTCCTTATATTGTGGATATTAATAATTTTATATTATTATTGCCTAACAAACTTACATATACATATTAGATATGTTGACTGGCTTACGATGTGCTTATAATGAAATAAATATATATATACACATGTATATATATGTAAATATATATTAATATTATGTATACATATATTAATATAAAATAATACACATATATATAAATATATTATTTAAGGCAATTTGAATAAAATATATATGTATATTATTATATTAATATATAAATAATATAATATATATTTAAATATTAAATTCTCATAGTTGGAATCGAATTATATCCCTTAAGAGATTTAATATTTAATATTTAAATGAAAATCAATCTTTGATTAATTTATCATCACATATTTGGGGAAATCAAATTATTTCCTAAGTATTATGAAATTGACCCTCTGTTATTTTCATCATGAATAAAATCGGGTTAAATAACCCAGCCAAAGGATTTCAAACCTTGGCAAATTGAATGAGAGGGAAATATTATGTTGAAAAACATTATACTTCTTAAAGTCGAAATTCAAATAATTGGAAAAATGAAAGAAGCTTTGCAATGAAAAATGAAATGTGTGGCTGTGAAGAATACGCGCCTGTAGAAGCACATAGCCATGAGGAAATGCAGACGTGGCTTGTAGTGTGTCAATGGACGCCTGGAATTAGGGATTGAAATGAGAGATTTAAGTAAGACTTTGTCTCTAAAAATATCACTCACCTGTTGAATCGCGCCATTGCTGAAGGCGTCGATTCTTCCTCTTTGAATGGTGCCAGTTTGAATCTTTCATTGTCTATTGTCAATTTGAAGGGTGAATCACCTTCTTAAATCGCTGAGTATGGGGTTTTCTATCCACCACATACTATTTGAATCAATCAATAAAAATACCTGTCAATCACCATGCCTTCCCGTGAGGAATGTGTTGGAGAATGAGGCTCTATATAAAGCCGTCATTCTGTTGGGAATTGACATTCTCATTCATCATTCATTCCTCCTGCGAATTCATTCCATCTGCAATTTTATTTGTTCTCATTCAAATTACCCAGCTTGAGCTTTCATATTGCAAGAGTATGTTATCAATTTATGACAAGAGCAAATATTTGTAATTCTGAGTGTCATTCCTTCATACTGCTAGAAGTGCGAATCATCATAATTCTGAGTCATAATTGAGAAACTGACCTGCTGTGTACCAATTATTGAGTGAGAAATTTCTAAGAGAGAAACATAGTTAAAACATAGGATTTTTGTTAGCTTGGAAGTGCTGCAAGTGCAGACCATTTCATCTTCGTGGAAGAAAGCTTAAACCAAGCATGGGTTATTATTCCTCTATACATTTCATCTTTGAATCTTTGAATTATTATGGAGTCATGTTCAATATCTATGTTTAGATAGAAGAGGTCAATTATTGCTATATGTTGAAAAAGGATGTTTTCGATAGACTGTCTTATAGCTTGCATATAGTGAATATGTCATAGAAGATGCATAAAGAGTATTTATTTGTTTTGAAAGGCTAGATGGTGCATTTTGTGTTGTTGCATTACTTTTATGATCTCTATATAAGGAGAATATGGTTGTAATAAGTTACTAAATACTAAGATGGTTTTGAAGGCATTAAGTCAAGTAATGAACCACAACTTAAGTTAATAGGTTAACTTAGACAGCTTGAGGTACTCCTAGGATGAAGATGTCCAATGAAGGAGGGGAATTTGTGATTACTTGTTATGCTGTTTCATTTCTAGTAGTTTAGTTTGTTGTACGATGTCTGGGGTACAGATTACCCAGTGAAGGACAAAAACCTATGCGTAGTGTAAGATAGCCCTAAGTCAAATTGACCCTGAATAGTGTATATGATAGATGACCTTCATTCGAAGTACTAAATGAGAACACTTTGGCCAAAGTAGTGAAATGTATGACATCCACTTAGACTATGTGATGCTTAAGACTACACTGTCAGTTCATCGTGATCCTTAAAACAAGTTAGTTCGGGATTGTGAAATAGTAAGTTCTAATTTTGTAGGACACACCACTATGTTCAGTCGGTAAACAGTATCGGTTACCCTAACAATCTTTTCGTTGAAGGGAGGGCCATCTATTGAATAATAGATGTGCGGGGGACCGCATTATAAATCCGTGGTTGGCGGAAAAGCGCCCGAGTGATGTTTCTCCTCCTTACCAGGCTACTGAAGCATCAAGATTTGAAAGGCGGATTCCTGGACCTTCTTACCACTATTAGTTCAAAAGCTCAACGAGCTACGTATGTTTTCTTACTATGTTATTTAAATTTGAAAAGAAAAATATTACTTGCTGAGTTATATTGTATCTTGTTTTGTATTTATCAATGAAAGAAAAGAAAAATCTATTTGCAATGTCTTTATTACTCTTCTCCTTTACTTGTTAGTGAAAAATTAAGAAATTTTATTTACCGAAGGGTTGGGTCATTACATTGTGATCATTACTTCTCTATTTGTTTTTGAATCCAAAGACCTACCTGAAGGTTTCAAGATCCATACATTTTTCATTTGTGGTTTGTTGGTGCAGCAATTCGTAGGATGATTTCTTTTACCACATTTGAGGAAGTAATTTTTTTTTCATTTCTACTGTTTGAGTCCATTTGTGATTTTCTACCATAAGAGTGATTTCCCTTGGGATTTCTTTTATTGCTGCAATTTGGATTCTTGTATATAGGTATGAGTCCTTCTCGATTATATCCTCATTTGTTTCTAGCAGTGTGTTGAGAGCTTTTGATTTTTGTCAAACATTCCTCAAACCAGTATTCCAATGGGAGGTTGTATAAGCAAAAACAACAAGGGCCATCATAAGGATGACACAGGGTAGGATTGAAGTTTGCTACCCATTTTTGCATGTACAGTGGCATTTCCCCCATCTTCCATACTCCGTTCGTAAGGATTTCCTCCCTCTCTTTTGTGCTGAGGAAAACAGTGTCATGCCCCCAAAATTGTAAATGCTAAATATGAGATGTTGACAAACAAATAACGAAATTGAATAAATATAAAAAATAAATCAATATAAATAATTGCCATTTAAACACCATTATTATAATTATCAAGATAATATTATTATAAATCTAAATTAAAGGTATTACTATAATTATAATTATAATTATCCTTCATAATATTAAATTAAAATCATAATATAAATATCATTGATAACATCAAAATATTATTTTGATAAAATATGTTTATCAACATAAGCATTGTGTAAGCCATTTTCTGATTATAATCATATTACTAAATGAATATAATAAAATAGTAAATAAAATAAGAAAGTGAATATAATCTAAAATATTCATAATTACCAGTAACAACATTACAATTATAATTGTTGATCATATTTAAATAATAACATAATTTGAAATATTGCAAACAAGACTCCCAATTCAGCGATCCCGATCCTCAAAGATAATCGATCACAAACTGAACAATAGTCAGCGATTAGTATAAAGGCATCGGCCAAAGATGCTTCCCACCGCTTAAGTCAAGAATCTCTAAAGACAACGATTGACAAAGGGGTGCAACTCCTCCAAATAGGCACCAAGGCAGTGATCAGGGAGTCACGTCCCCACAGCAGATATTTAGGATGGCCTCCTCAAGACAATAGGGATATATCGTGGTTGGAGGGAATAAAAAAAGAAGGATATACTCTGACAGGAAGTATATTCTCCGAAATCTGATCAAACACAGAGCAGCAAACTAAGGTAAGTGTTATCATACGTTTGAATAAAAGTTGATAACTATTTATGTAATTAGAAAATAAGAATTGTTACATACAATTATGGATTTAGGTGTTGATGACTGTCAAATATATTATTAATTTAAATGACAATTGATGCTTTATAAATATATTTAAATATATTATGATGGATAAATATATTAAGAATTTAAATGACATGTTAATAATTGATAAGTATATATTTAGATATATATATTGTGATTCATAAATACATCATAGATGATTGACAAATACAATGTATACATAATAATATGTATATATATGTATGTATATATTATTTTTGATTATGCAATAATGATGCTTGCAGCAATTATTAAGCCTTATAAATAATAATGACTCTTTAATATAAACATGAATAGATTGTATATATATATATATATTTATGCATGTCTTTATCCTATAACCAACCAAATGTGAGGTTGAAGGATGCAAGTCAAGAGGATGCTGTTTACGGGCCTCCCATGCTAAGTACGCCACTCCAAGGGTGGAATAGTCTTGGTCGCATGTTCTTGTCGCTTCAGACCAAGAGCTGGGTAGTCTTGGTCAGACACTCATGCTCTTGGGCTTAGATGGTGTTTACAAGGTCCCCCATGCTAAGTATGCTACTCTGAGGGTGGAATAGTCTTGGTCGGACGTTCCTGCCGCTTGGGACCAAGAGGTGGATAGTCTTGGTCGGACGCTCATGCTCTTGGGCATAGATGGGTTGAGTAGTTTACAAGCAATCCTTTCAAGACTGTCCTATCAAGCCAAACTATGATTGATTGTTAGGATGGATTCTAGGAGTCCCAATCATAAGGAGGATGGACAAGATAGCATGGATAGGAAAAGCAGATACAAGTGTATCCACTAGGCACGCCACTACGAGGGTGGAATAGTCTTGGTCAAATGTTCTTGCCGCTTGGGGCCAAGAGGTGGGTAGTCTTGGTTGGACGCTCGTGCTCTTGGGCTTAGATGGATAGCTTCGGACAGACTTATCTTGCTTCTCATCCAAGTCCTTGTATGAATATAAAAACTTCCACTATGCATTATAGATATTGGTAATCTAGATAGTCTAGAAATAGTGATGTTTATTATGTGTGATCATATGAAACATATTTTCAATATTATCTAACATGATTGCAGGACCTAAACCAAGACTTATCTTGTTTGAAGCATTTGAGTGGTAAGTTATAATCCTAACTACTTTAAGCTTGTGATTCTAGGGAAAGATTTAGGGTTATCCCAAAAGGGGACACTACAAACAATGACAAAAAATCCCTTGGGGAGAATTTTGATGAAAAACTAAACTCGCCAATTTTTGTGTGCCTAGTTGGTGATTTTTGTTCTTGATTGCTTTGGGCTGATGAGTTTTCCGATGATCACCATGTTTGTTAACATTCCTTCATCGTCCTTTGATTCTTATGTGACATCAATTTTGAAGGACATTGAACTCCTTTCTTTTGGCGCTTCTTTTCGCTCACTTTGCTCTGCTCCATTTTTTTTATATTAATATATTTAAATATATTATATATATATAGACAGCTGTACCTGTATCTAAGGGAACCTTTTTGCTGTACTGGCATATTAGGAACCAAAACTGGCAAATTAGTCGCTAAAGATTATATAAAGTTACATTTACACATCAATGATCTTTCACATAGACTTATGCCAATTGCTTGCTGCTATTATATTCATTGTGCAGGCCGCAGAACTACATCCAATGTGCTGCCATATATAAGTTAGCAATACCTATAACCAATACACAAACAAACAAATCATTCAGGTGCAATAGTCTGCCTATTTTGAGCCTACATAAACAACAGATATTGGTTTGCCTACTATTATAAGATGACCTGTAATATCTATTTGGTGCAGGAGCACCTAGGAAACACCTAGGAAGCACTAGGCAATAGGAAGAAGTCTAGGATGCATTTTGTTTTTTTGTATTTCCATAAAGGTCATGTTGACCATTGAGTTTGAGTTAGAGGTTGAATAACATGTCTTGATCAGGAGTGATCAGGAGTGATTAGGAGAGGTCAGTAGTTTAAGGGAAACTCACTTTTCCTAGTTCTCTAGAAATTGGCAAAAGTGGCAAAATGGGACATTTTGCATCTTTGCCACAAGACAAATGTAATGTCCGACCAAGGGGAGGCATAACTACCTTCATTAACCTATATAAGGTGTGCCTCGACCTGTAGATTGGTTGGAAGGCATTGGAAGCTTTTGGCATTATTTCAAATTGATGAATACAAGTGTGGACAGTGTGAAGATTGAGTAATTTTTTGTGTTTTGTTTTGAACTTGTGTATTGCAGGAGTAATCATGGCACTGTGAATACTGTAGAAAGTAGTGCATTTGTCTTCCAAGCTTTGTGTGGAATAGTAGGTAGCTAGTGTGTGTGTTTCAAACTTTCTTTGTAGCTAGTTTGGTTCTTTAAAGTTACTGTTCTGACTGTCAGACCGTGGAAGAATGGAGATTTAGTCCTCTTTCCCATTGTACCTAGTGTACGGGCTTTTGGGGATTGAGGCTAGACTCCATGGTTGTAAATAGGTTAGGGGTAGGAGAGGTTAGGAGCCAGGAAAGCACTGTGGAAGACTTCTCCTAGGCAAGCTTGACAGTGCCCGGCTAGGAAAGTCAAGAAGTGCAAAGCACTTGGCTTGCAGGGGTGACCTTTCCCTGATAAACCACGTGGTAGAAAGGTAGATGGAAGCCTTGCAGAGGCTTGGTAACAAAGAGGAGGCTTCACCAGTCCGTTTGAGTGGAGAACTAATTAACAGTTTGTTGTGTGGTCAGGAAAACCGAAAGAAGAGGCCTATTTTGCAAAATTGAAGGTCTGACTTGTGTACGGACAGTTAAGAATTAAGACCTTTGAAATCTTGAAGTGGTAGGCATCAAGACTAAGAATCCATAGAAAAGATTCAGGGTTCTTTGGAGAATTTAGGAGGGTTACCTCATTTCCTCGGAGTAAAAGACCTATTTGGGAAGCCTAGAGCTAGGGAACCAAAACCCTAGATGAGGGTTTGGTGAAAGCGATGGAAGAATGGAGTTTGGTGAACTTACAAGAACCCTAGGAGGATGGTGTGAAGCTAGTAGAAACATCTCTACACCCCTGCAAAGAATAAATTGGGAGTTAGGAGAAATTAGCCTTTAGGGAAGATTAAGGGCTAAGGAAGAGTTAGTGGCATTGCACCAAGATTGTCTTGGTTGATTGAGAGTGAGATGATAGTGGGGTTGGCCAGTAGAACCAGGGGTACCTATACATGAGGTAGGGCCTAAAGGTTTAGGTGGTGAAGACACCTAGGAGATCTTGAAGACAAGGATCCAGAGCATGGAACAGTGATTGTTCCATCCAACCCTTCCCTATCACTATTATTGCTAATGGATTGAGAGCTCATCCAATCCAACCATCTGATTGCAACATTGTTAATGGATGATAGCTTCGGTCAGATATGAATGATAGTGATGCAAGTATCATTGTCATTCATAAGTGATCGAAATTATCATACATACTATGATATTTCTAAAGGAAACATTTAAAATCAAAATTATGAGCATTCATATAAATTCGATCATTCCCGTGATTTTATATTCTGCATTTATCTGAAATCGGAATCTTCTTAAAGACATCCGCCATCATGTAGAAGGGTGTGTATGAGTTAATGCATACTTAACACATAGTAAACGACTGTTGAGAAAGCCCACGCGCAAAGGGACACATCCCTTGAGCGGACGTGTCTCCACACGTGGAGACACGTCCTCTCAACGGACGCATCCCTTGAAGGCGGGTCTCTCCACTTACAAATAGGAGTTCCTTCATTGATATGCAAACATAGAAATAATATAATGTTCTACAATCAGCACATTCACATTTAAATAAGAAAATCTGGAAATCACAGTTAGAAGAAAATTCTGGAAATTTCATTTTAACTTATAATTGTCTCTCACAGAAATTCGAACTTAGTTTTGCTCTTAGGTATTAGGATCCTATTTAAGGAAAGATTTGAATACATTTACATGGTATCAGAGCCACGTTGTGTGAATCCAAATCAAATCTAAAACCAGATTGCTCAAGGAATTATACGGATTCACATTCTTCATAATGTCAACTATGATCAGATTTGAAGATCGTCTTGCAGGAGCAGATAACTTTACATCATGGAAATTTAGAATCATGATGATCCTAAAAGAGATTAAACTAGACTCACTTGTGAGAGAAAATAAAAGGGAACCTGAGGCTGAACCTGAGAAAAGTCAATGGATTGAAAACAATGAAAGAGCCATGAAAATCCTTGTAGATGCAGTGAGGGATCATATAGTGCTTATCTTAGCAAAACATGAAACTGCATACCATATGTACAAATCTCTTGAGAGTACTTATGAGATCAACAACACCTGTAGGACTCTAGCATTAAAATGACAAATCAACAATGCCCAAATGAACAAAAGGGAGTCCATTAATGCATACTTCATGAGGATTATTGAACTTAGGGATCAATTATCCACAATTGGATATCAGATTGACAACAAAGAGTTAACCCTAATTGCACTAGGAGGCCTACCAAACTCATGGGAGTCATTTGTTCAAGGAGTAAGTGTGAGATCTAAACTCCCTAAATTTGATAGGCTAAGAACTGACTGCCTTCAAGAAGAAACAAGACTCTCCACTAAGGAAAATAAACAGAAGAACATAGATGAAGACATTCATGTACTCAACACAACGTCTAATAAAAAGAACAAGAAAAACTCCTACAAGAAAGGATATTTTAAAAGAAAGAGAAATTCCAATGGAAAGGAATCTTTTAAAAGGAAAGACATCTCTCAAGTACAATGCTTTAGATGTGATCAATATGGTCACTATGCAATGAAGTGCCCTGACAGATCTAAACAACATGCATCCTTTGCCAAAGTACGAAAGACAAATTCAGATCATGAATCTGAAGAACTTGTGTTCTAAAAGGACAAATGGACTTAGAGTTACCCTTATGGATGGGAAAACTCTAGCATGGTCTAAAACTCAACTATTAAGAAAAACTATTGGTGTAAGATTAGGGTACCTTTTATGCACCTTAGTCTAAAATAAAATAAAAAACCCATCCCATGGAGGAACTTGTAAAGGTTGTGTCTTAGAAAAGAAAATAAAACCTTAAAGGCGTATATTAGAAACCTACATCTTAAGGAACTCTGCATGAGCGCTGGAATTAAGAGGGAGTTCACAAGTTGCTTGACCTAAACATTAAAACCATTCTAGAGGGCAAGAAGTTCTAATAAGATAGAAACCTACTCCCCTAGAGTACCTGAAGAAGAACCTGCTCCTGAGATTCAGAGGGAGCATCCTGAGGATGTGCCTCATGAACTTCCTGCCAATTCAAATGAGGATACAAATGACATCAACAGAAAGAGACCACTTTGGGCCAGGAAGATGATCAAAGAAGCAGAGGATCATGCAACACCTAAAGGAACGTTCAGGGAGAGTAAATGACCCAAACGGTTCTCTAGCTATGTTGCTTTAATGAACAACATCATAAACTCTGAACCCACCAGTGTTATAGAAGCCTTCAGACATCAAGCTTGGAAGGATGCAATGACAGAGGAATATCAATCCATCCTAAAGAATGATGTATGGGACATAGTGCCTAGACCAAAAGAGAAATCTGTTGTCTCTTCTAAATGGCTCTTCAAAATCAAGCATGCTGCAGATGGCAGTATAGAAAAACATAAAGCGCGTTTTGTGGCTAGAGGTTTTTCACAAAAGGAAGGCATTGATTATGAAGAAACATTTGCACCTGTTGCCCGTTACACATCAGTGAGAGCAGTATTAGCCATTGCAGCAGCTAAAGGTTGGAAGGTCCACCAAATGGATGTGAAAACTGCCTTCCTGAATGGAACCATTGAAGAGGAAGTCTACTTGGAACAGCCTGAAGGTTTTGTGATACATAAATCTAATTCACATGTGTGTAGGCTCAAGAAAGCTCTCTATGGACTTAAACAGGCTCCCAGGGTCTGGTATGAAAGAATTGATAGCTATCTCTTGGGATTAGGATTTTCCAAGAATGATGCTGACTCCAATCTATACGTCAAGGTAATCAAAGGTGATATGCTTATAATTATTTTATACGTTGATGACCTGCTAATAACAGGAGAAGATCACCTCATTGCTCAAGGAAAACAAGATCTAATCTCTGAATTTGACATGAAAGACTTGGGTATTCTTCACTACTTCCTCGGTTTGGAAGTATGGCAGAAATCAAAAGGTATTATACTAAATCAAGGGAAGTATACTATTGACATTCTGAAAAGATTTGGAATGTTGGACTGTAGACCGATGTCCACACCCATGGAAACCAACCTTCACAAATTGAAAGAAGCAGCAAGCAGAATCCAAATGTGCAGATCCGACCCTTTACAGACAGATGATTGGATCCTTGATGTATCTGGTCAACACCAGACCTGATATTTGCTATGCTGTAAATGCCCTTAGCCAGTTCATGTGTGAACCTAAGGAAATTCACTTGATGGCTGTAAAACATATTTTTAGATATCTTCAAGGCACCATTGGATATGGGCTTCATTACAAGAATGATCCACTAGATCTACATGGGTACTCAGATTCAAATTGGGCTGGAAGTGTAACTGATCGAAAAAAAAAACACATCAGGATGCTGTTTTAGTTTGGGATCGGCTATGATCTCCTGGATTTGTAGAAAACAATCGTCAGTTGCAGAGAGCTCAACAGAAGCTGAATATATTGCAGCTTCAATGGGTGCAAGAGAAGCAGTGTGGCTTCGTAAATTGGTTGTGGGACTCTTTGGTGAGCCCTTGAATCCTACGATTATTCATTGTGATAATCAGAGTTGTATAAAGCTCTCTGTGAATCCTGTCTTTCATGACAGATTTAAACACATTGAGATCCCCTATCATTATGTGAGAGATATGGTGGAAAGGAAAGTGATTCAGTTGGAGTATATTAGTACAAATGACCAAACTGCAAACATTCTCACCAAGCCTCTCTCCCGGATCAAGGTAGAGCACTTCAGGAAGAAACTTGGTATGGTTGAAACGTAATTTGTTATTTATGTTTGAAATACAAATTGTTTAGAAATTGTACTAATATATAAAAATGTTTAATGTGTAAACTCTTTTGTCATGTGTGTGACTCCATGACTTTATGGGCCTACTTCCCCTGTGTGCATTATCGAAAGGTGACGATCTTTCTGATAATGAACACTTGTATTTGACATTGTAAAGTGACGACTCTACAATGATGAACTATCATGATAGATATCATATGACTTGATATCTGTGGACATGTCATGATAGTATCTCTTAGATACCTTGATGGATATCATGAGACTTGATATCTGAAGATCATTGTGGTCTATAAGAGATAATCATGGTGGATGATTATATCCGTGGATATGCCATGAATTATGGTAGACATCATGTGACTTGATGTCAGTGCACATACCATAATGAAGATGTGTATGGAGAATGTCATGTGACTTGACACTTTCAGAAGCATATCATATCTTCTGATATCACGAGTTAGGTGATATCACTTTTGGAAGTTATTCTTCCTAGTTAAAGAGGGAGTGTTGAAATGATGAAGATGTGTTATGAAGAATGTCATGTGACTTGACAACTTTGAGAAAACATATCATATCACATGTGAAGGTGATATCTTGACTTATTTGATTTGAAATATCTTCCCTAGCTAAGAGGGAGTGTTAATGGATGATAGCTTCGGTCAGATATGAATGACAGTGATGCAAGTATCATTGTCATTCATAAGTGATAGAAATTATCATACATACTATGATATTTCTAAAGGAAACATTTAAAATCAAAATTATGAGCATTCATATAAATTCGATCATTCCTGTGATTTTATATTCTGCATTTATCTGAAATCGGAATCTTCTTAAAGACATCCGCCATCATGTAGAAGGGTGTGTATGAGTTAATGCATACTTAACACATAGTAAACGACTGTTGAGAAAGCCCGCGCGCAAAGGGACGCATCCCTTGAAGGCGGGTCTCTCCACTTACAAATAGGAGTTCCTTCATTGATATGCAAACATAGAAATAAGATAATGTTCTGCAATCAGCACATTCACATTTAAATAAGAAAATCTGGAAATCGCAGTTAGAAGAAAATTCTGGAAATTTCATTTTAACTTATAATTGTCTCTCACAGAAATTCGAACTTAGTTTTGCTCTCAGGTATTAGGATCCTATTTAAGGAAAGATTTGATTACATTTACAAACACAAACTGAAATTTCATGGTCCTAAAACTAGATCTAATTGTTTTGTTGGTTCAAATTCATTGTGTTCTCAAGGCACATGTTCAACAGTAGATTATATGATTTTATTTTTAGAATTCAATTGCAAGGTTTTGAATCAGTATGCATTGAACCATAGTTCCTCTTAATAATTATTAAAAAGTTGACCACGGAAAGAACTTACATTATAAAGAAGAAATAAAGGGAAAAAACTCATAAAGAATTAGTAAATATGATTTAACACAAGAGTAGAATGACATCTTTGAATAAATTGTGTTATAACTACTGTAATAATCTAGGCGATACTAAAGGATTATCTGTTAATGATTGATACCTGAGGACAGTGTTAAGATGACGTGCATTTTTGGAAACTACAAGATTCAAAACCAGGAATATTAATTTTACCATCTTCAAATACTAATTTCAAGCTCTGCTAGGGTTAGGGTGATGTATTTTTGGAGGCTACAAGATTCAAAACCAGAAAAATTAATTTAATCTTACAAAATTCAAATACTTACTTCAATTTCTGCATAGGACATGGCATCAGCTGACTGGCCCACTTGACATCTAGCAAGGTGAAATGAGCCACCAGCAGTCTCAATGATATCCAATGCTTCATTAATGAGAAATTGATCAAACAAATGTCCATTTAGAGAGACCTGGATATATTCCAAACTGTGAGGCAACTTGGGCAATATATACTAAGAATATAATCATTTCAAAAATTAAAACAATGGAAGATAACATCTAAGTGAACAATTTAAACAAGCGAAATGAATTTCCAATATTATGTTTTGCAAAGATATATGAACTGCAAAATTTGGGACATCCAAGCCAATAGATAAGAATTGAATAAAAAATCAAGACAATAATTTTAAGAAGTATGAAGCTGTTCTAGACTACCATGCAGAGAGGCATTAGAAAATATGCATAATCAAGAATTGGAACAGTATACAAACCCTTTTTCTAAGGGAGGTACAGAAAACATGTGCAAGAAATCCCTTTCCTAGGTACAATAGAATAAATGACATATATTTTCCTACCAATGTTTTATATGCCTTCTCTCCATTGACAGTATCTAAGGAATTAGCTGCCTCTTCCCTGAATGAGTATAAAGAAAAGAAAACATTTTAGATTATTAATTGCTTCAAAACACCGTGAGCATCACTGCTGCTGTAATCAACATATACTTTGTCACAAGTGATTAGCAATTTACATTTATTTGTAGTTTGATCAAGATCAGCTAACATATTGTAACTCAGCTAACATATTGTAACTCAACTGGTCACTACCTCTCAAGCTATAGCAAATAGTACATGTTAAATATGGTGAAGTGGCCTCAAAAGAAAGATTGTAACCACCAATGATAACGAGGCATTAAAGAAAATGTACAACAACCACTGAAATGAGAACCTAAAAATATCAGGAAATAAATTAATATCTATTCTAGTTCTCATAAATTGAAATATGAGGATTTTTTACCTGCCAAGGGGCAGAATATTAGTACATATTCCAAACAATTAGAGAGTTTGAATATTAAATCTGCATACAATCCCATAAAATATATCTCCAAGATCTACAGGAGGAAGTATAACCACATATCAAGTGAGTTTCCAACATGTTGGTAAACTTAAAGAACTCAACTTTCATGCTCCCTTTTATCAGATTTGTTGTCAGTTGATCGTCATTTGTTTGTTAATCCATTCAATTCATGACATTTCCAGTCAGTTAGCAAGAGTTGGTCTTGTCCTAGTCTTTTCTTCTAATGACTTTTGCAGGATGAAGTGACTAATGAAGACCAAAGGAGTAAACAGTAAATTGATTTAGCCATCTCAATTCTCCTCCAAAATGCACTAGTCCTTGAGTGAATTCTGCCCAGCATTCTGATCAGTCATTGGCACACTTTTGGTTGGCAAGAATCAAGCCAATGTTCTCATCAATAAGCAGTTCAGTGGATCATCAACCTATTCTAGAGGCCCGCAGGCTTGTCGAGGTGAAATTAGAGTTTCCTGTGTTTGGAGGTTTTTGGCATTTATCAAAATTTGCTATTTTTAGTAAGTTCTAATTTTAGCAAGGTTTCAGTTGACAAAATCATAGTGAGCTTTCCATTTCAAGCGGAGCATTCGAGTAATTTTGAATTTGGCTTTTGAGGTGAAATATTGGAGAAATAAGTTATTTCAAGTCATTAATGTTATATTTTTGAATTGACCCCTTGGCCTAATGTCATGACTTGAAATTGTTTTAAAAAGGTGGTCATTAAGGGAGGACGCCTCATGAAGGGATTAATTAATATTTTATGATGTTTTAATGTGCCTTGGAGTTTGGACGCCAAATAAGGAGGGATTAAAGTATTTTGAAAAATTAAAATATTTCAAAAGGTGAATAGGTGTCTCTTTTTGGAGGGAAATTTGGGAATTTGAAAAGTCGCCTCAAGCTCTATGAAAAAGAGGCTTTTCTCCAACATTTGATCATCCATTGTTTATGCTATCGAATTGTTTTCGAAATGACTTCATGAATTTGGCTTTGAGGAATGCTTACCTCCTAGCGTTTGTCCAATTTCGTGTTTGAAAGATAACACCTAGTTATGATTCATGGCTGCTTCTCATCTAGACTAGCAGATTGAGCTTTATTGTTGTTGAATTTTGGTGATATCTCTCAATTTGTACTTGCTGGTTGTTATATGGCTGTAGTAGATTTTCACTCGTAGCTCTTTGAAAGATTTTATTTTTGTTTTGGGTATTGATGCAATCAAATTCTATGCTTATGGCAACCCCTCTTGCAAAAAATCAGATTTTATTTTGAAGTATTTGATTTTATCTAGAAGTTCACCCTTCCAAGGAGGTTGTACCATGCTTGGGAGGTCTTGGAATTCGTGCACAATTAATTTGTGAACTTTGGATGCAGTTTCTTGGTTGGGAATTGGACGCCTTCCTCCTTAGATGCATTTGCTTTTGGTTTCAGGTCATTTGGAGGAGTTTTGATGATGTTATGAACATTTTGGTGTTGGTATAGTTGTTGGCAATGCTCTTTAGTTTGCTGTTTTTTCATATCAGCTTATCATTACTTCATATTTTGGCTTGTAATTCAATAGTTGAGTAGATTGGAAGTTGGAGAAATCATCTCCTTTCATTTCATTTTGATTCTATAGAAAAAACACTTGTAATTAGCAGTTATTTGGCATTGTAAGACTATAAACAATAGTACTGTTCTAGTCTTTTATTTGTTGCATTTACTTGTGTTTATTTTCAAGCATCATAACCCCTAGACGGTTTACCGCCAGTGTGGAGAAATAAATTGTAACTCTCATATCTCTCCCACTACTTAAGTGATGAATCCCCATTGTTGAGTGGATGCCTGTTGAAAAGCAGATGAATTGTTCTTCAATGTAATATCTATCTCACCCACTGATTAAGTAGCAAATCCCCACTACTAAGTGGATGCCTGCTAGAAAGCGGATGAATTGTTCTTCATTGTAATATCTTTCCCCCCACTGAACAAGTGGTAGTGTGGTATCTTTATGGTCGGATCACCACCTGCTTTCATTTCCATCTTGTATTTCAAATTCAATTGTTGCTAACGATCCCTCCCCATATGCTATCACCTCGCCTTCAATAGGATCTTGGTGAACATTCTTGGCGAAGGTTACTTTTAGCTGATTTAGATTTGGGCTAATTCATAACGGGTGCTTCTTGTTGGTAAAATTTCAATGAAAAAATTAAGGGGCTCATTTCAGTGGTATCAAAGTCCAAATCCTGCCATCCTATGAAATTTTGGGTTCAGCTGTCAGATGAGTGATAGAGATAATAGATACTTCACCAGAAATTAGGCAAGAACTCAACATCAATTTCCACCAGTTCAAGAGGCAGAGACATTGCCAGAAACTCTGAGGGATATTGGTAAAGCAGTTGAGAGCATGTTTGAAAGTGTTAGATAATCCATGGAGGAAAGAGATGCTAGAATGGAAAAGAAATTTGATGGTATGATAGATTTGATGTCGCAATTGCTAGCAAGAATGGATCAACAAGCGACTCAAAACAATACATAGCCCCAAAACAATCATACTGGAGAGAACAGTGGTGTTAATGGAAATAATGGAAGTAATGGTTTGGAAGTCAACGAAAGCAAGAGGACTATTGGACAGCATGCTGCAATCACTAGAGGATCAGCCTCAAGACCTCTTTTTCCCACCTTTACTCAAAGGGAAGAACCACCACAAGTGGAGGCTGTAGTACCGTTTGCAGATGACGCAAGACAAGCTTACATGGAACATGTTACCCTACCTCTGGATTTTAGAGATCAATGGTCATTTGATCAATTTATGAATCAAAGGGGTAGAAGGAATGGTGCAAGAGTTGAGAACCGTCCTCCTATGGCTCCCATAATTGACTATCAACAGGCTCTTGGAAAGGTGACCTTGGCCCATTTTAATGGGAGTGATAAGTGTACAGCAAGGTCATGGGTGCAAAAGCTAGATAACTATCTTTCACTGAGATCGATGCCTAAAGCGGATGCTATCAAGTTCGCCACCTTGCATTTGGAAGGAGCTTCTCATGAATGGTGGTACCTGTTGACGGGTGTTTTATGACTGCACCAACACAGAATAAATTTTCCAACGGTAACTCTATCCTCTCTTGATCAAAGTATTTCGTATGCTAAGATTGCGTGAAAGATCATACGTTCAACTCCAAGGTTCCTTATGCAAGGGGATAGCCTCAGTTGGTTTGATGTGATATTATTGGGTATTTCAAGGGGACTTACACAATTGTTCAATTTTGAAGCAGTTAAGATGCAAATGATTTGGCGATGATGTTCTAATTCCTAAACTAACCGGGGAATGCTGAAATTAAATGGGATAAAGGGAGAGAGATTCTACTTTCTACTGCTAAAGGCGGGATACGAGGATCAACGTCAACAAGCTTCGAACCAGACTTTGCTTTTCCTCCCTTCGGACAACTTCTACAAAATCGGTGCAGTCTTCAAAGGATGGGAAAGATATTCAAATTATGACACAACATGCACACACCATCACAATGATGCATATGAACATATGAATCACAATTGAAGTTAAGTGCCAAATACTCTAGTTGACCATGTAGGGTGAACTCATCGTCAGCGAGCCCGCTAGTGGTATGGGTGAATGAAGGCTTGCTTAGGTCAAACAACGTATTCCACAGCTAACAACTACTTGCATGAAATAAAATCTACTTTACTCTATCTACTTTGAATTGGAAAGATGAAAAGGCCTCGCTAGCTGCTCATAACAATAGAAGAAATCACCAAGCAATGAAACTCTTTATATTATGAAAAGTGTTCACAACAACCGTTTGCAAAACTTTCAAAGGGAAAGTTTTCTTTCCTCTTCAATCTAAGCTAACTTCTAAGCTATTCACTAAATGCTTCTTCTACTTTCTAGCTCAACTCTATCTCTGATTCTTGTCTAACTATATTACAAATGAGGGGGGATGCCCCTTTTATATCAACTCAGTCCAGTGGACGACTTAGATTCAAATACAATGAAGGGCTCAGATCGAGCCACATATGCCCTGATTAGGGCTTCTTCCCTAAAAACCACCACTGAGAGGAGTGGGGCAATGAATGCACAGAAGATTCTCCACTCCTCTGCAGGAACCATTACCAACAATCAATGCACATCATCTCCTTCAAGAAGATCATCATCCAGAAGGGCGTTTCCTTTCTCCTTTTCCCTGGCTGCAAAATCAACGAACCTGGTCAACATAGCCTCATAAAAGTGTGCCCTCAATAAGACCTTATATTCGCCCATCATGAAGAGAAGGTGGGAAAATTTTCTAAGTCAAGAAAATAAAAGATGACCCATCAAAATGCGCCTAACACACATGGGTCTAAATGCACTCTTGGGGGAGGGTTGGAATTTTTCTAAGGGGTAAAAACAAAAGCACTTGGATGAAAATACGCCTAAGAGGAAGGAGACATAGGAATTTTCTAAGTCAAGGAAATAAAAGCATACCCCTCTAAATGCGCCCAAGTGGAGAAGTGTTTGAAAAAATTTCTAAGGTTTGAATATGGAAGCTAAAGGGGTAAAATGCACCCAAGATAAGAAGTTGATGAGAAAATTTTGGTACGCTTTGTGATACCTCTGTCTGGTAGCCCTAATCATTCAGCAAGATTTTCTCTATTTGCAATCCTTCTAGCCATAGCTCAAAATCTTCTTCAAGTAGAAATCTGCGCCATCACCACTTTGTCCAGAAGTGATGGTATCTTGAACCTGAATTTGTGTCCCAGTTCTCACAGTCTGAAAGTGTCAGAGGTTTCGGTAGCTTCATGAGACTTTCAAGGGAAAGAAGTCAGGATCATTCAAATGTGAATCTTCTTATTCAGGCAAGTAAGCGTGTATTTATATCAATGAATTTTTGCAATAATGAGACCATCTTGATGACCACCCGATATAATGGAAGCAAATTTCTTATACTTAAATCTTTCTTGATAATCTGAAAGAAGATGATATCGGTTCTATATTATCTTTTGGAATTTAGTCTGACTAGAAAAATTTGTAAAGAGAATAGGAAACTCTCTCTCTCTCTCTCTTCTAGTTCAACTAAATCTTGATTCAAAAATATCTCACAGTCTGGTTTATTTTTGAATGCGACTAGATATTTCACCTGATCGACTGGATCTGTCTAATTAGATTGAATCATCTCCTCTTGTATCCGAAGCTGGTCTTGGGTATTTTCTTGTTCACCCAAATCTTTATGAGATATATATGAGTCTTGAAAATACTCTATGCCGAATGAATCTCTTTTATTATGAAACTTTGTGGTTAAGATTTAACCTCAAATTAAGAGTAAAATGGTAAGCAAACCAATCATTGTGAAATAGACCTAGAACTGAGAATAACTTGAGCAGAGAATAGTTTAAGTATTCTTCCTTGATGCAAGAAAGAATATGCTTATGTTTTCCTGAAAATAAATTTTGGTCCAAGCCTTTTAAACTCTTTTCTCATCTCTGTAAAACTGAAATAACTTTACTAATTGAATACTCAAGTTACAAGATGAATCTTTGAAAATATACAGTATATTGAATAAAAGAAATAAAAATATTAAATGTCGAGCAAGGGTGAGAGTACTGACGGCACATGAGTGCCTATAATGATAAAAATCCTTGGCCAAGGTATGATGCCAGTTAGGCATTGGTCAGCTATCATGAATCAAATATACTTCTGGTCAGAATGATCCTTCTAGTACCTACAAAGAAGGGATCGACCAGCAGTATAGGTTCATAAACACCAGGCTCAGAATGGCATGATGATAATTTGATCCTTGTTGATTACGCTCGTGAAGGGTCAGGTTCTTTAGTTGAAGAAACTCGGGAGACTAGTAGGTCTTGGTTGGGCGGAAAAATCCCTTGATGATGTTTCTATTTCTCTCAATGATAAAGTTGTTCAAGTAATTCAGCATGGTGATGATGTCACATTGTACTCTCTTTCTCTCTCTCGTGATTCCAGGTGCATGCATTTGTCAATTTAAGATTATTTGTAATGCTGCAATAAATTGTTATTTACTTTTGTTAAAAGTTCATATGTAGAATCTATAGTTGATTAATTAGATAGTTATTTGACTTATTCAGTAGAAATGAAAGATTTGAAATCAGATAATTATCATAAAGAAGTTATTTCTTGCCTTCAGTTAGTTAATTTGTTAAATAGGATCCCTAGATGAAATAATTCGTTAGTTGCTTGCCGGATGAAATTTGGCAGTTAGCTTTTCCATTTCTTAAACCATAAGATGACAACTGTATTTACTGCTCTTACTTTATGAAAGCAAAGAAAAGATGGTTATTGTTCTTTTGTATTTTCAGTTATAAGAAATCAGTTAGTTGTTTTCTTTCAGCTGAATTGGAAATTCTAAAAGTTAGTTGAGAAATTTAATATGATGTGTTTATTTTAAATTGATTTTCTTTTCCGTTCAAATTGAAAAGGAAACCTAGCATGAAAGCAAGTTAGTTAAACTTTAGTTGAATCTAGAAGTTGGTATATACTTTTTTTTAAACTGTAAAACAAGTAGAGTGTTACAAAGGACATAACACAGATTTTCCCTTGGGATCCAGGTCGGGGAGAGTTTTCCTTGCAGATGTGAATTGCTTGGGGACAAGCAATTTCAGGGAGGGCGTACTGTAATGTCCCCATTTTTGCCCGATGTTGTTTGTGGATGGTTTAGCCTATTCCTGACTCTCGTAGGCTAATGAGCATGGTTAGGGTGTCCTTTGTGGTAGATAACTAGTCAGTTGATGGTTTCTATTTCCTGGATTCAATTGAATTGAAGAAATAAGGACTTTTATTAAGATATAATGTTTAATTATTATTAAAGGTAACTTTAATAATAATAATTATTTTAATGTTCTGTTGTAATGTTATATTTGCACTTTATATTATAAAGTCACATTTTAATATTTGTAAAGTGCAAATATTATAATATTAAAAGAGAAGCTTCTAGAAGAATTGACCTCTCCCTGGGAAAAATTATAAAGAGAGGGCCTGCCAAGCTTCTAATCATCAAGGAATTGATATTTGCTTTGATGTTATTGTTTGGTGAGGAAGCCAACTAGGGTTTCTGCCATTTCCAGCCATTGGGAACGAAAAATCTCATTGGTTATGCAATTTTGAGGTTGTGAAACTATCAACTGAATTATTGCTAATTGTGGGCTTCAATTAGAAGTTAAATTTGTGCTTTGCATTGCAAATTTTGTGGCCTTTTGTAATGTCCCTTCTAGGAGTTAGCCTAAGTCTATCCTAAATTATCAATTTCCCAAGCAAAAGGTCCTAGAAGATGCTTTGAATTGGATTAGTCCCTGTATATAAGTTAGAGATTCATCACTCAAATAGCCTAACAATTAGGATATTAGTACTCCACATTGAACATTAGAATTAAGTATGAGTAAACTTATATTAGACATCATAACCAACATTCCCATAATTGATCTCCCCTCTCATGTTGCACCCTGGTAGGAAGATAGTATTACAATGGTGGATCTCATGCTTGAACTAGACCCAGGGGCAGTACCCTGATTAGTCAGGCAGAAAGCCCCCGGCCCTCGTGGGCTCATCATGTCCCACACCCGGGTGGCGTATCTAGTGGAGACCAACCTAGACCCTAAGGCAGTACCCTGATTAATCAGGCAGAAACCCCCTTGGCCCTCGTAGGCTCATCATGTCCTACCCCCGGGTGGCGTATCTAGGTGGCTCCGTTACACAGATTCTATTGATGTTATTTGCAGCTTCGGTCTGCACTTCCCAAGAAAGTCAAATTAAATATAAAGAGCCGACCCTCATAGTGCGCCTATCCTTGTCTCAACTTGAGCCGACTTTTCAAGCTATGTTAATTGTTTATTATTAATTATTATGAAAGGCCGACCTTAAATGAAGAGGCGCCTATGATGTATAAATGAAAGGTCATTTTCATTGTAAAGGCAATCTGAAAAAGAAGAAGTTCGCACTTTATCCTTCAAGAAGCAGAAGTTCGCTATTATCACCAAAAGCAGAAATTCGCATTCCTAGAAGAAGTTCATACTTGAGCAGCAGATTAAATTCGCATTCCTAGAAGAAGTTCATACTTGAGCAGCAAATCATCAATTCTGTAGCAGCAGACTGATTTCAAGGAAGAACAAATTCATTTGTACTTAGTGCAAAATCATTGTTAGCCACTATTGGGCTGTGTTGTAAGCAGAATTTTGTCTCTATGTTATCTTATATCTAAGAGAATCATTTGCTGGGTTTTTCTCCCTCATGAGGAGGGTTTTCCCAGGGTATCTTGTTGTGTTCATTGTCTTATGTGTTGCATTTCTTTTGAACAATCTATTATCTAATCTGATCTAAGAAACACTAACAAATTCCCCCTCTTGTGATCCTACTTCCCTACCATGAAGGAACATGGACATAATAACACAAGGCAAATGACTAATTACAGATATGCATATTAGAAGTATATATATATTCTATGTAAAGATCTATATGTACATTATTATTCCTACTTGATTTACAATACTTACCCTTGCATTAATATATATTCATATATATGTATGTATAAATATACATTTTATAATTACATAAACATACACACACACACACATATATATATAATTATATTTAGACTTCCCAATATATTTTTGGTTAATAACATTTTAAGTCCAATAGACCTCTCATAGTTGCTGATCCTTATATTCTCATTCATATGTCTGCTGTTATACTCACAGTTATGTCCAGATTTCTTTTATATTCCCTTTGCTTGGAAGCCTTCCCCCTTTAAATATCATTGATTAGACCAAGGGGCATGTCCTTTGGTGGCAACCGCATCACTTCAAGGGTGCACACCTCTTTATTTATACTAATTGCTACCTTCACTTAATCGTGGCTTTTTAATTACTAGTGCATGGCTTCCCTTATTGGAATTTAATTATATTTAATCCCTTATTTGCTGTGATAGGAATCGATGCCTTAAACAAAGTCATCTCTTTGCTGATTGGTGCTTATTAATAAGGATTTTTTATTTGTTAGTAGTTATTATGATTGCTGCATTGTTGGTATTATTAATAATTATGATATTTTTTGCTTTTTAGTCTATGAAACATTATTATTATTTATATTAGTTTCTCTTTTAAGTTATCGATAATAAATTGTAATGCATTAATTGTAATATATTTATATATTACATTATTTAATGGTATTTAAGTTGTCATATTTACAAATAATATTTAGATTTCTAATATTTAAATGGTGTTTATTTGTATCTTCATAATTATAATAATGATGTTTTAAATGGCAATTACTTATATTTATATTTTGATAGTTATTCGATTTTGTTATTTGTATTTCAATATCTCATATTTAGCATTACAATTTCGGGGACATGACACCTTTGGCCAAATTTGGAGATAAAGATTTCATATCAGTTTGTTGAAGTTTTGGAGGAGTTTACTCTTGCTTTTCAGGAGTTCGAAATTTTGGAGAAATCAATTGAGGAGAAAGATTGGCCGCTTGGTGGAGAGTATTTGCAGATTTAAGGCATCATTGATTTGTCTTTGCAAGGGACAATTTTTGCATCATATATATATTTTGATTTACACAGCTGAAGACCACGATTTTAGTTGCAGAAGTCTCATTTGGCATCGAATTTCCCTAGTGCTTGAATCGCTCCATCCTTGAGACTAGGACGATGATGTTAGAAGAGATTGGAAGCCGTTTGGAGCCTCCATTCATTTATTTTTGAGGCGGCATATAAGAAAATAGGGGCGACATATATAAAAGGCACGATTTCATCCATTTTGTAGAGTTTACATCATCATCAAGGGCTGCTACATTGTTTCAGGCATATCAGCTTATGTACATCAGGTTCCTTAATGTTTTTAGAGTAATTGCATTGTTATATCGATTTGCACAAGTCACTGCTGTAGATGATCATTTTATATCAGATTTGTATTGCATTGAAAATCATTGTCAGCCAAGAGTCTTGGCTACCTATTTCAGCATTGTACTAGAGTTGGCACATTAATAAAGGAGTGATAAGTTTCATACCAAATATTTGATGTAATGTTCATATCTATATTGCTCATGATTTGCATAATAGTTTGCATGATAAGTGTTTGACGAAATGTCAATTGGCTGTAGGTTTTGTTTTGCAATAGTATAAGGCATTAATTGCATTTGGAAAAATATAAAAGACTTGCATTTCATGCTTAGCTTATTGTTAGATCATTTAAAATTCATTTCAAGGCATTTGCATCATTTCTATTTGAATCCAAGAGCAAGTACAGCAGACTGAAATTCATAGCAGCAACATACCACTTCGCATGCAAAGTGTTTGATGATATTCCTTGAGCCTCTAATCAGCCTTTTGAGGTCAGAACTAGCAAGGCTCATTACAGAGAGATTGAAGGCAGGTCTGCAAGGAAAGGGAGAAGGTTATGGGTAGGTAAAGGCTAAGACAAATAGGAAGAGCTTGATATATGCAGTCAACAAGGAAGAAAGAGGCCACATAGGAGAGAATAGAGGAGTTTTGGTGTGGCAGGGTTCAACAGTGGATAATGTATGAATTGTTGTTCACGATTTGGCAGAAGAGGAGTGAATGGTTGTCAGGAGTATTATTGGAGTGAAGGATGCTATTTCGGAACAGAGTAGATTGAATGTGTAAGTGAGGCCATTGTAAGGCCATGTATTTGAAGTTGTAATTGAATTAATAAGATCCGAGTTTGTTTGTAATCTTTGTTTTATTGAATGTTGAATTCGGGCAAAGTTTTACCTGTGAAAATTGTTTTGTGTTTGAGTTGGTTGGCATAGGGGAGTACCCTCTTGCATCAAATATACTCCAATGAACCCACATACAAGGCCACATCACTCCTAATGGCTCACAATTCCAAGAAAAGAGGATGCTGCGATTCAAATTTTGACAACTTAATGTTATGCAGGGCTGTCTGCAAATATTAAATCTTCTAATTGCAATAAGATTCTTCACCATTCACCTTTTTAAACCCACGACTTTTTAAAAAGGGTTGTGTAATATGCTGCCTTGTTTTGCCTTGGTTTTTTTTTTGTGTTTTGCAATGTTTTTGATAGATTGCCAATGGAAATAAAGTGCAGAAATAACAATAACTTGCAGAAAACAAAAACTCAGAAATTTCACAGTTTTTCAATGTTGCAACAAGCAGAAAATTCCAGATTTGTATTACATTCAAAATATCGATTTTTTTTCAATTATAACAACAACCCAATTCATAAAATATCGTTACATATCTAGAACCGACATACGTAGAAAGATTTTGCAACTTTGACAAGGGGCTGTGGTTGAAATCATTGAATAGGAAGGGTAGAAATGATGGATTTTGGTCACTGTAGATCGCTGTCTCCACTGTCGTTGATGTTCTTGAGTATCCCTCAACCCTAGATGCCACAAATGCAACAATACCCAGCTCCAAACCCTAAGCATCCTCCTTGCAAACCCACATGCCCTCCTTGGAATGGTATGGCCAGCTTGAATAGAGGTACAACCAACAAAAAGGGTTTACAACAGCAAGAAACCTCCAAATATCGAATTCCTGTAAGGAGTAGTTATTACTGGTTTGGCCCCTTCTTCCAACTCAATAGTATGCTCGAACCCTCTATCAAGAGGTTTCCTTGGAGAAATCTCACCAACAACCCTGTCATGTTTGCCCAACAATGCTTGTATGTCTACATGATAAGGCTGGCTGCTATCTAAAGATTCCTTGGACATAATCAAACACTTTGCTACCCAAGCTACATCCCCATGCCTGAATATACTTTTCATCCACTTAGCTGAAACTAATTTAGGAGAACCATTGGCCATACCTCTTAGAACCACCTTCTTACCATCTGCTGCCCTAAATTTCAGCTCCATTGTTTGGAAGTTTTGAGAATACTTCCTCAATGAATGAAGCCACTGAATCCCCAAGATGGCATTAGTATCACCTAGGTCAACTACATAAAAATCATCTATCACTGTGTAGTTGCCCAATGTCACATCCAACCGAGGAACCTTTTGTGTGCATGTCATACTAAACCCATCAACTACCATCACATTAAATCCTTCGAAGTTTTCTGCAAGAATACCTCTCTTAGTCACCAACGTTGAGTCTATGAAATTGTGGGTTGCCCCACTGTCAATCAAGCGTCATTACGATATGTTGCAAATGGCTTATCCTTGACTTGAAAAAGTTCCAACAATGATGGTTTTCTTGGAATTTTGTATCATGTTATTATTAAATGTTCTAATAAGTTGGTAAAAATAATTATACTAAAATTTGAGTAAAGTTGATATACCTATAGTTATGGTAGCCACCATGAAACTAAAATAAGTGACACCGATTGTGATTTCATTTGGAGCATGTCATGTGTCATACCTTTGGCTAGCATAACTAATCAACGCTATAAAGAACTAGCCCTATAGCTTGAATTGCTTTATACTTCAAAAATTTGTTGAGATGGGCTCCATATGTGGATACAACATATTAGTCAATAAAATAAACAAATTTTGTCATTCTAAATCTAGTTAATGCATAGCTCTAAACGAACATATGATTGGAGCATTATTCTAGTTGCCTCATAAATAAAAACCCATGCAAATTAAACTGAACTTTCCTTTCCAAATCATATGATTATAACAAGCATAAAATGGTTATTGGTAAAATAGTCATTACCCAGACATTCAAAATTCTAACAATCGTTCAAAATGATAAAGGAAGCCAAATTCATACATTCTATCTAGCACTTCGAAAAAAATTTTCTATAAATATTGCGACAAGGAGAATTATGTAACTAACTATACAGAACAAAAATACCTCATTCGTTTGATATAATCATATAACGGAGTAAGTTCTCCTTTGTGAGCTATACAAGCCCTACTTATTGGAGGCAATAAATCGTTAGGGCTTTTAGAAGAAGCCATGTACCCAATAAATTGGCAAAGAACATCCCCAAAATGCTTGGTTGCCTACATCAAGAGACAACAATTCATGTTGGTATTCCAACAAGTATAACTACAAACCATCAAAATAACAAAATATTTAATTAGTTTGTAATTATCTAGTTTACATGATAATATTAAAAAAGATAAAATGTGAAGTAACCTCTTAGTCTAAATTTATCATTACCTCTTTTGCAAGCTCGGTAGGAAGGATGTCAACTGCCAAAAATATAACTCCATCCCCATTCATGTCTTCATAATAAGAACCATTTATTGGATTGTATCTGCAATAGGAATGCTCTCACTATCTTAAGTCACAAACTCACAATCACAGCAATATAAAAGATTTTAACTTTTTAGGCTATAATAAGACACTAAAAAAATTAGTCTACGGAAATGACATACATGATACAAAATTTCTTTTGTTTCTCTCAAACTAGTTCAATTCATAAATTAACATAACACAGCAGGATTTTGCAAGCAAAAAGAAAAGTTCTTAAAGATAAAATAATGCCCACAAATGTTTTAGAGGATTACCAAGGAAAAATAGAAAGGGTTAATTGTAGAAAGTTCCAAAGGGATAGACGAGAAACCAATGCTAAGATGCTTAAATGCCTTTGAGAGGGTCTTTCTTACAACAATGAATGCTATCATATAAGTATAGGCAATTCTGATTATGAGGTTGTGAGGAGCATAAATTATCACCACAAGGAGCAACATCTTAAAATTACACATCTTAAATTATGGTTGCTTGAGGACAAGCAAATTTGAGTGGGGAGGGCTGTCCTGTCCCTTGAAATTGTAGCATTGAGATATAAACCATCGAAAACAATATAAGCAAAATACACATAAAAAACATTAACTATTTAATATTATTATGATTATAATTATCAAGGATGATATTATAATTATAAATATTAAAATCTAAATACTAAATATTATAACCATTATAATATATTAATGTGAAATACATAATATATCAATATAAAAGATTGATCAAAATACGAAATATTAGAATACAAACAAATGAACATCAAAAAAATAGAATAACATGTATTATTTTGGTTGACTAAAATAAACAGCTAATGAAACATAAACTACAAATATAAACTAAAGGAAAAATAGACAAATAGACAAATATAATATATAAAATAAAAATAAACAGATTAAAAAATATATTAAACATATGTGTAATACCCATCGCTTGCCCAAGACAAACAAAGAATTTCATGCCATATATAGATTATTAATAAATACAGTTTGACCTTCATCCAAAAATAGTGGATCTGAAGATGACGATTTCCTTAATAAATTGAGTTATATGCAAACAAAAGACAAAGTAAATAAAACACAATAGGATAAGACAAAACGGAATAAAGACAAGAAAAATAAAGGGTGTGAATACTTACCAAATGGACTTTATAAGATAAGGAGATAGCGCTTAACTAATATTTAATTAATGCAGCTATTATTTTCTAAAGGGTGCGATTCATATTAAAAGGCAAAAGAAAAGAACAGCAATTAAACTAAACAAAGTATCATGACCTTTGACAAGAGTTGTAACAAATAGCCATGATTCTTGGCCCATCGTGGGTATAAAGAGAAGAATAATTCAAAGCTAGAGGCATCGATTATTGGACTAGAAAACTCAGTTCTACAGAAGGCAAGACTGCTCCAAGAGAGCATTGGCTCTCTAATCAGGCTGTGATTCATTTGTTAGCATTCAGACACCCAGCCTAACAGCAGATCGCATGAATTGAAGACTCCAATCAGACACAGCAATCAATATAGATGTCAAATATTTATGCATGAATCAGACAAGTTAAATCAGAAACAGCATTCCAGTCATAGTATCTATCCTTCATTTTAATATCCTGATAATTGTAAACTGTTTATATCAGGTTGTTATTCACTCTGTATCAGAATATTATTTACCATCATCACAAAAATATAAGTCTAATAATTAAGTTAAGGTTGCTCTTTAAAATCTATCATTAGATTATTGGATCCCACATTTATGTGAATACATCAATATAAGACAAAAAAAGTAAACTTAAGACAATTCCATAAAGGGACATTACACGAAAGGTTAGTAAATTTTAATTATTGCACAATACAACAATAATTCTCAAGGCATACATCTGCAACATTTTATTTATTTCGAAGAATCTCTAGCATATTAATTTTCTACAGTCTACTAAGAGATATAAAAAAAAATCATCTAACCAATACAAGGACTACAAGTAGTGATGATGGCCAAGAAAGGGAAGAAACCAACTTCAAATAGTGAATTAAATATAATAGGTAGATCAAAATTTAAAGCAACCATAGACAAAGCCCTTGAAAAATAAAGTGCTGGCACAATAGGAAAACCATCTACAAAAAGGACAATAGGCTAGGGGGGTTTTCGTCCCTAGAAATCTTGAGAGGGTTTTCATCCTCAAAAGATTTGGAAGAACTCAAGTTCATTCCAAAAGCATAACATTATCATTCACGAGTCTCCTTTCAAATGAGCCCAACGTTAGATGCACAAGACAATTGAGAGGGGCGTGAATCAATTGTACAATAAAAACATTCAATACCTCCTCAACATTCAAACCCTTGTTAGCCCTTAAACCTTATTATGCATTAGCAAAATGTAAACATATGAAATAGTAATGCAAACACATCCAAACACATAAGAAAACTAGATTTACATGGAAAACTCAAGAATGGAAAAACCACGGTGAGGATTAGCTCACATATATATGAATGGCAACACTGAATACAATTAGGCTCATTGCCCAGAAAAAGAAAGGCTCACTATCAGGTGGCTCACTTCCAAGAAGAAAGAAGAATAGAAGAAGACTGCTACAAAGACATTCACTATCTCAAAGCAAAGGAGAAATCCACCATTGCAACCCTACACCATCCGCAACCTTCAACTCACTACCTCCAATAACTTCAACCACACTGAAAATGTAGACACGTTCTACTCATTGAATTTGGAGTCATAGGAATTAAGCTCACACTCAAATCACCACACTTGATCAAGTTCACATCTTTTGCAGTTGCCACAGTTGCTACACCCATCTCCAACAATTCACATTGCATTTATATCGTCCACAACCTAAACAATCTCAATTAGGTCGGCCTTAATGAAACGTATGCACCTCAATCGTGCATTGCCAAATAGGTCGGGACCAAACACCTCTGTAGTGGAAAGAAGTGAAGGACGACCACACCAAGGGTTAACAAGGACCCAAATCCACATCACCATGCTACTCAGCACATCCGCAATCCATGAGTTACCTTTGCAAATAGCATTAGCACGCCAGGTCAGCCAAACCTGAACTAACACTACAAGCGACCACATACATGCTTCTCCAAGTCACGCGGACCACATAGCAACACTTCATAGCATCCACACAACATCTCAAAATATTCCAACATCAAAATATTTTGCAATATTGCCACAACCACCTAAGACAAAGAATTATTTCATTTTGTGCAACCAGACACACTGGCACAGACATACAACTTACTAACTAAGCTTGCAAAACACCTTAACACTTAAAACCTCAAGGGAAGGAAGTTACAAACAATATAAGCACATTCCCAAATCCGCAAGACAAGAAACAATAATGCGGAGAAATGCGGAGCATTCTCATTTCTCCCAAACAACCTTCTACACAGACAACTAAACTGTCAAACAACTTTCACTGCAAAGCAATCCAGAACTTGAAACTCTAGACATAACACCTCTGATTATCATATCCAAACCACACAAGCATATCTTCAACTATGAAGAAATGCGAAGCATAACATTGAACACACACCTTTGTTACATTGCACACTCTTTTATTCAAATTTTCTCAAAAGCACTTGGAAGCCAAGTGAACTTACTGCAATTACAACACTTATCCATCAAAACATCAATGAAAACACTGATGACAACACCACAACACCTTATCAAACCACAACACATCCATACTAGCACCAACACATGGCAACACCAACAATCTCCATACTGTTAACATCAATGACAACATCAACAACATACTTGCAACAATCTCCCCCTTTGTCATTAATGGCAACACTAACTCTAAAAAAACATCAACAACAAAAGCATCTCTGCATTAAGCAGCACTCCCCCTTACTGGGTTACATTTCACTCTCCCTTTACCTTTGTTCTTTAGATACCATTTTATCTATGATCATTACTTTCTCTCCCCCTATCTGAGGAGTTCTTCAGCCATTACTTTCTCCCTTTGGCATCCATTCTTTCCTTGTGTTTTTCATACTTCACTCTCCCCCTCTATCTGAGGAGTTTTTCAACCATTACTTTCTCCCTTTGATATCCATTCTTTCCTTGTGTTTTTCAGACTTCACTCTCTCCCCCTAAGACATCAGGGGAAAAGGGCAACATCTTTCCCTTTGACAACACTTGCATAGAAATTTTCTTTTTTGCTCTCCCCCTTTGACATCTGCATACATCACCTTGACATTACTTGTATTAAAGTATCATTGTAATATTTTATGGTCATCTTAGCTTTTAATTAGTTAGTAGTTTACTTTCAGTTAACTTTGTTTAGTTCAGTTAGCTTTGAGAACCCAAAATCATTCCTTGCACAAACTCTACAATCCACTACTTTATGACCAAAATGATTGCATGAAAAGAAATAACTATAGAAAGAGTGGTAGAACCTGGTCATATGAACTTGCCTTGGTGGAAAGGGCTTCCTGACTATGTTATTCTTAGCTTCTGGAGGTATGATTGGCTTTTGGTTCTTTTTGCTAATTTCACCTTTGATGGTACTTTTAAGAACATCAAAATACTTCTCTTCATTTAATTTCTCCAATAATTGAATTGTTTTAGAACTTTGGCCTTCTTCATATCCAATACCACTCCTATTGAACATAGGCTTTTGCGAATTGATGATCTCATCCAATATTCCCGAACTCTTCTCGTTCTTGAAGTTCCTATTTAATTGAACCATTGTTTTCTCCAAGCTTTCTTAGGGAGACAATCTCAGATTCCAGCTTCTCGCAATTTTCTTCCTTTTTCTTCAATTGGTTTCTCACCTCCTCCTCCATCCTTTTTGCATATTATACTTGAAATTTCAGATCTATGATCAATTTCTCTGATTCTTTAAGATTGTGTGATAATTTTTCTTTGGCTTCACTATCCTCTTGAATTTGAATCCTTGCTTCATGTTCCTTCTTCTAAGCTTCTTGATTTCGCTTAGGGAAGACATAAATTCTCCTTTGAGATCCACCTCTCCTTCATCTTCGCTATATTCCTCTTCCAAATCTCTCTCTTCTTTTCTTTCGTTTTCATTGCTCTTTGCTTCCATTGCCATGAATAGTATTTCTTCTTTATCACTGTTAGAAATGTCTTCATCACTTTTCTCTGATGAACTATTATCTTCCTTGGAATAAATGTTTTTCTTTTACTTCCAGAATTTGTCATGTCGATCTTGTTTGTAACCCTTCTTATATTGTTGATATCTTCTTCCTTTCTTCATGTTGTGACCCTCTTGATCATTTCTGCTTTCAGTCTTAACCTGCAGACACTTTAGAAGCAAATTGACCTATTCTACCACAATTAAAACATTTAAATGGTAACTTACCTTGGCACTTCCCAAATCCTTTCTTTAGCTTTCTCTTGAAGTGGGCTTCTTCTTCATCCATTTCATTCTTTGAGCTATCACTTGGCTCGTTCTCTTTATAATTTCCCTTCTTTGATGATTTGAAGGCTGCCTCTTTTTTATATGGTTTTTCTTCAATCCTCATTTCATAGGCAGTAAGAATACCATGCAACTCATCCTTTGTTAGTTTCTCTAGATCTCTCATTTCTTCAATCGCTAAAACCTTGGAATCAAATCTTAGAGGTAAAGACCTCAATACCTTTTGCACAATCACGACTTCAACTGTTTCACCAAGACCTCTTATTGTGTTCATGATCTCATCAACACGAAGTAAATAGAAGGCTATGCTTTCTTCTTCTTTCATCTTAAGGCTTTCAAATTGTCCTCTATAGGTTTGAAGCTTTTCCTTATTTACTTTATCATCTCCTTCATAGATATTCTTCAGCTTATCCCAAATTTACTTAGCTCATTTGCAATGCATTACTTTTACAAACTCTAATTCAGATAATCCACACAAGATTGCATCCATGGCTTTCTCATTGTTTTCACTTTCCCTCTTTCCTACCTAATCCATTGGGAGAGCCAAAAGAGTTTATATCCATTTACCACCAATGCCAAATATCAAACCCTAGAGCACTCAAATAGGTTTTCATCCTTATTCTCCAAAAGATAGTTTGTTCCATCGAACAATGGTGCCCTGTTTGATGAGAATCCATATCCTTGTTGACTTGCCATATGTGCTCTTTAGATCTTCCTTCCAGCGGTTAGACTATCTCCAAAGGAACCTGCTCTGATACCAATTGATGAGAACACAATTATATCAAGAGGGGGGGTGAATCAATGTAACATGATCTTTTACTTTTCAAAACTTAATCAACCACAACAATAACACACATGCAAGATCTAGCAATTAAGAACACAAGAATAATGCACAATTTACGTGGAAACCCTTTTGAGAGAAGACCACGACAAAATATTGTTTTTCTTATAAACCTTCTTTTGTAGTGTTGTGACCTTTTTCACACATCACCCCATTCAAAATGGGTAACCCCCTAATTTTTGCCCCATTTTGGTCTTTTGGCTTTGGTTTTGCGTCTCTCTCTCTCTCTGATCTTTCTATCCTTCTGGAGATGTCCCATTGTTTGACCTGGTTGAAATTTTGGCTAAGTCTGTGAAATTAGGGTTTTCATTCTTCAGGCTTATTGGAGGTCAAATCAAGTTGGAAAAATGAAATCTAAGCTTGGTACTACAATCAGAAGCTTCAGGAAAGATCCCATCAAATTTTCATTGAATTCTGGCAACTTAATATTTTTAGTAAGTGCTCAATCTGGGGGTTTTCCCTCAAGATTTTGGAAATTTTGACTGTTCCACCACATTCAGAATACTTCAAAGAGCTTGCACGCAAAATTTGAGCAGATTTGGACGACTTGCTATTTTTAGCAGTCTAGGCTTCGGGAGCCATTTTCAAGATTTGCATGTGTGCTTTTTCAATGCATGTCTGGAGGATCTTTCTGGGTTTTTCAAGACCTTCGCGATGATATAACATGCAAGCCGGGATGATGACTTTCAGCAATTCAAGCTTCGAAGGCTATTTCGAGGGTTTGCATGCAGAATTTTTCAATGCATGTTAGAATATGCTTTATGGGTTTTTTGAGAGCTTTGCAACGACATGACATACAAGCAGAGTTGGTCATTTTCCAAGGACTTACTATTTTTAGCCAGTGCCCGCATGTGGACCAGTTTTCTAGGTTTTTTTGGGTTTTTTGAGATCTCTCGGGCAGTATGACATGCAAATGCATTCGGCAGTCAGTTGATCACTTTTCAGGCACTTACTATGCTTAGCAGGCACACTCTAGGCAGCTCTCTGGTGCTCCAGTTTCACAAGCAAAACAACATGCAACATAAATCAAGTCAAACGAAGGCCATTTGAGGCACATGCAAGTCAAATTTGGGTTTCCTACTTTTATGCCTAAAATAGGGGGTGAAATTCAAGAAACTGTCAAATTGAAGTACCCCACCATGATCAACATCTTTCAGGCAGCCTATTGGCAAATTTGAACGCAATCTGAGTACTTACTGTTTTTAGGAAGTCATTAAGTGGCTAAAAATAGCAAGTCTATGCTAGAGGCAAGTGTGAACAAGTCAGTTAAGTCATTAGGATCATGTGGAGCAAATTTCAGGTCAAACAGAGCTGCAGAAGTTAGGTAATTTAGGGTTTGCTAAAAATAGCAGTTGAGCTTGGACAACATGTATAAACAGGGTGGCCAGGCCACAAGGAACACATCATGCCAACTCCAGGTTCAAAACAGGTGAAAAGCCATGAAGAATCACACGTCTCCGGAACTTACTAAAAATAGATGGCAAGGGTTAGCTAGAGGCACATAAATTTCTAAGTCTGTGAAACTGGCATGAGAAGGGGTAAGATGCGCCCTAAGAGGAGTGAGTCATAAAAAAGCTTTCAAATCACCATAAATTCTCTGAGACCCTCTCAAATGCGCCCTGTCTTGAGGAAGTAGTGAGAAAATTTTATAAGGCAAGGAAAATTCCTTGACCCTACCTCATATGTGCCCTAACATGGAGGCTAGACCTTCCAAATGAGCCCACAAGGAATGAGGACTTGGGAAAAGATTCTAAGGCACGAGATGGAAGCTAGAGGTGCCATATGCGCCCTAACATGGCAGCTCTCACCCTCAAATGCGCCCAAGTCATAGAAGAGGGGCGTAAAAAATTCTAAGGCATTGAGAAGTGGAAGTAGCCCCCCTAAAATGTGCCCAAGCAAGGAGAAGGCGTGGAAAGTATATAAGGCATGGAAAAAGGAAGCAAGGGGTCTCAAATGCACCCAAGTCATGGAGAGGCAAGAAAAAGTTTCTAAGTCATGAGAAATTCCTCCTCACCCCCCTAAATGTGCCCAAGCAAGCATGGTGATGGGAAAAGTTTCTAAGTGTTGAAAAGTTCCTCCTCCACCCCTCAAATGCGCCCAATTTGAGTGAGTTAATGGAAAAGTTTCTAAGTGTTGAAAATTCCTCCTTCACCCTCTAAATGCGCCCAACTTGCAAGGTCATGGGAATGAAATTTGCTAAGGCATTGGAAGTGGAGGAATGACCTCTCAAATGCGCCCAAGATGATGTGTTGACTTGAAAAAAATTTCTAAGGCAAGGAAAATTCCTTGACCCCACCCCAAATGCGCCCTTCATAAATAAGGTGTATGGATATTTTCTAAGGCATAGAGAACTGGTAGTTGACTCCTTTGAATGCGCCCAAGTCAAGAATGTGAAGAAAACGCCCAAGGCATGAGGAATGAAAGCTACAAAGATGAAATGCGCCCAAGCTAGAAGGGTGAATAAACCTTAGAGATAAATTATTTTCCATAAAAGTAAAAATTAAACGTACCCCTTCACACAGATACACATGAATATTATATTTTCTAAAGGGAAATTTTTTTGGGGTCTTGGACATTTTTCCACAGGGAGATGATTTTGCAATTTTGCAAACCTTGCTCGAGATTTTAAAGCAGAGATTTTAGCTAGGCGCCTGTTTGATGAAATTTCCTAGAAAAAAATTAAAAAATTTCTAAGGCAACAAATGAAATATTTTTACATGAAGTGCCTTGGCTTATAAATTGAAGCTGGATGCCTGGGAATATATTTTTTTTCCAGAATAAGCATGGAGTAACGCCTTAGCCAGTTGAAATGAATTTCTTTTTTTTTTTAAGGGGAATATTTGATTTAATACTTTTAGAGAAAATCTCAAAGATGAAAATATGATGAAACACGCCTATGCAGGAAAGATGAAATTTTCAAAATTTCTAGAAGTCAAATATTCTGAGCTTCAAGTGACAAGTGTTATGACTGCCAGAGGAGGGAAAATGGAAATTTGAATGAATTAGCCAAAATTAGCCTCTTCTAGAAATTCGACTTGGCTATAAGAGCTGAAGTTCTTTTTATTTTCTTCATCAATTGCTGAAAGCAAACTTGAGTTCTGCAGGTGAAGAAAAAGCAAACTTGAGTTCTACAGGTGAAGAAATTCGAACTTGAGAGAGAAAGGTTGGTGAAGTGAGTTGCTTTGGGCGAAATCCTTCTAAGTGCTGGAGGTTGTTTTGCTACAAGTGAAATTTCTAAGTGTTGAGAGGATAGACTTTGCTGAAAGGGCGTTGAGGTTTGAAGTTAGAATTTCAGTGTTGAAGCCTCTCATTTTCAGAACTCAGTTGGCAATCTCAAAGTGATATTATTTTTTCTGAGTTATTTCTAATGATTGTTTTTCATTTCTGCAGGATGGTTGAGGCAGATAAAAGAGCGGCTAGCAAGGAGACTCATGCTGAATCTAGCAAAGCAAATGCATCAAGACAGGCTATGATCAAAAAGCTGAGCAAGTCTTTCCTGCCAGAGTCAAAGTTTTCTTCGAGGCTGGGGAAGTTAAGTGATACAAACCTTGGCTCCTTCAATTTGGAGACTTTTAGAAGGCGAATGCTGGGGATAGGGGGCCATCATCCATCAGTCACTTCGCACAATATTGTCAAAAGTGGACTTTATGCAGCTGCTAGTTTTCCACCAGCAATTCGGTGCTCGGAGTTGATAATGGAATGTGCTAACTGCTACAACTCAGAGCAAAGAACTATCGTTTCACCGGATGGCAAGTTGTTGGCCAACCTCACGCTTGAAGCTATTGGGGAAGCCTTTGGGATTCCAGCCTATGATAAAATGATCTACAAAACAAGAGAAAGGGCTGAGAGAATGTATGCTTCCACATTTGATAGATGTGCTGATATGATAAACTCTCGTTGGATGAACAAGCCTAAGCCAACTCGCACAAAGCTGCCAAAGCAAATAATCTTAGAGGACTTGAAGCAGGAATTTTGTGACTTAATTATGATGCTCAACAGAGTTGGAGGGTGCTCCCAATTGTTCATCTTTGAGCCTTGGATGTTTTACTACATCAACCTTGTGCTGGAAGGCAAAGAGCACGTTGACCGGGCACTGATGATCAGCAACAATTTGCATGAGCAACTCAGAAGTTTAAGGAGAATGAAGACATTTTATATGAGCTCATATATCATCTACATGCTGGCCCAAATGACGAAGTACAGGGGAATATCATACAAGGAGCCGATCGGGTGTGGCTCTCAACAATTCAAGATTCATGAGGCTTGCCCGCAGTTGCACTCGGCGAGCACTTCACAATACAAAAGATTCAATGATGCCTTCACAATGCATATAATGAGGTCGCTTCAGCAAAGAACTCATCACAGGATATCGAAGGAGGCTCAGGAGTTGATTGAAAGGTACGGATGTTGGTTTATCCAATTTTCAAAATTTACTTACATCAGGCTGCAAGGGTTTTCCTCTTACCCATACAGATTGCCCCGATATCCCACAAACAAAATTTTGATGCTAGAAATATCTAGGCAGCTCATTGCCTACGATAAAATTCAGAAGAAAAAGAAGAAGGGAGGACTTGACTTCCCTATCGTGATGGGGAATTTAGATGAAGTTTGTCCAACACTGCAGGCAGCATTATGATCCTCAGAGAAATATCAGATGGATACTGTCTGAGGAATTCAGACATAAAGCGCACATTGAAGACTTCTGGGCGAGTGCATTGGACAAGGCTGAGGTCAGAAGAAGGATGTTTTCAAGGATACCATTGGACATGATTAGAGAATGTGAGATTGTTCCGGTGCTAGACCAGGTGGATGAAGATATAAATGTTATATAGGCTGATTATGAGACAATAAGGAATACACCACTCCCACTTTTGGATTGGTCAGAGCCAGTGTTTATGGATTTGGATACGCTTTGCATACCAATCTTGACATTCACAAGGGGTTGGGTGGAGAGGCGTGTGAACCGGCTTAAGGGCAGGTCATTTCCCCTTATAACTTAATGGGAGATCATAGATCACCAGCTGTTAGGAAGAAGAAACAAGTTGCTCAAGCTCCAGAGCCATGAGAAAAAGAACCAGTCCAGCCTTGTTGTACCCCAAATTAAAATTTTCACTACACTTAGGCATTTTGAAGAAATGAGTCAAGATACTGTTAAATCTATCAAAAAAGGTCACAATTGGGGTTTGCATGTCATGCATGAAGGTCAAAAACTTAGGAATTTCAAAATCAAGCAATCTGGGTCAGTTCAAAACGATCAATCCTACAATACCTAGATTTCAGTTTTTCATCCCTAAATTTTAGGAATTTTTTTATTTTTAGCAATTTTCTAAAAAGAGAAACTTTTTTCTGGGTTTCTTAAGAAACAGATACTTGTAAAATTTTTTATTTTAAGAAAATTTCTAAAAATAGAATGTTTGGCTTTTTGGGTTAAGACTAATTTTGATTGGCTTAAAATACTCTCTCATCAGGCTGGTGCAGTCAGAATCACAAAACGATCAATTTTACTCTACTGGATCTATTTTGCTTTTTTCAGAAGTTTTTTCGGAGATCAAAGGTCATCAATGGAGGTCAGACAGCTGCCAGGTGTCATAATCAAACGTTCAAGCATCAAACAGAGGCTGTCAACAAACAACGTGCACGAAGAACGAGGAACAGGCAAAGGAAGTTTGAAAAATGAAAAATAAAAATTTTTGTCTAAGTTTGGAGACTTCAGGTGCCCCAGTCAAAAAGAGGCGCCCACACTTCAACGCCTTAGAATATTTTCCATTCCGACAGTCAAACACAAGGAAGGCACGTTAAACGAGGTAAAGAGTTAAAAATCTCATAAATTTTTCTAACTCTGCCAGCCATAGGCGCCCAACATTTCAAGAGGTGAAAATTCAGAATTAGGATTTTTGCCTCCAGGTCAGCATTGCTCAGAATCTTCCCAGCTCCGCAGCGAATCAATCAACATGAGCATCCATTCAATCAGTCAACCAGAATCTCAGATCAAACAGAGGTCACGGGGAGAAGTGTTTTCAAAACTCTGAAGACGAAAGATCATCAAAAATGGTTAAGTCTGGAGGAAATGGGCGCCCCTAAAGGAAAAGGGCGCCCAAGCTTTTGAGGTGTTAAATGATAAATTTGTAGAAGGTACCTCCAACGTAACTTCGTCAGACTGGGTCATGCTATCCAATGCATTCATCAACTCATCCGTCGGAGTTAGCAGCCATCAGATGTCGCAAGCCGAACAGAGGAGAAAAAGTGCATAAAACAACAGAAGTTAGAAGCAACAAAGGGAAATTCAAAATAAAAACTAAGTCTGGAAGAGATGGGCGCCCCTGAAGGAGAAGGGCGCCTACGGTTTAGATCCACCAGAAGTCGGTATCCGGAGATCAAGTATCCAGAAGACCCCTTCCAGAATCTTATTAGCTATCCAGTGAATTTGTCAGCCAGTCAGTCCGATCAGTACAATGCCCGGAATCGTGAATTCATCTGAAGGTCAGAAGACAAGCAAGGTTTTCAAAATCATGAAAATGGCTAACACTGGAGAAAATGGGCGCCCCTGTTAGAGATAGGCACCTGACAATTCTAAGGGTCAAAAGAAGTTTTTGACAGATGACATCTCAAGAACAATGTCGTTAGATTCAATCTAGCTCCGTAATGAAATGTTCAATTCGTCCGCCAGATCAATTTGGAAGTCGGGAGACAGAGCCGAATCAGGGTTGAAAATTGAGCAGAAGGTGAAAAAGGTGAAAAAATGGCTAAGTCTGGAGAGATTGGGCGCCATACCTCAAAATGGGCACCGAACTTCTCATGCCTTAGAGAAATTTTTAGAAATTCCAAAATTTTCAAAAAAGGAAAAAACGCCTTAAGTCAAATGCATGAGCTAAATTTAGGGTTTTCAAAATCAGGGTTTGAGAAGCTGTTTCTCAAGCAAAAACTTATTTAAGGACATCTCTATGTATTATTTTTCATATTTTCTTGCAGGTGTCTTCAAGGAGAAACAGAGCAGCAACTTCAAACCTATATTTTTCAAGATTCAAGAACCTTAGCTTGCTGGTTTTTCATAAAATTTTCAGATCAGCACTCATAGAAGGCTTGCTTTTTCATATTTCTTCATCAAGAACATCAAATTTGTGAAGAAGAAGGCCATTACTTTCAATTTTCAGCAAGCTGGTCCATATTTGTTCTATCTTCTGGACAAATTGTTGAAGAATTTTCTCAAGGTTGCAGCAGTTGCTTTTATTTTGCATGTCAGAGAAAACTTCAAATTCTTGCATTTCTAATCTTCTGGGTCTATACTAAACCTTCTTCTGGACAAAACCCATATCACAGCTTTTTCAGAGAAACTTAAAGTTGTTGCTTTTCAATCAGAAGTCAGGGTTTGCAAAATCTAATCAATTGGGTTCATCCAAAATATGCTCATGACCAATACCCAGATGCCATCTTTTTTTGCTTTTTTTGGAGAAAATTAGGGTTTGCTGCTTTTTCAGTCTTCACTTCAAATTTTCAAAAACAGACGATCTGGGTTGGCTTGTAACGAAATTCTAATCAAAACCCATATCTCAGAAAAAAATTCATCCGTTTGAGGAAGAAAAATCAGCAAGCTAAATTTGAAAAGTTTGCTAAAACTTGTCAGAACCTAGGCATGTTTACTATCAATCTTTAAGTTTTGCAGAATGGAGTACATTCCTACAGAGTTCAAGACCAAATCAGCATTGTACCATGATTTCATAGAGACAGCCGAGACTGACTTACACCATATCAAACCAGTATTCAATCTATGTCCTTTCGAAGATGCAGGCAACACCACCATCAGGCATTTTGGCCATTCAGGTCTTCTCGCAGCAGCATCCATACCTTTCTCAGTACAAAGCTTAGAATTCATAATTGCTTGTATCAAGCATTATAATCCAACCACAAGGGAAATCCAATCAGTCGATGGAAGAATCATATGCAACTTAAAGCCAGACATGATTGAGAAATGCTTCTCCATCCCACCATGGCCTGGAAGTGTTACCATCAACATTGAAGAATGTGAAAGGATATGGGAAGAGCATCAAGAAAAATACAAGAAGAAGATTGCACAAAGGTGGCTGAAAGAAAAATATAGTACATTGCCAAAGAACATCGGGAGAGGAGAGTTCAAGGACGAATTTGCTATAATAATCACCCTACTCAACCGGATTACTAGTCAAGCAGATGCAATGAAGTTTCAGCCTTGGATGTTCTACGTCATACCTCACATAATGAAGAAGACAGAGTTCTATGACTGACCTACATTGATTAGTGATTGCCTTCACCATCAGATAACTGAATATTTTAATAGACATGCATTCCACATGGTCTCCTACCTAGTCTACTTGGTTGCCTATCAAGGTAAATTCAGAGGGTTAAACACGGAGAGTTCTTTAAATGTTCAACATGTCTACAATTATTACACTCAGTTGGAGTTCACTACGGCATCACATCATTACAAAAGAGTGAATGAAGCATTCTTAGTCTACACAGTGCGTGACCTGGACAACGAGCTACATGTTCGCATCTCATCTATTGCCAGGGCAGCAATGTCAAAATGGGCTGATTGGTTTATTTAGTTTGCCACTTTCACTTACCTAAGGGTTTACGGTTATTTAGGAGCTCCTCTTATGTTACCAAGGTATCCATCAAATGAAGTCGTGTGTATGGAATTTCTCAGACAGGTATCAAATGTTCAAACTCGCCTGCGCAACAAAAAGAAACCAGCCTTCAGCTTTCCTTTTGCTTTAGGTATTTACTCCTGCAGATCATCTGCAAATGCTAAAATAATGGGTGATGAGTTAGATAAACTTGGTCTCAAGCCTTTCAGCGAGAGATGATCATATAACCCCCATGGTGTCTATGCAGCCCGACTTGGTCAGAACTATGCTCATGTGCCCGCACTTGAAGACTTTTGGGCTAATTGCAGAGACGAGTATGAGGTGCGAAGGAGAAGTAATAGTAGGTTCACCCTTCACCAAATGAAAGATTGTTTATCAGAAGACATTGAAGGGTTATTAGATGATGACGAAGATGTAATTCACCCAACCTATACTAGAAATTAGGTTGAACAACAACCTCTTCCATAGGTCAACTGGGCTAACAAATAATGCATTACAGTGGAAGAAAGGACACGACAAGTGGTAGATTACAACAAGACTTTCTTAATCCTCAAGAGGAAGGAGTCCATTCCGGTAGAAAAGCAGCCAAAGAAACATTCATCTCTTCCCTCTTCTTCAAGAGCTCAAACGAAGATGAAAGGAAAAGGTCAGTCTCAAGAGGTTACAAAGGGCAGTAGATCAAAAAAGAATGCCAAAAGGAGGCTGGAATACACAGGAATTGTTATACAGGAATAGCCTATAGTTGAAACAGAAGTTCCTCCACCAGAGCCTATACTTCAAGAAGAAGTACAAGATGAGCCTTTGATAAAAAATCTTTTACCATCTCCTAGGTCTTTGTCAATTCACATTGATTTGGAAGACGAGGAGATAGAGGCCGATGTTACAATTATTCCTCCCTTGGACGTTAGTAGAGGTACCACATCTTGTCTTGAGAGCTCCTTGGGAAGGACGAGAAGAAGGCCTTCATATCGGGTGATTGATGATGACCTCAGTATATATCAAGAAGCACCCAAAAAGAAGGCCAAGAAACAAATGCATTTTGAGAGGAATCTTGAGGGTGAAATGGTCATGGAGACAGCTATGCCTTTTGAAGATAAAATCAGGGATGAGGTGGATGTTGATGATTTCATAATGGTCAAAGCAAACCCTGGTAAAAGTACCCGACATGCTGACATGAGTTTGTTAAAGATGGTAACTGAAAACAGTCAAGAAAGAGTGCAAAAGGATGGAGAAGACAAGGCAGCCCTCAAGGCTGAAAATCGTCAACTCCGGTTGTATACATCAAATCTTATTCAAGGCACCTCACAAACAACACAGTTGCTGCCACAAGTTTTAGAAACACCAGCTGATCAGCAGCAGTTGAGGTAGTTGGTTATTTGTGGAAAACAAACTCAGGAATGGATTGAAGAGTTCATCGTCAAAGGAAAAGAAATTCTAACATAGGTCTTCCAGTTGAGATACAAAGCTCATGACTTACGTCAAGGTGTCCAGGCTTTTGAGCAGTTGATAGCCGAGTTCAAGCCTATGCACGAAATCATAATTGCAGATTTAGAGATGGCTTATGGCTCTACAATGGCAATAGAACACAAAAGACAGATCCTAGAGTGAAAAGAAGGTCACCTTTTCAAGGTAAGTACATATGTTAGAATATCTGAGGAGTTTGCAGTGTATAAACAAAGGGTTATTGATACTCTTAAGTTCATCAGAGAATTTGTTATAGCAATTCCTTGTCAATATTGCCTTGAGGATGGTTCATACATTGGGCTTGACGTAGTCCAAGCAGAGTTCTAGAGTATCATGCATGGCAGCGATGGCAATGTTGGAAGAATGAAGATGATTTCCATGATGTCAGCGCAGTTCGAGAAAGCGGCCAATGAGAGTGAAGATTTTTTGAGATCTATTGCAGATGGCGAAGAAATCTTGGAAAAGCAACATTTTGCTATTATTAGTATCAACACTCCCACTACAGATGAAGTTGCCCGCTTTTTAGCGAATGTGATCGAGATTTAAATCTGCTTTCTTCTAGAAGCTTCTTCCACCCTTTCTTTCTATTCTTGTCTCAATTCTTATCCATTCTTTGAAGATAGAAAGAAAACAGTTGTAACAAGTTGTAATGAGTTGGCACTTTCCGTTTTTTAGATGCTTTCTAGGGTTCAGATGTTTTATCTTTTCTAGAATTAGAAATAAAGCTTGCATGTTGGCAAGCAGTAGTTGTAAAAGCAAGGAGATTTTAGGGTTCCCTACTCCTATGCTTAGTTATAAATAAGAGCAGTGTTTGTTCATTTTTCCTCAACGGTGCTCGTGATAACAGAATCACTAAGCTTATGCCTTCATGTTTGTTATCATTTAGTGTCAGTTCACTTTGTGTAAAGAGCAATTTTGCATGCCTCCTTAGCTGCAAATCCTCGTTTAGTGCATGTGTTATGTGTCAATTATAATCAGGTTGATCGCATGTTGCAAGTATTTTGCTACAACTTGCTGTCCCGAAATTGTAATCTTTGTGCCAGAAGTTTGAGTAAATAAAATCTTGAAGCTTGCTTTGCTGCCCTCAATATAAATATCTCAGATTTCCATTTATTGTTTTGTGTTAGAAGTGTGAGGAAATAAAATCTTGAAGCTTGCTTTGCTGCCCTTGAAATAAAGTCTCATATTTCCGTAATACTTTTATGATCTCCTTTTTCAGCTTGCATTGAAGTTTAGTAGATGTATGTTGAGGAAAGTTTATTCAAGTATCTTTGTCAGAAAATCAACCTCGTCTATTTCTAGACTCTCTTGATCTGCGTTTACTCGAGAGGATAGAAACTTTTTAGCGTAAGTTAAGTTGTAGTTGTCAAGTTTCATTAAAGGGAAAACCTCAGCTGCAACATCTAGAGTTCTATAACCTTGTGTTCTCGCAGTTGAATCAAAAAGATAGGCAAAAATTAGTTTTAGTTTACTTACTTTATGCAACTCAGCAAAAGAGGGAGCTTCCCCTCCTAATTCGAAGAGTAGCTTACTGCACATAGCTGTCCGTTTCCAAAACACATTCCAGAGGTGTGATTTGAAATGCCAACAGTTTTTTGGCGCCCACCGTGGGGCACAAGGCATAGAACTTCAAGAAAGCTTGCACTTTGCAACACGTGTATGACTCTTTGGCGTCCTACTGCTCCAGTTCAACAACCTGATCTTACACCTCCAGTTATCCAGCCGAATCACGAGATAATTGAAGGAGAGCAAGCAGACATTATCAGCAGCTTAAGGAGTTTCATCTTTGAGAAGAAGGAGACCCCTACCCAGTGGAGAAAAGCTGCCAAAGTACTAGACAAAGAAGAAAGGAAAGCCGACATTGTAGCTGGTAGACCTGTATTGCCTGATCCTGCTTGGGATTAGCCAATCTTGGCTTACATAGTCTATACAAGAAGAAGGAGGAATCCTCTCTTTCGAGAAAACATCAGAGTTGATCCTTTCATACCACATCCCATTCAAGTTGGAGAACCATCCAACAAAGCTCCTAAAGTCATCATCAGACCTGAGATCAAAGAAGAAGAACTTGAAATCAAGTTAGAAGAACCTACAATTCAGCCAAGAGCAATGGGTGACAATAACAACAACAACAACAACAATCGCAACAACAATCGCAATTGGAGGTGAGAGATCCCGCTGCCTTGGGGCAGTCAAATTGGACCTTTGGCCTTGGCGGTAAATCACGAACTACCTAAGGGATCGAGAACGCACTTTCCACGGTTCCATGGAGATGGAACACAACATCTTGATGACCATGTTTCAGCCTTCTCAACAACGTGCGGTGTCTTGCACGTCGCACATGAAGATGTTGCAGTACGTCTCTTCGTCGAGACCCTCAATGGTGTTGCAGCAGAATGGTTCCACCACTTAGAACCAGGTTGCATTACAGATTGGGTCACTATGAGTGACAAATTCTTTGCAAGGTTGAAGCCCGCAGAGGATAGTCACCGACTGTTCGCTTAGCTATCCAATGCAAAGATGTAAGCTCACGAGCCAATGAGAGAGTTTGTGGCAAGGTTTAATCGTCTTGTTACGTGTATGTCACACACGCTTGATCCATCACCTGAAATTCTGATGAGCAATTTTGTTAATGCTCTTCCATCTGAGATAGCCTTCTTCCTCAAGTCGGCTAATGAAATAGAATTAGAAAATGCACAGCAAGGCGCGATAGAGATCAAGGACAACATGATCACTAGTGGAAAAATGAAGGGTGATTCTATCAGGCCTTTAGTTCAAAGTTTTGTTGATCAACTATTGCAAAAGTTGACAAATGAAATGACTATTCTCAAGAGGCAGTTGCCCACTTAGCCTGCCCCACCTGCACCACTTGCATTACCAACACCACAACAATATCAAGCTCTGCAGCAATACCAAGCACCGCAACAGCCATATCAACCAAGGAGGAACAACTTCCAGCCCTTCAACAACTTCAAGCCGCGAGGGCCACCTCCACCAAGGCAAGCGGCTGATAATACACAAAATGTTGTGTTTTGCTCTTTTCATGATACCAATGAACATACCGGCTCTTCATGCCTTGAAAATTTGAGGATGACTCAGATCATGGGTTTTGCCGAAATTGCACCAGAATCAAACTTTGTACCTGCTCCTAGTTCGAATGTTATCTTACCTCAAACAGACAATTTTGATGGCGACTCCGCAACGGGATACTTAGAATGTGAACCTGAAGAAGAAGAAGAAGAAGAAGAAGAAGAAGATCCCTGTCACTACTCTCTTGCCGTGAATCCTGAAAATCATATATCTCCTATGTTCACACGAAATCAACATCAGAAAGCATAGGATGAAGAGAGACTGATGGTACAAAGAGAAAAAGCGAAGGAAGTAGCTTCGGCTTCCAAGCCCTCTCAGGAGAATGTAAGTACTCAAGATTCAAATTTTGATATAGTAGACTCCTTGATGAAGAACAAAGTGCAGATTTCTCGACTAGAATATCTCCAAGATCACCCAGAGCAAGTCGACCAGCTTCTCAAGTTCGTAAAGAAAGGACCAGCCAAGCAGCCAACATTGCTCGAGTCATCCGTTCCAGCGGGAGACAAACCCAAGCCCTTCTATATTTCTCTATACATGGGAGGTTACAAATTGAGCAATTGTATCATTGATTCAGGAGCCTCTGATAATATCATGCCGCTTGAAGTGATGAATGCTTTAGGACTATCATGCACTAGCACAAAAGACAAATGTTACTCACGACTGAATGAAGAAGAAGAAACGGCCATAGATACTCGCATCTGGTGTGAGATTGAGGCAGCTCTCGAGGATGACACTACTATAGGGCAGGAGTCCCGAAGTTCAGGAGATACTCAGCCTATAGAGATTGATGAGCCTCATCAGGATGAAGGCAGAGAAGAGGTTCGTTAAGAGGAAGCAAGGAATGAACAGCCATTCATTATTTCTAACTTGCAACAGGAAGTGCCAGAATGGCTAAGGGACAGGATGAGAAGCGATCATGTTGAAGAAACTGATCCAACGATTGAGATGGAAGAATTTTTTAGTAGGATCAGCGCACCTCCAACAAAGAAGGCTAGAAAGTTTTCGAAGATTTCAATAGATGAGGATGGCTCTCGTAGGCTTCACGTGGTTGTACCTAGGGTGGAGTGCGGTCGAGATGAGGCTGTTCTAGAGAACTATGTGATCACTACCATGGAGCTGGGTGGCCCCATTGGAACACAGATAATTGAAGAGTGCGATAACTCCTATCAGGCACTCAAGGACAGGTTACTCCGCACTGAAGGCAAGTATAAAAGATTGAAGAAAGAGTACAAAACATTGATTGGTTATGTACAACACTTGTCTCGTCCTTGTGGGCAAGAGAATCCAGCAATTGAGCTCCCAGCCAAATTTCCCAGAGAATCAGTCAGCGGCTTGGAGGATTTGAGGAGGATGGCGTAGGAGGCAAATAAATGGGTTGCTAATGTTCGCATTGAGACAAAGAAGTTTATGGAGGATCTTGCTCATTCCTATCGGCAGGCCTCTGGCATTATGGCACGAATGGACGCAGTTAATCAAGCTTGGGGTGAGGCTCGCATCTATCAGACCAAGGTTGTTCTTCGCCTAAAGGATTTGATGCACACGCCCTTACAAACTTTGGTTGGGGTAGGCGTGATACATGAGGGTGATAGATAAGACTTCGCTGGCTGGTATTCTTCAGTGGTCACAAGCCGAGGATTCTTTGATGTAGCACAGGCAGATTCGGTCAGAGTTAGAAAGGCTATGACGAATATTTTTGATGGAGTCTTGAATACGCTAGAGCTATCTTTGCTAGGATGCTGACTTCTAAGGAAGTAACTGCAGATGGTTTGAAGAGTAGACTGGCACCTTTCTTTTCAGAGGTGAAGAATTTTGTTCGGGATGATTTTGAAAACACCTCCACCTTCTCTAGCATTATTCAGAATACTCAGGATGCTTTAGTTGCCTGGAGAAAGTCTTGTGCTCGGCATGGGCAAACGGTTACGGTGCTGGAGTTTTAGCTTGATCACATCCCGCCTATTTCGGATCGAGAAGTTGAGGCTGTGCTGACCAGATTCATTGACTTTGCAGCCAAGGAAAAAGAGAATGGAAATGCCCTTCTAGATGACGATCTTCTAGAAGAAGATGGTGGGCATTAATTGCTCATAGTGGTTTTTGCTGAGTAGTGGAGAATCTATTGTTCATTTATTACCCCACTCCACCTTGTGGCAATTTTTAGGGCAGAGCCTTGATTAGGGCTTATGTGGCTCAATTTGAGCCCTTCATTGTAATCAGATCTAAGTCGTCCGTTGGACTAGGCTACCTATAAAAGGGGCATCCCCCCTCATTTGTAAATTATTAGATCAAAAATTAGAGTTAAGTCAGAGAATAGAGAGAGCATATAGTGAATAGCTTAGAAGTTAGCATAGCTTAGATTGAGGAGGAAAGAAAGTTTTCCCTTTGAAGGCTTTGTAAGAAGTTGTTGTGAACACTATCATAATACAAAGAGTTTTCATTGCTTGGTGATTCCATCTTTTGTTATGAGTAGCTAGCAAGGCTTCTTCGTCTTTCCAATTCGCTTAGCATCTTAAAGTAGATTAAAGTAAAGTAGATTTCATTTCATGCAAGTAGTTGGTAGTTGTGTAATACGTTGTTTAGTTTGAGCAAGCTTTATTTATCCATACCACTAGCGGGCTCCCTGACGGTGGGTTCACCTTGCGTGGTCAACTAGAACACTTTTGCACTTAACTTCAATTACGGTTCATGTGTTGGTATGCATCATTGTGATGGTATTTGCATGTTGGGTCGTAGTTTGAACATCTTTCATTATCCCTTGAAGATTGCACCGGCTTTGTAGAGGCTGTCCGAAGTGAGGCGAAGCAAAACTTGGTTTGAGCTTGCAAGAATTTGTCATGACCCTGGAATTGTAACACTAAAATATAAAGTATTGAAATACAAATGAATAAATAAAACCAATAACAAAATATATATAAAAAAATAAAAAGAGATATTAGCAATTTAATATTATTATAATTACAAATTATCATAAGATAATATTATAATTATAGTTATCGAATATAAATATTAATAATACAAAAATAAATATTAACCATTTAACATTATTATAATTATAACTATTATAATAATATAAATTATATAGATAAAACATTGAAATAAAATAATAATATATTGATAAATTATTATAACTTAAAAATAATAATAATAAATAAAATAAATATAATTAAAAGACAAATCTGAAATAACATTATTATAATCGTAAGTATCATTATCTGTGATGTTTGTGAATTCAATAGGAAAGTGAATACTATTATGACTTGCTATTGTGAGAATAGACTCCAGGCCAAAATTCCCCTTCGCTAACGCTTGATGAGGATAGGGAGTGTGTGGAAGGGAAAGGCGGGTAAATCCATCCAAATGTTGGACAGAGCCCAAGACAAGTAACCAATCCTTGAGGGTGTCCAGCTCGAGATGGTGCATGCGCCCTTTGCACAGTAAATCTACCATCCAAAAGAGGTTAGGAAAGATGAAACAAGGCAAAGATCTATTTCGATCAGGAGTAATAAGTCATATCAGATTATGTTAGTTATGCACTAGTTACTAATAATGCATTTCATTTATCTTATTCCATCAATCTTTCATTGCTCTTTATCAAATCTTTATAAATCAAAATTTTAATTTGTGCATTTTATGTCTCTAATATGGGGACATTACAAGTGGTATCAGAGCATGTTCCTACCATCCTGTGTATGCTACGTGTGCCTTACATGTATTCAAATGTATACTTTGAGACAATGTATGTGTATTCAAGTGTATTCAAAGGTTTACTTTGTGACTTATAAGTATGCCTTGTAACATATGTTCATGTGAATACTTTGTGTATTACGTGTATGCGCGTGTATGCTTCATACACAAGTGTATACTTGATGACCTTGGGGTGGGGGATGGGTCCACGGTGTAGGATGGGATGCACCAAATCCCCTTCCCAATTATCTGACAGTATACTTCATTCGATTGTATTTGTATTTGAGTGTATACTCTATGATTCTATTTGTATATGAGTGTATACTCTATGACCTGTATTTGAATTCAAGATGTATTTGTATTCGAGTGTATACTCCATGACTTGTATATGTATTTGAGTGTATACTCTATGATTGTACTTGTATTTGAGTGTATACTCTATGACCTGTAATTGAATTCAAGATGTATTTGTATTCGAGTGTATACTCCATGACTTGTATATGTATTTGAGTGTATACTCTATGACTTGTATTTGAATTCAAGATGTATTTGTATTCGAGTGTATACTCCATGACTTGTATTTGAATTCAAGATGTATTTGTATTTGAGTGTATACTCCATGACTTGTATATGTATTTGAGTGTATACTCTATGATTGTATTTGTATTTGAGTGTATACTCTATGACTTTGTATTTGTATACTTTGTGACTTCGTGTATACTTTATATTCATGTATATTCAAATGTATACTTTGTGGCTTATGTATTCAATTGTATTCGAGTATATACCATGTGACTTATGTGTATTTTAGTGTATTCAAGTGTCTACCTTGCGACTTGTGTGTATTCAAGTGCATGCTTTGCGGCTTATATGTATTCCCGTATATTCAAGTGTATACTCTGTGGCTTACATATATTCAAAATACATGCTTTGTGACTTGTGTATATACATGTATTCATGCGACTTATGTATTTGAGTGTATACTTTACATGTATTCATATAAATGTTTGGAGACTTCATGTACCCGTGTGTATACTTCATGTATTATTCGCATTTATGCTTCATGCTTCTTGTATATACTCTTTGTATTACATGTATTTGTGCCTCATATTTATATTTTACGTATGACCTGTATCTATGTGTTACTTCATGTGTCTTCATAATTGCTTATGCTTAAAGACTATGAAAATGTTAAAAATGTTGTCTGTCAAGTTGCTTAAGCTGCTTGGTTGCTTGCTTGAGCTACTTGTTTGTGTGCTTAAGCTACTTGTTTACTTGAGCTGGCTGCCTACTTGCTTGAGCTACTTGTTTGCTTTCTCGAGCTACTTGCCTATGTGTTTGAGCTACTTGCTTGCTTGCTTGAGCTATTTGTTTGCCTGCTTGAGCTACTTGCCTATGTGCTTGAGCTGGTTTTCTACTTTCTTGAGCTGGTTGCTCGCTTGCTTGAGCTACTTTCTTATGTGCTTGAGCCGGTTGCTTACTTGCTTGAGCTACTTGCCTACTTGGTTGAGCTTCTTGGTTGTTTGCTTTAATTTTTGATTTAGGTGGAACTCATCATTATGTTTACTCTATACTTAAAACCATGGAAATATTAAGGTTTTCTGCCACGATGCTTATGGGGATTGGGAGACATTAACAAATTACATTGTCTAAAACTGATACAATAATAAAGAGTTGTGACTATTTGTGACCCCCTCAAATTTTTGATACAAAAGGAGAACATTTCAACTCGAGAATCCAATTAAGAATAAAACCTTAGCTATCCTTGCAAGAGACTTAAATTAGGTGATGATGAGAAAGACTATGACCCCTTGTAACTAAGGGTGGTAACTCATTAACTACAAAGAGTGGTGACTCCTCCAAGAAAAGAATATAAGGATGAATCAATTCATTGGCATTCAATAAGCGTTCATCACTCATCAATCCCTCAAAGAATCAGGTAATCATCACTTGTGGAAAAATAAATAAATAAATAAAAACCAAACAATCAAAATATCGAAAGATTTTCCAAGACAAGTACGCAACTATATCCTCAATAAAGAGTAATTTGTACGATCAAGTCTTGTGTATTTAAATTTTTGTGATTGCTTGCGGACAAGCAATTTTGGGTGGGATGGACTGTCATGACCCTGGAATTGTAACACTAAAATATAAAGTATTGAAATACAGATGAATAAATAAAACCAATAACAAAATATATTAAAAATATAAAAAGAGATATTAGCAATTTAATATTATTATGATTACAAATTATCATAAGATAATATTATAATTATAATTATCGAATATAAATATTAATAGTACAAAAATAAATATTAACCATTTAACATTATTATAATTATAACTATTATAATAATATAAATTATATAGATAAAACATTGAAATAAAATAATAATATATTGATAAATTATTATAACTTAAAAATAATAATAATAAATAAAATAAATATAATTAAAAGACAAATCTGAAATAACATTATTATAATCGTAAGTATCATTATCAAAAACAAATATATTTGTTTATAAGTAACCAAACATAAACAAGGGGTGCCTTTAAAAACAACGATCACTAAAGTTAATCAAAAAATGAAACAGATTTAAGAGAAGTCACAATCTTCCCTGTGGATTGCACCTCTTCTCCAAAAAAGGGAAGATATAAAAGAACGTACAAGATGAAAGGAAGGAAAACAGGGTAAAATAAATAAAAAATACGGATGATATAAAAATAACGAACAAGTATTATATAGATCATCGCTGGCTGAAAGGAAAGGGAAGTCTACAAATCAAGCAAGATAATAATAACCGGCTGATCGATACATCATAGCTGGGTATGGATTACTCACAGTAAAGACCATCAAGTGATACATAGAACAAGAATAATATTTGATGCACTATATTAGGATATTGATGTTATTGCTGTAGATAATGTTGATATTTGATGCATCGTATTGTCTAGAATATTGCTATTCACATATTATTGTTGTAGTTAATACTAACATATGGGGCTTCGTATTATTTAGGATAGTATTACTATCATTACTGCTTGTCATATTAATATCTGATGCATCATGTTATTTATGATTTTATTATTATTATCATTTATTATGATTATGTTGATAATGTTATCTGATATTATATCATATATGGTATCATTATTATTGGTTATTACTGTTGCTATTATACTTATCTACTTCACTCGTGAATAGTAATCTATAATATTTTATTGAGATTATTTATTGATGTTTAGGGATGATATTCTTATGTTCTTATTGGTGTCAAGTACTCATTTACGTTATTTTGTGAGAATGAAGCATATGTGGTATTTATTAGATTGGAAAATACAATGTATATATATATTATTCTCGATTATCCAATAATGATGCTTGCAGCAATTATTGAGCCTTATAAACAATTATGATGCTTAATATAATTACGAATGATAGATTCTTATTTGTTAAGTACGCTAATGATATCTTTTGAGTGCAAAGAAACAAGAACAAATAAATCTTAGGGAGATACATCATCACATCAAAGATCAAGCTCAGAGAAATAAGTCTAAAAGAAGTCCAGTTAGTACGACGATCAGAGGTAAGTACCTTCAACCAACTGATATAATATTGAGGTCTGTATAATCGAATTCTAGTTCCTCCAATAGTGGGTTACAGTATAGTACCTAACTCATATCTTATTAGAATCAATATTAGTGAATGTTCTAATCTGTGATGTTTGTGAATTCAATAGGAAAGTGAATACTATTATGACTTGCTACTGTGAGAATAGACTCCGGGCCAAAATTCCCCTTCGCTAATGCTTGATGAGGATAGGGAGTGTGTGGAAGGGAAAGGCGGGTAAATCCATCCAAATGTTGGACGGAGCCCAAGATAGGTAACCAATCCTTGAGGGTGTCCAACTCGAGATGGTGCATGCGCCCTTTGCACAGTAAATCTACCATCCAAAAGAGGTTAGGAAAGAGGAAACAAGGCAAAGATCTATTCCAATCAGGAGTAATAAGTCATATTAGATTATGTTAGTTATACACTAGTTACTAATAATGCATTTCATTTATTTTATTCCATCAATCTTTCATTGCTCTTTATCAAACAATCTTTAAAAATCAAAATTTTAATTTGTGCATTTTATGTCTCTAATATTGGGACATTACAGAATTGATCTTCATATCCCGCATTCAAGAGTAGAAAGTAGAATCTCTATCCCTATCCTTTTAATTTCAGTACTTTCCCGGTTAGCTTAGGAAACCCGAGCATCATCGACAAATCATTTGTGTCCTACAAGCTCTTCTCTTTCGATCGAACAATTATGTAAAGCCCCTTGGAATAACCAGCAAATCACATCAAGCCAACTGAGACTATCCGCTGCATAAGGAACCTTGGAGTTGAATGCATGATCTTTTTGTCAATCAATTCAATTCTTTTTCAAAACACATAACTTCTTTGTAATCATGGAATGTTCAATTTCAAGAATGTATTCAAATGTGATAGTCAATATCAGAACCTTAAACCACAGGGAAAAAAAGTACATAAAGGAAGCTGCAAGACTAAATTGCATAATCATGATAACCAAAGAACCATAACACAGTATTTTTATGAGTGGAAAACCCTCATAGGGATAAAAAACCACTCGAGAAAATTGCCTCACTGATTTATTAAAATCCCACTGATTACAGAGCCTCACTGGCAAAGGAACCTCACTGGTTATAGCCTCACTGGCTTTTCAAGTTAGCAACTACCTCGCTAGCAAATAATCTTTTCACATCAAAATGATTCTAAAAAAAAAGGAGGACAAAGTATAATCTTTGTTTCATTACAAAGCATTTCATGATTGTCTCATTTTCATTTGAGACTCAAGAATCTATATATGTCTATGTATGCAAATACAACCAGCACTATGAAGTGCTTCACAATTTTCAAAATAGATTGTTCATCAAAGATTTCAACATAAAACAATAATGACTCTTTGCAGAGTATAAATCACATCTTCATTGAACCCCTTCACAGTAACCATGTCACTTATATATAAGCATCATAATAATCATAGTCTTTCAACAAACAATTGCCAATATGATGTTGCAAGGTGTGTGCCCTTGGTCTCCTTGTGTTGTGCAGCACAATGCTTGGGTTCGTGACATGGCTTAACCGCTTCCCATGGATTCATTAACTCTAACGGTTGTATCGGACATTAACAGGTCGATCTTTTGGTGCAACGACAAACATCTGTGCAACAATTGGTATAAGAGATTGGGTCACAGGTTTGAACCCCTCGCTTGCGCTTGGAGGGGGGGGACTGTTGCAAGGTGTGGGCCCTTGGTCTCCTTGTGTTGTGTAGTGCAGCACTCGGGTTCGTGACATGGCTTAACCACCTCCCATCGATTCATTAACTCTAGCAATTGCATCAGGCATTAACAGGTCGATCTTTTGGTGTAAAAACAACCATCTGTGCAACATATGATAGTTTACAACACTTGTCTTCATAACCGTGGTTTGATAACTATCATTAAGTGTCAATGTGGAGCAGCTTTGGTAAATGTTTAAACAACTGCTAAAACATGTAAACAACATTCATTGATACCCTTCGCAATTTTAATGCATTAAGCACAAAAATGCATGGATGTAAAGTCGGCATGCTGTCCTAAAGATAGGGTAATCAAACTATATACAATGAACAAATACACGCTTCAATGAAACCCCTGTCGACAATGCAAAAACATTTAGACCACTTTGAAGTTGAAACCCGAACAACATAAACCCTTGAAACATCAAGAAACCCCTTGTGAAAGTCGACTGTGATGCACAATAAACCCTTATTTCTAAGCATCGAAACATTATGCAACATACAAGTGTCGACTTCAAAACAAGAAACCGCTTTTAGATATTGCATACTTTGTAAAGAACAAACTAGGGTTAAATAAAGGAAGCGTGTTACCACTTTGAACTCAACTCAAGCTTTCAAATGAAGGTCAATATCACCTGGAGAAACTGAAATCACACATCCACTACCTGAAAACAACATTATGTAGCCGCCTTACCACCATGTCTCCATGCTACTCCATGCCCTAACACAACCAACACTTCTTCACAATGCACTGTCTTTGAGTTTAGTCGAAATGACTTTATGGTTATCATCGTGTCGTGAATTTTACATGATGATCAAAACATCAACACTTTGGTCAAAAATATTATTGCTTCTCCAAAGATAAACAACTCATTATTTCCTTTTTCACTTCAATAATGTAAACATTATTATACCCTTTGCAAATAAGGATCAAGGCATGATATGTTCCAACCATTTGTGCATAGTAATCAAATCACAATGTTTGACCTCTCAAATAATGTCCAACATAATGATGAGCACAAAAGCAACCTTGTAAAACATAGTTTGACATTTATGCCAAACATCACTGCCAATGCCAACAAGGGATCAACATATCCAACTTTACTATCCTTTTGAAGATGTACTTTATGCCTTTGGCCTATAACGATTTCCTCTTTCATCAAATCTTTCCTTTGACATCAATGACAATAAGACATCAATGTAAACTATCTAGTCCATGCCCCTTTGACATCAATGACAATATTTCCAACATAACGGAGGACTTAAAAGGTTAAAGCCTTAGATTTCAAGCCTACTTAGCTCAACAAGTTCAATTGACAAAGCTAGAATGATGTAACTGTGCTAAGAAGATCAAAAGATACCATAACTCCAAATGGCCAATGAAAAGACCAAAGTGTGCAGATGATCAAAACATCCTGTTAATGTAATGATTAAATTCTTCTTTCTGCAATTGTCAATCCTCACAGGTAAACATCATCTGTCGATTTCCATGTGTTTAAGTGAGGAAGGAGTGAGTATTAATATAAATGAGGGAGACACGTCCCATGAGCGGATGTGTCTCCACAAAGTGGAGACATGTCGGCTCAAGGGACATGTCTCTCTATTAAACTTAATACTTGTTTCAAATGTCGATCAAAGACTTTATCTGACCGATGCTACCTATTATCAACACTCCCTCTTAGCGAGGAGGATAAACTTCAAACAAGTATAAAGTGATGTCACCTAACTCGTGATATCAGAAGATATGGTATGCTTCTCAAAGTGTCAAGTCACATGACATTCTTCATAACACATTTTCATTATGCAAAACTCCCTCTTAGCTAGAGAAGATAACTTCCTATCAAGTAAACGTGATATCACCTAACTCGTGATATCAGAAGATATGGTATGCTTCTGAAAGTGTCAAGTCACATGGCATTCTTCATAACACATCTTCATTATTCAACACTCCCTCTTTAACTAGGGAGGATAACTTCCATCAAGTAAAAGTGATATCACCTAACTCGTGATATCAGAAGATATGGTATGCTTCTGAAAGTGTCAAGTCACATGACATTCTTCATAACACATCTTCATTATGGTATGTGCACTGACATCAAGTCACATGATGTCTACCATAATAATTCATGGCATATCCACGGATATAAAATTATCCACCATGATTATCTCTTAAGGATCACAATGATCTTCAAATGACATCAAGTCCCATGATGTCCATCAAAGTGTCCAAGAGATACTATCATGACATGTCCACAAATATCAAGTCGCATGATATCTATCATGATAGTTCAACATTGTAGAGTCGTCACTTTACAATGTTACATACAAGTGTTCATTATTAGAAAGATCATCACCTTTCAATAATGTGCACAGGGGGAGTAGGCGCATAAGGTCATGGAGTCACACACATGACAAAAAGGTTTACACATTAAACATCTTTATATATTAGTACAACTTATAAACAATTTGAATTTCAAACATAATATCAAATTACATACCAAGTTTCTTCCCGAAGAGTTCAACCTTAACTCTGGAGAGAGGTTTGTTGAGTATGTCTGTTGTTTGATCATTTGAACTAATATACTCCAGCTGGATTACATTCCTTTCTACCATGTCTCTTGCATAATGGTAGGGGATCTCAATATGCTTAGATCTATCATAGAATGTTGGTTTTACAGAGAGCTTAATGCAACTCTGATTATCACAATGAATGACAGTAAGTTTCAAGGATTCACCAAAGAGTCCCACAAGCAATTTTCCGGAGCCAAACTGCTTCTCTTGCCTCCATAGAGGCTGCAATGAATTCAGCTTCTGTCAAGCTTGTGCCACTTAAGACTGTTTTCTGCAGATCCAAGGGATCATAGCCGATCCTAAACTGAAGCAACATCCTGATGTGCTTTTCCAATTGGTTACATTCCCAGCCCAATCATATCCAATAGTGCTTTGAAGATATCTCAATACAATATATGTTTTACAGCCATAAGGTGAAATTCCTTTGGCTCACACATGAACTGGCTTAGACCATTCACTAGGACCTTCCATTTGTTGCTGGAGTGCTCTATTAACTGAGCTACTGGCCCCTTGTGACCAGCCCAACATTGGTCCGGGTGTGGCTTATTTCCAACACCCCCCCTTTAAGCGATACTGTGAGTGCTTGGGGCTCTTCTGAAGTTAGATCCTGGGACCTGTTGTCATGGAGTCTCTCAACATGACGCCTCATCTCAGTCTCAGAGATGAACAAGGGCTTTCACCTCATATCTCTCTATCTCAGAAAAATTATGCATTACAACAAGTGATGATGTAACTCCCTCTGAAGCTCTAAGTACTTGCATCAGCCTCTTGACCTCCTCATCCAAAATCATCTGCAATACTTGCTTTAGAGAAATGGTTTCCAACTCACACCTTTGTAGAGATTCAGGGCTGTTCTTTTCAACCTCTTCCCAGATCACTCTATTATGAATAGGTTTGCGGAGCTACCAATGTTAAATCCAGGTTGACTGATATGAGCAATTTTGATCTCAACTGCTGAAGAGGTACTTCAAGGATTTAGCATCTGGCCTTGCAACATTACAACCCTTACTTTTTCTCAGTAAGACATAGAGCTCCCTCTGAAGGTTTAATGCTTCCTTTTCAAAAAATATCTTCAGCCATTCACACAATCTCATGGTTGCAAGCAGTGTCTCTATTTTTCAACCTACAGGATGCATCAAGCTTTTCATGGAGGCAATCTCTTTATACTTCTTTATCCATCCTAAAAGCATTTAAAAAGAGATTATTAACAGTTCATGAAACTCATCTATCTCAAAAATACCATTACTAGAAGCATACATGATTGACCATCTCAAAATTATAGCAGAATCAATAGCTACATAACAATTCATCAACTATGCAATACTTATCTCAATGATATCAGAATCTCCTGAGTAACCCCAGATATTTAATCATTCATCTTCGTTGATTTTAGACATGTCTTTCTTCCATTTTCTCGGAGGAGCTAATCTGAGTATGACAAGAGACCATCTACACAGATTTCATTACGAAGTCAACATATAGATCCAAGCTTCTCTTGAGGCTCTATCACAGATAATGCATAAACAAAATTAGTCATAAGAGTCACACTCAGAAATTAGTATGAACAACTTGCAATGAATATTTCTTAATTCTAGTGAACACCACACGTAATCCAAGCAAGTGAAATCAGATTTGCACAACTCAGCAAACTGAATTTTAGCCTAGAAGGGTGAATGCAACCGAAGCAAACAAAATACTTATCTCTTTAAATATTCTGAATTATGCTAATCACTGTGCTCAATATGATTCGCTCCTTCTTGTGCTCAGATCAGTCCACAACCTTCTTTCTACAGGTTCACGGCTTGATTACAGGCCCACGTCAAAGACCATATTCAAGTTTATCGAAGCACTCTTTTTTTCAATTGCGACCCACCTAGAATTGCTATACAGGTGCAACAGGCTCTATGATGTTCAAATGATGAAACAACAAGGATGAGCCCCAACGCATCCTACAATGATGGATTTCACAATGGCAATAGAAACAACACTTCCAGCAACAAAGTCCGTCCAACATAGAAGTTACGATAGCAACATTGATATTTCCGGAATATAAGTCCAATATCCTGTAGCCGCTTCTTTAGTAAAGATCTCGTACATATATACACCCGTTACCGCCAGGAATCTTCCAGACTCCCATCTTAGTTCTAGCATTCGATGATCAGAACGAAACCCACTAAGGAACTTGCAACTATCATAGGATTCTCGTCTCCTTATATGTACCAATGAAACGCCAATATGATTAAAAGACATTGCTAGCGGAATGTTCAGTATTGAACGCGTGCCTTATTAAGTGGTCCAAACATTGCCAGCGGAATGTTCATTCTCTGAAATACACGTCTATTTCCACAAGTATAAAAGAGACGTCGGCGATCAGTCAATCGACTACCACATAAAATTCAAGAATTCCGCAAATGAGAAGATAGTCACAAGATTATTATTTTTATTATTTGAATGCCGCACATAGGCCATTGATAATTTACACCATAGAAACTTGGGTCTTGCCATCAGAAATTATAGACATTCCACCATAGTTAATAAACTGCGAAACTTAGCGAACAATGCAATGACTGGGTTTTCGTCTAGACACGACCTCCAGTCTCTGAGAGTTCCCGTTCCCAGACTCCTCAATATCAAAACTAAAAACAATATTCAATTTTCGCGCTGATTTTCAGACTTCCCCAATCGCTCCCATAGAGTTCGCGAAGGGCAATATCCATTACTCGTCGAAGTCCAAGAAACCATATTTCGATCAGCCATTTAGATCAAACAGACTGTGCGCATCCTCAGTTCTCGTATTCCTCACATACCCGGAGATCAAGAATTTAATCGAATCTTTCCAAACGTGGCTTTGATACCATGTTAATGTAATGATTAAATTCTTCTTTCTGCAACTGTCGATCCTCACAGGTAAACATCACTATCGATTTCCATGTGTTTAAGTGAGGAAGGAGTGAGTATTAATATAAATGAGGGAGACACGTCCCATGAGCGGATGAGCGGATGTGTCTCCACAAAGTGGAGACATGTTGGCTCAAGGGACATATCTCTCTATTAAACTTAATACTTGTTTCAAACGTCGATCAAAGACTTTATCTGACCGATGCTACCTATTATCAACACATCCAAAGAACAAGAACTTTTGGTTGCACAACACCTGAAATAGTGAACAAATGAAGTCTATAAGTTATGAGCAGTTGTCTCCAACATTTGACTCCTCCTTCAATGTATACATTACCTCTAAAGATGTCTACTAGCTCCGCGCCTCAGTGATTGTTTATTCTATTGTCTAGAAGACTACTTTTCTTTTAGGGGGGATGATGTTGATGGCATTAAATACATATTAGTTATGTGGTACTTTCAGTTAGTCGATGGGTATGGCTATGCCTCATCGGCTAATTGAATCAGTTTTGGTAGATGCCAACGGTTGGAATTCCTTAGCAAGAATCAACAATTTTACATAGTTCTTTTGTAGTCAGGAAAATGGACCATGCGTTGAGTTGTTCCCTTATTCTAGTTTTTTACAAGAGCATTGAATGAATAAAGAAAGCAATTGCCATATCATATGAAAAATCTCTTGAATTACTCTGTGATTCCAATATGAATCATTTATATTTATGAAATCGGTATACTATGCTTTAAATAGTTGTGTATGCATTTATCAAGTTAATAATTTGTGATTCTAAGATTTATTGTTGTTCTACACTTTTACAATTACAACCTAAGAATGTCATAATATATTAGTATAACTTCTCCAAACTTGTTTATGAAAACACTCCAACTCCTATAAACCCTGATTTTCTCATCAAAATTTAATGATACAACCATGAGTTCCTTCTAGATAGGGTCACTTTTTCTGTTATTACTTCTACTCGCCTCATTATCAAATAATAGGTTGACTATTGTCTAATGTACAAGTGATAACCTCTTGATTTTTGCTAAATAAACAATGTTGGTTACATTCAAGTGCCAAACAATTTTCCAATTGAAATGTGCCTAGTCTTTTCCCTATTTTTCATGTTTCAACACTTATGGACTTGGCTCTTATTAGTCCATTCTTCGAATATTTTTATACCTCTAATGATGTTACTACTTTCTATCAATTGTTTTATCTATGCTCTATTGTTGTTCTAGAGTGAAATTTTTTCTTGGTTTCTGTTGTGCATATTGATTCGATACCGTGGTAGAATAATTTGCTTGTAGTCCCTATATTGCATCTAGTAGGGGTTAGAGCTAATGGGGGAAACCATGCATCATTTGTGAATTCTGGGTGGACTTATAATTTTCTATCAAAAACATAAAGTCTTATAACTCCATATGATTATATAGTGAAATTAGGTGATATCCATAATGTTAGACACTGGAATGGTTATTCATCCATTATCCACCTTAAACCATAATCAAACTGCAATTTTGAAAATAGAGACCAAATCAACTGAAAATTGAAGTTTGAGTTGCAAATATACTTAGATGAAAGAAATTGAGAAGTCTCACGAAACTGGTACATCTGGAAGAATAAAATAATGTATTGAGAAAGACATTGAAACATTCCTAACTCTTAATATTAACAAACTCAACAGAACTAAAAAATTCAACGAAAATCAAGGAAAACTCTAAAAAGCCTTCAAGGAGAAAATAGCTATCAAAGAGTATGATCGTGATGATTATGATTTGTTAAATTCAGAACATGTAACAAACAAATCTATAATTTGTAACTGATAAAATAAATACATAGAAAAGGTGATAAATTTGTTATTAAAGATGCCTACTTTACTAAAGACAATAGAACATCTGCATTGTTTTACCTGGTTATAGTTAAAGTTCCAAAGCAAGACAGGATTTGGGAATTTTACTAGGGTTCTATAAATTATTAAATTCAGATTTCTATCTCATAATTGTTTTCTATTCAAAATAACTTCTAATTAGGTTAGGATATAATGTCTCAGGAGTTGGAGGTGATTTTTACACATGGAAGGAAACTGAAGCAATCATTCAAGTTGTCAAACTGCAGTTATCACACTATACTATAAACAAGGGTGTGGTTAGATAATAGAAACTAATTTGTTAAAAAAGAAAACTATTTATTGAAGGTCAATTTTTATCTTAGTAATACCTCCAAATAAAAATAAACTTGATCAAGATGAAAATCCATTCATGTGCTCCAGGATCTAAATTTTAAATGATTCATGGATTATAATGTGTTCATATAAGCCAACAACGATTTTAAGAAAACCATATTCTCCATGCAGCTTCTTTCACAATAAGTACTTTTTTTGAAAATACACATTAAAAATACTAAAATATTTAGTCATGAAGCCACCTGAAGAAAGGTCGCTCTATTGTTGTTGTTCTATCCAGACATTCAATTGAACCTCCAATATCACAAGTTATGTCAGCAACTCCCACAAGACGATTTGAAGCCAATTTCAAATCTCGCAATTGCTTGTTACTCAACAATCGGTGAAAACGTTTTTCCCAATACATGCAGTTGACTGCAACAAATGCACAGAAAATGTTACAATAGTTTAAATGAATTAATTTCTTTATGCTTTAACATTCATGTTTCAAATATTATACAGAAACAGGTGAATAAAGGTATATAAACTAGTAAATGGGAAGGTATTTGAAAAGAAAACCCCCAAATCTTACGAAATGGTGAAATCAGAAAATTTTGAAAATAAAAAAATTCAACAAATGAAAGAAAATACTTACAGAGTTTTCAACTCAATTATATGCATCAACTAGAGTGGTATCAATTAATTCAATTACACTATTTTCCAGAGGCAACCTATTACCTAATTACATAAGAAAATCATTGTTTACATTTACTACAGAATTCTCTTTTAGACTTGTGATTACATGCTTACTGATTACATATCCTGTGATTACATTGTTGAGGATTATTTCAGGCTCTTACCTAGCTACCATGTATACAACTTACCAAACTAAGTACAAAATGGACTAAGATACAATATAAAGCAGTACAAGTTATACAAATTATAGAGACTCATACTATAAGGCATTTTGAGAGATAGCAATTTATCATACCTATTACAGAGGCATAAGGAGCTATCTTTTCATGAAACACAGGGTAATAATGTTCTGGATGTGCATAGTAATCTTCCTGCAAAGAAGGTGAAAATTTACGATATATTAGTGTTAAGATTCATGTCCACACCATGATAAATTGCATATCTACTTGCTTCAATTTTAATTTGTAAAGGGAAAAATAATATTGAGAAAATCTATTCATCAAAAAAAAAATGTAATTGAAATAATCACTTAAATTTTATTAAGGACAAAGAAATCTTCAATTCTTATCAAAGAAGAGCATCACTAAAAATGAACAATAGGATGATTTTTCATACAAATTTTCATCAATAGAAAATTCACATGGCTTTGAACTAGGATAAATCTATTAGATCCATCCTGCACCAATATCATAAATGCAAATTTGGAACCATAGGAAATAAGTTGCCTGAAAGTAGGTCAGCTAGGATCTGATGTCAGATGAAAATTAAATTATATTAACATACTGAACACTAATCACATCACTTAAATAAAACTTCAGAGCATATCAGCATTCAATGTACTATTAATGATTTATTTCCTCAACCATATCCTTGAGATAACATATTATTTACATAAGCTAATCAAACAAGGTAAAAAGCATAGTATAAAAACTCAAATTTGACAATTACTCAACTAACCCAAAAAAATTAAAAAAACTCAAGACTCAACAATAACTTGGAAAATTTATTGAACACTAAAAATGCATTAATTTTCCCTCGTTAATGGGGTTGTGGGCATTGAGGCCTTGGCTAAATGAGACAAAACACACTGGAAACCCCCAAAGGAAGGTTGGATAAAATTGAATTTCGATGGGGCAAGGAAAACCCTGGCTTATCAGGGGTTGGTTGCATCTTGAGAGATCATAATGGAGTAATATTAAAAGAAAGTAGTTAGCCCCTCAAATTAGGAACAAATAACGAAGCAAAAATAATAGTAGTAAAATTTGGTCGAAGGCGACTCCATGATAACAATTAATGTGATTCGAAACCGCCAAATTCAAAATAGGAAATTGAACAACCATCTGGGGGAGTGCCCAAGGCTCCTCAATAGGTTTCAAGACTTCAAATTAATGCATATATTTCATGAAGAGAATTCAAAGGTGGACAATCTCACCAACAAAGTTGTCGATCTCCAGCAATCATGAGTTGGACGCAAAGTAAAAAGGAAGTGGCTTTCCCATGCAAGATGGCACGAGGCAATATGACATCACAGATAAGGTAGTGTGGACAGATGGTGAGATGGTACATTGTTTTACAAGATGGCGGATCCGCCATAGATTGCATAGGAGTTAATGATCACGGTGATGTGTGAGAGAATTGTGAAGGAAATTCTTCTCACGGCTTGTGAGTGGGAAGCAATCAGATAATTTCTCTAAATCACTCCCAATCTAGAAGGATGGGAATTCTACTAAAAATTTGGAGTGCTCGAGAAGGTGAGGGGATGGAAAGAGATTATAACATTTCGTTACATCTAACCTCTTCTAGGTCTTTTGGACACCTTTAGGTCTATCCAACCTTATAACCCTAGAAAGAGATTGTAACATTTCGTTACATCTAACCTCTTCCAAGTTTTCTGGACACTTTTAGGTCTATCCAGCCTTATAACCCTAGAAAGAGATTGTAACATTTTGTTATATCTAACCTCTTCCAGGTCTTCTGGACACCTTTAGGTTTATCCAGCCTTATAACCCTGGATAGAGATTGTAACATTTTGTTACATCTAACCTCTTCCAAGTCTTCTGGACACCTTTAGGTCTATCCAGCCTTATAACCCTGGAAAGAGATTGTAACATTTCGTTACATCTAACCTCTTTCAAGTCTTCTGGACACCTTTAGGTCTATCTAGCCTTATAACCCTGGAAAGAGATTGTAACATTCCATTACATCTAACCTCTTCCAAGTCTTCTGAACACCTTTAGATCTATCCAACCTTATAACCTTGGAAAGAGATTGTAACATTTCGTTACACCTAATCTTTTCCAAGTCTTCTGGACACCTTATTCTTAGGTCTATCCAACCTTATAACCTTGGAAAGAGATTGTAACATTTCATTACACCTAATCTCTTCCAAGTCTTCTAGACACCTTATTCTGCAAGGAAATGACTTATTAGCTTATATTGAAAACAAAAGAATTACATACAATAGTTAGTTTGTTTCTTGTTCTAGTCAAGAACTCTTAGGGGTTTTCCCTTCTTGACTTTGTTTATCTCTAAACGCTTTTATGGTTTCTTCTCTTTCCCATGTAGCATCTTCTTCAAGAAGTCCCTTCCACTTGATTAGAGATTTGCTAATGATCATGTTCCTCTATTTATTTTCTCTGGTGTTTAGGATAAATTATGGCTCTAAGATAAGTTGTACTTCATCGTCTAGGTAGCTCAAGCACACAAGCAAGTAACTCAAGCAAGCAAACAAGCAACTCAAACACATAGGCAAGTAGCTTAAGCACATAGGCAAGTAGCTCAAGTAGACAAGCAAGTAGCTCAAGCATGCAAGCAAGTAGCTCCAGCAAGTATGCAACTAGTTCAAGTAGACAGGTAGGCAGCTCAAGCACGCAAGCAACCAGCTCAAGCATGCGAGTAATCAGCTCAAGCAAGTAGGTAAGTAGCTTAAGTAGACAAGCAAGTAGCTCAAGCATACAAGCAACCAGCTCAAGCAAGTAGTCAACCAACTCAAGCATGTAAGCAAGTAGCTCAAGCAACCAACCAACCAACTCAAGCAAGTAGGCAAGTAGCTCAAGCAAGCAAGCAACTAGCTCAAGCAAGTAGGAAGCCAACTCAAGCAAGCAAGCAGCCAGCACAAGCAAGTAGGCAAGTAGATTAAGCAAGTAGGCAACCAACTCAAGCACACATAGGATGGTAGGAAAGATGCTCTGATACCACTGTAATGCCCCCTCTTGGGAATGCCCTAAATTTTCTCTAAATCCTTAATTTCAAAATGAAAATGAGTTAGAGAATACTTTTCTCCTGATTGAAGTCTTGATTGAAGTCTTCCATTCCCAATTGATTTGATCTTCAAACTTAGAAGATCTCGTTAGTGTTGATCAAGCGGATAAGAATCTACTATCCATACTTATTTAAAATATCATAATTATCTATAAGACTTAATAATTACTGCAAGCATCATTATTGTACAAATATATATATACAATTACATACAATAATGTCAATGGAGCAAAACATATTAACAATGTTATAAGATAACTAGTAACATGCATGATTCATTATTCCCAATGTCATCAATAAAAATAGATAACATTAAATAAATAACATCATGTATGAATTATTATTTAAATCCATGATGTATTATTATTCAAATGTACATACATTTATCTAAATACTTACCTCTTTTTACTGGTCAATTCTGCAGATTCCCTATATTCAAAATAAACTATGATTATTATATTAATTAAACATGGATCAGAATTACCACTGTTGCTGACTGTTTATTCCTTTTGTCCTTATTCCCAATCATTCGATAACGGTTTGCTGTTCTCTTTTTGTGATCAGATTTTCATGAGAATATTATTCTCCATCAGTATATATTCCTTTTTCATTCCCCCCCTCTCCTTCTTTCCTAACCTCATCTTATACCCTCTACGTTGGAGAAAGAGATGCGATTTCATAAGGATCATGCCTTTTTGTTTGGGAGGGACGTGACTCTTGTTTTGATCGCTGCCTTCCAAACAGCGATTACCCTTTTGATGTGTTGCTGCATATGCTTGCAGCATTTAGTAAACTTTGAATGTTTCTATTTAATATATTTTAATTATTATTTATATTGGTTTTGTATGTTATTCAATATATTTATATTTTATATGCTATTATTTATGTGCCTTTGTCATCTTTATCTATATTTGCTGTGGTGTAAATTTTATATTTTATATTTTATGTTTCTTTAAGATATATTTATTATTATTTTATATCTCTTCTTTTTTAATTTAATATTCATTTTATTTTACATTGTTAATATATATATATTTTGCTATTTATTTATTTTATATTTTATATTTATATTTGTTTATTTATTTCATACTTTATATTTGTGTATTTTATATTAATTTTATCATCTATTATGATTACATTATTTAAATTGTTTTATATTATAGTATTTATAATATTGCATTTGATAATTTAATTATAGTATTATCTTGTGAGAATTATAATTAAATTACTAATATTTAGAATTTTAATATGTATTTTATTTTTATCTTATTTACTTATTATAATGCTCATTATGTTACGTTTTCGGGGACATGACAGTAATCAACTTATTGCATATTTATTCTATTGTTATTTTGCTAAGTTACTAATTCGTTTTTGGATTCGGGTACGAGTACGTGAATTTGGTACGGGATTCGGCAAAATAAAATTGGGGTTGGGTACAGCTTGGATTCGGCAATACAAAAAACATATAAAAATCAGAAATATATACATATTTGCAGCAATAATTGAGTTTAGAATACACCACCATATTAATAGTCTAATAACATAGCAAAAATACATCACCACTTTCATAGTCAAAAATTAAAATATTAGTGATACTCAAAAGTTGAATGTCATGATATGAAATTATAAATTAAAGTTCAAACATAAAATGTCAAGTGTTTACAATCAGCTATTATTGATCAGTGATCAATCTGAATCATATGGGTCATCAAAAAAAGCAGCATCATCAGCATCATTAGATGATACATTTTGTGTAGAACCACAAACAGCATTAGTGGCACTCGCACAAGCACTGCCACTAGCACTCTCATACTCAATAGCTGCTTTAGGCTCATAGTCATCATCAATATCAAGTGCAGCTAAGTGACTTGTGGAAGCATCCAAGTCAAGCTGCTTTGGCTCAATATCCCACCTCCTTGTGTCTCCTTCTTTGTAGGAACTTTGCTTGTGTGTAAGGAGGCGCAAGTTTGAATGCACATACACCAAGTCCTCTGCCTTTTTTGAATGTAGCCTATTGTGTCTTATTGAGTGGATGAAGGAGTATGTGCTCCAATTCCTCTCAGAAGTCGATGAACTAGCAACCTATTAAGACCAAATTAAATAGTTAAGAGTTACAAAATTAATAAAAATTAAAATTACAAAATATAAAACTTACTTGGGATAAAATTTTAATTGCAATAGGTTGGAGGTGCATGTATTCTTGCCCATGGAAGTACCACCAACTATGAGCATCCACCCTGGCCTTGTCTCGAAGAGCATCCATATTCTGATCAACAGTACCGGAGCATGCAAAAGCCATGAATTCAGCCCTCACTCGATCACTTTGGTCACGATCACTGAAGATTCTACGAAGTGCTGCCTTGTACCCTTGAGCCACTTCAACATCCCTATATGGAGCAACTCTTGATGAAGCAGAAAGTATCTCAGGACTATAATATTTGGGACTCAATGCAAAAGCGAGAAGATGCAATGGAGTGGTCATTTTTGTTCCTCTATCAACCATGATTTCCTGTAGCTCTTTGAAGAATTTTTCTTCAGGATCTTCCTCTTTTGCATTGATGATGGTTTTCATATTCTCAATCATTGAGTCAATACCATCATATACTTCTCCCAAACAAAGTCTATCCATGTCTGTGTAACGGATCATGCTCAATATAGGCTCAGTGAAACTAACCAGGTACCCAACACGATCCCACCAACTATCATCTAGGATCCTTTGCTTGACCCTATTTGCCCTTTCACTGCTAGATTGCCTCCATATGGACCAATTAGGGCTGATTACCATGGTACAAAGTGCCTCACGGACCTTTATAAGTCGCCTCAACACAATTATGTTGGAGGCAAAATGGGTCTCAGCAACCTATTTGGAAATCAAAATTAAAATTAAAATATAATTTAAATTTATAAATACTTTACAAAATCAAAATTTAAAATCAAATGAAAATTTAAAATTTAAAAATATTGAGAATTAACTTACCTTCAACAATTCCAATTTTGAGAATTGTCTGAATATTCCTTGTGTCATATGGTGGTTGGTGACAAACATTTGGATGTCTTCGCCCTCAGCATACAACTGTTTGATCCACTCAATTTTGGATCCAATTTTTTGTAGCATTAGATTGAGGGAGTGGACAGCACAAGGTGTCCAAAAAATGTGGGGATACTTCTCCTCAATCAATAAACCTGCAGCCCTACAATTTTTGGCATTGTCAGTTACAACTTGCACAACATTTTGATGGCCCACTTCTTCAATAGCTTGGCAAAGGATGTTAGCAATAAATGGACCATCTTTCACCTGTCCTTCACAATCCACTGCTCTCAAAAACATTGCCCCTTTAGGGGACACGCAATAACATTGATCAATGGGCGATTTTTCGCATCTTTCCATCCATCAGAAACGATGGTCACCCCTGTTTCGATCCATGAATCCCTTATGGGCTTCAATGAGTCTGCTACATGTTTCACCTCTTTCTCCAATAAGGTGCAACATACCTTCTCAAAACCTGGGCCCTTATACCCCTTTGGAGCCTCATTAATAGATTTCACCATTTTTTGCCAATATGGTGAACGAACAACGTTGAATGCCAATCCATTGGCATAGACACATCTTGCTATGTCTTGATCAGCAATATCTCTTGCCTCATTCTGAAATGAAGCTTCCAACGGTCCCTTAGATCTTTTATTTGATGAGGGCACGGTTTGCTGTTGAGGGATGTTCATAAATGGATGGCTTTGTGTAGGCGGAATATAAGTAGGTGGTGGTGTAGGGGGTTTCATGGATCAAGATCCTTTCCTCAAAGGATGGCTTGTTTTAAGACTATTATTAGCTGTATGCTCCGATTTTTCTTGCTCAGCAATATATTTCAACACTACATCATCTGGAAGGCCTTTGCCATCACCAGAAGGAGGTCCTAGACAAGGTTTGATGCCATTATCAGGGATCTTACACAAGTGGGCTCTCACTCGACTGTATGAGCTCGTATATTGAACTTTGCAATGACTACAAATCCAAATAAATACTCCACCACCTGGACATTGTTGAACCATTTCTACATATTTCCAAAGGGGAGAGGTTGCATTTATTTTGAAACGAGATTGGCTTGAGGAAGAACTGGATGCCATTGTAATACCTAAGGCACAACAAATTGAAATAATTTTGGTATTGAAATTTGAAACTAAAAAACTTAAAAGAATGAGAACAATCAACAAAACAAAATAGTTCATTTGTTAAAAAAAATGTAAGAAAAAAATAAAAAACTTCAAAGAAACCTACCTGTTTTGAACAAATCTTGCTCTACAATCTTCTTGGCAATGAACGGACACTTGCAAGTGCTTAGGAATAGCACAACAATCAACTTTGAACAACCAACGATCAGCCTTCAAGTCTATTCAAGCTTGTGCAAGCAAGAGAGAAAGTTCAGCAATGGAGGCAAAAAAACTTGTTTTTCATTCACAAATTGTTAAATGAGATTGTTTTTACCTATTTAGTGTGTTTGGAGGGACTAATTAGGGTTGCAATGATTATGAAAATATTAAAAAGTCAACATTCGGTCAAAATAATGAATAAAAGTTGCAAAAAAAATGCCTTTTTTCCGCGGACTAGGCGTTTTCATGCTTGGATTCGTCGCGGATTCGCCTTGGATTCGTTTTGCCGAATCCTGGACGAATCCACAGGCGCCCGGCGAATCCAGCTCGAATCCGCAGGCGAAAAGGCAAATCTGAGGCATACCGTACCCGAATCCCGTACCTGGTACGTATCGAATCATATTCAGGGCCGTTTTTAGGCAAATCAGTAACTTAGTTATTTTGTCAAATATTTGCAAAAATTAAAAAAAAAATAAAAAGATTAGTGCTGGGATATTTCAGAAGTCTCCAAGTTGAAAGCCCTCTAAATAACATCTTATAAGGATAGAGGATCAAAATCTTTGACTAAACCCCTAAGAGGTTCAAATAAGCCTTCTGTGAAAAGCATAGTCAGCCTCCTCTTAGTGATGACAAGAAGCATTATGGAAATTTTCTGAAAAGTCAGCAACATAACTCTCCATAGTTTTGTATTGCACTTTGGAGTCTTTTCTATCAAATCTTTCAATCAAGCTTCTTTTGAATTTTTCATAGAAATCTATAAGGTTGTGTCCTTGTGTAATCAACCTATGGTACCACCATTCATGTGCTACACCTTCAAGGTGAAGAGTAGCAAACTTGATGGCTTCATCTTCTAACATTGGCCTATGTGACAAGTAAGTGTCCAACTTTTGTATCCAAGCATGAACTGTACACTTGTTGGATCCATCAAAGGTGGAAATTGTCAAATTTCCCCAAAGCATATTGAAAATCCCTCTAATTAGCTTGTGGCATTAGTTAGGTTTCTGGATCATTACATGACTTCTTCAAATTCATGAAATTTATGAGTGGCATCTCATTTCGAATTTCAGCTAGAAGATTTCTATATTCTGAATAGCAAACAATGATGTCATCTTTCACCCAATTTTAAGCCCTTATTTTAGGAAATTCTTCCTTCCTACGAAAGAAAAATGGTTGGAAAGGTCTCATAATGGCTCTTTGAGTGTTGTTGACTGTTAATCTGATTTTTGACCTCTAAATTGTTCCCTTCACCATTCTAGTTTTTAGGCACATTTATATTATTTTGCATGGTATGAAGCAACTGCATATTTGTGAGTAGCACTTGTCCTTGGACAAGTTTGTTGTATCGAGCTTTAGCTAAATCATCATTTGTCATAGTTATCTTCTCTCTATCTACCATATGTAACTCGTTTGTCACAATCTTTGTATTTTGTTATTCTTCCCTTGGTTGATATATACCTTTCTTTTTCTCTCTATGATAATAATATAACTCTGCCACTTCTATGCATGTGGAATAATTGTATGAAAATGATTAGCATCTAAAAACAAGCTAGCAAGACTACTAGTTCTAGCACCACTATAATGTCTCTAGAAGAACGTTAGCTCAAATTCATTAATTTTTTTTGCAATCACTTAAATGCTAGCTCTTTTTGATAACCAAGTTCCCAACGTGGGCAAAGTGAAAGCATACAAAGATTAAAACAAGGACAATGAGATTAAATAGAAAGATATTGGTGGCTAGTTGACTAAATTGCATTGGAAACAAAGTCATAGAATTGATCATGCCAAAATGGCAAATAGTGATATCCAAATTCCAACCAAGACAAACTATCTAAATATATGTGGAAATGTGTCAATGCTAAAATGGTAGACAATATCACCAAAATCTAATACACACAAAGTTAGCAAATAGAATATTGAAAATAAAATAGATCTAGTGGATAAACCTATGGTGTATAAAAAATTAACTCTTACAAAGGAATACAAAGGTTCCTCGAGAGTAAATCTTATACCTTACACTCGAATGAATTATCTATTCTTAAATATATCAATTATCATTTTTATTACAAATGAAATCTATAGCTAAACAATAAATTACAAATTTATGATATCAAATACTCTACTATAACAAGCTAGTGAAAATACCCCTATTAATGGGGTGTCTAGTGTTCAGACTAAGGTGACCAGGAGAGCTAGCACTATCTGGGAACCCCTCAATGAGGGTTGGTTGAAGCTAAATTTTGACAACGCCTCAAGAGGAAACCCAAGCCCATCAGAAGCAAGATGCATCTTTAGAAATAGTCAATGGGAAACAATAAAAGAGTTGAAAGTTCACCTCCTGGATGGAACCAATAATATGGCAGAAATCTATGCACTTTGACATGGCCTAGAAGCTGCCATCAAAGGAAATATAAAAAAATTGGCCATAGAGGGTGATTCCCAAATAATTATAAATGCCTTGTCCAAGCGAAAATTGGTTAATTTGAAGTTATATAATTTTTGTCGAAATGCCTAGACTATCTAGATAGGCTAGAGGAGTACAAGTTCGACCACATCTTCAAAGATGGAAATAAAGAGGCAGATTCCCTAGCAAACTTGGTGATTGACGACACCACAATTGGAAATGATGTCAAGATTACTTTGTTGTACCCAAACCTAACTTTTTGCTTCATTAAGGCATTTTGCTTAAAATAGTCAAAATAACAAATTTGTTTGAAGTTGGAAATTTGGAAAAGTGGAAATTTGCATGTCATGCATGAGGGTCAAGAACTCAACATTTTCAAAATTTGACGATCTGCGTCTATTCAGAATGAAATTATCTTCAAAACCTAGATTTCAAATTTTTAGTTTTAGGTTTTCCTAATTTTGAGGAAAAATTAGGGTTTCCTAAATTTTAGGGTTTCTTTTCCTAAACTTTAGGGTTTTTAGGGTTTGTTTGAAACAGATGCCCATAAAGTTTCTTTTTCAAAAAAACCCTAAAAATGGGGAAAAAGCCTAAAAATAGCCCAAAACCCTAAAAAATAGAACTTGCCAGAATTGACTGAAAATTATTTTGATTGGCTTATTTCACATCACAATCACAGTGGTGAATTCAGAATCAAGAAAAAGTCAGTTTACGCCTGGTGGGTATATTTCACTTTTTTGGGACCAAAGTTAGGACCTCCAAGGTCGTCAATGGCAGTTGGCCAGTACCAGGTGTCAAAAGCTAAGCCTAGAACTCATCGTGGAAGATTCTATGGTGAAAGATGCTGAAAAAGATGCTTTGCAATGGAGGGGATTTTAAAATAGTGAAATTTGTAAAAAATATTTTGTCTGGAAACACTTCACTTTGCAACGTGGAAGATACTTGTGCAATCAACATGCAAGTCAACTTTGCAGTGTCTATACACATAAAAATGGTGAAATACAGTCATACATTCGTGTCGACGGCAATGAGGCTTCAACGCAATCAACTTAGCAGACAGCACGGTGATCGCGAGAAGCGAAAATGGTGAAAATCATCTAGAAACTACTAAGTCTGGTGACATTTGTGCCCTTGTAAGCCAAGGGCGCCCTTCAATTTGAAGGCCTAAATGCAGTTATCAGTGGTTGCAAATATATTCATTCTCTCTGGAATTCTATCAACTTTCCAACAAGTCATCAAGCGAATCCATCCGATTTGCGAAACTCGGACAATTGAAGGCAGAAGCAAAAGTTACGGAGGTTTTACATGTCGGAGATGACAATCAAATTTCAGAATATGCGCCCTTGCAGCTTAGGGGCGCCCTTGAATTAGACCTATCCAATGATAGAATTTGCAAAATCCATTTCCGAGGGATCTCTTCAGATTCAGCCCGGCTTCGCGATGCATCCGTTCGCAAGACTGTAAGAAATACTGAGCAACCATGGCAGATGATACTGCGAGCACATAAAACAGAGGGAAAATAAAAGTCAAAATATCGAACTGTACCTCTATAGGCCAGGGGTGCCTAGCCTTTTGGCCAGCTAGTTGAGGTTTTGGTAGTTGTCATCTTCACAAGATCTATGCAGAATCTTCCTAGCTACGCAGTGAATCCAACTATCAGCCCTCGAGATCCGTCAAACGCCTGCAGATGAAGAATCAGTGGAAAGTACTGAAGGATAAAAACAAGCAGAAAAATGGCTAAGTATGGAAAATTGCACACCTTTCTTGAGAAAGGCGCCCTTCTACTGGAGGTCTTAGAAGCTGTTTTTTGGCTTCATCACTCCCAAGAACATCTCTTCCAAGTTGTTCTATCTCCGCGATGAAATCGTCAGCATGCGCATCAGAGCAATCCAGCTCCCGACAACGAGGGTCAAAGTGGAGCATTCTGTTGATAGCAAAATCATTCTCAAAAGCCAAAATAGCCACTGCAAGCCAGGCACACCCTTACATTTGAGGATCTTAATCCAACTTTCAGGTGTTGCACATAAATCATCATTTGCAGAATTCTTCCAGCTACACGATGGATCCAGCATCCAGTCAACGGGAATCATCAGTCACCGACAGTAACAGATTGAAGCATGGAGAGACAAAATTGGAAAAATGGCTAAATCTGGTGTCATATGCACCCTTTTGGGAAAAGGCGCCCTAGTTTTTGAGGCATCAAACTCAGTTTTTAGCACTTGCAACTCCCAGCAACATGTTTGTCAGATTTGTTCTGGCTACATGATGAATCCATTAGCACAATTTTAGGATCAACCGAGCATCCAAAATTCAAGATCGAAAATAGGCTCTAGTGTTTGCAAGTTGAAATTTTCAAGAAATTGGCTAAGTCTGAAGGTGACGCCTAAAAGTCAAACTTTGACTTTTGAACTTGAGCAAAGTGACGCCCTATAAAGATGGAGGTTGAGAACTCAAGTTAAAATAATGGTAAATCTTCAGTTGAACTTCTCAAGTTGACTTCAGCTGTACTTAATTTTTGCTTACAATTGGTGAATTTATTTTTGCATGCACAGTTTACTGAAGTGCATGGAGGTGGCACCCATTTTAGGGCTAATTTCTCATTTAGTTAATTCAAAGGAGGTCCAGTCAGATTATGGCATCCCATTTGCATACAAAATTGGTGTTTTATTCTTTAAATATGCATTTGGGCATCCATTATTTTCAAAACAGGTGGAAGCAAACACAGTTTTCTTCATGCAAGCAAGATCTAAAGGTGCCATAGTAAGAATTTTTCAGAGTTCTTTGTATCATAGGTCCAGATTGTTCAGCAGGATATTGTTGCATGCTTCATTTTTCTGACAAGTTTTTGACAGCTTTCATCAGATCAAGGCAAGAAGGCGAATTTGTTGAGGCAGATTAAAACTTCTATTTTCTCACCTCATAATTCTTCTATCCTTGTCTTAGGTTTTCTTTTGCATGTCAAAGAAGGAGGCGTCTTTTTCAATATCAAATCATCTGGGTTTGCTTAGAAAAATTTTCTGTACAAAACCCATGTGCTAGAATTTTTCAAGAAAGATTACCTCGTAGCTTTAATTTTTGAAGCTTTGCTTTTTTTCCGGAAATTCCTTTGCATGGTTGAGAAAAAGTCATAATTTTGAAAACGAAGAATATGGGTGTGATCAGTTGAGTGGCGGATATAAAACCCATATGTCAGAATTTTTCGTTAGAAAAAGTTTCTGAAGCCCAATTTTTCATGCATTTTCTATTCCGAAAAGTCTTTGCATGTCAAGCAAAATAGCATTTTTTCGAATTTCTGACGTTGTGGGTTGTCTTAGAATTTCATTCTCTACAAAACCCACGTCTCAAAATTTTTTGTGAAAATTGCCCCTCGATATGCTATTTTTAGCCTCATCAGGGGATATTTTAGCTTTCCAGAAAAGTTGTTAGAATATAGTCGTGTTCACAGTCAATAGGCGATTTTTTCAGATGCAATTCACCCAAACTGAATTCAAGACCAAATTGTTCTTAATTCATGATTTCATCAGAACGACCGACACAGATTTGAATCAAGTGTATCCAGAATTTGACTTAAATGCCTCAGAGATTGATCAAATCCCACTTCAGAACCTCAAGGAATTTGGATTGCTAGAAGCGGCTTCTCTTCCCATCATAGCATAGTGTATAGAGTTCATCATGCCTTGTGTAAAGTGTTATAACTCTGCTACACGAGAAATTCAATCAGTGGATGGGCAGATGATATGCAATCTCAAGCCCAAGGACGTTGAGAGGTGTTTCGATATTCCTCTCAATCCGAACAATATGGTCATTTCTATGGACAGGTGTAGAAGGGCGTTTGATGCTGATAAGGAAAAGTGTCAAGGAAGGATGGCAGATAGATGGCTCAAACAAAGAAGGAATAGTTTGCCAAAGCATGTAGGTCGAGGAGAGTTCAAAGATCAATACGCGGTTATGATCACCCTTCTTAACCGTGTCACCGATCAAGTAGATGCTCACAAATTCCAGCCTTGGATGTATTACGTCATGGCTCAGATCATCAACAAAAGAGAGCACTACGACTGGGCATATTTGATCAACGATGTTTCTCGACAAACAATTGACCAACTTCTTGGTTGCTCACGAGTTTCACATGTGCTCATACCTTGTATATTTGGTTGCTTTCCAAGGCCAGTTTAAAGGATTGAATATTGAGGGGATTCTAACTGTACAAAAGGTTCATCAATACTACTCATAGCTTGAGTTCACACAGTCCGAGCGACACTTCAAGCGAGTGCAAGAGGCTTTCTTAATGTACACCGTGAGAAATCTTGATCGAGTGCTACACATGCGCATTTCAACAAAAGTTAGGTCAGCAATGATTGAATGGGTGGATTGGTTCATCCAATTCCCTACATTCACCTACATCCGTGTGTATGGCTACTCAGGTCACCCTGCTATGTTACCCCGTTATCGTTCGGATAAGGTGGTTTTCATGGAATTTATAAGGCAGTTGTACACGGTCCACTCCCATTTGCGCAACAAATGCAAGCAGGCTGCCAATTTTCCATTACAAATGGGAATTTACAGGTGCAAGATAGCGATTGAGGCTAAGGCCATGGGTAATGAAATGGAGAGACTTAATCTTAAGTTTCTCGTTGAGAGACGCTCATATTACCCTTGGGGTTACTATTCAACATGCCTTGGCAGTCGTTCTTCTCACAAGCCTTCTATAGAGGACTATTGGTACAACTACGAGGATGAGTTTGAGGTGCGAAGACGCAACTATGGCACATTCACTCTCTCACAAATTTCTAATTTCTTGTCAGAAAATGCAAGAGGGTTGTCTGATGATAATGGGAATGTTACACTTCCTCAATACTTTCGGGATCAAGTTGACTCGCAGCCTCTTCCAACAGTTGATTGGCACGCCAAAGAGTGCACATTTGTAAATGAAAGAACAAGTAAAGTTGTTAGAAATAGAATGCTTTACTTGGACAACAAAAGAATGAGAAAGGCATCCATGCCTAACACAGAGCTGCCATCACTAGTCACTTCACTACCTTCCACATTGAAGTCAAGGCCTAGACAGAAAGCAAGGAGTAATCCTCCTAAAGAAAACAGGTCGTCAAGAAATGGAAAAGGAAAAGCATTAGTTGCTGATTTGGACCAGCAAGAACACCATATGGAGATATGTAATGTCCCCTTTTCTAGCTCTCATTGTATGATGTTGTCGTTAGCCTATTTCTCCTTGGTTTTGTAGGCTAACCAAGGCTTTTAAAGAATCCTGAGGATTTTTGGCCTAGGCAATTTTCGTTGTAGGTCAATCCGGGGCGTCTGGAGGCAGTTGTGGTATACTTACTATCTTTAGTAAGTCATTAATGCTATTAATAGTAATTCATCAGGCGAGGCCGTGGTCTCTAGTGACATTGTCTTTTCAATGGAAAATGGGTTATAATTGTCAGATGATTTCAGCTCCATTGGTTTAATTCATCTCCGCATTAATAAAGTTTAAATTATAAAGTTAAATTCAATTATTTAACTTTATTAATGTGAGTCTAAAGTTAAGTGGGGAAATGAATAGTAAAAGGGGCCCCTTATTTTAAAATACATGAGACATCAAAAAGGCAAAAAAGGAAGTTTATGTTTTATCCCACATTGGTTAAAAGTATGAAGGAGCTCTTATGAGAAGCTTATAAAAAGTGTTGCAAGGGCTCACTTTCAGCATGATTGGTTTATGCTTGATTATTATGTTATCTTGGAGAATTCTAGGAAGCTTTGGCTTTCAGCAGCTTTGAGGAGAGAAACCCTCAAGCTTGGAGGCAGTGGACGAAAACCCATTGTCTGTTGGAGATATTACTCAGGTGTCTCACTTTGTGCTACAAATTCATACTTTTGGTTATCCAAATTGACTGTAAGTGCTATGGCTACGATTGGATATTTCTATTGTATTTTCCACTGAAGATTTTAAGGAAATATTCATATTTAATTTCAAATCTTTATTTTAGTCCGATGCTAGATGATTTTTAGTTTAATCTGATGGATAAATAGAAATCAATTTGCATGCAAATTGTTTGTTACATTTTCTGTGGAAGATTTGCGAAAAAATTAGGGCAAAAATCCATAGGGTATCTTACAGTGGTATCAAAGCTAAAAATTATGCCAGCCTGTGAGGTTCTTATGAGTAACAAAGGCAGATTTGCAGAAGTTTGAGGACAAAATTGGAGGTATTGTATGAAAGAGTTTTTCTTAGCTGAATTGCCTTGGCAAAATTTAATGGCCATTGGCCAAATTTTGCATATATAGAGGAATTCGATTTTGGGAGAAGCACTACATTATGATCATTGGCATCCGAATTGAAGAAGGATATCAATTGGCATATTAAAATCGATTTTAATAAAAGTTGTGGTTTCTATTCTGGCGCAATTGGGTTATATATGGGACATAATATAATTGTCTCCGAAGCAGAAAGACATATTGGAAGGACCTGCAAAAGAGACAAAAGTTGTTAGTGTCAGATAAAGTCAAAAATCAAATAAAAGGAGAATCGCTTTTCATTCTAAGAAATCGGGAGCTGCCTGCTTGGTTACTAGATTATATTCAATTTTGTGAAGCTTGGATAAAGACAAACTCAAATCTTTGTAGCTAACACGATGCCACGTGTATTGGACGGCACAAGACAAATTCTTTTGAAGACATTGGCAAATAGGAAAAGCAAATAAAGTGACTGAATTATAAGAAGAGATTGATTACAAGAGGAGGACGAATTAAATGGTGCATTTGAAAATCGTGACTCGGCAAAGGAGTTTGACGTCTTTGATAAAGACAAAAATAGATGGAGAAAAAATTATATCAAATGTACTGAGGATGAAAAGGTGAAGGCAACTCGATTTCTCTTGTCGGATCCTGCTTAGTTGGTTACTTTCTATTTGAATCCGATACCAAGAGGAGTTTAGTCGATGCATAGCTACTGGGGGACGTCTTTAATAATAAAGACAAAATTCTTAAGGATATTGCACCTTCATGAAAGTATCAGGCCAAGATATAATTTCAGGTGTCATCAAAACTGAGGCACAGGAGTCTAGAAATTGATATCTATCATTCTGCCGCCAAGAGGAAGGAGACGTCAGCTACAGGAGCAATCGATTGAATTTAATCTGCTACATTTTCATCATTCTGATTGGCGTCTAACCCAGGTTCTTCATATTTTGTATCATTTGCTTTTCATAGTGGCTGGACTGTTAGCAGTAAATCAGTATATAATTGTAGTTTTCTTTAAAAGCATCTTCATTCACTGCTGGTCTATTACAGCAGTTTGTAACCATTTAGATATCTCAGTATCGTTGCATTTCAGTCACTGGGTGCATTCCACAATACTCTGACCTGATTTGTAATAAGTAGAATTTCAGTCAATACTAGTGCAATTGGAGGTTGTATAACAAGTGTTTGCTAAAATGCCAACTTACTGCAGCTATGCATTTGATTAGTTACACTTCATTACATGCATCCTATGATCTTAAGAAATAAAAAAAACATGGCATTGGCGTATATCTTTTCATTGGCAAGTTAGTTAATGCATCACAGAAGGAAAACATCAAACTGAAAACAAATACCAACTGAACATGCTTGGCAAGCAAAGTGTTTGACGAAATGTCCAAGTGATGAAAGTTAAATTTAGAGCAGAATCAACAAGGTACTTTACAGAGGTAAGACAATGGCAGATCTGAAAAGTGTCCTTTTCTCAAAAGAATTCAATGAAACATTCAATGGTGAAAGGCTAAGGGACTTACAGAAAGAAAAAGAAATAGGAAATTGGCTCTATGTAATTGGATTACAATTGAAGTCCATGAAATTTCCTAATGATGTTCTCTCAAAGTTGGAGGAATTAGACACATATTTGTCCAAAGTAGACCAGGTAGATTGGAGGCTTCTGAATTAGGCTTTGCAACCCTCAATGCTCACTTTAGTCTAGCACAAGTTTATGGAACATCCTTGTAAAGAGGTGAGACTTGCAGTTGCTTCTTGTCACAATGAAGTCATAAGAATAACAGCTCCTGTAGCACCCTATAATGATGACATACTGAAGAAGGTTCTACATCTGAGTGTGGAGAGCCTATATGGGTTACATGATGTCAAATCCCCTACTTTTGTTAAGAGGGCTAAGATTTTAGAACTTATAGCAAGAACCAGATAATTTATCCTCATGTTGGATCTCAAATGTGAAAAAATTGATTCTTCAAATGTTTCAATGTTTTTTTACCAAAATCAGAAAACAGCATTCAAACAGTGTTAAGGCAAGTATGCAAACTATTTTGTCTTTGATGGTGGATGAAGATGATGAAATCTGCAAACAATTGCAATCAAACTTGCTAGCCATTTGGAGGAAGGAGCGGTGTGTTTCCCCCACAGCTTATGCTTTCTCAAAAGGTTTGGTTGAGCAGAAAATTGGGAAGTTCAAGGAACATATGACAGCTGCAGTTCTAGTTTCTTTGGGTAAACAGGTCCCAGGATCACCCAAAAAGAGAAAGAACCAAATGAGGAAAGAGCATATCTGTTTCACTTGTCAAAAACATTGGTCATTTGATCACATATGTGGAGTTAATAAGGAAAAAGAACCATTGCAGCCAAGTAGTGTTGAAAACATACCAGCAAATGAGGTTACAAAGTTTGAAGAGGATGGCTTAACTCAAGAAGGGAGTATGCTTGAGTCTCGAGATGTCTCTAATGAATCGTCAGAACCTTCATATGATAAAGAGTTGCGTGGAAATGAGGACATGGCAGCAGCCTTAGCCCTGCATCTAGATCATTCCTATAGAGATTATGAGGCATCTACAAAAGAGTGCATGAGTCTCTTGGTGGGTGATGTAGAGATTATGATTGACAATCCATATGAAGGTATGGTTTCTATTGGTGTTCCTTTGGTTGAACACAAAGTGGAAGATAATGCAAACCTGGATCAGCCCTTTAGAGATATTATAAACATAGCTTCCCTTGATGTAGAGCAGGAGATTGACATGGATAATGATGTTGTGGGTTCTTTGGATGATCACAACACATCTTCTAGTGTGATAGTTGATTCCTATGAGGACATGATTCCTACACATGAAGAAAAAACAGAACAAAAGCTTTTGGTATGGGAAGATTTGCAAGACCATTTGATGGTAACAGAAAACAAAATTGCTCAAGCATTATCAAGGATGGATTCTATTCATAAGCACCTAGAGGACCTCATTTGGACAGCCTAGAGAGAGGAAAGACAAAATGGAATGGGACTTGGAATTTCTCATATGCACTTGCATTCTTTCAAGGAAGCATTGAAATTGATGAAAGAGGACTACCTGCAAATGCTTAGCGATAGGGACACAGCGATCAAGTTGGTGGAAGATAAAGATAGGGAGATTGTGGATCTTTGTCTTCAGTTGAGTATGTTTCATCATTCAAAGTATAATTCAAAAAATCAGTCCTCTATAGCAGTCCCTTCCATGATACAGAATGACAAAGCAAGGGACACAAAAGTTGAACAAGTTTATGAAAGAATTGAAGAGCTTCACAAGGAAATACCTTGCAGCCTTGTGGCATCAATTGAAGAAGAATTATTTGAGACACTACCACCTCTAATCACATGGGAAGGACGTGAGACAAGTTTAGAGTTGGTGATGTTTGATGGTTCCATCGGAAGCAAAGAAGAGGATCCCAAAAGTCTAATTTGGGGCAGCGATAGCCTACATCCTCTTTCTCTTGATATTGTGGCTCTTACACTTGAGAATACTTATGAAGACAATGTTGCAAGTGTTGGACAAGGAATTTTCAATGATGATATTCTAAAAGGGGTCAAAAACATTGGCACAGTGCAACATTACCTCGGACAGCTCCAATCTATGGCCAAGGTTATGTACGAGGTTGGGGAGATCTCTTGACATCGGCCATGACCTGTTGATAGCACGAGGTAGAAAGGATCCTGGAATTCATGCAGATTGGGTGTGAGGGAGAGTTCTTCAAAATTTGTATTTCACATGGGTGGCTAGGAGTGGAGACGCCCAAGATGTTGGCTACTTGGCATCCACCCAAACCCACAGCTAGAGGGAGACATGGCCGAGTATTATCAACACTTCACAATATCGAGACCTGTTGATATCTTTCTCCATTTGCATCAACATATGGCTTTGATTGAGGAAGCCACTCAATCAAAAGATCAAGCCCTTGCACAGGTTGAGACTACCCAGGAAAAATTCGCCAATCACATCCAGATTTCTCAAGAGTAGTTGACTTAGGCTACAGCGATAGAGCATGCATGGGTCACAACCCTGGAGAAGATTGTGCTTGAGTGAAACAAACAATTGGCTGAGAAAAATGCCCAAATAGTTGAGAGGGACAGTGCACTACAAGAGACAGTGCAGGAGTTAGAGAAGATGACGAGTAAGTTGATGGACAGGGAGCAGGAGCTAGGAAAAACAAAGAAACAATTGATGGAGGCTACTCACATGGTGAAGGCAGCCCGAGAGTGTGAACTGGTGGCCAACCAACACCTACAATGACTTCACCAACAGCCCTCTACGACATCCACACCTACATCCTCAATACATCCAAGGACATCTTCTCATCCTCCCTCTTCTCAATAATCAATGTTTCAGTTTTGTACACAACCCCCAATTTTTTTTTGTCATTTGGAAGACAACTTTCTTTTTGGGGGGGGCTGATTTAGTCAGCCAAGAATTTAAGTAAATATGTTATAGTCAGCTATGTAATAAATAATTATGTTTTGTATTTGTGTCTTAGTTCTTGACTGGTTGTTATTTGTCGGGTAGTATTTGTTGATGTTTATGGCAGCGTCGGTCATATCTTCCAACCCAGATCGCATAAGTAAAGCAATTAAATTGTAGCCTATCAACTATTTAATTGGTGAGAACGATTTTTATGATTGGCCACATCAGTTGATAAATGATGATTAATATTCATTTAATGTGAAATGATACGATTTATGAAGGGACGCGATTCTTGCTAAGGCCAACATCATGATCTTTGAGGACGTGATTTTCTTAAAGGGACGCATTCCTTATGAAGGCTGACTTAATACCTTTGAGAGACACGTCTCTCTAAGTAGGCCGACTTCTTCTCTTGAAAAGTCACTTCTTCTCCCTTCATCAGATATAAATATGAGTGGGGGATCACTCATTTGGACATCAAGCAATAAGTCATTCGTATTCCTGAAGAAGTTCATTCTGTAGCAGCAGATCCTCACTTTGAGTTTGCAGCAGCAGATCAAGTTCATTCATAATAGTTTGCATTCTTGAGGAGAAGAAGTTAGCGCCCAGCAAGAGGAGAAGTTCGCACTTAGCAGCAAACCTTCATCTGTAGCAGCAGATCGACTATAAGGAGAATCATATTCATTTGTATCTTTGCATCTAGGAGAGGTTCTATTCATTGTATTACATAGGCATTGTGTTATGCCTGAGTTGTAAGCAGATTGCTGCTCTTATTCAATCAATATATAAGAGATATATTGGCTGGGTTTTTCTCCCTCAAGTTAGAGGGTTTTCCCAGGGTATCTTGTTGCATTAATTGTCTTATGTGCTGCATTTTCTGATTACTTTCAGTTTGAATTATCTGATCATTAAAAAAACTAACATGGTATCAGAGCGGGTTTGAAGAAGATCTTGATCAGATTTAGTATTGCAGCGATACTCTTTATTCTCTTTCTCATCTTTGTTCACATCTATCCCTTCATTAAGATGCTGAACATACTCAAGATCGAGGACAAACTTGAGGGAGCAACAAATTTCACATCTTGGAGATTTAGAATTATGCTTACCTTGGAAGAAAGTGAGTTGGCAGAGTTCGTGGAGAGCACAGCTACTGAGCCTACGGATGAGGAAGAAAAGATTCAATGGAAGAAGAAAGATATCAAGGTGAATAAGATGTTAGTTGATTCTGTAAAGGACCATATTGTTCCAAATTCCAATCATCTCTAAGTTGAAGACATGAAGAGAGATGCTTAAGACTTTGGAGGAGATGTATGAGATCAACAACACAAGTCGTGCTCTAGCCTTGAAGCAACAACTTCATCATGTTAAGATGGCGGAAGGAGAATTTGTCATCACCTACTTCATGAAGATTTCCGAATTGAGAGATCAACTCTCTACCATTGGTCATATTGTTGATGACAAGGATTTTACCATGTTGGCTCTTAATGGTCTTCCTTCATCTTGGGAGTCTTACATTCAAGGTATAAGTGCAAGATTAAAACTCCCTAAGTTTGATCGTTTGAGGGAAGACAGTATTCAAGAGGAGTCGAGGTTGGCTGCGAGAGGTATTGGTCGAAGCTCTACAAATGAAAACATTCATGTAATTTCCACTCAATCCTTCAAGAAGAAAGGGAAAGGTGGAAAGAAAGGATATTTCAAGAGGAACAGAGATAAAGAAGCTGATGGTGTTCCTGTGTTCAAGAAGAAGAGGGACCTTTCCAAAGTCCAATGTTTTTGATGTGACAAGTTTGGTCACTATGCTAAGGATTGCCCAACCAAGTCTAATCAACATGCATCATTTGCGAATGTGGATAAGATCTCTCCTCAAAATGATTCTAGGGAATTTCTATTCTAAGTCATGGGTCTATGTTCAAGCCGTGAAGGTTGTGTACTGATCTGAGCGCAAGAGCAACGTATCGTACTATGTCCACCCATTAGAATATTTAAGAGATAAGTATTCTTTGTTTTGATTGTAATTACCCTTCTAGGCTAAAATTTAGTTTGTTGAGTTGTGCAAATCTGACATTATTTGCTTGAATTACATGTGACCAGTAAATAGTGATCACTGGGATAAGATTCCTTAGAATTAAGAATTATTCATTGCAAGTTGATTCATGCAAATTTCTGAGTGGGACTCTGAAATAAAAGGAGAACTAAAAATATGATTATGATTGATTTTCTATATGCATGATCTATGATTCTGTGTAGATTGTCTTTTGTTAGGTTGAGATTAGCGCTTCCGAGAAAATGGAAGAAAGACATGTCAGAATCAACAAAGATGAATGATGAATTAATTATTTGGGATTACTCAGGAGACCCTGATTTCAATGAGATAAGTATTGCATGGTTGAATAATGTTCATGAATTGTTATGTAGTTAGTAATTCATGCTATAACATTGAGATATTCAATCATGTATGCTTCTAGCAATGGTACTTTTGTTCGAGATATTTGAGTTCCATGAACTATTAGTAATCCCTTCTTAATGCTTTTAGGACGGATCAAGAAGTGTAAGAGACTGCTTTCAAGAAGAGCTTGATGAATCCTGTAGGTTGAAGAATGGAGACACTGCTTGCAGCCATGAGTCTGAGTGAATGACTGAAGACATCTCTTCGAAGAGGAAGAATTAATATTCAAAGGGAGTTTTATGACTCGCTAAGAATAAGTAAGGGTTGCAATGTTGCAAGGCCAGATGCTAAATCCTTGAAGTACCTCTTCAGCAGTTGCGATCAAAATTGCTCAAGTCAGTCAACCTGGATTTAACATTGGTAGCCCCGCAAACCTATTCAGAATAGAGTGATCTGGGATGAGGTCGAAGAGGACAAGCCCTGAATCTCTACAGAGGTGTGCGCTGGTAACCATTTCTCTAAGGCAAGCATTGCAGGAAAATCTTGGACGATGAGGTCAGGAGGTTGATGCAAGTGCTTGAAGATTCAGAGGGAGTCTACTGAACCTAAACAAGATGGTTGTGTTGCTAATCGGAAGAGTACCTCTGGATGTTGTTTCAGGTTGAGGTCTACGATGATATCCTGGTGTAGCAGGAAGCAGTCTTCTGTGGTACTAAGTACAACAGAGGCCAAGTACAACTTGTATGGCAACTCAAGAAGCAGTGTGGCTTTGGAAGCTCCTTGAAGGATTGTGTGGACAATCATTGGAGCCGGCTGTCATCCGTTGTGATAATCAAAGCTTTGAGAAGCTTTTTGTCATTCCAGTGTTTCATGACAGAACTAAGCATACCACTATATCAGAGATATGGTATTGAGGAAAGAAATTCACTTGGGGTATATCAGCACTGATGAGCAAACGGTAGACATTCTCACCAAGCCTCTCTCCAGGATAAAGTTTGTGTACCTTCGAGACAAGCTGGGTATGGTGGAGAATCAAACCCTAAGAAGGAGTCTCAGTATCAATGATCCTCTTTAATGCATTTCTCTTTGAGAGAGATTTGAGGTGCAAGCCCTTGTTAATGAATTTCTCTTTGAGATTTAAGGTGAATTCCCTTGTTTCCACCCTCTGGGAGAGCCATGGTGGATGTCATATGTGTGACTCCATGACAACATCACGTGAGAGAGTCCGTAATTATTTTCTTGTACTTGTGTTTCACCCTCTGGGAGAGCCATGGTGAACATCACAATGAGGTGACAACATCACGTTGACTGATGAGCACTTGTACATACCATCCATGGGTGTAGCCATGATGGTTGATATCACGGTGAGGTGATATCTTTCTTTTCCATCCATGGGTGTAGCCATGATGGTTGATATCACGATGAGGTGATATCTGATATCACAATGAGGTGATATCTGATATCACAATGAGGTGATATCTTTCCTTTTGACATATGGGCGTAGCCATTGTGGTTGACATCACGATGAGGTGATATGTCTTATGCAGCTGGAAGTATCCTCCCTAGCTGAGAGGGAGTGTTGATGTTTATGGCAACATCGGTCACATCTTCTAGCCCAGATCGCATAAGTAAAGAAATTAAATTGTAGCCTATTGGCTATTTAATTGAAGAGAACGGTTTTTATGATTGGCCATGTCAGTTGATAAATGATGATTAATATTCATTTAATGTGAAATGATACGATTTATGAAGGGGTGCGATTCTTGCTAAGGCCAACATCATGATCTTTGAGGACGTGATTTTCTTAAAGGGACGCATTCCTTATGAAGGCCAACTTAATACCTTTGAGAGACACATCTCTCTAAGTAGGCTGACTTCTTCTCTTGAAAAGTCGCTTCTTCTCCCTTCATCAGATATAAATATGAGTGGGGGATCACTCATTTGGACATCAAGCAATAAGGCATTCGTATTCCTGAAGAAGTTCATTCTGTAGCAGCAGATCCTCACTTTGAGTTTGCAGCAGTAGATCAAGTTCATTCATAATAGTTTGCATTCTTGAGGAGAAGAAGTTAGCGCCCAACAAGAGGAGAAGTTCGCACTTAGCAGCAGACCTTCATCTGTAGCAGCAGATCGACTATAAGGAGAATCATATTCATTTGTATCTTTGCATCTAGGAGAGGTGTTATTCATTGTATTACATAGGCATTGTGTTATGCCTGAGTTGTAAGCAGATTGCTGCTCTTATTCAATCAATATATAAGAGATATATTGGCTGGGTTTTTCTCCCTCGGGTTGGAGGGTTTTCCCAGGGTATCTTGTTGTGTTAATTGTCTTATGTGCTGCATTTTCTGATTACTTTCAGTTTGAATTATCTGATCATTAAAAAAACTAACAGTAGTTACCGACGGTTGGTAGCTTTAACCAACAATGGTCTACTATATATATGTAGTTGTTATTCATAGTCAGGGACTGCACTCTCGATATTTTATACTTATTGCATATCTGAGAATTGGTAATAAAGCTATACCTTTCATGAAATGTTGCAAGTAATTTATATTATGTTCTATAATTTTGTAACTCTGTTTACTCTATGAACCTGTTAAAGTAGAATAAGTGAGAAAATAGAGATAATAGCTTCAAATAATATTAAATTATCCAAGGATGAATCGCAGCTTGTATGATGCCACATTTTTCAACAAAACAAGAGCCTTGAATTTCAAATCATAGGCTGCACTAAAAACAAATATGAATTGCAGAAAACCTTGGTCAAATATTCGGATATTCCCTTGGTAGAACTACCATACAGCGGCCAAGGAAAATAAAAGTTTACAAACAATTTCTCATTATAAACTGGGCTCCCAAATAAACTTGAATAACAAAATTATTTTATTATAATATTCAAATAAAATACTCACTTGAGATAATCTAGAATAAAAAATACCAAAAATAAGAACTTCTACACCAAACTATAAATATTATTTTTCTAAAAAACACTCCACAAATCCCAAAAAAATTCACACAAAAATATGAAATGTGCAACACCAAACACCATGAAACTACATTCAACACTCTAGTGATCTCTAAATTAAATCACTCATATGGTTAGGAGGCTTTAGTCCTCAAAACCATCTTGCCAAAAGAGTTTTCGTCCTCAAGCAATAGAGGATGTACTTGTTGTGACCTTTTCACACATCACCCCATCCAAGATGGGGACCACCTAATTTTTGCTCCATTTTGGTGTTTTGGCTTGGGTTCTCCCTCTCTCTGGTCTTTTGTCCTTCCAGGGATGTCCCACCGTTTGACCTAGGTTGAAATGTTAGCTAAGTCTGTGAAATTAGGGCTTTCATCCTTCAGGCTTGTTTGGGGTCAAATTAAGTTATCAAAGTGAAATCTGAGCACAGTAGTACAGTCAGAAGGCTCAAGACAGGATCCCATTGAATTTTTACTGAAGTCGGACAACTTACTATTTTTAGTAAGTACCTAATATGAGGCCTTTTCCTCAAGATTTCGAGATTCTGACGGCATCAACACTTCCAGGTAACTTCAGGGTGCCTGCACGAGAAATTTGAGCAGATTTCGACAACTTGCTATTTTTAGCGATACAGGCTTCGGGAGCCATTTTCAAGGTTTACACGTATGATTTCCCAATGCATGATTGGAGAATGGATCTGGGTTTTTCAAGACGTTCGCAATGGTGTGACATGCAAACCGAGATGGTGACTTTTAACTGCTCAGCCTTCAGAGGCTATTTTTAGGGTTTGCATGCTGAGTTTTTCAATGCATGTCCGGATATTCCTTATGGGTTTTGCGAGAGCTTCACAGTGGTGTGACTGGCAAGCAGAATGGATCATTTCTCAAGGACTTACTATTTTTAGCCAGTGCCCGCATGTTAACCAGTTTTCAGGGTTTTTTTGGGTTTTTCGAGATCCCATGGGCAGTTTAACATGCAAACTCATCCGACATCAGATTGATCACTTTCCGGACACTTACTATTTTTAGCAGGTTCACTACAGCAACTACCCAACACTTCAGTTCAGCAAGCAAAACGACATGCAACAAAAATCGAGTCAAATGGAAACAGTTCAAGGCACATGCAAGTCAAATTAGGGTTTCCACTGTTAGGCTTAAAAATGGGGGAATGACATATAGAGTTGTCAAAACAAGGTACACCACCATGATCAGCACCTTTCAGGCTGCCTACCGGCAAAATTTGAGCACAATCTGAATACTTACTATTTTTAGTAAATCACTTCATGGCTATAAACAGCACGTATGTGCCAGAGGCAGGTGTGAACAAGACACTTAGGTCATCAAGATCTAGTGGAGCGAATTTCAAGTCAAACGGAGCTACAAAGATCAATCAATCTTAGGGTTTGCTAAAAATAGCATACCAGTGTGGACAGAGGGTATAAAAAAGGTGGCAAAGTATGTGGAAGCACAGCCACGCCTGCTCCAGGTCAAAACAGATGAAAAATGCATGGAAGTCCACACTTCTCTGGATTTGCTAAAAATAGAAGGGCAAGGCATGGCTAGGGCGTTGGAAGTTCATAGATAAAAACTGGCATGAAGGCACATGAAATGCGCCCAGGGAAGGTGAAGAAGTTGATGAAAAGTTTCTAAGTGTTGAGATTCCTCCATCATGTGTGAAATGCACTCACAAATTCCTTCCCACTACCTGAAATGCGCCCAAGGCCTGGGAGAAAGTTGATAAAAAATTGCTAAGTATGAAATTTCCCCTCATGGTGTGAAATGCGCCCAAGATTTCCTTCACACTAGGTGAAATGCACCCTCAAGGGTTGAAAATGGAAGTAGCCTAGGCTAAATGCGCCCAAGGCTTGGGGAAATTCCTTCTCCCTATGTCATATGCACCCAAAAATTCCTTGAGCATAGGCTAAATGCGCCCACAAGTGAAGAGGCATGAAAAAGTTTCTAAGGCATGGTGGAAGTTCCTTCACCACCCCTCAAATGCGCCCTCATGTGGAAGTGGCAAGTGTGAAATGTGCTCAAAGTTTCCCTCTTCACATGCTATTTGCGCCCATAGAGATTAAAAGGGAGGTGAAAAGTCACTAAGGCGTGGGAATTCCTCCCCACCCCTTCAAATGCGCCCTCAAGTTCCTCCTCCCCATAGCAAATGCGCCCAAGGTGGCTACAAGGGAAAAACATGGAGAAGGCAAGAAGAAATGCGCTAAGGCAAGAAAATTCCCTCACACTAGGTGAAATGCGCTCAAAGTTTCCCTCATGACACATGAAATGCGCCCAACGCAAAGGGGACGTGATTTTGAAAATATTCTAAGTGTAATGAAATCTTTCCCACTAGGTGAAATACGCCTAAGGTTGAACAAGTTCCTTCTCACCATGTGAAATGCACCCAAAGGAGTTGGGACTTGAGGAGGAAAATTGCTAAGTGTAAGGCAAGGAAGTCTAGGCGTGGAAAAGTAAAGAGGGATAAAATGAAAGTTCATACCCTCAAATGCGCCCCTCATGGGTAAATTAAATAAATTCAAATTTGTTGAAGGCATTTTCAAAGGTGGGAAATACGCCTAGGGTGATGAAGTTAGAAATTTTCTTAAGGAAGAAATGCGCCCGAAGACAGACAGGAAATTTTTCAGGAAAATCAAGGAAAACGACAAGGCAAAGAAATTGAAGATTGCAGGTGTGGAATGAGTCCAGAATAAAAATAAATGAACCTTAGCAATTTTATTATTTTTTCAAAATAATAAAAATTAAATGTACCCCTTCGTCTGGATAAACATGAAAACGATGAGTTCTGAAGAGAATTTTCTTCTGGGTATTGAACGTTTTCAATTGGGAGATGGTTTAAACTTGTTCCACACCTCACTCATGTCGTTTTGGCAGAGAATTTTGCCCGGTACCTGGTTTAATGGATTTCCTAAGGAAAATTTAAAATTTTATCTAAGGCAAATGAGATGAATATGTTTTCACAAAGTGTTTTTGCTTGAGAATTGAACTGAACAATTGGAATAATTTTGCCGAAACAAGCATGAAATAAAATGAATTAGCCAGATGAAATGAAATTGTTCAAAGAGGTGATTGATTTAATATTTTAAAAATGCAAATGTGATGAAGCAGGCCTGTGCAGGGATGATGAACTCTCAAAATTCTAGGAGTTAAAGATTTCGATGCTCCGAGTGACAAGTGTTGCGACTGGCAGAGGAGGGAAAATGGAATTCGAAAATTTTGCTAAGTTTAGCCTCTTCCAGAATCCAACCTGGCTATAAGATTTTAAGTTCTTTTTATTTTTCTCATAGGTTGCTGAGTGCAAAGTATTCTCTGAGGCTGAAGTATGATTTGAGAAAGAAGTTCTCAAGTTGCTGAGAAATTTGAATCTGAGTTGAAAGTTTGAAACTGTTGAGAAGTACGAGTTTGCAGGCAGAGGTCTTGAATTGCTGAAGTACGAATTTGTGGTGAAAAGTGAAGTTGCTGAGAGTGCGAACTTCTAAGTCCCAAGTTGCTGAATGCTGAGAAGTGTGATTTGAAAAAAGAAGTCCTAAACTACTAAGAAGTGCGAATTTGAGAAAGGAGATTGGAGTTGCTGAAGGCGTGACTTTGCAAAGTGAAGAGTTAAGTGGCTGAAGTGCGAACTTGAAGAGAAGAGTTTCAAGTTGCTAAGACTTCTGAATTGCTGCAAACAAATACTTCCATATATTGGGCATTGTGCTGCTGCAAGTAGAGAAATTTCGGAGTGTTGAAACAAATAGGGTGTTGAGGTTTGCAACTGAAAATGACAAAGTGTTGCAACCTTTTTATTTGAAAATCTGTTGGCACCCTCAAAATGTATAATTTTTCTAAAATCTTGTTTTCTAATGACTCTTGTATTTTTGCAGAATGGTTGAATCAAGCAGAAGAGCTGTAGGAAGAGGGAACCATGTTGAGTCCACAAGAGCAAGCATATCAAGACAGGCAGTGATAAAGAAGTTGAGCAAATCCTTCTTGTCGGAGTCAAATTTTTCTTCAAGGTTGGGCAAACTGAGTGACACAAACATTGGCTCATTCAACTTGGAGACCTTCAGGAGGAGAATAATGGGAACTGGAGGTCATCATCCGTCAGTTACTTCGCATAATATTGTAAGGAGCGGACTTTATGCAACAACTAGTTTTCCTCCAATAATCCGGTGTCCAGAGCTGATCATGGAATGTGCCAACTACTACAACACAGAGCAGAGGACTATCATTTTGCCAGATGGCAAGATATTGGCCAACCTTACGCCGGAGGAAATTGGGGAGGCATTTGGAGTTCCAGTCCATGAAAAGATGATCTACAAAACAAGGAAGAGGGCTGAAAAGATGTGCTCATCCACCTTTGACCGGTGTGCTGACTTGATAAATTCCAGGTGGATGAACAAGCCCAAGCCAACTCGCACGAAGCTGCCCAAGCAGATAATTTTAGAAGACTTGAGGCAGGAATTTTGCAACTTGATAATGATGCTAAGCAGAGTTGGAGGGTGCCTCCAAGCATTCATCTTTGAACTTTGGATGTTTTATTATATCAACTTGGTGCTAGAAGGCAAGGACTATGTAGACTAGGCACTGATGATCAGTGACAACTTACATGAACAACTCCGTGGTTTGAGGAGGACAAAAACATTCTACATGAGCTCTTACATTGTCTACATGCTGGCCCGAATGACAAAGTATAGAGGAATTTCATATAAGGAACCAATCGGGTGTGGCTCCCATCAGTTTAAAATACATGAGGCTTGTCCTCAATTACATTTGACAAGCACCTCCAACTACAAAAGGGTCAATGACGCCTTCACCATGCACATAAAGAGGACCTTGCAGCAAAGGACTCACCATAGAATATCTAGAGAGGCACAGGAGCTAATTGAGAAGTTCGGATGTTGGTTTATCCAATTTCCAAAGTTTACCTACATCAGGCTACAAGGATTCTCCTCTTATTCGTACAGATTGCCTCGGTACCCCACGAACAGAATCGTGATGCTGGAGATATCTAGGCAATTTATTGCCTATGATAAGATTCAAAAGAAGAAGATGAAAGGTGGACTTGGATTCCCAATTACCATGGGGAATTCCGACGAAGTCTATCCATCACTACAAGCAGCAAGGGAGGCAGAAAACGAACTCCAATTCTTCCACCTTTCCTACCATACCAGCAGGCAGCACTATGATCCCCACAGGAATATCAGATGGATATTGTCCGAAGAGTTCAGGCACAAAGCACAGATTGAAGACTTTTGGGCAAGTGCAGTGGATGAAATTGAGGTTAGGAGGAGAATGTTTTCACGGATACCGTTGGGGATGATTAGGGAATGCGAGATTGTCCTAGTGCCAGATCAGATTGAAGAAGATATAAATGTTGTACAAACTGATTATGAAACAATGAGGGACACGCCACTACCACTCCCGGATTGGTCGGAGCCAGAGATTACAAACTTGGATACACTTTGCATCCCAGTCTTGACGTTCACACGAAGTTGGGTAGATAGGCATGTGAGCCGACTTAAGGGCAGATCAATTCCCCTCACATACAATTTGATGGGAGATCATAGATCATTGGCAGCTAGGTAGGGAAGGCAGATTGCTCAAACTCCAGAGCCACGAGGAAAGGAACCAGTCCGACCTGAACCTCTAAGCATTGAAGAATCCACACATACACCATCACGGGCACATTCTCTGAATATGCAAGAAGTATCACTATTTGCTAATTAGAGAGAAAGATTGAATGCACAACAGACAGTGCAAGTGGCAAGTCACCCACCTTGCAGAGAGTCAGTGGGCCAAAGCATCAACATGCCTAGGGAGGAAAATCAGCAAGAGACAAATGAAGGGACGGCCACTGATACTCAATTTCAGCAGGAGATTGAGGCAGCTCTTGAGGATGATGCTACTTCGGATCAAGATGCCCAGAGTTCTAGAGATACTGAGCCTATAGACGATGATGAGCCTCGTCAACACGAAGGCATGGAGGAAGTTCATGAGGTGGAGGCCAAAGTTGAGCAGCCTTTTGTTATTTCAGACTTACGGCAGGAGGTGCCAGAATGGCTAAGGAATAGGATGAGGCATGATCCTGTTGATGAGACTGATCCTGCAGCGGAGATGGAAGAATTTTTGAGTAGGATCAGTGCACCTCCAACAAAGAAGAAGGCCAGAAAATTCTCCAAAATCTCAACAGATGAGGATGGCTCTCGAACGTTGCATGTGGTAGTGCCTAGAGTGGAGTGTGATCGGAATGAGGCCATTCCGGAAAATTATGTGATTACAACTATGGAACTTGGCCGCCCTACTGGAGCACAGGTGGTTGAGGAGTGCGACAATTCATATCAGGCACTCAAGGATAGATTGTTCCATATTGAGGGAAAATATAAGAGATTGAAGGTAGAGCACAAGACACTGATTGGCTATGTGCAACACTTGTCCCATCCTTGTGGGCAAGAAAATACGACAATTGAGCTTCTAGCCGAATTGCCCAGAGAGTCAATCAGTCGCTTAGAAGATTTGAAAAGAATGGCACAGCAGGTAGACAAATGGGTTGCCAATGTTCGTGTTGAAACAAAAAAGTTTATGGAGGACCTTGCACACGCCTATCGGCAAGCCTCCGACATTATGGCAAGAATGGATGCAGTTAACCATGCTTGGGGTGAGGCTCGTATCTATCAAACGAGAGTTGTTCTTCGCTTAGGAGCTTTGATGCACACACCTCTATAGGTTTTGGTTTAGGGAGGTGTGATTCAGGAGGGAGATAGATATGACTTCACCAAGTGGTACTCTTCAGTGGTCACGAGTCGAGGATTCTATGATGCATCGCAGGCAGATTCGGTCAGAGTCAGAAAGGCCATGAAAAACATCTTTGATGGAGTCCTCAATACATTGGAGGCTGACTTCTGAGGAGGTAACTGCAGATGGTTTGAAGAATAGATTAACACGATTCTTTTCTGAGGTGAAGGCTTTAGTCCAGGATGATTTCGAGAACACCTCTACGTTCTCAAGTATTATTCAGAACACCCAGGACGCCCTTGTTGCCTGGAAGAAATCTTGTGCCCGGCATGGGCAAACAGTTACAGTATTGGAGTTTCAATTGGATCACATTCCTCCCATTTCAGATCAGGAAGTTGAGGCAGTGTTGGCCAGGTTCATGAAGTTTGCAGCCAACAAAAAGGAGAAAGGAAACGCCCTTCTGGATGATGATCTTCTGGAAGGGGATGATGTGCATTGATTACAGATAGTGGTTCCTGCAAAGGAGTGGAGAATCTCCAGTGCATTCATTTCCCCACTCCTCTCAGTGGCGGTTTTTAGGGATAGAACCCTAAATAGGGCTTATGTGGCTCAATCTGAGCCTTCCATTGTATTTGAATCTAAGTCGTCCACTGGACTGGGCTTGATATAAAAGGGGCATCCCTCCTCATTTGTAATATATCAGATTAGAAATTAGATCAAAGACTAGATAGAATCAGAGGTAGAAGTTAGAATAGAGAGTAGAGCTTGAAGTTAGCTTAGTTTGAAAAGGAAAGAAAAGCTTTCCCTTTGAAAGTTTTTGTAAAAGGTTGTTGTGGATAACTCTCATAATATAAAGAACTTCAGTGATTGGTGATTCTCTCTTTCATTGTGAGTGGTTGACAAGGCTTTATCGGCTTTCCGATTCAAGTAGATAGAGTAAAATAGATTTCAATTCCATGCAAGTAGTTGTTAACTGTGGAATGAGGCGTTTGGTTTGAACAAGTCTTCTTTCATCCATACCACTAGCGGGCTTGCTGATGGTAAGTTCGCCCTGTGTGGTCGACTGGAGTATTAGTATTTAACTTCAATTGTGATTCGTATGTTCACTTGCATCGTTGTGATGGTGTGTGCATGCTAAATCATAATTTGAATATCTTACTCATCCTTTGAAGATTGCACCAACTTTGTCGAAGTTGTCCGAGGGGAGGCGAAGCAAAGTCTGGTTTGAAGATTGTTGGAGTTGATCCTCGCATTCCACCCCTTTAAAATTAGATTGTAGAATCCCTACCCCTATTCCTTTTAAATTCAGTATTTTCCCAGTTAACTTAGGAATCAGAGCATCATTGTCAAATCATTCATGTCTTAATTGCTTCACGAAGTTGAACAATTGTGTAAGTCCCCTTGGAATACCCAGCATATTCACATCAACCAACTGAGTCTATTCGCAACATAAGGAACCTTGGAGTTGAACGCATGATCTCTCATGCAATCTTAGCATGCAGAATACTTTGATCAAGAGAGAATAGAGTGACCGTTGGACATTTTATTTTGTGTTGGTGTGGTCATAAAACACTCGTCAACAGTACTCACATTCATTCTCTGGAAAAGAAAATCATAAAATGAGCAAGCAACCTTTTTCTTTAGACAAAACCTCCTTTTATATTTTTTATGAGAGAATAATATAATATTATATTCTTTTATTTTATTTATCCCATCAAATTTATTAAAAAACGATGACATGTAGGCGGGCATCAATGATCTGCTCCACTTCTCTCTATTTGAATGTATTTAAAAGTAATGATGCAAGATCAATGTCTATTTCATATGACTCTTCCAAGAGATCCTTTCCACCACAACAATCCTTCTAGTCATGCCAAGGAATCTTCCGAAGACCTATGTCCTTCTAGGTTTTTTTCATATTCTTACTCTATGGTTGCTTTTGTGATGAAGCATCTCTTCTTAGTTCTTTGTTGTTTGACCACAAAGCTGTTGTTATCTCCTTTTGTGCTTGAATTTCTCTTCAATTTTCATTGTCAAATGGTAGGCATTCCCCAAGTTTTAACATTCAAAGATTCTATTTCTATCTAGATGAAATGATGAATACCATTGTGCTACTTGAGTTCCTAGTACTTCTCAAAGTCCTTAATGACAAGTTTTGCAAACAAGACATGGAAAGTACTATTGTAATCTTGTATCAACTAGTCCTCCTTTTGTTGAACTAGTTGCCACTAGATGTAATTTCTACTCCACTTACATGCTTAAAATTCAGCTTTTATATATCTTTCAATACAAAAATTATCTATCATCTCCATAGAGATTAACAGTAATAGAAAAGGATTATATCTTATACTTTATAGATTCATAGAAACTCAAAGAGATAGATTATTAAAATTGTGTGTTACTAGAGTCTTATATTTTTATTCCTATTGTGACTTCACCATACAATTTGCATTATTTTTGGATAGAAAGCAAAGAGATTAACCACAAATGGTAGATTCTTAAAGATTATTTCTGTTTGTTGCATTATGTCAAGAAGAAAATGCAACGAGCAAGGTCCCACAATATGATGCAACTTCGTTTACTTTTCTAACAACATTAAGTTCTCATAGGTTAAAAGATATATAGTTCTCTTTTAATATGTATGCATGATAAGATCGCTTTTTCACAATTCAAAATACCAATCTACATTCAACTTGAGGTTTTACTCCCATACCATTATCTAAAAAGGACAGTATTCATGATGTAAATGACTATGAGAGACATACTTTATCAAAATTCTTCGAGGAATCTTTAGGTGCAACCATATCCTTGGATGTTACCACACAGCCATATACTTGGAAATTCTGTCTTGAAAATTTTGATCCCTTTGAAGTGTTTTGACCCTGGAAAGAGAGCAAATAATTACTAAATTCTCAAAGTGTGGAACTAGAATTTGAAGTCTATTAAAACTATAAGAAATTTCATGACTTTATTTTTTCCTTATCAAAGTGCTATATTATATCTCTTGAAACATCTTAATGGAACATTAATCAGATCCAACTCTATTTACAAATAAATATCTTATTTATGAGCCTTATTTTCTGACAAGTAACCTTTTCATTGCTTTTAGATCATTTTTCTCTTTATAGAACATAAATCTCTTATTGAAATTGAAAGATAAAGAATTGGCAGATTTCATGCCAAGGTAAATTTAATTCTAAAAAAATTGTCTACTTAATCAAAGTTTATTTCCATAATTAGGAATTAGGATTAAAAGTCTGACCCAAATGTTACTCAACGAATAATCACCTCCACATTTGTAAACTGACTACAATATAAGATGAAGAGATTTAATTGCATATAGAGATCCTTTGCAAGTAATTAGTAGCATGAAATAAATAACAGAAAGAGATCTCTTATGGTTTTACCTTACCCCATAGGATGGTATAACAAACCACTTGATCAGCTACACAAAACAATACTAAATGAAAAATATGGCATTCTAGTAGATTTCTTTGCCACGAATACTAGTGAATTCTAGGTATGTCAACAAACAAGCAAGGCACTCTAAGGTACATGCCTGTGTTTTCATTTATTTAGTAATTTGTCAAGAGTTTCATTTGTGCAAAACATTGTTATTTATAATATATATAACAGAGAAAAAGTGGTACGATCAAAGTTCTCTGTCAAAGGAATAATAATGCCCATCAAAAATAGGAAGATTAAATGAACAAATAGCCAATGCAATCTTTACTTGTATAGTTGATTTAATGGATTCCAAGGTCTATATTTAAAATATGTTGTAGGAAGATATATGACAATGAATAACCAATGATGCAGATATAGTAAATCTGATTGGATTACATGATACATAAATATGATTGCTTAACAAAACAATATTTGGTAAAATTTGGTGCTTATAAAACATACTCTATTTTCCCCCTCTTCTAGCACAATTAGGTCAAGAAACAAAGATAAAGGTGTGTGCTAAAGGAAGAGAAGCATAGAATTAGCAATGAAAGATTTTATTACAAAAGGAGAGTATTTTGAGAGACACGAGTCATTCTACTAAGTTTCTGGATGGAATTGAATGATAAAACCCAGCTACTCATATTTTCATTATGTACAAATATAATCTCATAGTTCCTCATGCTCATGTCATGATTAGATGATGGTGCATTTGATAAAAATAAATATCTTGTAGGTAAAATTGCTTGAGAATGCCTACAGACACATTTTACTCCATCAAATGTTGGAAAAGAACTAGCGAAGCCTGTTGCTCTTGAAAACATATTTTGTATCCTCTGTACTTTTTCAATGAAGGAGTGATAGGATGTTACAAAAACAGCTTTATCCAGCAGTACAGCCATAAGAAGCCAGATTAACAAGAGAGAAATTGAAAACAAAACTTATAATCAACATGAGGTTTTCACAGTCCATTAGATTGAAAGGAGCTTCTAGAAAAAAATATGGATTTAGTTTTTCTCGCTGGATTATACTCAATGATTCTTCATCAAGATGAAAGCAAATGATAGCGAGAATGCAGAAATTAGGCCGTATAGAGTGTAACAGTGGTATACATAATCCTAGGAGTGGTAGGATAATATTCTGTATTTTGTATTTTTAGCTACACTAGAAGATGAACCAAACAATCAGTTTTAAATTGTTAAATATGTACATTTTGATTATATGGAATAAGTTTTCATTGAACATCTCTGTACTTGAAGTCTCGTAAATTTCATTTGTCAATCTTTTTCTTGCATTTCATTCCTGGGCCTAACATTAGTATCAGAGCTCTAGCTGAAGGAGAAGGATGAAGAAGTACAGGTTTCTATTACATTCATTTTTATTTTAAATGTTCATTCATTCTATAAAGATTTCAATGTGCAATTTCTAATTTTATTGGGGAACAAAAGCATATAGACAATAAGGTGCAGATTTACTCCAGCAAGATGCAGATGGCCAAAGCATAAGAATTGAGGTAGAGATCTTAGACTCCTCCCTTTCTAGAGATGTCAACAAAATCTCCTTTGTGTCATTCAGCCACACCATATCATAGTTGTATCATTCTTTATGGGCTGTCTACATTAATATTATTTGCCCTTTCAGGCCAAGAATAGGCACCATTTCTTGCATGTAAGGCCACTGTTTCTTCTAGAGGTCAATGTCAAGTACCTTAGCTTGGGCAACAACATCTACCAAATGAATCACTCATGTGCCATCTGCAACAATCCACCTGTTCTAGTATGAAATGTTCTACTAAAATATGCACAATAATATTTCTCGTGTGTCGTTATGTAAATTTCATCTGCCACTTGCAGAATTTCATGACCCTAACCTAGAATATTGCATGAAAGTTGTGTCCATAAATCATTTTTCATAACCCACATCTTAGCCTTTGTGACCACACAAAATCAAGCAACACAAAGGCTCCCTCACACCATTATTATTGTTATGTAGAGAAATGTGTGGAGTTTTTGTTTCGAATTTGAAATCCCTTCTCTATTCGCAGCTCTCTCATAGATCCCTATCCCATGTACAGTTTGGCTCATGGCTCAATCTAAGCAGATTGTTTGGAACTAAAACATCATCCATTGCTCGACATGCCTGCCACCAATGTCTCTGTTTGGTTGTTCTAATATAGTCTTTTAATTAGGGGGCATTTGAAAAGACTATGGGGGCTTCTATATAGTTGCGAGTATTTTCATGAAAGGGGGAATTTTAATTAGTAAAAAAATCATTTAGGTCATGTTTATCATAATTTTTCCACTTTAGGGGGGCACTAAATTTTTCAAGCAATAAGTCAGTTTTAAAATTTTTGGCGCAATCAAAAAGTAAAACTAATTTTGCAACCGAATTCCAAACAAATCATAGCATTCAATACATGAGATAACTCTAGCTCACATTTATGGGTCAAGCCATCCAATGTTACAAGACTCACAGAAACTCACCTAGACTCGACGAGTTGTGAGGCGGGTGACCCTAAACGAGGCCCAGAGAATTGGCAGCCGAGTACTCGCTAGACTCACTGAGACTCGCCAAACTCGGTGGACTCGCCAGAACCGGCAAGTCCTGACCCCCAAACTTGGCAATTTTAATTAAATTTTTTTTTAAAAATTACAATCTTTCATTTACAAATTTTATAATAAAATTGTGTGTGCCATGATGGTTTGTGTAGTTTTGAAGGTCTTCATTTGGGCTTGGTGGCGGGGGCTCTGCCCCTCGACCCTTGTATCGCAACAAGGAGCACACCAAGGGCGTTGCCCCAGGACCCCATGAAGGGCGTTGCCCCTCGACCCCGCTGGGGAAGGGGTGCTGCCCCTTGACCCCATTGGGGACACTGCCCCTCATCCCCATTGGGGTGTTTCCCCCAAACCCTCATCAAACTATAGGTCTAAGTATGTAATAGGCCAATGATGAATTACGATCATAAAACCTACAAAATACGTATCCCCTGTTGCAAGTTTTTGTATCTTTAACAACCAAAGCCATAATCAAGGATTATCTTGTTTCATACATTAGACAACAAAGTATGCAGTCTTGAAGGCTTCAATAAAATTTTAATAATAAATTCCTCACTTGAATATACACACCAATCATTGAGACACAAGCAAATATCATGGCTACATCATCATCTAGGACCTATCTTAGACACTAGCACATGACTTGTCGTGATGTTGGGATGAGTAATGCAAGCTCTTCTGAGCCATAGACTTATATTTTTAGTTTTGATATTTGTTTTGATGCAATGGATTTCATATTCCATGTGTTTTGTATACATTTTACACAATTTATATATCTAAATGTGTTAATTCCTTAGGCTAAAATTTGTGTTTATACTTATGTGATTGATGTATGTTTGTGTATGGGATCATAGTAATTTCTATTTGATGATGTTATTGTGTCTTTAAGGTTTATTTATTAAAGGGTGCATGAAACAAGTTTTAAATCCTTAAAAATCTCTGAATTTCTTGGGTTTTTCTATTTGTCGAGTCTGGGCAGAGTCTAGGCTCTGAGCCCGAATCCAAGTCAAGAATCAGCTTGCCAAGTCTAAGGCGAGTAAGTCTTGTAACATTGAAGCCATCACTATTGAACTACTATACCTAATGCCTAACATAGCTACAACAATGGCATCTATGGCTTTGTCCCTCTAAATCTTCGGGGAAAAATAAGGGCACTTTCATTTTTATTTCCCTCCATTACCCATTCATTGCTTTTGTAAGATGTAAATCCTAACTGAAAGAAATTTCAATTTATTTCTAAGCAAGTGTTATTGATAGGGTGAATCTTTTTCACATGCTACCTATGTGCCACACATATCTCTGCTCTTATGTGCTTTAATGTCTCCTTCACATACTGACGAATGTATCTAAAAAATGAGCTTCTTCCACATATCGACAAGTATATCGGAAGGTTGAGCATATCAAGAGATTTGGTATACTAGTCTGATGGTATATAGAAAAGGAAACTTGTTGGAGTGATAAGGAACCAATCCATCTCCATTTGACAACAAAAGTCATTATATGATGTATTGTATTGTCTCATAGCATTGTCAATGGAACATAACTCAAAAGTATAAATAACATTTGTAATCATGTCAACATTATACATCAATGGCATGTTATCTATGCAAATTAATGTCAATAAGAAAAAAGATGCAAAGATAGTATTTAAATGCTAGCACCAACACAAGCCTCTATGTATGCAGTTTTGCAACCAATACAAGATGTTACAACATGAAATCAATAGGTTGCAAGATTAAACACCTAATTCCTTAGAAAATAAAAAAGATGTTATCAACTAATTCAGCTCAAAAAGCTAAAAAAAACAAAAATTCCTTGAAGAAGAGTGTTAAGCCCCCTCCAATTGTCACATAATAGTGTTGTAAAGAAGAAAGATGTGCCTAGATCAAAAAGCATGTTGTCGAAATCCATCAAGGATACAATACTTGTTAGTCCTCCCATTGTTGAATCTCCACCTATTGTGCATGTCTAGGAGACTAATAAAACCCAACAACAACATATTGGTTTAGTCCCTAGGGTATATACGTGTTGTGAGTTTTCATATACCAAAATATTCAAAACCTATCAAATTTATGCCTAAAGGTATTTAGAACAATAGTCAAGTTGAGTCTCTACTTGTTTGTTAACCCTATGAAATTGACAAGTTATCACACTAATCAAAATCAACTTGCAGTAAAACCCATCAATTCCAAACATGTCATTGTGGATGTCAAGACCATACATCTAGTGATTTTTTTGATCTACATCCTTATCTATCATGTGGTCAACACACACTCTACAAAACAATGTTATGTCAAAATTTGCCTACCAAATCAATGAGCCATATGCATTTTGGAAGGATAGATCATTCCAAATAGAAAACTAAGGCTTGCCTTTTGTCAAAATATTATAAGAGACCCAATCCACCATTTCAGATGATAGCTCATCTACTCTTAATGTGAATGTTTTTGTTGATCCAAATGATAATAAAATCAACATTGCAAATGTTGTTGAGCAATGGTATGAAAGCATATTGAGCTTCTCTACTCATGATATGAACGCTATTGTCAATCTAGTTGATAATGAACTAACTATTGCAGATACTAGTACTATTGAGTCACAACCCACTAAGAAAATTGTAGAGTTTCACTTGATTCCCACAAAGGATAATTATTCTCTCAATCTCTTTGGTGTTGATAGGAGAAAATGACTTTTTGTACCTATGATTTCCCACTAGGATATTGATAATGAACACATTAAGACCACTAGATATGCAGCTCGCTAGAAATTATTTCAAGCTATAGATATTGCATCTTGTTGTTGTACTTTTGCATTAAGTTGTAAGTTGGAAACTTGAAAGGGTGGCTTACAAACTCTTTTCATTAAGTTGAAGACCCAAAAAGGTGCACTAATAGAAACTTGTGATGAAAACCCAAGAGGGAACATTGAGTTGTGCATCTCTATGCGCAAGTTCATTGTTCTCTTTCTAAAGGGGCCTTTACAATAGTTGTCCACTCTCATCTTATAGGGGTGAACATGAGGATTCAAATTTTGAGTTCTTTGAGCATGGTACATGAAGAAACATCAAGATTCAAATGTCAAGTTCACCAAGCATGGTACTGGAAGACTCATTGCAACACATTGTTGCTTATCACTACAACACCTTAGCAAGTAATGTTCAATTGAGCACCTAAACACCTAAGATTGCATACTTTATTTTGGTTTATGATGACTATGCATGGAGCGAGATCATCATCTGCTTTCATTTTTGACATTGTGGATGACAAGTGGTTCATATTTTCAGCTTGACAGAAAGTTAGTTCATTCAATGTATTCCTAGCACACATTTGGACTATTCATGGGTGCAATCAATGTAGGTTCTCCATTTTTCACTCATAGAAGTGACACAAACAAAATTTGAACAACCTCCTACAAAATTTATCACACATAATAGAAAATGGTGGTGAAGACTTTAACAAAAAATGGGTGTGGTATTCTCTCAAAATGGGATATAGCATTGTAGAAAGTTGACTCGCCTTTAAAAACAAACTTGGGTCTTTACTAAGTCTATATCTTGGTTCTTGAAAAACTCCAAAAGAGAAGAAGCTATCACTCAAGAAAAACCTTTTGTAGAACATTGGAGTTTTGTAGCAAGAACGCTCTCATACAAAACAAAAATAGGGGACAATTCCAACTGTCGACAACTACCAAAACTAATTCAATCAACCAATAAGGCATAACCGTACTTGCCAACTAACCAAAAGTACAACATAACTAATATGTATTTTACTCTATCTACAGTGCCACAAACAAGTTTTCCTATGTGCAACACAAACAATGGTTTTAACTTTTACCACTACCCCTATGGATTAAGGGGGGATATAAAAACAATGTACATAATCCTAGGAGCAGTAGGATAACATTTTATATTTTGTATATCCTAACTATACTAGAAGATGAACTAAACAGTCATTTTCATACTGTTAAATATGTAAATTTTAATTGAATCGAATAAGATTTCATTGAATATATTTTTGCATGTCTAAGTCCCCTACATTTCATTTGTTAATTTTCTTTTGCATTTCATCCCCAAGCCTCATGTATACTACTAAGAGATGTCAAGGAGCAAGAAAACCAAAGATGATAGGCATGGCGTAACAAACAATAATACTTGCATCAAAGATAAGTGAGCATATTTAACAGCAATATAATAAAGATTATTTGTACTTTACCAAAATAGGATGATAGGAGATCACAAGAAAGCCTTTAAGGCTGGTTTGAAGCAAAAATAAGGGTATAATTCTAATTTCTTCTTAATTTTGATAGGCCTATTCACTCCAATACGATTTGGTAATGGGATACCTTTTGGAATTGGGTCCTTTTGAAATGGAGGCTTCTATGATGCAATGCAGGGCTTTACGGCACTTGTTGCCTTTTAGAAGCACCTTGGTTGACTTTTTTCTAAATTGTTTCACCAAGTTTTCTCTTCTTTTCCAAAATGAGAATCTCACCTATGGCTTACTACTTCCTTACAATATATTGGAAATGTTTTTTGAGAATGAGAAAATTTATTAACATTAGTAAAAAAATACAAAAACACTTTCCTAGAGAAGTGTAATGTCCCCTTTGTAGGTGTAAGTGATTAGTGGACAACCTTAGCCTATTTTAATTCTCGTAAGCTATTAGGGATATAAAAAGGGAATAAAAATAAAATTGTCTAAATAGAGTCATTTTTCAGATGACTTACATTTAGTTAAATATCTTTATTAAGTTGGACAATTTAACTAAAAGCGACTTTATGGGGCCCAAAATATAAAGTTAAATTATAAAGTCACTTTTGGAGGGAAAATAAAAGTTATGGGAAATAATTTTGATTATTTCCAAAAAGTGTATAAAATGGAGATTTGAGAAGAGAAAATTCATTCTTGGCATTTTCATTTGTAAAACCCTATCTTTGGAGAGTGAGCAACTATTCATATTTTTCTGTAAGACAAAAGCCCTACAACAAGATTGGTTTCAAGCACAAAAACCCTCCTAGCCAATTTACAGATGGATTCATACAAGATTCATAGGTGTGCATAATATTTGGAGTTTGTGGAGAATTAAAAACATAATTGATATTCATAATTGCATGTTTACAAGAGGAGACAAAAGCTCCTTATATAAAAAATTACAAGACAATGTTTCTAAAAAGAAACAATCGTAAACTAAAGAAAACTAAAACAGAAATCAAAAAGATGCTAAATCAACTATAGTTACTAAAAACTAACTAAAGATAAGATGACCATTAATATTACATTTAATATTCTAATACCCTCCCTTAATGGTCATCGTACAAACATAAACTTAGTCTACCCAAATTTTTTTGGAAACATATCATCGGTGACTGATATCTGGAGAAGCATAACCGCCTTGCGATTATTGGTCCTTTCCCACAAAACAAACAAATCTAGATACCGGCACCCGAAAACAATGAGCTTCCATTGCTTCCAAGTAGTAGAATTTTTCATTGAACCTCTGCGTATTTTCCAACATGATACTAGACAAAAACGCCATCCCTCCTATTTTCCAAAGCACGAAAAAACGAGGTAACACTGTGATTAGCTAGAAAAACACTAGACAATCAATTAGCACCCGAACTGTAAGATTTTTCAAGAAAACCTTTGAAAACTCTGAAAAAGTAAGATTTTTGTAGAAAAACCTTTGAAAACATGCAAAAATTTTATAGATTTTTTTTCAAAAACTCTTTAAAATCTTCAAGTGCACAATTTTTTGTTAAGAAAAAAATCGCCCAAAAAACTGGTCTGCAAACCGTAGCAGCAACCCACAATTTTTTAGATAAGAAAAAATCATTAAAAAACTCTTCATAAAACACAGTAAATTTTTTCAGAAAAAATTTCAAAAAACTTTGCAAATTTTTTATTTTCCCAGAAAATTCTGTCAAAAATGGCTAACAAAAACTTTTCAGGCTGCCATGAAATATCAGAAAATCACGCGAACCCGGCACAAAACAAAATCTTTGAAAATTCAGAAAACTCCGCAAACTCCAAAGAAATGACTGAAAACCCATGTAGATCCATCCCAAACACACTTAGCAAATTTTTTTTGAAAAAATTCAAAAAAAATTCTTGCAATCTTCAGAAAAAGAAACCCATGATTACAGCAAAAACCCTAATCACAAATCCTTGGTGCGGTGAACGAAAGAAAAACCCTAGGTGTTTTCCTTCCCAAAGCTTTGCACAAATTCTGATGAAGACTTGTCACAAAGATAGGAAATCTCAATTTTCAGATCGCACCAAACAAAAAATGTAGAAACCAAACGCGATATGGCAAACAAGCTATAAAAGTCTACAAAAAAATCTTCAAAACTCGTCGTTGCTTGAGAAAAATCCAGAAACGCGTCCTAGAAGTTCTCACGCCAAATAGTACAAGCTAGAAGCAAAAGGAAATATTCAAATGCAAAAAGAAAACTTTCAGTTGTTCTGTAGAAAACCCTAGCCGGAACTCAGGAAACTTTCACACGGATTTTGGAGAACAGGTCGCAGGAAACTTTCAGAAGCCACAAAAATACCAGTCACGCGCCTCTTTTCTACCTCGATTTTACACTTCAAGGAGTCGTGCGGCTTCAAAAAACCAGAAAAAACGAATGCTTGAAGGAAGACGCAAAAAACCGTGCACAAAATGAGTGACCAAAAAGAAGACAAGGCTCACGAACTCAGGAAAAAATCGTGTGAAAAACCCTTGATATCCGCCAAAGAGGAGCCGCGATTTTTTTACCAAAAAACCCTTGAATACCAACTTCAAGATGACAATTTTATACTGAAAAGGAACATGAAAAATCTCAAAAAAACAACACGAAAATTTTGCCAAAAAAATTCCACACGAGCAAAACCCCTAGATTTTTTTTTCACTAAAAAAATTTCGAATTTTTTTTTCCTAAACCCTCAAAAAAATTTCTAACCAGATTCGAGCCTAAGCTATGATACCATGAAAAGATAATTGATATTCATAATTGCATGTTTACAAGAGGAGACGAAAGCTCCTTATATAGAAAATTACAAGACGATGTTTTTAAAAAGAAACAATCGTAAACTAAAGCAAACTAAAATAGAAATCAGAAAGATGCTAAATCAACTAAAGCGTAACTAAAGTTACTAAAAACTAACTAAAGCTAAGATGACTATTAATATTACATTTAATATTTTAATAAATTGTATTAAAGTATTGAAATAATATTTTCTTCAATTTGTGGCCATGTTTGGAGAGTCAGTTTGAAATTTATTTCTGATATTATTTGCAAGCAAATTATTTAATTATTTGTGGATAGAGTCTTGTGACTGATTACCAACATGCCATACATATTGGAAAAAAGGGGATGGAGTTTATGACAAATTTTGAGAAAAATTTATATATATTGGGAACTTCTTCTAGTATGCAAGCCACCACAAGTCCAATAGGGGCGTGAGACCAAGGAATGACGAATAGAAAGAAGTCGCTGCATTTTTATAAGGGTTTAAAACCCTATACAACCAGCCATCACCCTTATTGTAGAAAAATCTAGACGCCTCAATTTATATACTCAACTATCCCTATGGCTATAAACTAAACTATCCCTATGGCTAGCCTATACCAACTTATATAAGATTAAAAAAGCTATTAAATCCGAGTCGACAACAATCTACAATGATATCGGTGTTTCCCCAATATATAGTGATTATAACAATAGTATCGAAAATGACTATAGCAGTAACATTGAGAGAATACAGGTTTGAGAGGAGGGGCAAATTATTATATTTGTTTGGCAAAAACAATCAACAATAGTTCATTATATGATTCATCGATTTGGAGGCCAAATTTACTTCCTATTAATCTATATATGTAATGCTCTCATCCTCAAGAATGATGTAATAAATTACATGTGCAAATTTATGGTAATATTTCATTGAATGAAACATATTTATGCATTGTTTTTCAATTTGACAATTATATGCATTTTATCAAACACTTAAAAAAATCACCACATTATTAGAGCATTGCAGTGTTGGTATTTCACCGAACATTTGTGAAAATTCAAAAATTAGCTTGGCACTTTATAGTGGTATCATAGTTAGTCATTCTACCAGACTATTGGGATTTGATAACTTGATGCAGAGAGATAACTCATATGCATCCTAATGAAAGAGCTAATAGGTATTATCAGAGGAATCTGAGAAGAGAGCAATTTAATTTTTTGAAAATCCAAAGAGTTTCTTTTCGCAGATTTACAGGTTGAGGAAAAGATAGAAGAACCCATGCCTAATAGGGAAAGAAGGAATGAAGGAAATAACTCAAAATAAATACCTAATGATCTTGCTAGAGGACAACAACAATTGGACATTTTATTGACACAAATGTTGCAAAATATGAATATGCCCAAGGCTGATCAGAACAATAACGAGGAAGCAAGCAACTTAGGGAATAATATATCAAACAACAACACCAAAACAGTTATTGGATCAACGGTTAGACCCTCGATGCCCATATTCCTCAACAGAGAAAAAATTTCAGAAGATAATGGGGGACAACATAATGATAGAGAGAATTATTTGGATTATTTGCATGAGTATCAATCATTAGGAGACAAATTCATTATTGCTATGTCTTTGACGAATTTTTGCCAACTAAAATTGAGGAACGAACCTAGAAGGGAAAGGGGAACACCTAATTAGGATTTATAGAAAAAGTTAGGCAAGTTATCCATACCGACTTTTGATGGCACTAACAAAAGCACACCACACTTCCAAAAGCTAGATACATATTTCTCATTAAACCCCATATTTGAAAATAATGCAATAAAATATGCCACACTTCATCTAGAAGGGGATTCCCATAAGTGGTGGTACCATGGGATAGTGACACAAGGACATAGTCTCATAGAATCTTTGACACAAGGACATAGTCCCATAGAATGTTATGCAGATTTTAGCAATAGACTCACTGACACGTTTGATAAGAAGGCTCTGAAACTACATTTCAAGGAGCTTGCATAACTGAAGTAATATGGTTTGATTGATAGTTATGTGTCCAATTTTCAAAGGCTGTTGGTTATGGTTCTTGATGTATCAAAGTAGAGACTTACTGGTCTTTTTATTGTAGATTTGACTAAGTTACTCAGAGGTTGGGTGAAAGAATTTGACCCACCTTTAGAAAATGGAATAAAAAGGGAAATGAATATGAAACTTTCCACGCCTAAAAATAAATTCCAGCCTATGTCATTTCCACAAAAGAAAGACAAGAAACCTTCTCAAAAGGAATGGCCTAAGAAGACAACCATGGATGATGAAACAATGAATGAGTTGTGAAGAAAGAAATCGTATTTTTCATGCACAGAACCATGGGAACCAAGTTACAGGTGCCTAGGAAGAGGCAAGGTTCACTAGCTTGAAATTATCTCTAATAATGAAGAGGAAAAAGAGGAAGTTGGTTCAAGGAATGATCAAGAAGAAGAAGAAGAAGCTAAACCAAAAGAACACCATATTGAGGAGTTTCAAGAGGGAATTTTGCCACTCTAACAAGTACACCTAGATATAATCCATTTCAATTTAGAGGAGCTTAGCAAGGCCACAGAGTGAAGGTTTTGATTGATAGTGGGGTAACCCATAACTTCATTGATGAGGGCCTAGTAGTGAAGAGAGGACAAGGTGGAATATTTGGAGGGAGTCAATATGATGGTTGCAAATGAGTATACAATGTCATGCACCAAAAAGATATCACAATTAAGCATCGTGTTAAGAAACCATAAGGTGACAGTTGATTTCCATGTAGTAGAAACTTGAGAGACACACGTAGTTTTGGGGGTACATGAAAGATAACCTCTCAAATTTTTTTGATTTTTCAATGACAATTACAATTGTAATCAAGCACCCGTTAAGGTTAGCTGAAAACCAAGATGATGCGGAAAGAACTCTAACCAAGAATGCGCCCTAAAACCACTTAAGGAGAAGGGGCGGGCATATGGTCAGAGGATCCCTAGGATCTAGTAAATCAATAACTGAACTGATTACAATAGAATGAGAGAAATTAAACTCAACACCAAGAATGTGCACACAAGATCTCTTAAAAGGTGAGGTGCTACCATATGGTGGAGTGCTAATAACAAAATTGAAAGTACTTAGGCGGATAACCAACCATGAGAGAATTTCCACACTTCCACTAAAACAGTGGGGGGAAAGAAATTACAAATAAATGATTCATCCTTTGCGGCAGGCATCCACTCAGGAGTGGGGATTCACCACTTGACAGGTACAAGAAGCTTACAATTCATTTATCCACACTGGCGGTATACCATCTAGGGGTGCTTAATGTGAAATTTAGAAAAACAATGCAGCAATGATAAACTGGAACAATACTACTATTAACAATTTTTACAAATAGGAAAGAGCTGCAAATTACAAGAGTTTTACAATGATTTCAAAGCACCAAGATATTAGATGATTTCATGTTAGATATCAACAAGAATTGATGAAGAAAGACTGAAAATGCAAATTGAAATAATTCTGATTTAGAAATCTGCAATTCTGGAAATGAATTATCAACAACTACAAAACCAATCAAATGCTCATAACTTCACCAAATTACCTCCGATTGAACTGAAATGTTTTGCAGATGATCTCAAGAGGATGGCGTCCAAGAACCAATCAGGAATCAGCATCAAATCATTCTTTTTTTTGGCACGAATCCCAATGCCACTAAGAAAGGTACAGCCCTCCTTGAGGGGCGCTTTTAGCATAGAAAATCAAAAACTTCAAAATTAAATCTGTGAACTTTTGAGAATGGTCGCCACAAGCATAGAATTTGTTTGATCAAATACCCATCAGCAAATAAAATTCACCATGAGGGCTGCAAGTGAAATCGACTTTCAGCCATGTTTGCAACATCAACTCCAAAACTGAATATATCATCAAAGACTTCAATTGTAAGGCTCAATCTGCTAGTCTGGATGAGAAGCGGCAATAAAAACCACTAGGTGTTATCTTTCAAACACGAAATTGGATTGTAACTAGGAGGTCAACATTCCTCGAAGTGAAAAACAAGTTGTCATTTCGATAGCATAACAATAGTATAAACATTGGATCCCAAATGCTATAGCAAAGCTTCATCTTTATAGAAAATAGGATGACTCTTCAAATTCCAAGCAAGGGGCGCCCCAAAAGACATTTGAATTATTTTCAAATTCCAAAAATATAAAGCTCCCTCAAAAAGGCATCCAACTTCAAAGTATATGACTTCATTAAATAAATCTTAATTAATTCCTTAATCAAGGCGTCCCCCCTTCATGGCCACTTTTTTAATACAACCTAAAGTTAGATCACTAGGCCAAGTGGTCAACTGAAAAAAAGCATTAATGCCTTTTATTTAACTTTTCCACCAATTAAAGTTTTTAAGCCAAAACTGAGAAACACCTTATTACTCCAACTAAAGAGGAATATACTAAAGAGCTGACAACTGAAGTACTGCCAAAAATAGAATTTACTATACATAGTAAATTCCGAGAAACACCACAAAAACCTCCAATAAAGGAAACCCTAATTTACCTCAACAAGCCTACGGGCCTCCGGAATAGGCTGATGAGCAACTGAACTGGTTACTGATGAGAAGGGGACATTACAGTACAATGATTACATTCTCTTGGGAAGTACTCTCAAAATTTTCAAACTATGGAGCTGAAATTCATGGCAGATGGGAAAAAGGTAGTACTTCAAGCAAAGTTTTGTGGAGTTTCCTAATGGGGAAATAGGGGGTGGGTTTCGGAGATGGGGGGACCAAGAGCCTAAGTTTAGGGATGACAGGAGGACAATAGTGTTGTGACCTTTTCACACATCACCCCATTCGAAATGGGTACCCCTACATTTTTGCTCCATTTTGGTCTTTTGGCTTTGGTTTTGTGTGTGTGTGTGTCTCTCTCTCTCTCTCTGATCTTTCTGTCCTTCCGAGGATGTCCCGTCATTTGACCTAGGTTCAAATTTTGGCTAAGTCTGTGAAATTAGGGTTTTCATTCTTCAAACTTATTAGAGGTCAAATCGAGTTGGCAAAATTAAATCTGAGCTTGGTACTACAATCAGGAGGCTTCAGGCAGGATCCCACTAAATTTTCACTAAGTTCTAACAACTTACTATTTTTAGTAAGTACTCAATCTGGGATCTTTTCAAGAGGATTCTGGAATTCTGACTGCTTCATTGCACTCAAGACACTTCAAGGAGCTTGCATGTAAAATTTGAGCAGATTCAGACAACTGGCTATTTTTAGCAGTTTTGGCTTCAGAGGCACTTTTCAGGATTTGCATGTGTGCTTTTTCAATGCATGTCAGGATATTCGTTATGGTTTTTTCGAGAGATTCGCAATGATGTCACATCCAAGCAAAATTGATCATTTTTCAGTGACTTGCTATTTTTAGCCAGTACTCGCATGCAAACCAGTTTTCTGGGTTTTTTGAGATCTCTTGGGTAGTGTGACATGCAAACTCATCCGACAGTTGGTCAATCACTTTTCAAGCGCTTACTATTTTTAGCAGGTTCACTCCAGGCGGTCCCAACACTACAGTTCCATGAACAAAGCAACATGCAATAGAAACGGAGTCAGACGAAGGTCATTTGAGGCACATGCAAGTCAGATTAGGGTTTCCTATTTTGGTGCCTAAAATGGGGGGTAAAAGGCCAGAATTTTGAAAAACGAAGGTATCCCATCACAATCAGCAGCCTTCAAGCAATCTACTGGTAAAATTTGCGTGCAATCTGGCCACTTACTATTTATAGTAAATCACCTCCAAAAAAGGGCTATAAATAGCAAGAGAACTATAAATAGTAGGTCGGCATAACAGGTGGAGGTGTGAACAAGTCACTTAACCCATGAGGGTCATGTGGAGCAAGTTTCAAGTTGCCCAGAGTAGCAGAGGGCAGAAAATCATAGACTTACTAAAAATAGTAAGCTAGGGTGAACCAGTTACAAAATGGGCTGTGTTTAGACACGAGCAAGTCACCAGGATGAGTTCACCACCTCTCAAATGCGCCTTAGCCATGAAGAGGGGACAAGACTTAAAAAAAATCTAAGGTTGAAAATCAAAGCACACACCTCCAAATGCGCCCTCAAACGGAAGTAGGACCCCTCATATGCGCCCTTGAAGAGGTTGAGGAACTTAGGAAACTTCTAAGTCAAAAATGGAAGTAGAAGACCTCAAATGCGCCCTCAAGTGGGATAGAGGTGTTAAAAAATGCCTAAGGCATAAAATAAAAGTGAACCCTATCAAATGCACCCTATGTAAAATGAAAGTGGACCTAGCTAAATGCGCACATCATGGAAAAGGTTAAGTGGTAAATGTTTTAAGGAATTGCAAAGTAAAAGTATGACCCTCCATATGCGCCCACCTTGTGAAGAGGCATCAAAATCATCTAAGGCAAGGAAAATAAGATTTCACTCATCTCAAATGTGCCCTCAAGTTAAAAGTTCGAATATTTCCTAAATAGAAGTGAAAGGGTAGAAACGTGCCCTTGATGAGATGATGACAGGGAAATTGGCTAAGTGGAGAAAAATGAAAGCGGCACCCTCTACATGCGCCCTTAGCAAAATGAACAAGTTTGAAATTATCTAAAGGGGTTGAAGATGAAAACACGTGGGGTCAAATACCTTTGAAGACATGAAACAAAATCAAGACCCCCCAAAGTGCGCCCAACTTAGGAAAGGATATCAAGAAATTTCTAAGTGAAATAAAACTTCACTAGGTAAAATACGCCCTCAACAAAGATGAATAAGTTTGAAAGAATTCCTAAAGCGTGGAAATAAAACCCAAGGTGGTAAAATATCTTCGAAGGGGAGAGTTAAACATTAAAATGAATATTTCCATGGGTCAAGCGAGAAATTAAAAGAACCCCTTCAATGTGAAGTTAGAAATTATTTTTCTAAGGAAATTTTTATTATTTTCAGAGGGAAATATTTTCTAAAGAAATTGCCTGGATTATTTTTCTAAGGGAGATTAAATTTCAAAGATGGAATGACCTAGCTAGTGATTTTAAATTGACTGGGTGAAATATTAAAATTGTCTAAGGCAAATGTCATGGAAATAAAATTTTAAATGATGGAGATTTTAATGGGTTGGAAATTATTTTAATTTCCCCATGAATTTTTAAGAGTTGGATTTAACTGAACGTTGCGAGAAATTGAAGTGGAATTTTCAAAATAAATCAAAGTGATTCCCTTGCGAGTGATTTAATTAATGAAGTGTTAACTGGCAGTTTGGGGGGAAAATTTCGAATCTTGCGGAGTTAAAAATCTTCATTTTGAGAAAATGCTATGACGATTGGCTGACAACTCGCCCACCACTTCGCTAGAATGGGAAGATTCATAAGTAGTGGGAGTGGAGAATTAATGAAGCTGCTAAAATTGACTCCCACACAAATTAGCAAGATTCTCTAGATCAATTATTTAAGCAACGAGGTTTCTCACTTCTTCTCACCTTTTGAAGTTGAAAGTTTGTGAAGTGAGAAGAATTTTCTTGTGAAGTTGAGAGATTGCTGAGAGGAAGAAATTTTTTGAAGTTGCTGAAAGTATTAAGCTAGTGATTATTTTCTGAGTGCTGGGAGTTGAGTGCTGAAAGTATCCAGCTGAAGAAATTTATTTTCTAAGTGCTGAGAATCGAAGTGCTGCTGGTGAGAATATTTTCTTAGTGCCGAGAGTCGAAGAGCTGAAGTAAATTTTTCGAAGTGATATTTTTCTAAGTGCTGAAGGTAGCCAATTAGTGCGAATTTCTTTCAAAGTGCCAGAAGCCACATTGCTGAAAGTGTTAAAGCTCAGAGAATTTAAAGTTTGAGGTTTGGAGTTAGAAAATTTTATGCTGAAAGATATTGTTTTCGAGTCTAACTCCGAATTGCAGCCATCTTGAGGAAGTTTATTTTTCTAAGTCTGAATTCTAATGTTTATGTTTTATTTTGCAGATGGTTGAAGCAAGAAAAGGAGATGTTGCAAGAACAAGCAAGGCTGCAAATAGAGCTGCAAATGTTGAAGCAAGCAAGGCAAGCGCATCCCGGCAGGCAATAATTAAGAAGTTCGCCAAGCCATTTCTTCTGGAGTCAAAGTTCACCTCAAAGTTGGCGGGATTGAATGATACCAACCTTGGTTCGTTTAATATGGGAGCACAAAGAGCGAGAATGTACGGACTGGGAAGACATCCACCATCAGTCACAACACACCAAATAATGAAGAGTGGGATCTATGCAGCTGCTGGTTTTCGATCAGATCATGGAGTGCGCAAATTGCTACAAGCCTGAACGAAGGACTATCGTTTCTCTAGATGGCAAGTTGTTTGCCAACTTCACGCCTGATGCTATTGGAGAAGCATTTGGGATTCCCACTTCTGAGAGGATGTTATACAAGATGAAGGATAGAGCTGATAAAATGTATGCCTCCACCTTTGAGAGATGTGCTGGTGTTATTAATGCCGTCTGGATGCAGAGGCCTAATCCTCCTCGCACCAAGCTTCCAAAATAGATTATTGCTAAGGATGTGAAGCAAGAATAATGTGATCTTATAATGATGCTTGGCCGAGTAAACGGAAGTCCACAAGCATTCATCTTCGAGCCTTGGATGTTTTACTACATCGGGATCATAATGGAAGGGAAAGAGTGTGTTGATTGGGCCAGAATGATAAGTGACGACATAGATGAACAGTTAAGGAGCTTGAGGAGAACAAAGACATTTTACATGAGCTCATACGTGGTGTACATGTTGGCTCGAATGACCAAATACAAAGGAATAACGTACAAGGAGCCAATTGGGTGTGGCCCTGAACAGTTGAAGATCTACGAAGCTTGCCCACAATTGCATTTAACTAGCACTACCAGTTACAAACGGGTGAATGATGCATTCACAATGCATATTGCAAGGACTCTTCAGCGGAGAACGCAACAAAGAATTTCAAAGGAGGCACAAGCATTGATTGAAGAATATGGATATTGGCTCATCCAATTTCCAAAATTTACATACATTAGGCTGCAGGGTTTCACCTCATATCCATACCGATTGCCGAGGTACCCCACCGATCGAATAGTAATGTTAGAAGTATCTAGGCAACTCATTGCCTATGATAAAATTCAAAAAAAGAAGAGGAAGAAGGGACTGGACTTCCCTATCACTATGGGAAATTTGAGTGAAGTTTGTCCTTCCTTGCAGGCAGCCACAGAAGCTGAGGACGAGCTGCAGTTCTTTCACCTTACATACCACACTGGCAGACAGGATTTCGATCCCTACAACAACATTCAGATGGTGCAAAATGTGGAATACCGGCACAAGGCTCACATCGAGGACTTTTGGGCTAACGCAGTTGATGATGCCGAAGTCAGAAGGAGAATGTTCACCAGGCTACCCTTGAAATTGATTAGAGAATGTGAAGTCATTCCAGTTCCGGATCAGGTGGATGAGGATGTCAACGTCATATAGGTTGACTATGAGTCAGTAAGGAACACACCGGTCCCACCACTAGATTGGTCTGAACCTGAAATCAAGGACTTGGATACACTTTCCATACCGGTGTTGACTTTCACGAGGAGCTGGGTTGAAAGGCACGTGAGCCAGCTTAAAAGTAGGTCGATTGCTCTTACTTATAATCTCATGGGTGATCAGAGGCCACCGTCAACAAGGAAAGGAAAGCAGATTGCCCAAGCTGCTAAAGCACGAAGAAAAGTGTCGACCCAGCCAATACCTCAAAGGGTAGAGCAGGCATCGCCTACACGATCACAGAATCATTCTTCGAGTTTGAGGGAGCTTCCATTGTTTGGAAGCCAAAAAGGTAAATCCAATGAAGAGCAGGAGTTTGAGGAAGTAAATCAGCCACCGCTCAGGGAGTCAGAAAGCTTAAGTGTCAACGCACCCAGAGGGGAAAGCCAGCAGGAAGAGGAAGAGGAAACGGCAACTGATAATCGTTCCCAACAGATGCTTGACACGGCATTGGAAGAAGAAGATACCACTGGGCAGGAGGCTCGAGTATCAGAGGAAGGTATTCATCAAATGGAGGTGGACGAGCCTCAACGACGTGTTGTTAGAGAAGAGGTATGCGAGGAGGAAGCAACAGAAGAACAAACCCTCATCATTTGCAATCTACGACAGACAGTGCCAGATTGGCTCACAAAAAAAATGAGAAACGACCCTGAGGATGATATGGAGGAATTCCTCAGTAGGATTAGTGCACCGCCAAAGAAGAAGAGGGCTAGGAAATTTTCAAAGATTTCAACAAATGAATCCGGCTCTCGCACACTTCAGGTTGCTGTCCCGAGGGAGGAGTGTGACCGAGATGAGGAAAGGCCAGAAAATTATGTGATCACCACTGTTGAGTTGGGTCGCCCCACAAGAGCCCAGATAATTGAGGAGTGTGATAACTCCTATCAGGTGCTAAAGAACAAATTGCTCCATACAGAAGGAACGTAAAAGAAATTGAAGGAGCACAGAACATTGATAGGGTATAGGCAGAACCTTGCACGTCCAGGCGAACAGGAGAATCCAGCAGTTGAACTCCCAGCAAAGCTTCCAAGGGAGTCGGTTAGTGGCTTGGAGGATTTGAAGAAGATGGCATTGGAGGCTGATAAATGGGTTGGCCATATTCGCACGAAAATAGAAAAGTTCATGGAGGACCTCACTCATTCTTACCAGCAGGCCTCTGATGTTCTGACGAGCATGGATATTGTTGATCAAGCTTGGAGCGAGACCCAGATCTATCAGACAAAGATTGTTCTTCGTTTGGAGGCTTTGATGAATGTTCCCTTACAAACCTTGGTGGATGGAGGCGTGATACAAGAGGGTGACGGGTATGACTTCGCCAGTTGGTATTTTTCGGTGGTCACAGGCCGTGGTTTCCTTCATGCAGCACAGGCGGATTCAGCTAGAGTCAAGAAGGCAATGGGCAATATTCTGGATGGAGTCTTGAACACACTAGAAGATATATTTGCTAGGAGGCTGACTCCAAAGGAGATGACTGCGGATGGATTAAGGGATAAGATGGCTCCCTTCTTCTTGGCTGTGAGACCGTTTGTTCAAGATGATTTTGAAAATATTTCAGCTTTCTCCAGCATTATTCAAAACACCCAAGACACCTTGGTCGCTTGGAGAAAATATTATACTTGGCACGGGCAGACAGTTACAGTACTTGAGTTTCAACTCAACCACATCCAACCTATTTCAGGTCAAGAGGTTGAGGCAGTGTTGGCCCGATTGATCGAGTTTTCAATCAGAGAGAAGGACAACAGAAATGCCTTGCTGGATGAGGATCTTCTGTAAGATGGTCATGGGCATTAATTGCTCATTATGGTTCCTAAAGAGGAGTGGATAATCTTTCGTTCATTTATTACCCCATTCCTCTTTGTGGCGGTTTTTAGGGAAAAGCCTTGATTAGGGCATATGTGGCTCAATCTGAGCCCTTCATTGTAATCAAATCTGAGCCGACCGCTAGAATGAGCTAACTATAAAAAGGGCATCCCCCCTCATTTGTAATCTATTAGAATTAGATCAGAGTTAGAGTTAAGCCAGATAATAGAGAGAGCATATAGATAATAGCTTAGAAGTTAGCATATCTTAGATTGAGGAGGAAAGAAAGTATTCCCTTTGAAGGCTTTGTAAGAAGTTGTTGTGAACACTCTCATAATATAAAGAGTTCTCATTGCTTGGTGATTCCATATTTTGTTGTGAGTAGCTAGCAAGGCTTTTTCGTCTTTCCAATTCACTTAGAATCTTAAAGTAGATTAAAGTAAAGTAGATTTCATTTCATGTAAGTAGTTGATAGTTGTGGAATGCGTTGTTTAACTTGAGCAAGCTTTATTTATCCATACCACTAGCGGGCTCACTGACGGTGGGTTCGCCTTGTGTGGTCGACTGGAGCACTTTTGAACTTAACTTCAATTGTGGTTCATGTGTTGGTATGCATCGTTGTGATGGTATTTGCATGTTGGGTCGTAGTTCGAACATCTTTCATTATCCTTTGAAGATTGCACCAGCTCTATAGAAGTTGTTTGAAGTGAGGCAAAGCAGAACTTGGTTTGAGCTTGCAAGAATTGATCTTCGTATCCCGCATTTAGAAGTAGACAGTAGAACCCCTATCCCTATCCTTTTACTTTCAGTATTTTCTCGGTTAGTTTAGGAAACCTAAGCATCATCGATAAATCATTCGTGTCCTGCAAATTTCTTCTTTTTCGATCGAACAATTGTGTAAGTCCCCTTGGAATAACCAGCAAATCACATCAAGCCAACTAAGACTATCCGCTGCATAAAGAACCTTGGAGTTGAATGCATGATCTTTTTGGCAATCTTAGCATGCAGAATACTTTGTTCAAGAGAGGACAGAGTATCCGTTGGGAAACTTTATTCTCTGTTGGTGCGGTCATAAAACACTCGTCAACAAGTAGTATAGGGGTGGCGAGGCGTCGTGGGGGTGGTACAAATACATATAGTACTTGAAAAATTATTTATGAAAAGATGTGTAAGGAATAAGTATAAGAATTGCAAATGAAACTTTGGCATACCAAGTGAAGTTTAAACTAATAAACATTAAAAACATGGCAATGATTGCATTGAACATTAACAATGGTGGGTAGAGGTTAGGGGGTTAAATTAGAAATAAGTATAAGAATTGCAAATGAAACTTTGGCATATTAAGTAAAGTTTAAACTAATAAACATTAAAAAAATGGCAATGATTGCAATGAACATTAACAATAGTGGGTGGAGATTTGGGGTCAAGGGGCAGTGCCCTTTGCAAGGGTCTAGGGGGAGAGCCCTCGATGGGGTCAAGGGGCAATGCCCCTTGCGGGGGTCTGGGGGCAAAGCCCCCAATGGAGTCAAGAGGCAGCGCCCCTTACGGGGGTTTGGGGGAAGAGCTTCAAGGTGAATGTCATTTTCACGATTTTATTGCTTATCTTTTGCAACACCTAGAAGTCTCTAGGATGGTTCGAAGACTCCTCAAAGTCTCTTGAATGTCTCGAGGACATCACAAAGCCCCCAAACTAGGTGGCGTCTCGGAGACGTCCCCAAGTCCTCGTGTCCCAAAGGCATCCCCATCTCGGAAATGTGGGGATTTTGTGGGGTGAACGCATCCTTGTGGAACATTGACTTCAAGGCATATCAAATAGAGCACCCAAGATAGTCACAACAATGAAGATGGAGGCTCTTTTTTGGCATGGTGATGTTGCATGGACAGCCCAATATATTTGTTCTACAAAAACTTCTTTAGAGGATGAGAAAGCCTATCATGTTGATATTCAGTCTCTATTGGATAAACATAATCTAGTATTTGGTGACATTCCCCCAAGTAGACCACCATGGTGACGAGGGCTTTGAACATGTAATTGAATTAAGAAAAAGGGGCCAAGTCTACCATAACTACTCCATATCACCACCCAAAAAGGCATAAGAAAGAGATAGAGAAAGCAATTAGGGAGCTACTTGATATGGGGCATATTAGACCAGTGCTAGTCCTTTAGCTTCTTCAGTAGTTTTGGTTAAGAAGGATGGCCCCATGAGAATGTGCATTGATTATAGGGCTCTCAACAAAAAAATAATTGAAAAACAACTATTGTATCCCCAAGATCAACAAGTTGATTGATGATTTGCAAGGGGTAGTCTACTTTTCGTAGATTGATCGTCAGTCCAGATACCACTAGATTAGAGTCAAAGAAGAGGAAATACATAAGATTGTGTTCAAATGCCATTACAAACACTATGATTTCTTGGTCATGCCTTTTGGATTGACCAACACGCTTTCTACATTCCAATCATGCATGAATGAGATATTCAATAGGCAATTACAAAAATGAGTACTTGTCTTCTTTGATGACATATTGATATACAACAAAACATGGGAGGATCATTTAAGACACATTGATGAGGTCTTAGGGATTATGGAGGCACATAAACTTTTTTCCAAGGCATCCAAATGTGAGTTTGGAATGACAAAAATGTTGTATTTGGGATGTGATTAGTGCAGGAGTCAAAGTGGAAAAGGAGAAAATTCAAGCCATCTTAGATCGGTAACCACCTAAGACATTAACCCATCTTAGAGTATTCTTCAGGTTGTGCAAACCATAGTTTTAGGACCCAGACTCAAACTTGACTCAGCAACCCAAAAAATTTTGACTCAAACTCAAGACTCGGCACAAACTCAACAAAACACTCGGCATGGACTCGGCAAAAAAAACCTCATAATTACACAAAAAAAAGAAATAAATGCATTTAGAGAACATAAAAGTCTAATTTGACTGTCAATTTTTCATAATTCAAACGTTATGCATGTCATACAATCCTCAAACTCTCAAAATTTGAAATTTCAGCCACTATGTCTATTATGTTCAGGTGCCAAAAGAGTCTGAGCTCAAGAATTGGGAATTCGAGCCTAAGACTCGAGAGTCTTGGAGCAAGACTCAGCCGAGTACTCTCCAAGACTCGGCCAGACTTAACACGGGAGTCTGGTCAAATCAGCTCGGCTAGCTTTCTACTCGAGAATTTGGAGAGTCTTGCAGAGTACTTGGAGAGTCTTCAAACTATAGTGCAAACACTAAAATAAAATGGAAACTTATTGAAATGCATATCAATAACCTCACTGTCAATGCACCTATATCGATTGCTGCAATAATGGACATGGCAGCTAAGTAACAACCATCAACAATAGGAATAATGCTTCATCTGAAAACTTAAACAAATCAAGTGCATCACTCGTCATTTATTCACCCAATACAATGATGCTTCTTACAACAACCTTATTGATAAAATCCATAGGCTAAAGCATCAATTATGATGGCATTGAACTGTTAGTGTGTGTAAGCATTGATATAATATCCCTTGAAGCATTTGGCCTTAACTTACTGGTTTGATACTCAAGGAATATTGTCAAACACTTGGCAAACCAAATCTGTACTTGCTGCTTGAGACTTGTTTTGAAGTTTTTTTATTTTTGGATGCAATTTGTAATGCTGATATAGCTTGAAAATATGAACTGAGATAACTGAAATATATTGCAGCAACTATATGAAGCTTGACCATGCAAGAATATGACTGAAATATGAAGATAAATGCAACTACATCTTCATTGACATTATGGCAAACAATTGTCATGTAAAGTTTGAGCTTGCTGTTTTGCGTTTTCAGTTTGCTTTGCTTGTTTTTGATTGATGCAAAGATGTTTGGAATGCATGAAAATGAATGGTAAATTGTCTAACAATGAAATGGAGATTAAATGCAAGTATGTTTTTGCTCTTCAAATGCATATATATGACTTAATCTAATGCAATTCAACACCTATAGCTAGAAGGCATTTTGTCAAACAATTTGTTGGCAAACTCCTTATGTCTCCAATATGATATTGCAATGGAAATGAAGCTAATTACAATTTGGAAATGATATGCAAATGCCAAGACTCTTGGCTTACAACATAATCAAAATGCTATCATAATGTTGGTATGAAATATGCATCTACAACTGTCATATGGCAGCAACTTATACAATGATAAAACTACATAAATTGGAACCAAAGAACCTGGATATTATGTGCCGATATGAAGAAGAAGGGATGGCGATCTTGCCCACCAAGAATCAACAAATTAGGAGCCCTTCAAGTGAAGAATCGTACTCCTCAATGTGTCGCCCCTATTCTTGCCTGACAACTTTTTCTATAAATAAATGCAGCAATAATAGGTCTCCAAATTGGTGTAGAAATGATTGCCAACTCGATAGAAGTCAATCCCTCCAATGCCCACAAAATTTTGTCCCCTTAGTGAAGAGCAATGAATGAAAATGCAATTCCTCCCATGGCTGGTCTGCAGACTGAAACAAAATTACAGACCTCAAATAACTCACCAAACTTCTCCAAAAATGTTCTCCAATGGCTGCAATTATCTCAATGAGAAAGACTAAAGTATCTCCCTCCACTATCCATCTAGGGTTGATATTTCACAACCGAAATTGGCACTTAACCAGCTAGGTTTGGTCTTTCACAAACGAAGACTGGAAAACAACAAGCTAAGCATTCAACTTCAGCAATGTAGTAGAAAAGATGTATTCAACTCAAGATGCCCAAATGCATAGCCCAAGCTTCTTCTTATACTTTTCATACCTCATCACCAAGAAGCTTCTAGAGAATAATATTATTTTATTCCATTAAGTGACTTTATGATATATTTTATTTAGTTACTTTATTAAACTAATTAAATATAAAGTCGTTGGCGTAAGAACTAACACCTCCGGAGTGTGAGTTAGTACGGACAGCTATGCACACTACGTAATGAGTGCTCTTCAAATTAGGAGGGGAAGCTCCCTCGTTGTGCTGGAATGCATGAAATAGAAAACTAAACTAATGTCCTATCTTTTTGTTCTCAGCTGGTAGAGGCACAAGGTTAAGAAAACCTAGAACGTTGCAGCTAAGTATTTTCTGGTTTCGCAGATCATGTAACTACAACTAAGCTAACTTCTTTAATATCTATCCAATTTCCTCAAGAAACAGAGCATGAGGAAATGGAGCAGGAATGTATTGTACGATAAACTCCAGGTGCGGGCTCACAACATGAAGGCAAGGTAGGCGCAACTATTTGCTAATCCGGGAAGAAGTTTATTAAAACAAACAAATGAACGGTAAACCTGGTACAGCTTCACAACATGAAGGCAAGGTAGGCGCAACTATTTGCTTGGCTGAATGAGTCTACTATCACACACATCAAACGATAAGCTTTAAGTACAGTTTCGCAACATGAAGGCAAGGTAGGCGCAACTATTTGCTCTTCTGAATAGGCTTATAATAAACAAAACAAAAGGTAAGCAACTGGGACAGTAGATTGTATAGACGCAACACGCATGCAATAACGATCAAACCAGCAACCCCATTTAACTAAGATCGAATAAACACCATGACAATAACATGAAGGCAAGGTAGGCGCAACAATTTATTATAACAGCAATTACTCTTTGAACAGATACAATAATAGCAATACTACAGGCAAGGTAGGCGCAGCATGTATGCTATCAAGCAAAAGTTAAATTACAAATGAGCTTAAAGCTCTTATTTATAGACTTCAAGGTGTAGGCAACCCTAAAATCACCTTGAGTCAACTAAAGTCTTGCAATGCATGCAAGATCTTATTCCTAAACCCTAATTGAATGAAACTATACAGTTAACTGGGAAACTATCATCAGTTAACTGAAACATCTAATCTAAATGGACAAGGTGCAACATGCACGTCCTTATTGAAAGCAAATCAACTGGAATGCTATCATCAGTTGACTGAAAGATCTAATCTAAACTCCAAGTGTTTGTAGATATTTCCAAGACAGACAAGACATGCAATGTGTAACAACCAGTTAACTCGGAAAGAAGCCTCGAGTTTAACTCCTATGTCTAATGTCTATCTTGGAAAAAGGTGGGACGCCTTTAACTGAAGTCTACTGACCCTGATCTTGAGAAATTAACCCATCTACGAGGTCGTTGACTGCATCTCCATCTGGGGAACTGAAGCTTTGGCGAAGAATCCTATGTCTGTGCAGCATGTCTTCTCCATTAGTCATCTGACACTGGAACTCACCCTTTCTCCTGATTGCCTCATCAAACAATGTTGACATGGCTGTAAGCTGATTCATCTTACAGCCAATGGTCTCACCACTGAAAATACCGTGAATAAGTGCTTGGAGCTCTAACTGGATGTCAGCAAGCTCAACATAGTCACCACCCACACGCTGATATACACATGGTAATTGAGACACAAAGTCTCTTATATAGCGGAGTGCACTAGTAACATGCTCTCTGCTCTCAGCCACCTCAGATACGATCTTTCCTTCTATCTCTGCCTTGAAGATCAACTGTGTTCTCCAAATGTAGACCTCTTCTTTATCCTCTGCCTCTGTGACTGAATCAAATGACATTCCCAAGTTGGCAATCAGAATCTCATCCCTGGGTTTACTAATAGCCAAATCACGTTCCTCATCTTGAAGTCGTAAACGAAGCTCACGTGCATTATACCGCAATTGATACAATTCTGTAAGTATAAGGCGACCTCTAGCAACAAACTCCTCTTCCCATTCCTCCAATCGCTTACCATATGCAACCAAGAGATCAATCTGACCCTGCTCTGCTGGTGGTTCTAACATATGTGGAAGCGCGGTGACAACATCCCCTGTCCTGTGTACAAGGCTAGAAATGTACTGGCGAAGCTGCTGTATTTCAGCCTTGAGAGCTGATTTATCTTCACCATCTTTCACCATCCTATCTTTGACGCTATCTGTAGCAACCTGTAGGAGATCAATATCTGTCTGACGAGTACTCTTACCGAAATGAACTGTGATAACCTCGAAGTCTTGAGCTTCCATCTCGTCTAGACTCTTATCTTCTGGAGGTACAACAGTCTCAACAATGAATTCCTTATCTGCACTTCTCCCAATATGTATCTGCTTCTTGATCCTCTTTTCAGGCACATCTTGATGGTCATGATCAAAATCTGAATGATCAAGTATGTAAGATGGTTGCCTCCTTTTTCTTCCCAGCTGACTCTCAAGCCAAGATGAATCCCGACTAATCCCACTGGAAAGACCTGTACTAGTCGTAGGAGGATCTGATGAATGTGAATGTATAAAAGAATCGCTGCGAGGAGGTGAATCTACGTCCAAATCAATGTGAATTGGAATGGGAGGCTGCTCTAATGGTGTCGGTGACGGCATACGGGGCTGAACCTCAAGCTGCGGAGAAGTCTGAATAACTTCTCTGACTGGCTCTACATGTGGAATCGCAACAGATGCTTTTCCCTTTGAATTACTAGGCGCTGGATTCTTTTTAGGAGGATTGCTCCTCTTCTTCTGCTTAGGTTTTGAAGAAGAAGGCAATACAAGTCCTTCTGTTGGCGGCTCTGCTCTAGGCATAGATGCCTTTCTCAACCTTCTGCTTTCTAAATAAAGCATACTATTTTGGATGACCCTGCTCGATCTCTCCTTTACTGATGCGAACTCTTTGGCATACCAGTTTACTAACGGCAGTGGTTGTCCATCAACCTGCTCTCTGTAAAATTGAGGAAGTGTATCTCCCTCACCCTCTGTCAATCCTTCCACATCTTCTGCCAAGAAAACAGAAACTTGTGGAAGAGAGAACCTGCTATAGCTACGTCTGCGAACTTCGAAATCATCCTCACAATTCACCCAATAATCTTCCATCGTAGGTTTGTGATAAGAGAGATTACCCAGGCGAGCTGCGTAATGACCCCAAGGATCATATGTGCGTGTATCCACCAGGTACTTGAGTTTGCAATTTTCTAACTCTTGACCTGCGGTCTTAGCATCAACTGCCGTCCTACACCAATACATCCCGAATTGCAAAGGAAACTCGGCAGCTGGTTTACGCTTGATGCGCAAACGTTTGTGAACTTCATATAGCTGCCTCAGGAACTCCATGAATATTGTTTTATCCGAAGGATAACGTGGTAACATAGCTGGTTTTCCTGTGTATCCATAGACACGGATATAGGTGTATGTAGGGAACTGAATGTACCAATCTGCCCAATTCTTCATTGCTGCTCTGGCAACTGTCGAGATGCGAATATGCAACTCCCGGTCCAAGTTTCTCACTGTATAAGTCAAGAAAGCCTCTTGTACACGTTTAAAATGACTTTCAGCCTTTGTGAACTCAAGCTGGTCATAGTAACGATAGACTTTCTGTACACTGAGTATGCCCACCGTATTCAAACCATTAAACTGATTCTGATAAGCAATCAAGTACACCAGGTAAGAACACATATGAAATTGATGCGCAGCTAGGAAACCGGTGATTTGCTCGTGAATAACATCGCTGATGAAGGATGCCCAGTCATAATGCTCTTGCCCCAGAGATGATTCTACCAATGATATAATACATCCACGGGTGAAATTTGTTTGCATCTGCATGACCTGAGACACGATTAAGCAGTGTAATCAAAATATTGTATTCATCCTTACACTCGCCACGACCCAAGTTGTTTGGCAACTTGCTCTTCTTTTGTTTCAGCCATCTCTCTATCATCTTGTTTTGACACTTATCCAGTCCAGCATTGAATGCCTGCTCGCTTTGACTCATGGAAATAACCATCCCATCCGAATGTTGAGGAATATCTAGACTTCGCTCGATATCAAGAGGTTTGAGACTGCATATAACACGTCCATCTATTGACCGTATCTCTCGTGTAGCGGAATTGTAATGCTTGATGCAAGATATTACAAACTCCACGCAATGCACCGAAATAGGTATGGAAGCGGCCTCAAGCAACCCGGATTGCTGAATATTCTTGATAACTGAATCCCTGATTTTGAGTGGATCCAAAACCACCTCCGGCAACACCTTATGTAGATCTGTATCAACTGTTCCGATGAAGTCATGGGTTAAGACCGATTTGGTCTTGAATTCGAGCTGAGTGAACTGCATTCTGAAAAACTTGCCTGTTGACTGTGCACACGGCTATATTCTGACAACTTTTCTGGAAAGCCAAAAATAGCCTGCTGAGGCTAAAAATAGCTTGTCGGATGAGAATTTTTTACGAAAAAATCTGAGATATGGGTTTTGTCCAGAAAATGATTCTAAGACAACCCAGAACGTCAGAAATGCAAAAATTTACCCTTTACTCAGCCATGCAAAAGAATTTCGGTTGAGAAAATTAAAGCTTCAAGAACAGATGTTCTGGAACAAATTTTCCTGAAAAATTCTGGCACATGGGTTTTGCTGAGAAAGCTCTTCTGAATCAACCCAGATATTTTGTTTTGCCAAAATCTGCCAACACTTCGAACATGCAAGAGAATTTAAGACGAGAAGATGGAAGAAATATAGAGAAGAAGAAAGATATTTTTTTTAAAAATTTTTTTATTTAATTATTATCTTCTTCTGTCAAAATCGCCACTCTGCCTTGAATCTGATGCTGAATCTGAACTTGTACCTGCAAAAGAATATTTTACCACCTTCGAACTTGATCCTTTGATGAAAATTCGCCAATCTCTTTGAAGAAATTCGAACTTTCAAAGTTATGTGAATGATGAAAGGCGCCATGCTTGTTTAAATAAACAATTCGTACCATCATGCATGCATAATGTAACCCTAATTTAGAAAAAGGAAAATCGATTGGCTTCTCTCCAGTTGAACTGCCACTGTCTCTGAGTCTTCAGACTAAAAATAATATCTTAATTTTTAACACATGCAAAAAACTAAAAATGGCGCCAATATCTGTCTTTGAAGAAATTCGTCACTTTTCAATGCTCTGCATGCAAAAATATTTTTTTTCATTTTTTGCCAAAAATAGCATCTTGCTGTGTTCAACACACTTCCCTGATTCCAAAAAGTCAAATTTTGATCTTTTAGGCTTCCATTTGCAAGAGTTATGAGATTTTTAAGAATCTCCTATTTTGTAGCTGACTGCAAAGTTACAACTGACCATGTTCAGCTCTGATTTCTGGCTGACTGACTGAGCCTGCGACTGTGCTGAGATATCCACCGCGAAGCTTGTATGACAAGGATGAAATGTCTGCTGGGAGCAACAACTGCTATGGAGCTCATCTGATACCTTAGAAAATAAGGCGCCTCTGATTAAATTGATGTTTTGACTCCAGACTTAGCCATTTCTTAGTTTTGCCTTCTGATGTTTCAAACTGCCGCTGACAATGAATAATGAACTCCACTGACTGAATAATGGATTCATTGCATGACTAGAAGTATCCTGCATCCAATGACTGTATGTGAAGGATCTGAAAATTGTATTAAGAACCCCAAAAGCATGAGCGCCCCTATTCTGTGATAGCTCAAACACCATTTTGACAAAAGTGTGATTTTCAACTGAACACCATACTTTGACCCTTGATACCGGGAACTGGAATGTTCCGATACGCGTGCCGTCTGTCTTGCTGTATAGTTTGGTCAACTTGCAAGAGATGTTCTTGGAGACGACGAAGCCAGAAAATTGCTTTTAAGGCCTCTAAAAGAAAATCGCCTTTTTCAAAGAAAATAACATTCTTACACTTAGTCGTTTTTTGAACTGCCTTCAATCAGCTCTTCTTCACAGCATTATCATCTTGACCTCGCACGTACGAGCATTCGCCAAATCCCGGAGGCTGTCGGCTAGACTCGTTGGATAGCTTGAGTAATTGCACACAAGTCTTGTGAAGACTGTAATTGCAAATAACCCCGTCTGGCAGGCCTAAAGGAGAATCGCCCCTAGCCTACAGCTGTGCAGCTTTGTGTAGCTACGCTTCACCATCCTCTGTTTTACATGCTCGGTAGGACCTCTGTCACAGTTACTCAGAATATCGGATCGTCTTGTGAACGGATACACTGCAAAGCTGGACTGAGCTGGAAGAGATCTCAGGAAGACCTCAATTGCAAATTCATCCATCAAACAGGTCTTATTCAGGATCGCCCCTGGGCTACAGGGGAGCGGATTTGCATTCTACAAAACTTCATCTGACATGTATCTTGCTTGCAATTTCCAGTTCCACCGCCGATAACCGGATTTCTGTACTGGATACGCTTTCGCTTGATAGCTCGTTGAAAAGCTAAACTAATTCTGCAAAGGCTGAAACCATCAAAACACACATGCATCTAGATCTGGGCCTTCAAAAAGAAAATCGCCCTTGGGCTAGAAGGGAGCGGATTTGCATCTCTAGACTGCCTCCTTGATGAAAACACTCTTCGTAACCTCTGCTTCTGTCTTCGTTTGCCGGAGTTCTGTAACTCGGATAATCTTGCTTCATGGCTAATCGGAAAGCCGACTGAAAACTGAACATAATGAATGTGTTCTTAATCCAAAACCCTCCAATCTTGACCTTCAAAAGGAAGGGCGCCCCTAGGCTACAGGGGAGCGGATTTGTTTTGAATTCATTGATTTTCACCATTTTATGCTTTGCAAACGCTGTATCCATCCCTGCGGTTGACCATGTCGAAGCGTTGTGACTGCTGAGGTGTGTGGATGACTATACTTCATCATTTTCACATGTACGGACACTATAAAGTTGATTTGCACGTTGATTGCGCAAGTGTCTACTACGTTACATAGTGAAAAGTTCCCAGACTTAGAATATTTTAGCACTTTTTGCCAATCTGAAAATCCCCTCCATCAAAAAGCATTATTTCCAACATCTTTTATCGTAGAGCGTTCCTCTTTGAGTTTCAGGCTTAGATATTGACACCTGGTACTGGCCAACTGCCATTGATGACCCCGAAGATCCTAACTTTTCTCCTAAAAAAGTGAAAACTACCCACCAGCCTTAAACTGACTTTTAACTGAAACTGACTTCACCACTGTGATTGTGATGTGAAATAAGCCAATCAAAATTAATTTCATCCAATTCTGACAAGTTCCTATTTTTTAGGGTTTCGGGCTAAAAATAGATTTCAGAAACCCTAATTTTCAAAATTTTCAAATTTTGCCAGTATCTTCCTGGCATCACACTGACTAAAAGCCCATACTTTATTTGCCCAAAAATTGAGTTTTGACCCCACTTTTACAAGGTTTAGACCATTTTAAGCAAAATGCTTTAATGAAGCAAAAATTTCGGTTTGGGTACAACAAAGTCATTCTTTAGATATTAATTTATTGGAATAACTTTATAAATAATTAATTTAATATCTCCACTTTAATTTAATTAAAATAATCAATTAGTCATCCTTATGAAATATCAATATTTGGACAACTTAATTAATTAATTTAATTTAATTACTCTGCCTCCAAATCGGGGACATGACAATTGACTAGTGATCTCATACACTTAGTGGCAGGGTAACTATGGAATACATGAGCCAACTCTCTTTCTCCTTACATAGTCCCTAGTTGGTTGGGCAACTGTATAATGTAATGAAGTTCTAACATTTTGGTATCACTAATGTTCTGAAAAGTAAAAAGATTAACCCTATGAAGGGGGATATGAAGCACTCCTATAGTATGAAGTTCACGGATGGCAAAGATATTCTTATACTTCTTTGACATATTGGACACTATTTGGAGTTCAACCCTTGTCCTCCTATTTCTCCTATCACAGGTTTATACTGTTTTGATCAATCTCTATAAATTTTAATTTTTTCAACAATCATGATGTCAATCTATAAGAAGCCTTGCCAAATCTGCCCTTAATTTTCCAATCTTGTTACTTGGAAATTTTGTCAAACACTTTCTTGCAAACTGTTGTTTGTTGTTTCTTTTTGTGTTTTTGATACATATGATGATTTCATGAACATAAAAGTATTCTAATTGCAATGTCCTAATAACTGAAATGGAAAAGTGATGCAATGCAATGTTTCTTTTGATTTTCCAATGCAATAAGATGACTGAACTCGTGCAATTTTACGACTACAGCAAAGTGACATCAGAACTTCTTATATTGCAGCTGTAACTGATTACAATATTTGCCAATTTTGATTGCTACTAATCTCCCTTCAAAGAGACGATTATGCAATGATAATGTCAACTCAGATGGCAATGCAATTCCAACTATATTTTTCATATGATTTACAACTACAATCTGCTGTAATAGCAAATGACTAAATGCAACCTAAATCTGCTTGTAGATGACAATGACTTCCTTGACTATGTAATGCTAAATACAGATTTTTATATCAGAATGAAACCTGATTTGAAACTCTATTGGACTGAATGCAGAAACACCAAACCAGATCGATTTCTTCTAGAATCGAATTCTTTTGTGCAAAAAATGCAGCACCTGAACTCCTTGATGGCCTGTGACTTCTTTCCAAGCAAAATCGATTTTTATTCTGCCTTCAATCTTCAAAATCAAACCAGCTGAAGCAAGATGCCGCCCTAAGAAAAATCGTCCTTCAAATGCAAAATGTCATTTGCCTCAAAACTGAAAATGATCATCAAGAGTTCGCCCAAACTTGCTTCCAAAATCGAACTCACTTAGGACTGGAATTATTCTTCAAAATCTGCAAATATCTCCTCCAAAATCGTCCTTCACCAATTCTTCAAAATTTGGCCATAGGCCATTAAATTTTGCTCCAATGGAAGACTAAAATATCTCCCTCTCAAATCTCCAGCTAGGGTTGATGTTGCACAACCAAACCTGGTATCCTAGAGTCTTCAAACCCTCGGATATTGCATGCATGCAAGCTCTTACCACACAGGTATGAAAATAGAATAACTCAAGATATGATGAAAATGGCTTGCACTGAACTCCTTATAAAGAATTATCATTCACCTTCAAGAATCTTCTAAAAAATAATATTATTTTATTCCCTAGTGATTTTATGATATAATATTTATTTTAGTCACTTTATTAAATTAATTAAATATAAAGATATCTTATGATATTGATTTATTGAGATAACTTTACAAATAATTAATTTAATAGTTATTCCCTTATTTCTCCTATTTAGTCTTCGGGAATAAATAAAGGCTAAACGATCTTTGGTGGCTACTGTGAAGGGGACATTACAATCCTCCCTTCCTAAAATTGCTTGTCCCCAAGCAATTGTAGACTCGGATGCTGAAGAATTTGCTCTCCTTCCCAAGTGGCATCCTCTCTTGGCAAATCCCTCCATCTCACCAAATACTCCTTTAGCACCCTATTCCTCAATCTCTTCTCTTGTGTATCAATTATCTCCTCGGGAATTAGGACCAAGTGTCCATCCTCATCCAACAGTGGCAATTCCGATGAAGATGTAACCTGTTGTCCAAGTGCCTTCTTGAGGCACGAAACATGAAACACATTATGAATCTTGTTGCTCTCTAGAAGCTCCAAATCATAGGCTACCTCCCCAACACACCTGATGATCTTGTAGGGTCCATAAAACCTGGGTTTCAACTTCTCCACACCACTCTTCTTCAAAGAAGACTGCCTATAGGGTTGCGAGCGAAGATAGACCAAGTCCCCTACCTCAAAACTGCACTCAACCCTATGTCTATTAGCATAAGTCTTCTGTTGATTTTGTGCCACATACAAGTTATCCTTGAGTGCTCTCAAGATGTCCTGACTTTCCTAGATCCAATCCTTACCCTTAGGAGCTCTGCTCTCTCCAAAATCCAAGTGCATGAATGATGGTGCATCATATCCATATAGTGCTTGGAAAGGAGACATCCCAATAGACATATGATAAGTGGTATTATAACAATACTCTCCCAAGTGCAACCACTTAATCCATGCCCTTTGTTCTCCCGAGATGTAGTTGTGCAAGTACCCCTCAACCCACTTATTCACAATCTCTATCTGGCCATCTGTCTGAGGGTGGTAACTCGTGGTTAGAGTCAACTCAATACCTGCCAGCCTAAATAGTTCCTACCAGAATGCACTCAAGAACCTACTGTCCTGTCACTGACTATTAATCTAAGTAGCCCATGCAACCTGAAGATCTCTCTAAAGAATAGCTCAGCTACTTGTGGTGCCTTGTACTCCATAGGTATAGCAAAGAAATGAGCATACTTCGTCAACCAATCCACCACCACATAGATACAATCTCTCCCATGCACCTTGGGTAGACTTGTGATGAAGTCCATGAAAATGCTCTCCCACTTATGTTCTGGAATGGGCAAGGGCTGCAATAGACCAACTGAATGTGTATGCTTGGACTTGTTCTGTTGACAAATTACACACTCCCTGACGTGTCTCAAAACGTCCTCCTTTAGGCCCTTCCAAGAGAACCTCTCTCTGACCTGTCTATATGTCTTAAAATAGCCTTGATGGCCTGCTAGAGGAGTGTCATGTGAATCCTGCTGTATCCTTTCCTTCAACTTAGACTCTGGTACCAAGTAGATCCTATCCTTGTAGAAAATCACATCATCCACAACCCCTGTAACTGTCATCCTATACTAGTTCATCCATCACCTCGCATGAAAATTTATTCTTGGAGTATTCGACTAACAAGAGAGACTTCCAATCAGCTAAAATCTTTGAAAGTGAACAAGCGGAAAGTTTTCTGGAAAGGGCATCAACAACAACGTTCTTCTTCCCTTTCACATACACAACAACATTTTTCTTCCCTTTCACATACTCTATATCAAAGTCATAGGCCTGTATCTTACTAGCCCATTTTTGCTGCCTCTCGTTCAAATCTTTCTACTCTAAGAAATACCTGAAACTATTGTGGTCCGTCCTCACCACAAACTTCCCTCCAATCAAGTGTTGCCTGAAATTCGCCAATGCATGCATTATGGCGAGCATCTCCTTATCATATATGGAGTAAAGTCTCTCAGGTCCCCTCAACTTGTGGCTCTCAAAAGCAATGGAGTGTTGATTTTGCATCAAAACCGCTCCTATGCCTTCGACCCAAAGCATCACACTCAAGAACAAAAGGTTGGGTGAAATCTAGAAGTGCTAGGATTGGGCAACTACTCATCACCTCCTTGAGCTTGTCAAAAGCTCATTGTGCCTCATCTGACCAACTGAATGCACCCTTCTTAGTGAGATCTGTCAAAGGTGCTCCCAACTATGAAAATCCTCTCACAAAGCGTCTGTAATAGCTGCACAATCCAAAGAATCCCCGCAGCTCTGTGAGTGTCCTAGGTGTTGGCCAATCGAGTATTGCTTGTATCTTTTCTTGCTGAACCTATACCCCCTGTGCACTGATCACATGCCCCAAGTATAAAATCTCCTTAAGGCCAAATTCACAATTCGAGGCCGTAGCATATAGTGACTGCTCCTCCATGATAGTCAAGATCTCATCAAGCTGTCTCAAGTGATACTCCCAAGTCTTGCTATAAATGAGCAAGTCATCAAAGAATACCAAGAGGAAATTACGCAACTGCTTATTGAAAATGTGGTTCATGCATGACTAAAAAGTAGCAGGTATGTTTGTCAATATAATGTCCCTTACCCGGACTTGCCCTAAAATCCGTTTGTCTGCCATAGAATTTGCTTGTTGATTAGGTTTAGAGTTTCTTCTTTCCAAAAGAATGTCCTTTTAATACAATAACCGTAGATTGGAATCTGTATTCATCACATTAACAACATACTTGTTAGCATTAATATATAGACATCCAAAATCAGACATAATCATAAATACAAATTGATAAACATAAGAAGAGTCACTTAGCCCATCAGGAGAGGAGAATCCCTAAGGGTCTACGGTCTACCACCTTCCAATGCCCAACCCGTATCTCAGGCCTGTGGGACAGAATGCCAAGGTGGGACCCTCACCCCTCCATGACCCAACCCTTGCAATGGGCCTGTGAGGCAGTCTACCCAACCTTTGTTATGGGCCTGTGGGGCAAAACTGCCCAACCCATGGGCCTATGGGGCAGACTGCCCAACCCTTGCTTTGGGCCTGTGGGGCGGAACCTGGGTGAAGTTTTTAGACGAACCACTTAAGTTATGACTCAACTCTCCTGGCGGGATTACAAACACAATTCAGACAATCGATATGCAGTCATTAGTGCTTCATTTGTATTTACACATATTATGCAATAAGAGTATTTAATATGATCAAACAGTTCCTTGAATCCTAATATGAAGGTATGTCAGAATACAAAACTAAACTAAGCAATATTCATGTTTACATATTCATTATGTTCGTTTGCAATTCATCATAGCTTGTAAGTTCAATATTAGCAGAAATCAAATACAAATGCGAATTAATCATCATTAAAGCCATATCTATAGAAGATAAACCCTTTGGCCTCTGATCAGTCAAGGACTACATAGTCCGCCTAAGTTCAATGCCAATTTCCAGTATAATGAGTCTATTTCCAGATTTGATATCAAGAAGGCATGGTTCCAACACATCAAGGGGGACTGTGCGCATTCCAATGAATAAAGCATATCAATTATTTTTAATAATACATAGATCGGTTGGGCTTACAAGGTTCATGCAACATTGTCATGTCGGATTGAGGACAACTAAATATTAAAGCTAAGTGAGTAGTCTAACCTGATCGGCTATGTCTTCCCATGACTCTTTATTCCTTAATTGTCTTCCTTCAACCTTATACTGGATTGATCATAGGATGAGGACAATTCATAAATATACACAATCTACTTATGTTTATATTAAAGAGTCACCATTACTTATAAGACTTAATAATTACTACATGTATCATTTGTATATTCACAAATGATTCACATATCGACTTAACCAATATATATACATCTGATTTTATAATATATTTATATATTCTATATATATATTATAGACTATATAAAATTTAAATATATATATATATATATAAAAAAAATTATATAAATACATATAATTACATTTATAAAATTATATATATATATCATTATTTCCAACTTGATTTCAACTTACAATAATCTCTTGATATGAACACATATATATAAAATTATATCTTTATATTATTATATTTAACTTACTGTTTAATGTATTGCATCTGCAGGAGTTCCTTTATTCCTAGCCATGTTTACTTATCTCTAACCACCATCTCTTACCTCTACTCAGCTACCCATCAGATATAAGGCTTGTTCTTTTTATTTATATCTGTCACCCATGATGCCCTTTACTGGTTATTTTAATACCAAAGTTACTCATCCTCTTATTTTATTTGCAGACCTTCCTATATATCTATATATATCTGATTGGTCTCTACAAAGACACGACCTTTCATTTCACCTGCACTTCCTAAAGACCGTGTCTCTTCCTATCACCGATCCTTGTTTTGTCTTATTAATCATAAGGATTGCTGTTATTAATAGTTTATTAAGTTTGCTGTGTGCATTGGTTTTATTAACTAATATTTATCTTAGGGATCATTGCTTACTCTATCGGATTTAGGTATTAACTAAGGCAAGGGTTAATCCATAGTATTTTGTATAAAGATTATCATTAATTTTATTGTTATGATATCTATAATTAATATTAATGGTTCTTATTAGTATGATATTTGTATTATAATATTATTGAGGATAATCATAATTATAATGATGCTTGATGTGTTTTATTAATATTATTTTGTCTTTTTAATTTATTTTTATATTGGTTATATCTACTTTATATATATATATATATATATTTGCTGATTATATTTATAGTAATATTAAGTTGTTAATATTTGTAAATATGCAACTTGTCACTTATTCTATTTATTTGCATCTCAATACTTAGTTATTTTAAGGTTCTTTTTCGGGGACATGACAGTCCACCCCGCCCAAGATTGCTTGCCCTCAAGCAATCATACTCTAAGATGGGTAGTTTTAAGATGTTGCTTCTTGTGGTGATGATATCAGCTTTAATGGGAGTTGGAAGTTCTAACCCAAGTGATGGATATTCTAGCTATGAGGATAATATATTGACTAGTATTCTTAAGTTCAATTATTTCTCATTACTCTCTAAACCCAATAGTTGTGAATCTGTATAACTTAAAACCACTTGAATTAGAAATTAAGGCAGAAAACCAAGTAGCTCAACTAGGTAAACGAGTAGCTCAAGTAAGCAAGCAACTAGCTCAAGCACACGAGCAAATAGTTGAACCACACAAGTAAGTAGCTTAAGCAAGCAAACAACTAGCTCAAGTAAGTAAGCAACTAGCTCAAGCAGACAAGTAGGTAGCTCAAACACGCAAGTAAGTAGCTCAAATACGCAAGCAGCCAACTCAACTAGCTCAAGTAGGCAAGTAGGCAGCTCAAGTAGACAAGTAAGTAGTTCAAACACACAAGTAAGTAGCTCAAGTATGCAAGCAGCCAGCTCAAGCAGACAAGTAGGTAGCTCAAACATGCAAGTAGCTCAAGTACGCAAGCAACCAGCTCAACTAGCTCAAGTAAGCAAGTAGGCAGCTCAAACACACAAGCAAGTAGGCAAACAACTCAAGTAGACAAGCAGGTAGCTCAAGCATGCAAGTAAGTAGCTCAAGTACGCAAGTAGCCAGCTTAACTAGCTCAAGTAGGTAAGTAGGCAGCTCAAGCAAACACAGGATAGTAGGAAAGATGCTTTGATACCACTATAATGTCCCTTACCCGGACTTGCCCTAAAATCCGTTTGTCTGCCATAGAATTTGCTTGTTGATTAGGTTTAGGGTTTCTTCTTTCCAAAAGAATGTCCTTTTAATACAATAACCGTAGATTGGAATCTGTATTCATCACATTAACAACATACTTGTTAGCATTAATATATAGACATCCAAAATCAGACATAATCATAAATACAAATTGATAAACATAAGAAGAGTCACTTAGCCCATCAGGAGAGGAGAATCCCTAAGGGCCTACGGTCTACCACCTTCCAATGCCCAACCCGTATCCGGGCCTATGGGGCAGAATGCCAAGGTGGAACCCTCACCCCTCCATGACCCAACCCTTGCAATGGGTCTGTGGGGCAGTCTACCCAACCCTTGTTATGGGCCTGTGGGGCAAAACTGCCCAACCCATGGGCCTGTGGGGTAGACTGCCCAACCCTTGCTTTGGGCCTGTGGGGCGGAACCTGGGTGAAGTTTTTAGACGAACCACTTAAGTTATGACTCAACTCTCTTGGCGGAATTACAAACACAATTCAGACAATCGATATGCAGTCATTAGTGCTTTATTTGTATTTACACCTATTATGCAATAAGAGTATTTAATATGATCAAATAGTTCCTTGAATCCTAATATGAAGGTATGTCAGAATACAAAACTAAACGAAGCAATATTCATGTTTACATGTTCATTATGTTCATTTGCAATTCATCATAGCCTGTAAGTTCAATATTAGCAGAAATCAAATACAAATGCGAATTAATCATCATTAAAGCCATATCTATAGAAGATAAACCCTTTGGCCTCTGATCAGTCAAGGAATACATAGTCCGCCTAAGTTCAATGCCAATTTCCAGTATAATGAGTCTATTTCCAAATTCGATATCAAGAAGGCATGGTTCCAACACATCAAGGGGGACTGTGCGCATTCCAATGAATAAAGCATATCAATTATTTTTAATAATACATAGATCGGTTGGGCATACAAGGTTCATGCAACATTGTCATGTCAGATTGAGGACAACTAAATATTAAAGCTAAGTGAGTAGTCTAACCTGATCGGCTATGTCTTCCCATGACTCTTTATTCCTTAATCGTCTTCCTTCAACCTTATACTGGATTGATCATAGGATGAGGACAATTCATAAATATACACAATCTACTTATGTTTATATTAAAAAGTCATCATTACTTATAATACTTAATAATTACTACATGTATCATTTGTATATTCACAAATGATTCACATATCGACTTAACCAATATATATACATCTGATTTTATAATATATTTATATATTCTATATATATATTATAGACTATATAAAATTTAAATATAAAAAAAATTATATAAATACATATAATTATATTTATAAAATTATATATATATATATATCATTATTTCCAACTTGATTTCAACTTACAATAATCTCTTGATATGAACACATATATATAAAATTATATCTTAATATTATTATATTTAACTTACTATTTAATGTATTGCATCTGCAGGAGTTCCTTTATTCCTAGCCATGTTTACTTATCTCTAACCACCATCTCTTATCTCTACTCAGCTACCCATCAGATATAAGGCTTGTTCTTTTTATTTATATCTGTCACCCATGATGCCCTTTACTGGTTATTTTAATACCAAAGTTACTCATCCTCTTATTTTATTTGCAGACCTTCCCTATATATCTATATATATCTGATTGGTCTCTACAAAGACACGACCTTTCATTTCACCTGCACTTCCTAAAGATCGTGTCTCTTCCTATCACCGATCCTTGTTTTGTCTTATTAATCATAAGGATTGCTGTTATTAATAGTTTATTACGTTTGTTGTGTGCATTGGTTTTATTAACTAATATTTATCTTAGGGATCATTGCTTACTCTATGGGATTTAGGTATTAACTAAGGCAAGGGTTAATCCATAGTATTTTGTATAAAGATTATCATTAATTTTATTGTTATGATATCTATAATTAATATTAATGGTTCTTATTAGTATGATATTTGTATTATAATATTATTGAGGATAATCATAATTATAATGATGCTTGATGTGTTTTATTAATATTATTTTGTCTTGTTAATTTATTTTTATATTGGTTATATCTACTTTATTATTATTATTATATATATATATTATACTTATATTTGCTGATTATATTTATAGTAATATTAATTTGTTAATATTTGTAAATATGTAATTTGTCACTTATTCTATTTATTTGCATCTCAATACTTAGTTATTTTAAGGTTCTATTTCAGGGACATGACAGTCAACCTAAATGGCATGACCAAGAACTCATAATGTTCGTAGTGACATCGAAATGTCGTCTTATGTATATCCTACTCTCTAACTCTGATCTGATGGTACCTTGAGCGAAGATCAATCTTGGAAAAGTATATTGCACGATGTAGCTCATCCAACAACTCATCGATCCTGGGTATCGAGTACCTATTCTTGATATTCTTCTTGTTGAGAGCTCTATAATTGATGCACATCCTCATCGTCCCATCCTTCTTCGCCAAAACTACCAAAGAAGCAAAGGGACTAGAGCTCGATCGTATATGTCCCATCTCAAGCAATTCCTTGATTGTTTTCTCAATCTCATCCTTAATTTTTTAGGATGACGATAGGGGGTGGTGATGACTGGTTTGGCCCCTCTTCCAACTCAATGGTGTGCTCAAATCCTTGATCAGGTGTCCTCCCTGGAGGTATCTCCCCAAACACCTTGTCATGCTTCCCCAACAGCTCCAAAATGTCAATATGATATGGCTAATCTGAATCAGGAGTCTTCTTGGTGGTGATCAAACACTTTTTTGCCCGTGCTACATCACCATGCCGAAAGATTCTCTCCATGCATTTAGTTGATACAACCTTTGGGGCCCCGGTAGCTATGCCTCTAAGTACCACTCTCCTATCATCTGTTGCTCTAAACTTGAGCTCCATGGTTTGGAAGTTTTGTGAATATTTCCCTAGTGAATGTAGCCACTGAATCCCAAGGATAGCATTTGTGTCACCTAAATCCAGCACATAGAAATCATCAGTGACTATATAATTGCCCAATGTGATAGGCAACTGCGGATCCCTCCTAGTGCATGACATGTTATACCCATCTACCACCATCACATTAAAACCCTCAAAATCTTCTGCTAGCAACCCCTGCTTTGCCACTAGGGCTGCATCAATGAAGTTGTGGGTGGCCCCACTATCAATCAACACTAAGATATTTTATCCCTGCAAGGCTCCTCTGACTCTAAAGGAATTGAATCTAGGAGTACCTGATAAAGTAGCAATGGTGCTACTCTTACCCTTCTCCTGAGGCTACTCCTCATCTGAGATGCTTTCCTCACTACCCTGTGTTTGTCTATCATCATCACTTCCTCACTCTCTAATACAACCTCAATGAAGTCAACCTTGCCTTTACCTAGGCAACGGTGTCCAAGCTTGTAATGTCCCCATTTTTTGTGAGCATCAGAGTTCGTAAGGATTAGCCTATCACTTGACCCTCGTAGGCTAACAATTATGGATAGGGGGTCTTCTGTAGCAGTTACCCGGTGATTAGAGACATTACTCCTTAGCTGGATTCAGGTTTTGGCCTTTGCACAGGTTATTTGACTTAGATTGGCACACTTACTATTTATAGTAAGTTACTATTTTGGGAGAGTCAGGGTTCCTATTAATAGAAAGACTCCTGGGCAGAGCATATTGGCAGTGTCGACCTTGATTGGGCCTTTGCAACTATTTCTAGACTCAGTTTCACATACTTACTATTTATAGTAAGTCACTGTTCAAGGTTTCTATTTTTAGACGAGCATCCGATCACATGGAGAACAGGGAGAGTCGACTCCTAGCTCAGACAGCTTAGCAATCAGACAAGTACATCAAGAGATATTAAAGTTTAAGTGACTTAAATGATTAATTTAATATTTTAATATTATTATAAAGTTATAAAGTAACTTTATAATAATAAAGTCACTTTAATATATTAAAGTGTGTTAAAGTGAATAATTTAATGTGGGAATAAATCTTTTATCCCACATTGGCCAGGAAGGTGTTTGAGCTCTCCTAAGGAAAGAATAAAAAGAGAGGTAGGAGCTCATTCTCGGTATCCAATTGATGAATATTATTATGATTGATTTTTATTGTGGAGCCTAGGGCTTTCACAGTTTTCTTCTTTGATCATAGGAAACAAAAACTTCCTATTGATAGCATAACTGAGGGAGTGAAAGATCTCTTGAAGGGTTGCAAATTAAGGAGAGGATAATTCAGTCCTTTCATCTATGCTTATTGGAGTAGAATCAACAAGGGTTTAAGAGCAGATTGCAAGCTTTCATCCGCTGCTACAGTACCTGCGTGAACAGTACCAAGAGCCAAATATTCGGTTGGCCAAGTTTTGTATGGTTCGATTAAAGGATTTGTTTGGAGATTCATTTGAGGGTTTGGAGAATAAGTGTTTCCATCGATTTGCTGGAGATTATATTTTAAGTAATCTGATTTATATCAGACCATTTCTCAGTCATCTATATCAGCCCATTGGTGCCATTGTTTTTGTTCATATCTCTCTCTATTGGTATCGATTCTTCCATTGAATTGCTGTGAATCATCCCTTAGTGGCGTATGAAGATTTCAAGGGCATTTGAGAGGAGTTTTAGACAGCAGACGAATTAAATCAAAAGTCTGATCACTAGCAGCAGGGGCGACCAGCATGACAGGGGCAATTTCATGAAGGGAAGGTCAATAAAATCCAAATAAAAATCTGGAAGCTTCATCCTTGTCTAAGCAAGCTAGGCGCTGGTCTTTGGAGGCAAAATCCATTGAGTTAAGAGTGCATCGAATTATCTTGTGCAAACAGCTATCAATTCCCAGGTTTCACACATTTGGAGTTCCTTGCATTTGTTCTAATTCATGATAGTCTTTATCACTGTTTTTTTTCAAGGCACCTATAAGCATTGTACTAGGGAATTCATTTACATCAATCTTTGATAGTTTATGCATGCTGCTGTAAGAGAATATCATAACCAGAATTTGCCTTGTATGAAATACATTCTAATGCCAAGAGCCTTGGCTAATCTATGTTTACCTCGCGGAGTGTCTATATCAATGTACTACTTACACAAGAAGTAA